>CM052437.1:5256587-5296320 GCA_028533085.1 Varecia variegata
GGCCAACAGTTAACTCTTGACCAAAGAAAAACAAAGACATTTCTTCTTAGCACTTGTTCCCTGGGTCCTGATTTTTCTTCACTTATTTCAACAGAGTGACCTTTCTCCACTGTATTCCATCAGATTGCTAATTAGAAGCAAAACTATTGCTTAATAATTTTTTTTTAAACTTTGCATTCCCAAGTTACACCGTCATTTTCTTTTTGTGTCTATGTCCTTGAAAATCTAGGGCAATAGGTCTGCTCAAAGTGTTGTTGATTTTCTTATCCGCAAGACTAGTTTCACTTTATTAGAACTTTCCAGTTTCAAAATTAGGCTGTCCTGCTACTCACTTCTTTCCCACCTGTTCCACTACATGTATTCCACAAGCCTTTACACCTGGAAATACTTTCACACATTGGCTTATAGGCCAGATAGGTTGTCTTCCTTTTATAGGTAATAAACTGAAACTTAGATTAAGGCCACAGCTATAAAGTAGTGAAATTTAAAGTTTAGTACCTAGTACAGCCCCTAACTCATAAAATGCACTCAATATATTTAACACATGCATGAATGAACACGGAAGCCAGGTCTTTGACTTCTAGGCTGGTCTTCTTTCCGTCAGCAGATCACACCGTCTCTCATGTAAGGTAGTTGTAGGAAAAGACAAGTCTAGCTCCAAAAAGGGTTAATAATCTTTCCAACTTTGTATTCCTAGCTCCATTGCTGTGGTGTTACCACCAAGTCTCTAGTGGTCTTCAGAAATCTTTCCAGTGAATCCTACCAGATTCCTACCAAGTTCCAGAATAGCTGCAAGAACACCACCTATCAAGGAGAGTGGCTGAAACACAGGCCCTCGTCTAAAGACCCACAGGGCTGGAATGGAGAAGACCTGTCAGTACTAATTCCAGATGGGTAAAAAAACCTGGTAACGTTGGCAGAAAATGAGAAACATAGTCTGGCCTCCTTCCTGGCTAACTGAGCACATCATGTAACCTGTCGGATGAGCAACCTAGAATTGGGATGAGTTCTAGGTAAATGTATTTGCTGATTTGGGGGTAAACTTCTTTTTTGTAATACAGTCTCTGGCTATGAATACATGTGACCTCTTCAGGGGCCAGGATATGCTGGGGAAGGTCATGGGGTCCCCAAACTGATAGGAGGCACCGTCCAGGTTTAGATAATGTCCATTCTAGGTCATCAGAGCCCAGGCCTCACAGGGATTGAGATCAGAGCTCTAACGTGTTATTATAAAGTTCATTTGCCTATAAAAACAGATGCTGAAAGCCAATTTTTAGAATCTTTGTGCAAATGACCAAAGCCATTGACTTGGCCAGGAAAAGATAAGGTAAATAAACTTTTCAGAATGAAAATTAAAAAAAAAAAAAAAAAGTCCGGCCTCCTTCAAGGATTCAAGTTATTCAAGGCAGATGGTGGGGAGTAGAGCCCACAAGATGAGTGAGGGGCAGATTTTTGTAATGAATGTCAGCTTCAAGTACACTTGTCCACTGACTAGGGAAGGTTAACCTGAACCTAATTAAGTGATTTAACTACTCTACTCCTTTGGTAGTAGAAAGAAAACCAGGCTACACTGAAAGTTAAATCTCAGTTGGCCTTAAACAACCTTTCTAGTTTTCAACATTGTTATCTAGACATCAACTGGAAGCTGTCACAGAAAGAAACATGCATGATTTTTTTTTACATGGGCGAATTTCAAACAATAACCATGACAGGTCATTCTAAGTAGCCTAGCTACCCGTGGAAGCTGCCATCAGTGGCACATATCACAAGCAGAGCAAAGCAAATGCCCAAATGAAATTAACTAAGCCAGCACACCATAGCCAAGCATTACAGAGAGTCTACAGCATACATTTTCACATGTCTAAATTAGCAAGGAAATTCCTAAAATCTTTAGCTAAAATTACTGTAACAACTCTTTTGATAAGCATTTAAGAACCTTAGATACTCCTGAAAGAGGTGTATTCCAGCTCAAAGAAAAGAATTTAGGAGCCTAGAGTATGAAGGCCTATTGTACTGCTCAATTTTTACTGAGGTTCAACCTAGTTTCAACCCTTCTTAGTAATTCAAATCCCATGAAAGCCTTTATTAGCCTCTTTGCTAGTTAAATAAATTCTAACTCTGCCACAACTTCAGTGGTTTAAGTACTTCCATGGAGGCCAAGGCTGTGATATGTTGCAGAAAGTATCTGAGGACAAAGAAAAGACAAAAGAATTAACTATTTCTGCATAATCTTTTGAGCAATGTGTAATAAAAATATCACACTGAAGAGCGGAAGTCTCCCCCTTTCTCTAAAGGGTATTGAGGGATACTCATTGCTCAGCACATTCTAAAGTACCAAGTGTTACCATTGTCACAATTCTCTAAGTGGAAGAGACCCAACAATGCCATCCTTAAAAATCTCTGGAATTATTAACAACAGTAAAATTATAGCCCTACAACATGGACTGCAGAAATCTTCAAGAAAACCTAGAAGAAATGGTTTTCAAACTCCTCTGAAATGAATTTTACATCACAACCCACTGGTCACATACATGTTTAAGTTGAAACTGGTTTCACAAAGTTTATTGTTCTTATAACATGCTGTATATTTTCCCTTCTATTACTAAAAAAAAAAACCTGGCTGTGACCCATTAAGTTTCCACTACCCACACTAATTGGTCATGACCTAGAGTTTAAAAAGCATTGATTTACTATTACTGCTTTAATCTCCCCCAAAAGAAACCAAAAACAAAAACATAGCACAGTAGCTAAGAGCACCAACTTTGAAGAATGACACCTGATGTTCAAATCCTGGCACCACTACTTACTTAGCTGTGACAGCTATGACACCATGACACCCGCGTCCTAGGACATGTCACCAGCTCCTGTGCTTCAGTTTCCCATGCACAAATAAGGAGAAACCTACTTCAAAATTTTGTTATGAAACTGAGGCATCTGTGAAGATGCCTAAAAGCAGTGTCCTATTAGGGAGTTATCTGACAAATAATGCTGGACAATAAATGCTTAATTCCTTACTTCCTGAAGATTACTAGAGGGTTTGCACTTTTAAAAAAACCTTACTAGAGAAATATGGACCAAAGCCTTCATTTTCTAAATCTGAGTGGCAAAGAAGAATAAAATAATTTTCATTGAGAATTCTTTTCAATTTAGCCAGTAGAGAACTATTGAGATTTGGAGTTATTTGCTTCTGATTTTTTGTCTACTTTCAGGCCAAATATTAACATTAGCTAGTTGCTGGGACCTTGGGAAAGTCCATGATGTCTTTGGACTTGTTTCTTTAACTGTTAAGATGAGCGTTATTCCAAAATATCCTAACACTCTTTGATCCCAAAAGGCAAAACTGATAGACTAAGGAGGAAGTCAAAGAAGATAAAAACAAAAACCACCCCCAAATTGGGGGGAAAAAAAGAGGATAAATAATTGTATTTATCTGCCACAGTAAGGAAGGTGAAGCACCCACAGCACACAATTGTAGCACAGAAATGAACTTGGTATGGTATTTGAAGGCAAACTCTGGTTGGCTGCTTAACACATAATACATAACTTTGGGCAAATAATTTTATTTTTCTAATCAGATTTTTATCAGTTAAGGGCACATGAGAGGATTAAATATGAATGTGCCTAGCACAGGTACCAGAAAAAAATTCAATAAATGTTGGTTCCATTTATTGGTTGGTTCCAACTAAAACAAAAGGGCTAGACCATTTACAGACATGCTGAAGGTGGTATAATTTTAAACTGAAGATGGGGAAGTCTCCAGCTTTTCCCCTTGGGTATTTATTATTACTTATCCAATTTAAAGCATTAGCTGAGGGTATAGCCATTTTTTAAAAAAAGAGATGGGGTCTCAGACTGTTGCCCAGGCTGGGATGTAGTGGCTCCATCCTACCTCACTGCAGCCTCAAACTCCTAGGCTCAAGCGATCCTCCTGCTTCTGCGTCCCAGGCAGCTGAGACAACAGGCTCACACCACCATGGCTGGCTGACATAGCCATTTTAAAGCGAAGTGTGGTTAAGCAGTAAATGCCAAGTTTGCCCCAAACTGAATTTCATAATGATGATCTTCAAATCTTCAGAACTACTTTTAAGAACCTACTGAATAGATCAAAAAAGGTTACTGTGGTAAGTGGTTAATATTGGTGCTTAATTTTAATGTCCCTCCAAATTCAATAGTAATATAGTCATGTGTCACAAACAACATGGATACATTCTGAGAAATGCATGTTAGGAAACGTCGTCTTTCTGAACATCATAGAGTGCATTCACACAAGCCTAGATGGTAAAGGTTATTACTACACACCTATGCTATATGGTGTAGCCTATTGCTCCTAGGTTACAAACCTGTACAGTATGTTACTATACTGAATACTGTAGGCAACTGTAACACAATGGTAAGTATCTGTGTATTTAAACACAGAAAAGGAACACTAAAAATATGGTTATAATTTTATGGGACCATCATCATGTATGTATTGTTGACTGAAACATCATTATATGGGGCCTGACTGTACATGATATACACAAACTCTCTTTTAGCTAAATAACACTAATTCCAGAGAAGGCAATGCTTACCAAATACAAATTCTACATGGAAAGATGACAGATAAATGGCAGAATAAAACATGCAAAATAATTGTTTTCACCAGTTTAAAGTGAAAGTCTTCCTAAACCATAAACAATAACGAGGCTACATCAGAATATGATCAGACTCATAATTTAACAAAAAGTCATACCTTTAATAGGTCTTCCAAGATTTCTGAATAATTGGCTCAACTCCTTAAAAAACTATCAATTTTGGCTGAGTGTGGTGGCTCACACCTATAATCCCAGCATTTTGGGAGGCCAAGGTGGGAGGATCACCTAAGGCCAGGAGTCCAAGATTAGCCTGGGTATGCTATGAACATAGCAAGACCCTTCTCTACAAAAAAAACAAGAACCAAAAATATCTGGAAAAAGAAAGTCAGTTCCTTTTAAAATAAGTGCCCAGCATTCTGATATTCTCAAATTTTTTACTCTTATCATTTTTATACATCTTTAAATGGTCTTCCTAATATTTTTTCACTATTTTAAAAAGTAATAGTTTCTACTGATAAGTATTTAATCTATAGATATATTGAGTGTATTCTATTAACCCCATCAAAAGAAAATTTACTGTTATTCTTTGCCAACCTTAAGATCAACAAATGATAGCTGAATGTACAGTCTGTTGAAATAGAAATTGCTGTTTCTATTTTGGATAGTCAGTGTTACAACGCAATCTTTAAAAATCAGTTTAAGTAAATAAAACCTAAATGCCATTTTAAAGGAAAAGCTGCCAAATAAGTTCTAATTATAATAAAATAGGTACAACATTTAAAATTTAGGAGCTTTTTTTTTTTTTGAGACAGAGTCTTGCTCTGTTGCACAGGCTAGAGTGCCATGGCATTAGCCTAGCTCACAGCAACCTCAAACTCCTGGGCTTAAGCAATCCTTCTGCCTCAGCCTCCCAAGTAGCTGGGACTACAGGCATGCACCACCATGCCCAGCCAATTTTTTCTATATATATTTTTAGTTGTCCAGCTAATTTCTTTCTATTTAGTAGAGACGGGGTCTCGCTCTTGCTCAGGCTGGTCTCGAACTCCTGACCTCAAGCGATCCTCCCTTCTCAGCCTCCCAGAGTGCTAGGATTACAGGCGTGAGCCACCATGCCCAGCCAATTTTGGAGCTATTTCAGAAAGTAATTTTAAAAAGTTAAAAGAAAAGCTCAAACATAGCTTTAAATGCCCCCCTCACCCCAATACTTTACTTACTTACGCTTTCCTGGAGGAAAGGTGTCCTCTCTCCTACTGAGTTCTCAGCAGTGTTCCATAAATATCCTCTTTGTCTAGTGCAAGGAGGCTCAAAAAGCAAAGGCTCAAAAGGAAGACACCACAGGCTGGGCCTGCTTTTAAAGATGCCAAGTTCTACTAAAGCAAGGAGACATTTACATCTGGGACTAAATGCTGAAAATCATCTGTTCCTTAAGAAGGCTACTTAGTTAACTCATAATTGATACCTTTACTCAGTACTTACCATGTTGCTGTTCTTAAGACATAATTTTTTTCCCCAATTCACAATGTTCTTACCATCTTTACTAAAATTTTTATTACAAAGGTAGTGTCTTACTGATTGAAATTTTGGGGGACCAAATTCCTATTAACCTAATTTAAATGGGTACTATCCCAAGTCCTACTGAATTTGCCTTTTCATTTCCCCTCAGAAAAAAGGTGTAAATGAAGCCTTATTTCATATTCACATTTTAGAAGATAAAGGACAATCCTAATAGCTAATTTTTCAGATTAGCTTCTGATTTAAAAATCAGTTCTCAAGTCAGTACTTAAGAGAGGTTAGTAAAATAGCAATTGTGATACTATAAAACCGAAATTATCTGGAACTCACTAACAGCACAACTGAATGCTTACAAAGGAATTACAGACAGTCCCCAACTTAAGATTTTTTGACTTTACGATGGTGTGAAAGTTCAATAGAAACCGCATTTCAAGCACCCATACAACCCACTCTGTTTTTCACTTTCAGTATTCAATTACATGAGATATCCAACACTTTATTATAAAGTGCGCTTTGTGTTAGAAGATTCTGCCCAACTGTAAGCTAATAGAAGTGTTCTGAACACGTTTAAGGTAGGCTACAATAAGCCATGATGTTCTGAGCATGGGTGTATTAAATACATTTTCAAGTTACAGTATTTTCAATTTACGATGGGTTTGTTGGGATGTAACCCCACTGTAAGTCAAGGAGCATCTATATCTGAAAACTAAACAAGTAAGACACTCTTGAACTCTTACATTCTTTTTGAATATCACTGAAGCACAATTCTAATACCAGCCAACGCACTCACAATCACATAATTAGCTTTGCTAGTTTTAAAATGTCCACTTTATTCCATATAACACTTAACCAGGTATCATTTACATCTGAGGAAGAGATGGCCCATGAGATTGATCTACAGTAAAACACTCTAAGAAATGTAGTCCAATTTTATACATTTCCAGGCATCCCTAGACAAGTATATCACAATGCAGAAATATGGGTATCACTACTACATTTTACATAAGATAAAAGGGAAGTATCAATAAACTTCAGAAAGTAGTAAATTCACCTGTCCCTTAAAATATGGGTATGCAATTGTTACAAAGCCATAGTAAATGGTTTATAAAATGTAATTTTATTTTATGTTACTCTGCTGTTACATAGGGCATAACATTTTCACAAGGCTCTTTTGGGACTACAGTCAATGATTAGCAACACACAATAGTGGTCCAACTCTCTAAGTAACAATCACTAGACAAACTGGACACCCTCTCATATGTGCACAAATCTGCATGGAAAAGTACTAAAGTTTTAGACTTGGACTTGTGTACTTCAATTTATTTCTCCTTTCTAGTGTATTAAGAAATGACATGCACTTTAATTTGCCAAAAGCAATGCTTGTATTCTGGCAGCAACATGCTACTTCTATTACACAGTAAAGTGAATACCAGAACTACAAAGGCAGGAGGTGTAAGTGAATTTTTATTGGGAAGGGAAGTTGTCAACTTAAACAGCAGCAAATGAAGAGTGAATAAGGAAACTCCCTGTTGTCACAGATATACATGACCTCTATAATATATGATATAGGAGGCATTTCAATTTGTGACTCCTAGCCCAGAAATGTCAAGTGCTTTTCCATTCAACCTAATACTTCTGAATTCCTACTAAAAAGGAATACGTTAAGAGCATGGAAAAGTTGCTTACCAAAAGAAAAATCCCCAAAGAGTAAAGGAGGGAATGTAGAAATTAAGAAGTTATGTAGAACACTCTTTAAATTGTAATTAACTACATTTTCATATCTTCACAGTAATACAAAACACAGTCACTTGCAGAACTGGTTCAGATTACTTAAATACCAGGTACATTTTTAGTCTTCTACATAAGTGTTTGGAAGTTACTTATGTTTATATGAAATGAAGCTATTAATACTTTTCTACAGCAGTAACTGCACACCAGGAAGGCCAAGACAAACACAAATCAAGGAATGGAGTTTTCCCAAAGCTGCAGTGTGAAAAGACTATAAACAGTTGATTCCATACACATGAATGGGTTTCTTTGCTACAGGAAATCCAAGTGGAATAAGGAATGGAGATGTGTAAAAAGGTTTCTTGAAGGGAAGAAGGATGACACCCTGTATGCATTTAGTTTTCAGCCCCTTCTGCGGCATCACATTCTTCGCCTGCACTGTCTGATGTCCATAGCTAGAAAAAAAGAATCACATTACATTACTATTCCTAGATTAGACAATTATATCTAGTCCTACTGTTATACCAAAATCTAATTCTGAGAGTAGTAAATTCCTGAAACAATAGAGGTCTTGACTAGGACCAGAAAGTTTTCTCTCTCAAAACCCCAGAAGACCATCACCCCTCCCAAAGTGTATCCTTACAGACTTTTCACTACACATTTACAAAATGACACAGACATACACACCATTGGAGTATGTCTTTACAGGTTACTTTTTTTTATTATTATTTTTGTCTCGCTCTGTCACTGGGCTGGAGTGCTGTGGCATCAGCCTAGCTCACAGCAACCTCAAACTCCTGGGCTCACGTGATCCTCCTGCCTCAGCCTCCCAAACAGGTGGGACTACAGGCGTGTGCCACCACGCCCAGCTAATTTTTTCTATTTTTTTTAGTTGTCTGGCTAATTTCTATTTGAGTTTTTTAGTTTTTGTTTTGTTTTAGTAGAGATGGGGTCTCACTCTTGCTGAGGCTGGTCTCGAACTCCTGACCTCAAGCGATCCTCCCACCTTGGCCTCCCAGAGTGTTAGGATTACAGGCATGAGCCACCACGTCTGGTCTGCAGGTTACTTTTTATTTAAAAAGCAGAGTAATTTCAGAATAAACAAGGTTATATCCTTACAATTTAATGCTCTATCCATTCCCAGCAGCTAATTGCTCTTCTTGAAAGCACTACGGCAATATAATTTACTAAGCTAATAAGGCCGAAAACTTTTACAGGGAAGGGAAAACCATAGCCATGGTAACTATTTCCAAGTATGTGAAGGACTAACATATACAAAAAGAAGCAGACTTACTGTGTCTGCTCTAAGAGTTAAAGAGAAGTGGGTGATGGAAGCTATAGGAAAGTAGCATGTGTATATGTATGTATGTATGAAGAGGGTCCTTTAAGTAGGTAGGATGCTAAAACTAACATAATTGATCTCCAAGGATCTTTATAATTTTACGATGGGAAGATGAAGTGAAGAAAGGAACAGTCAGTATTTATTGATTATAATCAGTTCAAAAATGCATTTTATTAGACAACACCAAGACACTACTGGCAATTTTAGAAAAGCTAGAATCTTACATGATCTGTAAGTTATTGTTAAGATACTAAAATAAATAAAAACAAAAAACCAAAACCTCTTGAAGAACTGTCTCCATAAGAGAGAAAACAAAATAAGACCAGTTAAAACACAGTTAGCTCCAAGGTGTAACTGGGAAGAGGTGTAACCACCCAGTTTGCTCTCCTCTTGAACTAGCTATGTGTGCGGATCATCTTCTATTGTCCCCTCACAACTACAGGTATCTCTCGTGGCTAGAAACTCAGGTGTCTTCATTTCCCTTTCAGTGGATACATAATTTTCCTGTTCAGCAAAGTTGACATGGTGCTTATATATATATATATACATATATATATATATACATATACATACACATACATATACACACACACACATTAAAAAAAAATCCTATCTAGTAAAAGATAAAGCACCAAACTAGGAGGCTGGGAAGACTGCATTTATATTAAAATATGTATTCCCCCTTCTTTTACATTCTGGTAGTCTAAGACTTTACCTATCAAATTTACTTGAACCTATAAAAGAATGCTAAAATAAAGCTCAACAGTGCTTTTTCTCAATTACTTCCTTCTCAGCTGCCTACCCAAGAAGTAGGGAGAAAAACAAAAGAAAAAGACAAAACAGAGGCCTTGGCCCAGAAGCAGAAATGGAATTAATTAATGAGACAGAAGTGGGATTTATTTATTTATGTATTTCTTTTTGAGACAGAGTCTTGCTCTGTCATCTTGGCTAGAATACAGTGGTGTCATCATAGATCACTGCAACCTCAAACTCCTGGGCTCAAGCAATCCTCCTGCCTCAGCCTCCTGACTACAGGTGCACACCACTGCACCTGGCTGGACTACAGGTGCACACCACTGCACCTGGCTGATTTTTCTTTTTTCTTTTTAATAGAGATGGGGTCTCACTCTTGCTCAGGCTGGTCTCGAACTCCTGAGCACAAAGGATCCTCCTGCCTCAGCCTCCCAGAGTGCCAGGATTATAGGTATGAGCCACCATGCCCAGCCTGAGAAGTAGAATAAATTTAGATACAGATTCATTCCTTATCAAATGCTTGTAGCACATCATGCACAATGCACAAAGTAAACTTCTATCAGAATGAGGTGCTTCAGGCAATTTTAAGAAAGCCTAGGTACCTAGATAGTTCCTAACTTGCTATAGCTAATGTGCCCAAATAAAAAAAAAAAATACTGGACCTTCAAAAGCTCTCTATATTAACATAATTCTTCAACATCTTCATTCCAGTGAAACAATCATGTTAATATTCTGAATTCCTATAATCTTAGTACCTTTTCAGGAAGGTTTGATAAAATGCCTATTCAAATGCCTACAAAACCTGCCTACAGAATAATGGTTATCCTATACAAAATTGTCCTATACAAAATACTAACAAGCACTTAATACTTTTACTTATATATCTATATATTCATTTTCTAAGAAACTGTAGCTCTTATATAACTGCCCCAAAAGATAGGAAACCCTAAATAAAATATATCTTTGTTCCTAAAAGGGGAAAAAAATTAAAAGAGTGAACAACTCACTGTTAGGTTGTCTCTAAGCAACTGCATGATGAGGGTGCTGTCTTTGTATGAGTCTTCATTCAGTGTATCAAGTTCTGCAATGGCCTCATCAAAAGCCTGATAAATATTAATAAACATGGTAAACAATATTTGCATCAACAGAATCTGGCTAGTCTATAACTACAAACCACTTTTAGAAAACAGCTCAACACCCACCTTATGTTGTACTATCAATTAACAACAAACTCAGTGGAACCATTCCCTCAGATTCTCAGTTTAAGAACTTATAAGTATGACCTGACTTTTGAAGTTATACAAACTTAAGTAAACAAGCATCTGCTGGTTCTTTAACAGGACACACAGCACAGAAACAATGCTGAATATACTTCTTGCCAATAAGCACTAGCATTTATTTATAAAAGCTCTTCTTTACTCTCCCATTTTGAGACACTTTGAGGAATGCAGATAATGTAGCTATTCTAGTGACCAAACCTGGCAGGCATTACTTTCCAATCTTCTGTTTCTTTCTTAAAGTTATTTATACTTTTATTACTCTGCCCAGCATGCTCTTTAGACTGATACTATTGCTTATAATTATAGTTAGGGGAGCATAAGGTGCTGTGAGGGGCAGGAGTAGGTGGTCACAGTGGTTAAGAAAAAGAGATTTCAAAATAAATACAGTAGAAATCATCACTGAGTAAACTACCTAGAAATTAACATACCTAGTATCTCAAATAATCTTAGCCAAAGAGAGTAGTTTCTGGACACACTTCTTACCGTTTTAGCCAGCGTACAGGCGAGCTCTGGGTTATTAAGGATCTCATAGTAAAATACAGAAAAGTTAAGAGCCAGCCCCAGGCGGATTGGGTGTGTGGGTTGCATCTCTTTCTTGCTTATATCAAATGCCTCTTGGTAAGCTCCTTGGGAATTATCTATCGTTTCTGTGGAGGGGAAAAAAAGCATGATACCGAAAATATCCATCCAGCATATAGCACATTAACAACTTTAACATATGCTACTAGTTCTTGGGAGAACCAAGATTTTTCTCTGTAGCCCTCTTTTAAAATCATAGTAGCAAACCAAAAGCATCATCTTGTACTGGATATTCAAAAACTAGTTTATAATGTTGCTTGCTTATAATCAGCTTAATTAAAAAAACATGAGAAGACCGGACGCGGTGGCTCACGCCTGTAATCCTAGCACTCCGGGAGGCTGAGGCGGGAGTATCGCTCAAGGTCAGGAGTTCGAGACCAGCCTGAGCAAGAGCAAGACCCCCGTCTCTACTAAAAATAGAAAGAAATTATCTGGCCAACTAAAATATATATAGAAAAAATTAGCCGGGCATGGTGGCGCATGCCTGTAGTCCCAGCTACTCGGGAGGCTGAGGCAGTAGGATCGCTTGAGCTCAGGAGTTTGAGGTTGCTGTGAGCTAGGCTGACGCCATGGCACTCTATCTAGCCCGGGCAACAGAGTGAGACTCTGTCTCAAAAAAAAAAAAAAAAAAAAAAAAACATGAGATAGTATATATCAGATTTTTCTATCTAGGACTAAAACTATTTTCTTCTTTCCTATCTTTTAATTCTATTATTTGGAAACACAGCAATTAAAAATTATTTGACTAGAATACCCCTTCCCTAAATAATGAAAACACTTTGCAAAAATCAACAACCACCAAAATCTCTGATTTTTTTCCTTTTCTATTTTTTTTTTTTTTTTGGGAGCTGGAGTCTCGTTCTAATGCCCAGGCTACAGTGCAGTGGTGTGATCGTAGCTCACTGCAACCTCAAACTCCTGGGCTCAAGCAATCCTCTTGCTTCAGCCTCCCGAGTAGCTGGGACTACATAGGTGCATGCCACCACACCCACCTGATTTTTCTATTTTTTTATAGAGATGGGATCTCATTATGTTTCTCAGGCTGGTCTCAAACTCTAGAATTCCAGTGATCCTCCCACCTCGGCCTCCCAAAGTGCTAAGAATACAGATGTAAGCCACTGCACCTAGCCAAAAATCTCTGTCTTTTAGACTTATTACTTATAAAAACAACACTGATCCCTTGGTATCAAGATGTATTACATGAAAAGTAATATAAAAGTGTCAATACATAAGACAAACTCTGTTTTGACAAGAATTTCATTACTGGCCTAATAAAAAATGTCACACATATTCCCTAAAGAAATGTTAAGTATTACCAACATTAATCTGATTATACTCATATTTTGAAAAGGATAGTTTTCTATTTGAGGCCATTGGCCTGCTAAAGCTTTAGAGATACTGACACAGCAGAAATTAAGCTATCCCTTTATGACCTAAATGTGTACATTTTCCTTCCTCTGAAATGGCTTATTTATTAATCTAATCCTGACTGGTACAGACTTCATGTAATAAGCTCTTGCAGCCCAGCACATAAGAAAGTGGTACAATAGTAGTAATAAAGAGTCTCAGCTCCCAGGCTGTAGAAGTAGCCTACCTACAAATCCCAGAGCATCAGAATGTACAATGGGACTATGTGCAGAACCTGGAAGTACCAATAAGCCTGAAAGGGTTAAATCAGATTAAAGTCGGGCCTCCATCCCAATTTCCCAAAGACACCCCTTGACTTGCTGACACTTAAATACTCAGTTCTGTGCCAGTATTTTCACATCCAAGTCTGCTTTTCTTTATGGCAACAGAAATCATACATCAGTAACAATAAGTAAGTTTTCTATACAGATTGTGAAGGCAAGGTACAAGTTTCTCAAGGTACAAATTCTCTTTACATCTTACACTGATATTAAGGATGGTAAAAATCTTCTCATTTTCAGTTAGTAATTTAGTAAGAGGTCATAGTAACTACTTGTGGGGGTACACAATACAAAGTTACTTCTGTATGGGACAAAATTAAGAATATAATAACCTTAATGGGAAAAATAAGGAATTAAGAGATACTTCTACCTATAACTCAATAAATTTGGTAGCAGACACATACACAATATTTAATGGGATATATATTATACTCAACTACCAATACCCCAGGAGACTGAGATCACTGCTAATAAATTTACTTTCCCTTTTTAACAATCAAGTTAGACAACTGGATGACTCTTTTCCCCATATCTATGTTTTCTTTCATAGTCTAAGGAAAAAAGTAGGTATTTCATACTTGAATCTATTTTTGACTACTACTTTATTAATCAATTCCTGTGTATTCAACCTTACAGAGTAAAACCTAACCATGTGGATCATTCAAATTTACTATGGGGCTGGAACAATTATATACCAGCAATGATACACTCAATCTCATCCCCCTTCCTCAGAAATTTGGCTACATATAAATAGCAGTAAATGTTATGACCCTTTAAAATAGGTAGTAATGAATTAATATGACAAACAGAAAATGCACGTCCTGTTTCTATATTCTATATGTAATTTCCAGTTATCTTAAGTTTTTTTCCAGGAACACGTGCACTTTATTGACTCCCATTGTAGACAGATATGTGAGTATAAACTGCCATATAAAGAGGCAGGGGTCCAGTGGGGCAGGGCCAGCAGCCACAGGGGGTAGGCTCAGCAGTGAATGGTGGAGCACATGGGCACTACCACTGGCCTTCAAGATCCTTTATCATCTGAGAGATCGCTTGGAAGGTTATCACTGAGCTAGAGGTGAAAATCATGATCAGTGCAATGATCACAAGGATGCCAAGGACCAGGGCACAGACATTTACGCACTTGACATTGGAGGCATAAGCCTGTGCCCAGGTCAGATCGCCCACCATGTTCCTGTCTCTAGAATTCATGGAGTAGGCGAATGTTACAAAGCCCAGGCAGCATCAGTTCATGAACAGGGACCAGACGGGCATGGATATCTCACTGCAGACGTGGATCGTGGCGGACATCAAGGAAGCAGGGCTGTGGAGTGACCCCAGCACAACTAACTCATGTTCATCCTTAAGTATCTCATAGTTTGGGGGGAGGTCAGTGGTGGCAAGAGTAAACAAAGTTTGGGAAGTGTGGTTCATGGTGCTGAGAGACCAGCAGTGGGTCTGGAAGCTGGGACGCTGCTCCTAGTCATCTTAAGATTTAAGGCACATTGACACTAAAAGCCATTTGAAATACAGAATCACTTATAAAGTATATGCAAAAATCTCTAGAGCTAAAAAATATGGTGAACTAAAATTCTAAAGCATAACAGATTAAGCTCATTTTAATAATACGATGTCAGATTATAGTTACAGTTCAAATATGAGTTTAATTTTTTTAAAGGGTATATGATGGAAATTCATGACTATATTTTCATTTTTGAGAACACTTGGTAATCTTTATTTTCTTGATATAGATTCCATAATTATTTTAAGTTACAAAGAGCCTGAAGACTAGTATAGATTACTGTCAGTGTCCCATTTATCCCCACTTCTTTTTCTATAGTTTAGCTTTACCCATATACCAAACGTACTCACGTTTTCGATCATCACCACATGCAACTTCAGCAAGGTATCGGAAGTAATCTCCCTTCATTTTCAGATAGAAGACCTTACTCTCTGGATTAGTTGCATTGGCTATTAAATACTTATCCAACAATTCCTGAAATAAATAATATAAAACATTAGGCACTAGTAAAAGCTATTTGAACACAGACGGGAACTTATGATATACTTCTGCCTATCATTCACTTGAATCATTAATTACCACTGTAATACTATACCTACCAGCCTGGACGTGAAGCATGTTCTTAGAGCAGAGGTCAGGCTGTTGCCACTAGTTACTTTGACAGGCTTTGTATCATGGAGCCCACAGTTTTTAATGGCAAAGCCAGATTACACCTAACAATGCAATCTGAAAGAGCCTGTCTGTTCACTCATCCATTCATTCAATATTTCCTGACACCTGCTAGGTGCCAGGTATTTGACCGTAATGGATGTAAAGAAGACATAAGGTAAGGTCGCTGCCCTCAAGAAGCACACAGTTTGTAAACACAACATTAACTAAGCACTAAAAGGTATGTGAATAAGGTAATATGGAAGCACACAGAGAGGCGTATCTGGCTCGGCTGGAGATGGCCTCTGGTTAGACAGGCTTCCTGGGGAAGGGATATTTGAAGTGTCGAGAAGGAACAGTAGATATACAGCAGGCAGAAAACAGGATGTGCAATCACTTTAGGGAGGAGAAACAAAATGTTTCAGACATCAAGTATGAGGAGAACAGTACAACCACAAATGGCCTAGGCCAGTGTTGCTCAGTGCCCTTTCATACAAGTATCCATCCAAAACAAGGTAAGTTCTGGAACTAAGAGCAAGGGGTTCAGAAACTTTAATATAGCATCTGATGAAGTAATTTTGTCTACTGACTCTAATGATTTAAAAAATTAAGTATTTAAGTATGATTTCACACAAAGAAATTTTCACTTTTAGAGGGACAAAGTATGCTTGGGAGTGTAAAAAGTCACAGAAGGCAAATACGATAGATATCTTTGATTATCTGTGTCATCTGCTAAGTAATTTTAAAATCTTTTTGTATTAAAAAGTATTACAAAGTAGAATGAAATTCTCATTAAAAATTTAAGATAATACCTACCTCAGTGGTTTGTTTTAGAAATAAAATCCATAAACAGTGGTCAAAGCCTAGAACAGTGTTGCATGTTAAGTGCTTAGTAAATGTTAGCTATTGTCAGCCAGCTCCTCTGCCTACGTGCACAATTTGAGAAGCAATGCTCTAGGCAAAGTGAAACTAGCAAGGAACAGAGAAAACCATATTTACATTTTGGCAAAATAGCCACAGATACTGTTAACGTTATATAAAAATACCAACTATGATACAAAACTGGGGAGTTTGGAGAATGACCCAGTAAGACTATTTCCAATTGACATAATTACTGAAGAAAAAGAATGCTGTTTACAGATCTAAAATAACCTAATTAAAATGGCCTAAACAAAATGCAATTACTGCATCCGTAAGTTATTTTTAAAGAAAATAAAGAGAAATTTTTTTAAATCCTTAAATTAATAAAATGTTTAAATTTTTTAAAAAGTAGTTTTTAAAGGCCTGAGGCCAGGGGAAGTTACAAAACAACAACAAAAAAAAAAACACAAAAATAAAATTAGTGTAAAATTACTTAACAAAGTCCCAGAAGTTTATACATTATAAAAGGGTCAAGTATCAAAATTTTGACTTGAAATGGAAAGTTGGTGAGCTGGGAGTGTGGCAACTGAGGTCATTACAGCTATACCCAAACTAAAGGCAACTGTAAACACAAGTGCTGTGCCTACACTACCACAAAAAGAACTCAAGGACCAGATTTTAAGAATATCTTCCAGCCTGAGCAAGAGCGAGACCCCGTCTCTACTAAAAATAGAAAGAAATTATCTGGCCAACTAAAATATATATAGAAAAAATTAGCCGGGCATGGTGGCGCATGCCTGTAGTCCCAGCTACTCGGGAGGCTGAGGCAGTAGGATTGCTTAAGCCCAGGAGTTTGAGGTTGCTGTGAGCTAGGCTGATGCCACAGCACTCACCCTAGCCCGGGCAACAAACTGAGACTCTGTCTCAAAAAAAAAAAAAAAGAATATCTTCTGTTCGACATCACCAATATAATTTTAATAGTTATTTAATAAAACAAACTCGAGAAACTCTTCTTCAGAGTCTTAGAAAAAAATTATACTACTTTAACTGTTCCCTCTACTACCATTTTTATATATCATGGATGACTTTTGGTTTAAAAACTATTTTTATGAACTGAATTGAGGGTGTTAGGGGGAGGCAATAATGAGACAGCCACAAAAAGGTTCTAGATCTCAAACTGACTCAGTCATTGGTACTTTAACCAAGAGTAGATTCTGCGAAGTATTTTATCTAAAGCAAACACAGTATCTATACTGAGGGAAACAGCTCCTCTGCCTGTACCCATACCACGGAACTATAAGGTAAAATAACACCTCTCACTCTTCTTTTCCCCCAAGTGAGTCAGTCAGTTACAATGAAATCACAGATCATTTCTGAAAAGGTGCCACCTCTCGCAAAGGTGTTCTTTACAGTCACAAAAAAATGCTACTTGGTACCTTTAAGATCTAGCATTCTAATTAAATGTGGTAGAAGTGTGGGAGCAGAGGCTGAGAAAAGTCTGACTAGAACAAGGGCTTGGAGTGAGGATTAGAGAGAAATTTCGATTCTAGCATGACTCCCTCCTGCCAGATGCGGGGGTGTGCTCACAAGGATTCAGAAAGCTGCTAAACAGCTACTGCATTAGTTACAACACAGCCACTTATGAGCAAACTATAACTTTTTCTTTCTAAAAATTAACTTTGACTACTAGTTTGCTTACAGCCATTACGTACGATTTACAGTGTTGGGCTTTTATAAAGTGACTTGGGCATTACTTCCATCCTGGAGTTTCAGCCAGGTATCATGGTTCTTTGTCAGATGCCACTAGCTCTCTGTGAAGGAAACAACAGGTACAGAATAATTCTGTCTTTTCACATACTATCAGTAGTAGAGATGTATATTTTAGCCCAATTAAAAGACACAATGGATTCTGCTTCATCTCTTACCAAATTGATCATGGCTTATCTAGTATTATCAATACCAGACATTCATTATTAATAGCAGATAGACCATGGAATATAAATACTTAAGATATATAGCCTGCTTGAACAATTTAATTTGTAAGAATTTTAAAATTATTTTTAAAAACTCAACACGGATCAGAGACAAAAACCGTCAAACAGACATGTAGCTCCCTGAAAAACCTTCCCAAATAAGATTACTGGTAGGAAGTCAAGGAGGACGGGAATTGGTTTTAACATCTATATACTTAAAAGTTTCCACTAATTTCTTCTGCTCATTATTCTTATTCATTAACCAGAACCTCCCCCTTGTAAACTCTTCAACTAGCAAATTTTACGATCTTGGGAGGGTCAGAGGGCTAAGGCTGGGGCTCCTTCCAGCGCTCACAGTGCTACTTAATTAAAGGGTAGAATGCAAGTAGCAGTATGTTCCTTTTTGAGTATTTGAGAGAACTTTAGAGAGGTCTCACAATTACTCACAATTACAAGATGGACTAGTAATTTAGGACACTCTAGACCAAAGAAATAAGGAAAGCCAAAGGAAAGAAACTGTAGGTGCTAAAGGACCTCAGAACAAGTTTAATCTCAGAAAAATAGGATGAGAATAATCATAAAGAAGACTATACCACAAAAGGATAAAGAACTATTTAAGAAATGAAATTGTCAAGAAATAATATTAATGCAAATTTATAACTATTCCTCCTGTGTCCCCCATCCCCATGTCCTAGCAAAAAGGCTACGAAGAATAAGAAAACCCCAGTACTAATTTTATCTTTAAAAGTTAACTATTTTTGCATATAACAGTCCTACTATTACTTCAACAGCTTTTCCAAAATAATTCATTTGGTTTCAGTGACAATATTCTATAGCCCTCAAACTAATCTTTTTATCCTAAATTCATTTATAAGTGATTTCTGTTTAACAGACACAAGTTGCTTGTCTCTCACTATATATCTTATTCTTTATATACAGAATTGATTTATTTAAGAAAGATTAGATAATCAATGAAAATACAAGCAAAATAACACAAAACAAAAAAAGTTCTGCAGATTTTCAATTTCCTCTCTATCCGTTTACTGAAGTTTATTAATATACTATTAACATGTTCAATCTCTAACTTTAGGATATATATACTGTATATAAATCATTATCCATATTATTAACAGTTTAATCAGCACATAAATACACCCTTAAATGGAGCACATCTTCAAGAGATAGGGCCAAACCTAAGTTAGAGATTTACTTTTACTTAGTAAAACAAAATTGGACATAGTAACTATTATTTCAGAATGCATGAGCTTTAGAAATTAGATTATCATCTGTGAAACTGACTTTTATATTGCCATTAATACTATGATCTTATGGAAAGTCAAAGCTTCTCTCAAGTGTCTGTTTCTGTAACTATGCAATGAGAGTTATGGCCTAAAGGCCTCTGGTCTCAGAAATTCTCACCGGATGGCCCTGACAAAGCGGATGTAAAAACTTTAACAGGTTTTTTTTCCTTCTCTTTCCTTTCTTTCTTTTAACAATTTTTCTTAAGTATTTGTAATCTAGAAGCACAGCTGCTCAAGGATACCAGGTGGCCCAAATGCTACAAATAGCCACATGATTGCCTGCCAGCTGCCACAAGTTTAGATGCCAGAATTTCGGACCTGCACACAGCAGGTGCAGACCAGAGTAGGTGACCTCGGTTACCTTTAACTCATTAACGTATTATTGCAATACTAAAAATCACTCCCCCAAATGAGAATCGCCATTTTCTTCTGTACATGCAATGTATGATGATGCATGTATGTGGGCTGCATCTGTGCATGTGAAACTCCACCCTGTACATGCTTACACACCACCTCCACCTGTATCTAACTCTTTAAAACCTGCACACTCCCTTTGCTCAGTGAGAAGGTATCTTTAGAGCATAAGCTCCTCCTCCAGTCTTTGGCCACAGAATAAAAAAACCTGAATGCCTCACCAATTGGATGTTCGTTCTTTCTTTGTGGCTGATAAAAAGCAGAGAAAGAACACAAGTTTTGGTAACAAAATTACCATTCTATTAATATGAGTATACCCACTAGGGTTAAATCTCATGAAGTATTTGTTGTCTTAACTAAGGAGGCAGTGAATTACCTAAGACTTGATACAAGTTGATCATAAAACATCAATTCATCAATGGAAATATTTTCTACCATTAATAAAATAAATCCATTAAACAATTGTCCATGCATTATTTAAAAACGTTACTGATTTAGAAATGTTAAGGCTTAGAATCCAAGAATGATGAATCCTGATCCCTCTCTGTTGCCCATTTAAGTTCATTTTTTAAGAAAATTGAACTAAGAGCCTGGCGCTGTGGCATGTGCCTTAAATCCCAGATGGGAGGCTGAGGCAGAGGAAATCACTTGAGCCCTGGAGTTCAAGATCAGCCTGAGCAACACAGTAAGTAAGACCCTGTCTCAAAAAAATAAAACAAAACAAAACAAAGGAATGAAATAAAAATTTTCAGAGAGACAGAAGCAAACCTTAACCAGTGTGACTGATCCTATGGACTTGTGTGATCTTACTAAACATCACATGGCAGAAGAGCTCAAACTCAAGTTGTAAAGCCTACTCAGACCCTTACTTCCCTGTATCCTCAAGGTTAAAACTTTTCATTGAAGCCTATATCAAACTCCAAACCTCCACAAATTTTAACAATGAAGTGTGCTGGAAGAGGAGAATGACCGTATGACCTGGTCTGCCCAGGACTATACCAGTTTAAGTCTGCTGCCTTAGTACAGGCAGATCTTATTTTATTGCGCTTTGCTTTATTGTGATTCACAGGTACTGTGGGTGTTTTTGTTTGTTTGTTCTTGTAGCAACCCTGCATCAAGTAAGTCTATCAGTACCATTTTTCCAATAGCATGTGCTTACTTCATGTCTCTAATGTCACATTTTGGTGATTCTCAAAATATTTCAAACTTTTCCATTATTATTATATCTGTTATGGTAATTTGTGATCAGTGATCTTTGATGTTACTACTATCTAATTGTTTTGGGGCCCACTACTGATGCCCATATAAGACAGTGAACTTAACTGGAAAATGCTATGTGTGTTCTGACTACTCTACCAACTGGCCATACCCCATCTTCTCTTTCTCTCCCTAGTTCTCCCTATTCTGAGACACAATATTGAAATTAGGCCAATTAGTAACCCTACAATGGCCTCTAAGTTTTCAAGTGAAAGGAAGAGTCACCATCTCTTACTTTAAATCAAAAGCTAGAAATGATTACGCTTAGTGAGGAAGGCATGTCAAAAACCAAGACAGACAAAAGCTAGGCCTCCTGTGCCAAACAGCCAAGTTGTGAATGCAAAGGAAAAGTTCAGACCACTAAAACTTTTTCCATATCAGCAATAAGGCTGTTGTTTCACTTTATCATCCATGTGTTCACTAGAGTAGCACTCTTAATCTCCTTTAAGAACTTTTCCTTCTTCATTTCTAGCTTACACAGGTCTGTACCCGTATGCATTAAAGGATGGCCTGTGTCCACTCAATGTCAGTGCTGCCCTCCCCACCTGAGCAGAAACACTGGGTGAAAGGTATATACAAAAGTGCTATGGAAGCTCAAATAGGAAATAATTATATTGTTAAAGAATTGGAAGAATTTTTCTTAAGGTATCAAACGAGAGGCAGAAAATGTGGGGGAAAAAAAGGTATTCCAAGGCAAAAATTCCCCTAGGCAGGGCTGGTAAGGTTGAAACTGCCTCCAAAGCAAGGAGACTGGCATATGAAAAAGCACAACTGCAAAAAGAGGTAGAAAGTCACTGAAGGTGGTCATCTTTGTAAACAAAAAAAAAAAAAGAAGAAGAACTTCTCCACCAATATTACTAAAGGCACCAAATTTCACAATATTCACTATGAATTATTATACGTGAGTAACTCAGTGGAATGAGCACTGGGCTAGTAACTTGGTTCTAGAGTCTGAGTCTAGATCAAGCTTCTTAGCTCAATCTCTTCTACAAAATACAGTTGACCCCTGAACAATAGGTTTCAGCCGCACAGATGCACTCACACATGCATTTTTTTCAATAAATATAGTCAGCCATCAGCATCGGCGGGTTCTGTGTCCGCAACCCAAACACAGATGGAAAATACAGGATTCACCAGATGTGAAGCCCACATATGTGGAGATTATGCAGCGCAGACTGAGGGACTTGGTATCCATGGCAGTCCTGGACCCAATCTCCTGAGGATAGGGAGAGACAAGTGTAATCAAAATATTCTCAGTTTTAAAAAATCTACACTAATTTTGGCCATGAGTGGTAATTAGGCCTGTAATCCTAGCCCTCTGGGAGGCCAAGGCAGGAGGACTGCTTGAGCTCAGGAGTTGGGAGACCAGCCTGAGCAAAAGTGAGACCCCATCTCTACTAAAAATAGAAAAGTTGGCTGACATGTTATTCTGAGATAATGGCAGAGCAAGACTCTGTCGCCAAAGAAAAGGAATCTACAAATTCTGAGGTACTAAATCAAAAGAGGGAACCTGTTAAATAGATGAACTTCTAGATAAAAATGTTTCCTCTACTTTTCAAACACAAAATGTAGCACAGTGCCTATCATGCAGTAGGACTCAGTATTTGTCAGTGAACATCAGCTATGGCATGGCAATATGCTGAAATGGATCAACAGAAATGGAATTTCACATAGTACTACTTTGAAATGTTAGTGCTTTTATTGAATTGTTTTAATTCTTTATTTTTATAAAAATCATATTGTACAATAGCTAACGTCCAACTCAAAAATTTCTAGGAAAAATGATACTTTTTCCATTCTGCCTCGTTTCTAAGCTTCTTCAGGGAATTTATTTTTTAAATCCCTGCCTCATACTGATATGTTCAATTCAAATCTAACACAAGATTCTTCCTTTGTTATCTTCTCTTTAACACAATGTGGTTCCTGTTAAAATAATACACATATATTTCACATAAAATTCAAGTGAAAAAGTTCCTCTCCCTTTCTTGAGTCCTTAAACATACAGTTCTTGCCCCTGGCTCAAGGAAACCATCATTACTAGTTTCTTGTACATTCTTCCAGAAATTCAAACTATTTAAAAAACATGTAGTTCCCCTATCCTTCATGTTAGCATACTACACATTGTTCTACACCTTGGCTTTTCCAAATAATGATCCCTCTGAAATTATTCCATATTCACATATTTATAACTGCCTCATTCTATATATAACATTGCAGAGTACTGCACTGTATGAGTACCCTAATTATTTAGTCTCCTCTGATGAACATTTTATTTTGATTTTATTATTTTTTTTTTGGAGACAGTCTGGCTTTGTTGCCCGGGCTAGAGTGCCGTGGCGTCAGCCTAGCTCACAGCAACCTCAAACTCCCGGGCTCAAGAGATCCTACTGCCTCAGCCTCCCGAGTACCTGGGACTATAGGCATGCACCACCATGCCCGGCTAATTTTTTCTGTATATATTTTTAGTTGTCCATATAATTTCTTTCTATTTTTTAGTAGAGACGGGGGTCTCGCTCTTGCTCAGGCTGGTCTTAAACTCCTGACCTTGAGTGATCCTCCCGCCTCGGCCTCCCAGAGTACTGGGATTACAGGCGTGAGCCACTGCGTCCAGCCTTGAACTTTTTTTTTTTTTTTAAGAGATGGGGTCTCACTCTGTTGCCCAGGCTGCAACACAATTGTAGCTCACTGCAACCTCAAATTCCTGGGGTCTTAGGCAAGCCTCCTGAGTAGCTAAGACTACAGGCATGTGCCACTATGCCTGGCTAATTTTTTAACTGTTTGAAGAGATGGGGTCTCGCTGTGTTGCCCAGGCTGGTCTCAAACTCCTGGGCTCATGCAATCCTCCCGCATCTTGGCCTCCCAGTGTGCTGGGGTTACAGGCATGAGCCACTGCACCCAGCCCTCTGATGAACATTTAAAGTTGCTTCCAATCTTGCTATTTCCAACAATGTACCAAATGTATACTTAATCCTTAGGATAAACTGTTAAATTGTCCTCCCTGGAAAAATTTCAACTTAAACTCTCACTAGCAATGTGTTAAGTGTTCCTATTTCTCAACATCTTTCTGAACCCAAGTTATGAAACTTTAAAAAATCTTTTCAAATCTAACAGGTGAAAATCTTACTATACTTTGATTAGCAGTTTTATTATAAATAAAGTTGAACATCTGTATGTCCTTTTTAACCAACAGGGTGTTTATATCCTTTATCATTTTCCTAATGCATTTTTTTCTTAGTGATTTGTAGGAACTCTGTATGTTAATATATTAGTACATTTTCTAAGTATATCTTTGAAACTTCATGTAAAGATCTTGTCTGACAATAAAACTGCATTTATTAATATTTTTCTATTATATTATTTAATAAATCAGATAAAATATCACCAACCTTTCTGACTAATGTCAGAAACACTAATTAATTTGCCCACTTGATTTCAGCACAAATAAAATACACAGAAGACTTTTAATTGAAATGCAAGTCTGAATTTGTATTTAGTGTATTATCTACCTGACCATATGAAATGGTAACACATTTTACATATTACTTTTAGAGCACTGAAGAGTAGTATATCAAATTAAACACACACACACCTCACTCTCCTGGAGCACCTAATTTGTGATTCACAACCTTAAAACAGATTCAAAGAAACATGACTTTCTGGTTCTGGCAACATAGTGAGACAGCTTAAGCAGAATATCTCTTCTACTAAAAATAATCTAAATGCTAAATAGAAATAGATAAAATATGAGGAAAAATACAGTAGAGCTCCAAAGAAAGGAGGGAGAGATATATCCAGATGCTGGACAGAAAGATGAGACAAAGCTAGATCAAAAAGCAGAAGTTTACAACACAATACAGTGTGTGGGAGGGTAGGGACTCCAGACAAACTTTGCCTATCATCACTGAGAAGTAGCAAGAAATCTATTTCCTGGGCTTTTTGTGGGGTACAGTCTCCCACAAAAAACTAAAACCCAAACCCAAACCCATGTTCTGTACAGGTACTAATCAAATTTTTATTTCATACATGATGTGTGAATCTACAAACTGAAAATGCGTGTAAGATGGGCTGGAGCCGAGTGTGCCCAGCAGAAACAAATAATCAAAACCACCATGTAAAGAAAGACACATCCAAAATCTAATGCACATACACCTTCCATAGAAAAAGCAACATCCATGCTATTAAAAATAACAAAATTACTTAAGGGACAGACTTTCTATAAATTAGGGGTCAGCAAACACAAACAGGATGTTTAGTTCCCAAGAACTTAAAAAATTAAATGATGTGTACTACAATGTAAAATAAGTAACTTAAAAATGATTAAAGAATCTTTCAAAGACATATATTTAAATATTTACATATTAAACAGATAATGCCACAGAATGGCTACAAAATAATCGGGGATAGAGTGGAGACAAAAATAAAACAATTCATAAATGCTGAAGCTGTATAAAAAGTACACAGGAATGTTATTATAGCATTCTCTTTACTTTGTATAAGTCTGAAGTTTTTCCTGATTAAAATGATCAAAAATATTTAAAAAGAAAGAGAAGCCAGGAGTAAAGAACAGGATACAATGAATTCAGAAAAGACAACTTGAAGGTAGGGGAAGTAGAAGGGCTTTTAGAATTAAAAAAAAAAAACAAACAACTTTAAAATTAGAGACACAGGAAGAAAAATAATAGTAAAACAAAAGACACATTTGAAGAAACTACTCAGAACACAGAATAAAAACTAACAAGATTTAAAAAATGTAGAGAAGTTATGAACAGAAAGAGAAGGTCTAAGACAATATCCAATATCCCAGGAGAAAACAGAAAGAATGAGGAAGAGATGTTATTCTCAGATAACGGCTGAGACTCTCCCAGAAATAGTATAAAGACGATAACCTTCAGATTGGAAAAGCATACTAAATCTCAAGCAAGATAAAATGAAAATAAATTCATACCTAGACCATCACGGTAAAACTGAAGAATGCCAAAGACAAGAAAACTCTTAAAAGCAACCAAAGAAATGACACATTACCTATAAAGGAAGAAACAGTAATATAACCGACAGTTGATTTTTCATCAGAAAACAAGTATCTTCTTTGCTAAGAAAAACAATTGTCAGCTAGAATTCCACAACCAATTAAAATATCATATAGGTCGGGTGCGGTGGCTCACACCTGTAATCCTAGCACTCTGGGAGGCCAAGGCGGGCGGATCCTTTGAGCTCAGGAGTTCGAGACCAACCTGAACAAGAGGGAGACCCCATCTCTACTAAGAATAGAAAGAAATTAGCAGGACAACTAAAAATATATAGAAAAAAAATTAGCCAGGCATGGTGGCGCATGCCTGTAGTCCCAGCTACTCGGGATGCTGAGGCAGTAGGACTGCTTGAGCCCAGGAGTTTGAGGTTGCTGTGAGCTAGGCTGACACCATGGCACTCTAGCCTGGGCAACAGAGTGAGACTCTGTCGCAAAAAAAAAAAAAAAAAAAAAAGTACCATATAAAAGCAGATGCAAAATAAAGACATTTCCAGAAAATGGCATAAGTTGCCACTCACGGACCATTACTAAAGAACCTTTTTAGAATGGGAAGGAAGAAGTAATGGATTAAAGGAGGTCACCAACTGGAATAGTAACAGTAACTAAAGTGTTGAGTAACCAAAAAGTTCCTGGTCATAACCTGTGAAGAGCTTCCACTCTCCCAAAACTGTGATAACACAGAATCACTACATGATGCTCAATAATAAATGTGTGATAACTTGTGTTTGCAAAAGGTAACATTTCAGACGGTTAAGAAATACAAAAGCTTTTATTATGTGCAAAGGATTGAGTTGGCTATTAAAGCAAAGAAGTATCAAGAGGACAAGTGTTTCCCAACTCTCTTTTAGAGGATTATCTAAATTAAGGGTAGTTAGGGGTTTATTTTCCTTTAATCAAACAAGTATCTGCTTTTAAGACTACATTTTCTAACATGTGACAACTGAACTATAATAATTTGCTCTAGGAGAAAATACTTCCATTAGAATAATCAAGGATCCCAAATACTTCAACAGCCCATTATCCATTTTAAGGTAACAAGACATGGGTTCATTTGAGATATTCACTGGCATGACTTTAACCAATTACCTACATGCTAGTAACTCACAAAGCTGCTCCTCACCTAGTTGTACCACAGTTTCTTCATCTATAAAATAGAGTTAATCACAGTTACTACTTAACAGGGGTGTTGTGAAGTTAAATGAGTTAATAAAAACACTGCTTGGTACGTAACCCTCCATCATCATGCAACATGCCAAGGATCTTTTCCTTACCCACCAAGCCAAGTGCCTCCTATATATAGTGACATCTGGATGGACCACTGCAACTTTCTACCCTTGATCCTCCTCTACTCAATTTTCTGTCTTAGGAGAAGTACTTAGTAGCCCTAGTCACAAACCTGGGTATAATCTTACTGCTTTCTTTGGCCTCACTCTCCCTGCCTCCCATATATTTAGTCACCCAACCCCTCAAAAGTAATTTCTTCCAGAAAGTCAAGGATGCATCTGGAAACCTCAGAAAAGTAAACATAGTATACCTTAGGAATATATATCTCCCCTCTCTGAACTCTAAACTCCTGAGGGAAACGATTTAGCTTGTCTAAATTTGATATATAAGGACAGACACTGTAGGATCCAATATATAGTCTAGGGGAGAATCAATCATAATCAATGTATTAACAAATCCGTCTACTGTGGAGATGCTGGCCATCAAACATCTAAGCAGCCGTTCAATTTCTCCTGTTATTTTACTAAGCAATTTCCTGATTCTGACTTGATTCCTAAGTGAGTCTATCTGCCTCCTGAAAGAGAACATATTGGTCATGCCAACACAAGTATTGCGATCTTTGTGCTAGTTATTGCTCACTATAAATGAATAAACTTCCTTGTTTTTACACACCAGTCACATGAGCTTGATTATTGTGGATCTGTCCTTGAAAGATGGCTCCACACTAACATGTTTTGAGTTCGTAAGGCTAATGGCCACAGCATAAATTGAAGTAACTCCGAGAGGTAATGTAATCCCTCTCCCACCTCTCATCCACACTCCCACCTTCTTTGTAGTGTAAGCTGAGTATCCTTTTACATTTTGATATATGTCTGTCTGCCACATTTCAACATGCCCTAAACAGAAGTAAGTTTATTTTCAAACATGTTTCTAAACTTACATTACTTATATCTACTAATTATTTCACCACCCTCCTATCTCCTAGTCACCTGGCTCATCAGCACTACCTTTCACTCTTCGTTTCCCATCCCACCACCAGCTGTCAAGTCCAACTGATTTTACCTCTGTAATGGATTTTTGATCTGCCTTCTCAGTCTCATTCCTATTTCTATTACCCAAATTAACCATATCATTTCACCTCTACTAATCTAATAATCTAACTGGTCTATCAGGTTTTAGGGTTCTTCTTTCTCTAATCCATTTTATACCCCCGCTGCCAGATTAACCTTAAATTCAATTGTGGGCATAGTAATTCCCTGCTCAATAGCCTATTAAAAAATAAACTTAAAGCTTAGCACTCAAGGTCCTGCAGAATCAGACCCTAGCCTAGAGCTTCCAGGTAATTGGAATGGTAAAGAAATATTGATCCCCTCGGTTATCACAGCAGCAGGGTAAGAAATCCATTTTCCCCAGTGCAACATACAAATCAGTATTTTCTTGTTACATTACCCAGGCTGGTCTTGAATTCCTGGGCACAAGCAGTCCTCCTGCCTCAACCTACTGAGTAGCTGGGAATACAGGCACATGCCACCGCACCAGGCCAAATATCATTATTCTCTGTGTGCCAGTACACGAAAGGGGTTGTAAAGTACTGTCCTAATTGACCGACATCAACCTTATTTCTATAATGTTACTACCATTCTTGCACCAGTGAGAGCATGGGGCAATAAATAATAAAGTGCCTCTCAAATACTTACATGGCATTCTAAGAAGTAAAACATATAAGCATCCTTTATGTTAGATGCTAGGAATAACACAGCAGGTATTGGGGGTGGGGGTGGGGGAGTAAAAAAAGAAACACTGGCAGCATCTACGGCACTACTCAAAGGTGAGCTACTATTGGCCAGGCCTGGTGGCCCTTCAATTTACATTTAAAAATTCATGAAACTATGAAGCATTTATTAACGTCAATATGCCTTTCTGGGGAAAAGGTTAGGATAAACATCGTATTTGTACAGACTAAAAATCACATTGTACAGAAAATTTTCAAACTTTTGAGATTTGAGTCTAAAAGTAACAAAAGACCTAAAATTCAACACTAGCTGAAATATTTGTCAAATTAATGTCATGCATTAATATGATGAATTGTTATCACGTCAGAGAAGTAACATGGACTCCTCAGACTCAGTGGGATACATGCCACCGTAGTTATAGTGAAAGTAAAAATAAGCCAAAGAGTAGTCTATGCAATCAAGTGGTTATTTTTGTGGGCAAAAGAAAATAAGGAGATAAAACCCACAGGATAAACAGGCAAGGGGAAGAGGAAGAAGCAGGTGAAGAGAATCCAAGACTCTCAATAAAAGGAGTAAAATTTTATTTATCTCCCTACCCCAAATATTTCTAAATCCTTTCTCCTGGTCCCTAAGACCTCTAGCCACCATGATTCCATGACCCAGGCAAAATTACAGTAGTATCGCTATCAACATCTGCTACAGCACCGTTTATAGGGGATGGGACAGCCATTTTGTGAGCACCACGCACTCCCCCCAAAAAAACCAATTAACCACTTAAAAAATAAAGATGCACTTGTGTAAAAATGTTCATCCTATCTTCCAACCCAGCTACCAAGCTGCTGTGACTGCAGTGGTAAAGACACATAACAGAATGAATACAGCCTCTGACAAGTAATAGGGCAATAAAGTAAAGATATGTATGATCTGCAACAAACCACTATTAAAGAAAATCAAGGTCTTTGTCCCTTAACTTTACCCAAAGAAGCTAAACCAATTCCAGATATTACTAGAAACAAACATAACGGACGTCTCATAACGGAGCAGACGGTCTCCAACCTCTGTCTGCTATATCCCCACATTTTAGCAGCTGGATACTCAGTGGCCATAACTGCAATATAAAATGTTGTTATACCTTCTACTCCAAGATATGCAGGTTTGGTTTTGTTATTTATTTTATTTATTGATGTATCTATCTATTTTTGAGACAGGGTCTCGCTCTGTTGCCTGGGATACATACAGTGCAGTGGTGTGATCATAGCTCACTGCAACTTCACACTCCTGGGCTCATCCTCCTACCTCAGCCTCCCAAGTAGCTGGAACTACAGGTGTGAGCCACAATGCGTAGCTGATTTTTCTATTAGTAGAGACAGGGTCTCACTCTTGCTCAGGCTGGTCTCAAACTCCTGAGCTCAAGCTATCCTCCCGTCTCAGCCTCCCAGATTGCAGGCATGAGCCACCACAATGGCAACCAGTCAAGACATGCAGGTTGGGAAGAACAACTTAATACATCCACCAGAGACACTAATACTACCTTCCGAATATGCTGATCTGTATTAAAAACAATTAAACATACACAACTACCATTCTGCAACATTTCTAGCAAATACTAATGTCTATACATACTTTCTTTCCCTTAAAAAAACTTAAAATTTATTAGTGTACACAAGCTATTTTAGCCACTGATTTGCAAAGGAAAGGACAAATGATAGTGAAGAAATAAAGGATTTTCCTTAAAAAGGGGGGGAAGAACGGGAAGTCAAATCTTGGTTTGGTCCTAAGTAATCAAACTGGACAGACATCCTCATACTTAACACAAAGGATGTTCTTTAATTAAATATAGGTCAAAATTGCCTTTCTAGCTTAGTATATGAGTCAAGTTTTGTTATATCCTAGGAAGACTACTAAAAATAGAAATTGACTTATACTAGCAAGCATACAAAGTGTACTTTCATTTGAGCCTTGTACCTCTATGACAAATTGAATTAAGCCACTACTACATTACAGGAAGCATTATTTGCAGGCTAACTTTTCCATATAGTTAACCCACACACAGCACATACATTTATCTCTGCAGCTATATTATATACAATCCCTTCCTGCCTCTAGTCTATCAACTCTGTTACAGGGCACAAAGGAAAGAACAAAGTCAACAGGAATTTAAGAGTCTGGTGAGAATATTATTCTGCATTGCAACCAAACATATGAATTACTGATTATATTCAATTCAACTACTGGACATAGCATAAAAAATAAGTTTGGAAATAAAGTAGTATTTAATTATACATAGAGAAAAAAATAAAGTCCTTATTCTTATATAAACTTATAGCTTATCAATACTGATCTGAATTGGATGTGATTTATTTTGGGGGCAGCCACAAGAAGAACTTAGGACACTAGTAAACTCCAGACAATATATAGAACTGAATTGAGTCTCAATACTAGACTTGGTGAAAAAGAAGGCACTACCTAAATACAATCACACATTCTTACATGAGAGAATTAGAGCAAAGGTAAGAAGTGCACAATACAGGAGACATCCACAGATAGTTCCATGTGGTTGGAGCACACAGAAAGGAGACTGAAGAAAAAGGCTGGAAGGTTTCACTGGTCCTCTGAGGGAACCTGGACTCCATCTTACATGGTAATGGTTGTGTTAAAAAGCAGTAATTATTCCCTGTCCCAAAGTCTTTATAAGCATTATCAGTACATATTAAAATGGATAAAAAGGAGCCGCTCCAGTTAAAAAGTATGTATGTTTAAAGCCCAGATTCTTTTCCACTTCTACACAAGAGAATTCAGAGAAGAAAGGAGAGATGATTTCAGAAGAACAGGGTCTATACAGGAAGGCTCTATAATGAAAGGCAGTGGAGGAATGGAAAGAGCACTATTCTATTAATAGAAAAAGTGAATTTGAGTTCCATGGCTAATTAGCTGTGTAACTGAGTAAATTAATATGCCTCAGTTTCCTTACAGGTAAACACATGTCCCATCTACCCATAATTGCACACAGGATGGTACAAGGTTAACAGATCTGAAGTATTAGTAAGCTATAATTTGTAACTGATTATGGACTGTAGCAGCACTTAAATGACATTTCATAGGATGGGTGTAATTTCAACATACAGAAATGGGAAAGGAAATGCATTACAAGTGAAAATGGCAGTGAGTAGAGGGATGGAAACAAAACAGAGTGCTCTGGGTGAACAATCTGGCTGAAGCACAAGAAACAAAGGAATCATGCGTTTTCCTTATGCCCAATTACCTCTGATTATTTTTTCCAAAAGTGTGAGAATTTTAGATCAAGGATATATGAACTGGTATTTCAGCAAATAGGACAACTGGATATCCAAATGCAAAAGAATGAAGTTGGACCCCTTCCTCACTCCATATGCAAAAAGTAGCTCAAAATGGACCAAGGACCTAAACATAAGAGCTAAAATGATAAAGCTTAGAAGAAAACACAGGTGTAAATCTTCATGACCTTGACAATAGTTTCTTAGATATTACACAAAAAGCACAAGCAAAGAAAAAAAATTAGACTTCAAAATTAACAACTTTTCTGCTCCAAAGGACAGTAACAAGAAAGTCAATCCACAGAATAAAGAGAAAATATATGCACATTATCTATCTGGAAAAAGTACAGCATCCAGAATACATAAAGAAATATTACAACCTAGGCCAGGCCCGGTGGCTCACGCCTGTAATCCTAGCACTTTGGGAGGCCGAGGCGGGTGGATCGCTCGAGGTCAGGAGTTCGAGACCGGCCTGAGCAAGAGCAAGACCCCGTCTCTACTAAAAATAGAAAGAAATTATCTAGCCAACTAAAATATATATAGAAAAAATTAGCCGGGCATGGGGGCACATGCCTGTAGTCCCAGCTACTCGGGAGGCTGAGGCAGGAGGATTGCTTAAGCCCAGGAGTTTGAGGTTGCTGTGAGCTAGGCTGACGACATAGTATTCTAGCCTGGGTGACAAAGTGAGACAAGAAAGAAAGGAAGGAAGGAAGAAAGGAAGGGAGGGAAAGAAGGAAGGGGGGAGGGGAGGAAGGAAAGAAAGAAAACAGACATAAAAGTCCACTTATATGATTTCATTTACCAGAAATACCCAGAATAGCCAAATCCATAGGGATGCAAAGTATAATAGATCAGCAGTTGTCAGGGGCTGGGTTAAAAAAAGGTGGGGAGTGACTATTAACGGGTACAAGATTTTCTTTTGTGGTAAGAAATGTTCTGGAATTAGTAGTGATAGCTACGCAACTTTGGGAATAAACTAAAAACCACTGAATCGTACACTTTAAAAAGGTAAAATTTATGGCATTTGAATTATATTTAATTAAAAATATGTATAAATGGACATTCCAAGTTATTAAATACAGACAATGAAAAACAAGATTGAAAACTTCTCTAAAGGACACAATATCTGCAACTAAGCCAAATTATTCTATAAACATTTATTTGAAACTTTAGGGGAAGATCATTAAGCTTCTCTAGAGGAATGAATTTTAAGAAAGGAAATTATTTGTATAGCAATCTCTATTTGTATAGCAATTACTATGACTTTGTAAAACATCACTACAATTTTTAGTGTTGTCTTTGTTTTATTTTAGGAAATGTGAAAAACAGAACAAACAGGTCAGGTGCAGTGGCTCACATCTGTAATCCTAGCACTCTAAGGAGGCCAAGGCAGGAGGATAACTTGAGGTCGGTCAGGAGACCAGCCTGAGCAAGAGGGAGCCCATCTCTACTAAAAAAAGAAAAATTAGCCTGGTGTCCGGAGTTTGAGGTTGCTGTGAGCTAAGGCTGCTATCAAGGCGTTCTAGCCTGGGTGACAGAGTGAGACTCTGTGTCTCCGAAAAAAAAAAAATTCTTAAAAACAAACAAAAAATAGCACACAAGACCAGAGAACATTTGTTGAATTGAAAACCAGTTCTGGGCTTTTATAGATTAATTTGTGACCTCAACCCGTACACCCATCCCTTTAATCCTAATTTTCGCCATAAATTCTCTTAATTCATAAATTTTTACTACCACAAGAAAGAGAATATTAACTATATCCTACTGAAAACTATTTTGAGAACCTACATTAACCATCTTATTAGCTCTGTCAAAGACTCAACAGATTTTGGGGCTGAATATGCTGCTCTGAAATCTTGATATAAACTTAAAAGAAAAGTATAGTAATTTTATCAATAGCTAAAATAGCTTTATGAACACTTGCCAGGCCATTTAAATTAAAAACAGAAAATTTTCAGAAACTTGTCCCAGACAAAAATAAATCACTAAGTATTTTTTGATATCTATATAAGGAGGATCATCTATGACTTTTTCTTTCCAGAGATGTACAGCTAGCTGATCATAAACAATAAAATAGAGGTACAGTTTTAACTCTTCCCATCTACTCAATTATTCAAACTGTACCAGTTACTCTACTTAAAACAGCAATAGCTCCCTCCCCTCAACCCCCTCCAAATAAAAAAAATAAATAAAGGAAAAAAGAAAAAAGATTAAAATAGCAATAATTAAAGATTGAAAAACTATTACAAGAAATAAGGTAATACAAAATGCTATTTTCCTCATCTGTGTAAAATAAATCAAATGCAAACTTGGATAAACAATAAAAAATATTTGCTGAACAAATAAATATTGCCATTTAAATATTTTCTTTAATCTTAAACTTAGCCATTGGGTTTTGCCAAGGCCTATTCGTCTACCTCTTTCCCTAATCTATTAAAGTTGTTACTCTCTTGATCCCTTCCTTCTCTAATTAGATGGTTCTAAGATTCATTCCTACCCCCAAATATCTTGGCAGGTATGGGGAAAGGACGGGAGAAAATAAAAATTTGCAGCAAAAGCTACCATCAGTAGTTTTTGATAAAGACTCCCATCTTGTTCAAGAACAGAGTCGCTTTACCACATGCCATTTCCATTTCCCTTTTCAAATGTCCTTGGATATTTAAATCGTATGTAAGAATTTTAAAAATATATTAGAAGTTAAACTATGTAAAAAAGAACTTTCACATAGCATAACTATATTAATGGGATATTTAGTCCTTCCAAATACTTGGTCTCTGCAATCAGCCCCAAACAATCAAGAATATTTTCTAACTAAGGATACATAAACCCTTAACATTTCCTTTCTAACCTCTTCACTAGGCCATCAGAATCCTGAGAGGGCAATATGAACATTGAGGATCTAAAAAGTATTATATATTCCTGAATAACTGGAAATAGTACTGGGCTGAAAGATCAGAACACCTAGTATAAATACGTTTAACTGCAGGTGTCCAATACTATAGTTTTTAAAAGAGAAAAAAATTCTCTGAGCTGTGTTCACATAATGTCTGTTTGGTGGATGGGAGTACTAATTCTATATGAGTAACCCCAATAAGAGTTATTTCAGCAGTGAAAGTCTAATCTGAAGATTGTTATACCTTACAGTTTTAAAGCATTTTCATACCCTTTTACATTTATTTCCTACAATCACCCTGACATTTACGAACAATAATCTATGACTGTCCTTTAAGAAGGCATTTTTACGAAATTTACAGAAGTCCTTATTGTTACAGTCTCACCACTTGCACCACTGGTTCTCCATTTCTCTGAGTAAAACCTGTAGCAAATGCACAGGAGAGACAACGTTCAAAAGTTAAAGTTAGTAAACTAATGAAAGATATCTTATAGAATACATATTTAGTACCACACTATGCCAAACTCAACTGGAGCCAAAGATCCAGATAACAAAGAAATCATGGTATACTACTCATCTGGATGGAAAAAATGTAAATGGAGAGTCAACACTGGTGTTAAAGAGAAGTTTTACTGATAAATGCTTTGATCAATGTTGGCTAACAGCTAACCAGACTTACTGTCTCCAAAAGCTGTGTATTTTTCAAGCTCAAATGCAACCAGCTCCAAAAGACCATTATCCACATATTTCATGCATGTCAACTCTGCTTTTTGGTTGGGTATTGGGGAGGGGAAGTGAAGAGAGTATTAACCTTACATTACCCTTCCCAATATATGGAAGCATAAGCCATTCCAACCTACCAGTTCTTTAGCTGTCTTTCAGGGATTAACAGGGACTCTTATTAACCAATCTCTAACATCGACTTGTCTCTTTTCTTCATTATCATGTTTATGTGTTTCTGGTCTCCAAACTTACATTCCTAGGATAATTTTGGGTAAAGAGGAAGGGAAATAGGAAAGGAGGGGAAGGTTTTACAAATTTTATCATCACATGACTACTCAGAAAACAAACTGCTCAATCACCCAACCACACTAATGAAATTCCCCTAGAGCAGCAGTTTTCAAAGTGTGGTCTGGGGACCTCTAGAGGTCTCCTCCACACTCTTTAGGGGGAAGGGAGAAAAGTCAAAGCATTTTCATTAATACTAAGATGCTACTTGCTATTATTCCAGTGCCATTCTCTCATGAGTGAAGTTTCCCAGAAACTACGAGAAATGTGATATTACAATAGGCTGAATGTAAAGCAATGGCACTATTCTCATTCAATTGTTTTGTTAAAGTCATTTTTAATTTTTAAAAAGGGGTCCTGAGACCAAGAAGTTTGTGAACCACTGCGCTAGGAGAATATGGTCAATTATGGAGGTCTTCCACAGCATCCTGTAACTCCACCAATCTAATTAGCACTCATCACCAAATAAAAACAAAAGCTACAGTGCCAATCTATCGTTATCAGTGTCTTCCTATACATTTTCATATTGTGAGGACAAGACATGGATTGTATGATTTTTCTTGCTATCAGTATTAAAGACATTCAGCCAGTAATGTGAAATATCATACCCCTAAAACATGGCAACAAAAATTACAGTGAATACCCATACACCTACCACCTAGTTCATACCATTAACCTTTTACCATACTTGCTTTATCACATATTCATTTCTAGTACTTTTTATAAAAAACTGAAGATATCAGTACATGCATGTCACTAGTTTTCTCTCTTGAATCAAAATTTATGTACAATGAAATGCATAAATCTTAGGTGTATATTTGCTGAATTTTGACAAATGCATATACCTGTGTTACTTAAACCCATTATCAACATAAAGAACATTACAATCATCTCAGGAAGTTCCCCCTGCCCACCTCTAGTCAATTCCTGCCTTTATCCTCAGAGGACACTACTCTTTTGATTTTTTCCACCATAAACCAGTTTTGCTTATTTCAGAACTTAACATAAATGGAATCATACTTTTTATACAGTTTCTTTCTCCTAACATGTTTTTGAAATTTATCCACATTGTAGTGTATCAGTAGTCCATTCCTTTTTATTGTTGAGTAGTATTCCATTTATGAATATACCACAGTGTTCACCCATTTTCCTGTTAATGGATTATTTCCGGTTTTCTGATCTTAAAATAAAGCTGCTATGAACATTCTTGTACAGGTCTTTTTCTGAAACTAAGCATTCAATCCTCTTCTGTAAATACCTGGGAGTGGAATTTTTAGGGGGAAAAAAACCCTCTTTTTATCATGGAAAATTTTAAACATACATAGGAGAGAGAATAGAATAATGAATTCCCATTAAAGCCAGCTGCAACTATATTACTTCATTGACGCTTGTTTCATATCCATACCTCCCAATTATTCTGAAGTCCTAGATCATCATCACTTTGTCATTAAGTATTCAATATACAAGCAATGCTTTCAAATCTGGAGGTTATTTACCTCAACAGAAACATTCATCATTGATTTACCTACGGATTAAGAGTAGCAGTAAATGAACTATAGTTTTTCTTCACATCTTTCAAATGCCTCTCTACCACCTCCCTTGATATCCAGAAAGTCAATGGGATAAATTCAAAGATATTTTGTCATCATTTTGAAAGAATTAATGTAAAATAAAAAAATTGGTCTTAATGATAATAAATATCATAGAGGAATATCAATATAGTCAAGGATATTTCCCAACTCTCATCTCTTGAATTAACTAATCCCACGCTATGGTATCATTTCATAAGTGAAACTGTGTATGAGACTTAAAAATAATTAATTCTGGTAAACTAGCCCTTTGTGCGAACCAAGGTAGTGTCCCCATTACATCTAATACTGAACAAGGAGATAACACTTCAATCCTTCCAGTCCCTACATTTTTATCCTTAAAAACCTCCCTGTGCTGGAGAGGTAAGGGGAAATGACCATTCTCAACCACTGCTGACAGTGTACACTCATATTTTTTCAGAGGGCTATGGGGGGTGGGGGGGAGACTGCAAATCTTTTGATTTGTAAATTCCACTTTCAAGAACTTAAGGTAAGTAAATCCTAGTGCAAAGCATGCAACCAGGATGTTCTTCCCAATGTTGGTTATAATGGAGAAAAATTGTTTACAACCTAAATATAGGGTAACAGTAGCATTATGCAACATCCAAATAAACACACATACAGGTTTAAAGTCTGAACCAGGCTAGGCACAGTGGCTCATACCTATAATCTTAGCACTTTGGGAGGCTGAGGCAGGAGGATCACTTGAGCTCAGGAGTTGGAGACTAGCCTAAGCAAGAGCAAGACCCTGTCTCTACAAAAAAATGGAAAAATTAGCCTGGCCTTGTGGTTTGCACCTGGGGTCCCCGCTACTCGGGAGGCTGAGGCCGGAGAATTGCTTGAGCCCAGGAGTTTCAGGTTGCAGTGCGCTATGATGACGCCACTGCACTCTAGCCTGGGCAAAAGAGCAAGACCCTGTCTCAAAAAAAATAAAAAATAAAAAGTCTGAACAATTGCCAAGCTATTAATGGAAGTTATGAAGGAAGGGGAATATTTACTGCTCATCAATTTTCACTAGATCTTCCTAATAGAGTCCAATATTAATTTCAGTCACTCTTTTTTCTCTGTGCCAAGTTTTTAAAAAAAGCCAATCTCAGCGTTTTGGAGGCAACCATGAGGTAGCACTTTGAAAATACATGACCTGCTGATTAAGTTCCAGTAAAGTGAACTATGGAGTTAAATAGCATACACAAATAGTGACAAGGAAAAAAATGGTATGTCTAGACAAAGAGTTCAGATAAGACACCAACACATTATTAAGACTCCAAAGGACAGGCACGATACAATTTGGTACAATACAGCTCATCTTATTTATGATCTAACCCAAGGTTTCTCAATCTTGGCATTATTGGCATTTTGAGGTGGGTAATTGTTTGTTTAGGGGGTGGGGCATGTCCTGTGCATTATATGATGCTTAGCAGCATTCAGGCCTCTGCTCAACATAAGTCAGTAGCACCCCCAAGTTTTAACAAATAAAAACGTCTCTAGATGTTGCCAAGAGTTCCCTTGGGGCTGGGGAGTAGGTAAAATCACCC
>CM052437.1:5296820-5337174 GCA_028533085.1 Varecia variegata
ATCTTGGCATTATTGGCATTTTGAGGTGGGTAATTGTTTGTTTAGGGGGTGGGGCATGTCCTGTGCATTATATGATGCTTAGCAGCATTCAGGCCTCTGCTCAACATAAGTCAGTAGCACCCCCAAGTTTTAACAAATAAAAACGTCTCTAGATGTTGCCAAGAGTTCCCTTGGGGCTGGGGAGTAGGTAAAATCACCCGGGTTGAGAAACCTTGATCTAACCTTAAACTTACAATATTTCATTCCACTCTACTCTTCCAAAAACAAACAAACAAACAAACAAACCCCAAAAACTCTGAGCTTTAAGAAGCTTACAATCCAAGAGGAAAAAACCCAAAAATTAAGGAGGTTTTTTATTTTGAGACAGAATCTCACTCTGTTGCCCAGGCTAGAGTGCCATCGTGTCAGCCTAGCTCACAGCAACCTCAAACTCCTGGCTAATTTTTCTATTTTTAGTAGAGACAGGGTCTTGCTCTTGCTCAGGTTGCTCTTGAACTCCTGACCTCAAGCGATCCTCCCACCTCGGCCTCCCAGAGTGCTAGGATTACAAGTGGGTGTTAGCCACCACTCCCGGTCAGTTTCTAAATTTTACTGTAATATACTATATACAAGGAAAGCTTCAATATTACAGATTCATGGAGTTTTGCCCACCACAGATCTATCTTCCTTCTCTCCTAAGTTGCAAATATAATATATTTATTAAAATGCACAAATTCCTCAAAATAGATTCACACTTTGGTCTTCAGTCTGCTACCCTGTATCTAGGGCCCTGTGTTCCATTTCACTTCATTAGGAGTCACACCACTTGAGTTCAAATCTTTCTCTACCACTTACTTGCTTTATGCATGTTACTAACTTCCTTATGCTCCAGTTCCCTCAACTTTAGAACAGAAATACTATCAATGTAACTTATAGGAACAACAGGCATATATAAAATGCTTAAAATAGTGCTTGGTGTCCCATAAATAGTGTCCAATAAATGTCAATTATTAGCTACTATTCTACCTACAAGCCTATAAAGACAGGCACCATCATCACCAACTTACAGATGAAGAAACAGAGGCTGATTAAAAAACTTGCCACTGCTCATGAAACTATAAGGTAACACAGCAATGAATCATTCCAGACTGCTGGAATCAGAGCCCATACTTTTTCCATTATGTCAGTAAAATCACATCAAGATTCATTAACTATCAAGAATAACATTATCAGTCTTACTCAAAAATAATGACCAGTATAAGAGACACATTTTCATTAAAAGAGATTAATTTGGAACACAACTAAATTCAAGTATATTACTGAATTAAGGTTATAGAGCTTTTACAATAACAACTTTCATAGATTCTCTACATACTATTTTAAGTGATTCTTATTTTTAAAAATCGTAACATAAGACTTTAGTTTCTGAAATTGTTTATCCATTATACTGAAGCAGTCTACTGAAATTATTCTACTATTTAATAAAATTAGTCTACGGGAGAGGCTAACATGGTGATTGAAACGGAAGTTACCTTGTAGACACTAAATGTCTGGTTCTTATTCCAAGGTCACCTACTTTGTAAATGATAGATTTTGTTCCCAAGTCCCTTTGATTTCTTTTATTTGCCCTTCCCTCACACCCAAGTTCTTAATGACTCCCAAACATCTTACACATGCTATTTAACTACTGCCCAGCTTTTCACTTTAACTTTGGTCTTCCTAACACTCAGTAAGATCAACTATTACTCCCACATCACTTCTTCCCAATCTCATTTCACTAAAGCCACCAGTTTTTCAGTATTTCATGTATTGTTGACATGTTCTTCAACCTGAACTTTAAAAACTACTCATTTTAGATGTGGAACAAAGTCAGAGCAAAGGTCGAATGCCTAGGACCTATATAACTTTATAGCCCAAAGATATCAAAATTGGAAGAAACCTAGAACTGAAGTTCAGTCCAACTTTCTGGTTTTACAATGACACTGAGTCACAGAGCTAACTTGGTGATATAGTCTCTAACTTCTCACAGATTTCCATTAAGAGTTTGGTCTTGGCCATTTTGGCCCTCAAACTCATTTGCTCTTTAGAGAGCTCATTTGGATTTTAACATTTTTTCTGCTTCCACAGTTCAATAACCTCTCTCAATACAGTAATTATTGAATATGGTTGTCTACCATGGTTTTCTACCATGTTCATTTTGAATAAATGGTTCCAATAATTCCATCCCCCACAGTCTATGAAAGGGAAAGAAGAGACCAAGAATCTCGGCTATTTTGAATAATTTTGGCTATCCTTCCTGTTATTTTTACTAGCCTTCTATAACCAAGTCAGTCTCACCTACTTCCTCCACACCAAATTCTCCTTCCTGTTCACAAAAAAAAAAAGAAAGAAAGAAAACCCCTTCCATTGCAGCATGCATGTTCAGAATTTTAGGTTTCACTTTTTCCTCAATATTTTGACAGACTCCTAATTAAGTTACTAATTTATCAATTATCAGACTCTTGTTCACTAGTCTATCACTTCCCTGTCAGTTCACATTACAGACTGGTTAGTTAGCAATCAAAACGTGACGCTGCTACGTGCACACCATCCAACAATCTTCAATGTCTCCCCCACTGCCAATCAAATGAGGAAAACCCCTCACTCTGACCTTCTCTTATAAATTACGGTTCCTAACTTCCTTTCCAGGCTTTTCTCCTGCAATGGCTGTCACATACTCTGCCTCAATCACACTGACACATTCTTCCCTGAACAAGCCCTATCCTGTATGTTCCTTCTGCCTTGAATATTGGCAACCCCCATCCTCCTCCCTCAACACTCATCCCCAAAGCCACTATCTTTGTGAAGTCTTTCCGGAGGTTTCTGTTTCCTTCAAACTATGTAGTGATTTGTTCATAACCATCTTGTGGGAATCATCTTGTATTATTTATGTTTGTACATTTCTCACACGCACTCTATATTATAAATTACTGGAGGATAAAATCTATGGTTCTCAGCTTTCTTCTTCCCCATACCGCTTAGTACTCCTTGCACACAGCAAGCTCTCAAATAAGTTGCCAACTTGAAGATGTGCTTTCCCAGTTTATTTTTTTACAGGTTGGCCGCCAATCCAAAATTAGTTTCTCAAGTCATTTTACTAATAACATGTTTTATTTATGCCTTGGTATCTCAGATTAATGAAGCTAAATTCTTCTATTTCCTCTTGGTATTAAAAAAAAAAAAAAGACTGTCCTAATTTCAGGGGTTCCCTCCTATTGAAATCATCTGTATGAAAGTTCTACTTTAATATACCTGGTTTCTATCACAAGCCACATATCAACTAAGCAAAATTCTCTTCCACTCCTTAAACCATCCTAAAAACCAAAATTTATAAAAGCCACAAAATAAAACAAATATTCCCTTGGCTCAGTTAATTTGCTAGAGAACAGGAAAAATCTCGTGGTAATTCTGAATTGCTGCCTAAGCTAACTAACAAACTAGTAAAAGTAACAACTGAACAGAGAAAGACTGAAACATGCTGAGAACATCCAAAAGAAATACATACATAGAAAACCTTGTTAACATGTGGAACTCTTATGAATCTTATAGTAGATAAGGTTGTCAATAGCCACTACCATATGGTATTGAATCTTCCATCACTTTGAAGTTGGCAATTTTTTTTAATACAAGCAATTAGGTCCAAAAGGCTTCTATAAGTGCCTCCCTCCACTATGCCAAGCAGGGACTGGAAGCTAAGAACACACCGATGAATATAAACTCTCACCTTCACAAAGTAAATAATCCCAGTAAAAGTTTTCTCCACTATACTAAACACTCTCTGCCCCTTCACCAGCTATCTCCATCAGCCATGATTTTAAGATCTGCCACTACATTAGAAAAACAGATAAGTCAAAGAATTTTTTTTTTGAAAGAGGGGGAAAACATATTTCCTGTCCCACCATTCTGATGGGATGAAAGAGGAAGGCTGGGAGGAAAGAGAAATTTTTTCCCTTCTATTCCCTTTTGAAAAATCACCAATCTAGCATGCTTGCCTTTCAAAGCCCACCTAAAATACAATGTGAAACAAATATGTTAACAATTAGTAGGTCTCTTGTAAAAGTGGCACCTACAGAAAGGAAACTATCAGATATTTCCTATTTTATTTGTAGAAACAACTCTTTGCAGCATTAAAACATTTAAAAACACTCTAGGATGTAACGCTGGTATTTAAATTTTTAAAACTCATCTTACTAATCAAAAGATCCATGCAATGACAAAGCTAAAAATGTTCTCTCTAGCTAATAAGGGTGAATCACACAGCCACCTACCCCACCCAACAGTCGCCCTTGCTAAGACTGGACAGTTCAAAACCTCGAAAGCTTGCCTTGTCTACTCCACATCAGAAATGAATTCGCTTCAACACATTAGGCCTTAAGTTTAGCTATGCAATAGCAAGGAAATGTTATTAAGTATTGAAACTTACCAGAACGTTTTTTTTCACGTTCACCAAACTCCCCTCCTCTCCTGCTTTTAACAAGGAAAGCTCAACAAATACTCTTACTTGAAAAATGAAGCATTTGTTCAGACTTTCGAAGTAAATTTTCATTATCAACTTTGAGAGGAAAACCTACCACAGTTGTTTCTATCGAAAAGGTGCCTGTACCTCTTTCAACTGAATGAATCCTATGAACACATTTAAAGGCTTCACAGATCTCAGCACGCAGTCTCCCAGCACAAGAAGCTTAAAAATGATTTTCAGTCTTGTATAAACCTACGCGGATGTTTCAAAGTTACACTGTGTGGCAGCAACCCAGCATCTGGGAAAAAACATTTACTCACCATTGGAAAAGCGGCTTGAGTCTCAAGAACTGAAGTAACATTAAAGGAAGCTAGAGCCAGGGCTGACCTTCTCAAACCCTCCACATCGGCAGACAATCAGGCAAGCTCTGGCTCACGTTTCTTTCCGAGCCCACGAAATTCTCAGTCAAAGGCATCACACAAAAGCCCTCCGCTCCTGCCGCCCGTTCTCCCCCCACCAAGGCCAGTGCGGACTCACCAGGACCGTGGTGCAGATGGACCTCAGCTCAGATTCCACTTTCTCCCGATAGTCCTTAATCAGCTGCAACTTCTTGTCGGAGGTGTCGGTCTTCTGCTCGATGCTCGAAATGACCCTCCAGGCGGACCTGCGGCCCCCGACCACGTTCTTATAGGCCACCGAGAGCAGGTTGCGCTCCTCGTTGGACAGCTCGGCGCCCTGCTCGGTCACCGCCTTCATGCAGGTGGCCATGTCGTCGTAGCGCTCGGCCTGCTCGGCCAGCTTGGCCTTCTGGATCAGCTCCGTCTTCTCCATGGAGGGCGGGCGGCGCGGGGCCGGGGCCGGGGCCGAGGACGACGACGAGGACGAGGAGAGCTAGGCGAGCGCCGACCCGGATCGGGAGGAGTCCTCCTCGAGAGCTGCCGAGGGGCGGGGCGGCGCAGGCGAGAACAAAAAGGAGGGAGGGGAGCGGCGTCAGACAATGCGGCCCGCCGCCCGCTTTTGTCTCCCGCACACGCGGCCCGGTTGAATTTCCCTCGCCCCCGCCCCCGCCCCTCCCGGGCGCCCGGAGCGGCCGAGGGCCCCGCGGCACGAGGAGGCGGGGGCGGCCCGGAGGCCCGGCTCACTGGGAACCCTGAGCAGGGCCGCTCCCGCCGCCCCCGCCCGGCTGGCCCAAGATGGAAGCGGCCGTTGGCCCCGCACCTTCCCGCCGGAGCCGTCCCTGAGGAGAGGCGTCGGCGGCCGGCCGCACCCGAGGGCTACGCCTCCGCCCGGCCCCTAAGCCCAGCGCGGCCAGAGGGGCCCGCGGGCCGACCTGGCGCTCACCTTCACGTCTCCGCGGCCGCGACGCGAGTCCCACCACTTTGATCTGCTTTTGGCTTTAGCCGAGGACCCTCCCGTCTCAGCCTACCCCGGAGCCGAGGGGCGGGCCGCCGCCCAATGACGCGCCGAGCTGCCCCCAAGAGTCCCGCCCCCCGCCCCGCCGTTGGCCAGTGAGGACAGAGCGCGCGGAAGGGGGCGAAAGGGGTGGGGCGGGAGGGGAAGCGGAGGCTAGGAGGGTGGGTCGGCTTGGGAAAGTTCGGTTGGCCGGCAGGCTGCGGCTTCGGCCACGGGGTTTCCTCCAATTAGATCCAGGGTAAAAGGACGTCACTGTTGCCATGGCGATGCTGTTACCAACTCCCCTCATCCTCCCCGCCACCCCAGCACTTCTGGGTGCGGCACGAGACCGAGAGGCGCGCACGACCTCCGTGGCGGTGGCCGAATCCCCTGCTGCAGCCGCCGCCGCAGATGGTGCATTGCATCTTGCTGGCCCCTGCGTCTGCGGCTCTGGTCGGCCTGGCTGAGGCTGGACTTCTGGGGGTGACATAATCGGCTGTTTTGTTGCACAAGCGCCTTTCTTTCCTCCACCTCCCTATTCGTGACAAAGGTTTGGAGCTCAAGACACTAATCCCAGACTTTAACGACGTTACGATTAGAGCTGCGAATTAGAAATAATTCCATCCCCATTAAAGAGGAATTAGTTCCTGGAGAAAGTGGCTTCGGTATGTTAAATTCAAGTTTTCAGATGGGCACGTAAAACCAAAAATTTCCTTGTAAAAAGGTAGATACCAGAAGATCCAGGCAAGTCTCTGTGGCAATGCCAGGTATAGTGATTTTCTTTAGAATGGGACATGACATTAAGCACAATTTGGAAGAGAACACCCATAATTACTCTTGCCCCCCAAAAAATCTGATAACACCCCCCCTCAAGAAAAGCAATTTTTATTATTTCTTTCCAGGTTATGCACCTAAAGACATAATTTTTCATGCCCTCGTCTTATGTATACACGCTTTTTGTTTTCTGGTACTATTTTTGAGAGGACACTTGAAAAGCTAAAACTCTCTCCCTGGATGTTAATTTCTGATTTTGGCCTCAGGAAGTGAGGAAGATTGCCCCAGATGCCTTGTACTCAGAGTCATCCCTAGCTTTTCCCTTTCTCTTTAAACCACGCCCTGCTCTCCTGGCACTAACCCAGTCCCCCAACTCCAAGTAAGGTGGCTGTCCTGCTGGTCTGGGAAGTGGCCTTTACGCCATCTTAGGATGAGAATTAACCATCTGGGCTCACACTGCTATGATCCCAATTCCAGCACATCCAAAGGAGAATGGATCACATAATAGAAAGCCAAACAATGCTACAGGCAAGAAAGAATTTCAAATTCTAAGCAGAGACTGGAGCAGATCTGGAATGGAAGATCTGAGAGGGCAAACAGATTTGGGGGAGAAGGTACAGAATTTCCAGAGAACAAGACTCCCTCCAGGTGCCCTCCCTGTCCTGACTTGTAAGGGTTGCTTTGTGCTTTGACAGACAGGAGAGGCCTGTATTGGAAAGGGCCTGTGTCTTAATGCAGAAACGCCTTACTATGTTCCAGCGTTCTAATGGAGGGCCCTGCTGTTATTTCTGGAATAGGCTGTAGACACACGAGTGTTTATGGCCATGTGGGCTAGGGTGGAGCCGGACACCGAGAAATCCCAGTGGAAAGAATTTGCACGTGGAAGGTCAGATAAAAACGCTTTCTGTATGACCAGTGGATTTCAAGCTTACTGAAATTAGAGACAGCCCAGGCCAGGGGAGAAAACAGAGGAGGTGGATGGGAGATGGAGACCCTTGAGAAGAGAGATTGTCAGGGGATTAAACCTCTGTGGTAGGAAGAGAGGGTCTATCCAGGAGGGGCAAGCACACTAAATTCTTTGTCAGAAAGGGTAGGCTGTGCTGCCATCTCCCTTGGTGACCTTGGGCAGGTTTCTGCTGCCTTCTATACCTCAGTCTCTAAAATTTCTGCTTTCATTCAACCAAATATTTATTGAACATAATATTTATTATTGAACATAACTCATATGGTTATGGTCATCTGGAATCGTGGGTGAAAACTGCTTTGAACCAATGATGCACTATGAAATTGCATTTTGTGAAGGCCCAGAGGGACCCTCTGCACACCTAAAGACTTCTGTTCTTTCAGAACTCAGGACGGAGAAAAATAAGGCTCTGGGAACTGGAAGTCCCTAGACACAGGAAAAACTAACATTTATTGAGTGATTACATGGGTCAAGCACTGTTTTTTGCAACGATCTACTCATTCAATCTGCTTAACGCCAGCCACGAAGTAGGTACTATTATGATCATCATGTCCATTTCACAGATAAGAAAATTGAGGCACAGGGCATTCAAGTGTTACATATAGGGTCACGCAGCTAGCTAGCGGCAGAGCCTGAATATAGACTCCTGCAGTCTGGGTGCCAACACCCATCCTTTATCTACTGCTGCAGCTGCCCCAGCAACTCTCTCCAGATTTCTGCTAGGTGCTGTAGGAATTCTAGGAGGGATCAGATTAGTCTGTCCTTTCGGGGTTGCATCGTAGTAAATATGAAACCTTATAGGCATCATATCCAACATGCTGGGAAGAACTCCAGAGAACAGCTAGCAAAGACAATACTGAGAAGTCATTGCCTTATTTATTTAAAGTTCTTGTAATTTTTTCTAGATTACCTGGTATGAAGAAGCTGTTGGAACAAGAGGGAACACACTGAACTTGGAGCCAGAAGATCCTAAGTCGCGTCCTTGCTCTTGATTTGTGATTTTGCTGTGAATACCCTGATCCTCTCTGAACCTCAGTTTCCTATACCTGTAACCTATAAAAATAATCCCTACCTCAAAGAGCTGTCGTGGAGATTAAATCAGCTAACACATAAGAAAGTGCTGAGCATATAGCAAGTGTTCAGTAAGTAGCAGTTTTTTTCCTCTTCTTTGCCTCTGCTTGGGGGTGAAGCATGGGGGAAGGGGAGATGCCTGTCTTGCTGCAAAGAGCCTTAGAGCCTTATAAAATCTTAGTGAATGCTTATGTCTTGAATCATTGTTGTAATTAGTGAAGTTAATGGTCTGCAAAAAGGCTGTATTCAGTGTACATTTCAGAATGAATGATTCCTCCTGGTTGAGTTTACTCTCATAAGTTGTTGCAGTGGTTTATTTGCCCAGGGCAGTGGATCATCAGAGAGAAAGTTCTTCCTCTCCTCCCATATGGCAGCAATTCTACTGACAAACATTTGAGTGGGACTTTCCACCCAAATTTCCCACGTAAGTATTATCTGTGCTTCTGTGCAGTGGGCACTTAAAAGAGTTGCCCACAGTCCGCACCCCACCTGGAGGTGCCGAATGACTCCTGCAGAGTCAGGACAGGTGAGGAAATCAGGAAAGCTGGTCAGCGAGTCTCTCTGCATATTCCCTGGCTTTGGAACTTGACTCACTTCGTTCAGTGAGATGGTTAATTTTATGTGTCAACTTGGCTGGCTCACAGTGCCCAGATATTTGATCAAACATTATTCTGGGTGTTTCTGTGACGGCATTTTTGGATGAGATTAACATTTCTATCAGTGGACTTGGAGTAAGCAGGTTGCCCTCCCTAAGGTGGGTGGGCCTTACCCCGTCAGTCAAAGGCCTGAATAAAGCAAAAAGACCAGCCTCCTTTGAGCAAGAGAAAATTCTCCAGCAGACTGCCTTCGGACTGGACTTCATCTGCAACATCGATGCTTCCTGGTTCTGCAGCAGACAGCCTTCAGGCTCGGAATGGAACATGAGCTCCCCTGGGTCTTCAGCCTGCTGGCCTACAGATTTCGGATTTGCCAGCTTCCATGACTATGTGAGCCAAATCCTTCTCTCCCTCTCCCTCTCTCTCTCTCCCCCTGCCCTCGTACACACACACACACACACACACACACGCACACACGCACACACGCGCACACACGCACACATACACATATATTCTATTCATTCCATTTCTTTGGAAAACCCTAATACATTCAGTCAATACTGAAAGTATTCAATACTTTTTCTTTCCTCAACAAATGATATGGATGTCTTTTAATAGCTTTAAATGTGTGTCTGTGACAAAACAGTCTCACCTGTCTCCCTTGCCAGACCATGGGCTTATTGAGGTTGAGGATTTTCTTTTTTCATCTTGTATCCCTAGTGCCCTCCCAGCAGCTTGGTAAAGTTAGGTGCGTAATCCCTGCTGTGTAGCTGATTAAACAGATGCTCAGAGAGGTTGAATTACCTATCCAAATTGGTAAGCTCTAGAGTTAAGATTCAAAAACAGGTCTGTCTGATTTCAACAAACAAGACTCTGTGCTCCTTGCAATGGAAGATAGAGACTCCAATGTTCGCTGGCCAGGGAACAATGTTTAGTTATTTGAGACTGGTAGGTGGCTAAGTATATATCTATTGGTGAGTCAGCGACTGATTTTATTTTCACATGGAAGGCTCTGTTTTTACGCTCAACATATCTGCAGTGAGAGTGGTGCCTCTGTGTCCTTTGCCTACTCCCTTTCATTGTTGACATGTTTCTCTGCCACCTCCACCATCAGACTGTGACCTCCCAGTGGGCAAAGTTACATCTCATCTCTGTCCTGTGAAGGTTTATTCTGAGAGTGGATCCAGGCCATCAAGGGGACACACTTCCAGTTACACTGGCTGTTGGCACTATGTGCTTACTACATGCCCAACCATGTACAGAGTCACTAGAATAGTAGTGAACCCACAAAAGTAAAGCACACAGAGCACAGCTGTGTCCTCAGCAGATATTCCATAAAGACAGGATTGTATCTGAAGAGCACACGCAGAATCTTGAAGCTGGCACAGAAGGTCCCCAAGCCCTAACTCAGATTTCCTGTTAATTCACTCAATAAAATATTTAAGTGTCCACCCTGCGCCAGGCACCGTCCTCAGGGCAGAGGCTTCCAGAATAATTAAGACACAGTCTGGGCCGGGCGCGGTGGCTCACACCTGTAATCCTAGCACTTGGGAGGCCGAGGCCGGCGGATCGTTTGAGCTCAGGAGTTCGAGACCAGCCTGAGCAAGAGCGAGACCCCGTCTCTACTAAAAATAGAAAGAAATTATATGGACAGCTAAAAATATATAGAAAAAAATTAGCCGGGCATGGTGGTGCATGCCCGTAGTCCCAGCTACTCGGGAGGCTGAGGCAGTAGGATTGCTTGAGCCCAGGAGTTTGAGGTTGCTGTGAGCTAGGAGGACGCCACGGCACTCACTCTAGCCCGGGCAACAGAGTGAGACTCTGTCTCAAAAAAAAAAAAAAAAAAAAAGACACAGTCTGGGCCGGGCGAGGTGGCTCACGCCTGTAATCCTAGCACTCTGGGAGGCCAAGGCGGGCGGATCATTTGAACTCAGGAGTTCAAGACCAGCCTGAGCAAGAGCGAGACCCTGTCTCTACTAAAAATAGAAAGAAATTATATGGACAGCTAAAATATATATATATAGAAAAAATTAGCGGGGCATGGTGGTGCATGCCTGTAGTCCCAGCTACTTGGGAGGCTGAGGCAGTAGGATTGAACGAGCCCAGGAGTTTGAGGTTGCTGTGAGCTAGGCTGACACTATGGCACTCTAGCTGGGGCAATAGAGTGAGACTCTGTCTCAAAAAAAAAAAAAAAAAAAGACACAGTCTGTGCCTACAAGAAGCTTGACCAAAAGCACAAAGGTGGGAGCCTAACCTGGAGGTCACTGAGGGCAGGGAAGGTCCTCTTTCTTTTCAGTTCTGAAATGCTCAGTCACCTGGTTTCCCAGCCCACAGTGGCCCAGAAGTGGCTACTTAGAAGGCGGGAGCAGAAGGACTCCTGAGGGTCCCTTGGCAGAGGACTCTGAGCAGAGGAGAGCCAGGGCCGTGGGGCCAGCCCAGGCCTGCTCCCTGGGTTGCCCTGGGATCCAGTCCACTTCTACGCTCTATGCAAGGCAATCAGTTGACAGGGCAGAGACAGCAAACCCACAAAGAGTTAATGAAAAAGCTGAAGAGGCCAGAGCCAGTTGTGTAGGGACACTCAGCCGTATGTCTCAGGCAGGACCTAGGTATGTAGCCATGAGCCTTAATCATCACAAAAAAAATCTTCATTGTGTTCTCATATTTTTTGTTGAAGAAGTCAGACACATACCTACTACTTTTTTTTTTTTAACATCCAGAATGTTGGAATTTTTTTTTTAATTTTGGTACATAACCATCTCCCCAGTTATGACTCACGCCCAGACAATTTCGGATAGTTGAATGGATGAATGAACAAAACACAGCTAGAGAACAATGCACACAGGAGGTGATTGTGTGCCTCTCACAGAAAGTGCCATGGGAGTTGAAAGAAGGGAGACGTGAGTGTGGGCTGCAGCGATTGCAGAGATTTCAGGCCTCAGAAGGCTACAGGGCAAAAGGAATCTCTCTGGGAAGACGGGAGAGCCACCGAGACATGACAGCCTGCACTTCCACCCTCCTGCTGCCCCAGTGGAGAGGCCTCTGGGAAGGGGAGGAAGCCACAGCTGCTCCTCCCTGTGTTGGAGTTGCGTTTGGACGGGGCTGAACCCCAAGAAGGTGGCTCTGGACGAAGCATGGGAAGGCGAGCACCCAGAAGAGCCAGGCAGCTGTGGTCCAGAGGAGGACCCCCTTCTACCTCTCCAGCTGCTTTGCTGGAGTAACCGGCTCAGCTGCCCCGCGCATGGGCACTTGAACAAGTCAGGCCGTGCTGGGGAGACTGGCGGGGCTACCTGCTGGCCCCTTTTTTTTTTGAGGGCGGCAACTTTGTGGAAAATGCAAGTCTGTCCTTCACATTGCTTTGTCACTTAAAACCCTTCTCCCTTATTCAGCTGCAGCTCAGCATGGTGACTGCACTCAGGAGCCAGGTGCCCTGGATTCCGATCATGGCTCCACTACTCACTAGATATGTGATCTTGGGCAGGTTACCTGGCCACCCTGTGCCTCGACTTCCCCATTTGTAAAATGGGGATGGTGACAGTAGTAATCCCTCCCCCACAGGGTTGTTACAAAGACTAAGTGAGATAACACTGGTAAAGAACCCCCCTCCCTGCCACCATGCTTTGGCCTTTTCTGGGCTTTGCTCTCGCTGTTCTCTCCTTCCTCACATCTCCACCTGGCTACCTGCTCCTCTCTCCAGTCTCAGCAGAAATGACACTCCCTTCCCCAGGGTATCCTTGGGCTCCTCGCCCCTCTCGGCTAGGTGAGCACCCCCTGTCCTGTGCTCCCCAAGCAGGCAGCATACTTGATGTCACTTCTCCCAGGCACTTGTGCACAAGGCTTGCTTGTGCAGCCCTGGTGCCTACCAGGTGCTTGGCAGACACATGGGGGACCAAGAAAGGAATGACTGAGTGGGTGAATTAACAAAGGATGGCAAGATGAGTCATGGGCCAGCACCCAGTGCCTAGAGGACAGGGTGAGCTGGGGCTGCTGGTAAGGACAGCTTCAGGCTCTGGCCGGGGTCCAGCCCACAGCTGGAGGCCCCTGTGACTCTAGCTGGGAGGGGCTGGAAGATCCAGGCAGTTCCCAACCTCCCCTCAGTCAAGTCCAGTTCTGTAAACAAACTCCCAACTGCACCAGAAGGCCTGGCAATTCAGAGAACCCAGCGAAGAAACATTTTGCAGAGGAAAGAACACTTCTGAATGTGAACAATCTCCCTGATTTATTTTGACAACTTCTTTTCTGGATTTCCTTAAACCAGGGTAAGCCCAGGTAAGAAATTTGGGGGCCTCATACATCTAAACAAAAATACATAAAAGCTTGTTCCATCAAAAGCAGCCCCTGGAAAAAAGGAGTTGTCACCACCCTGCTCAGCTATTAATACACCATGAGGTGCTCTCTCCCTGGGACAGCAATTGCCATAATCAATGTTAATGAGCAAATGATCCCAGCCACGCTCCCTGCTCATGGTTCTGAAAGTCAGGGATGCAGCCAGCCAGACTGATACAGCCCGCCTCACTCTGAAGGATCACGCAGGTGGCAATTGCTGGAATGTGTTCAGAGTCCAGTAGCAGCAGCTGCTACAACTGTCACACAAACTTCCTGAAATAGCCAGGAGAAGGCAGCAACTTGTCACTTCTTAAGCCAGACCTACAGCCAGATCCAGAACGCAAGACCAAACGAAAGAGATTAAAATAAAAAATACAGGAAGTCAGTGAAATGAGAATTTAGCTCATCAGGCCAAAGCAGGCAGTCTTGGGTCCTTGACTAAAAGTTGTATCTGCCATATGGGCATCCCCTGCAAGAGCTGGGGATCAGAAGGCTGATCCTGAAGCTCAGCCTGGAAGGATGGTGAGGAGGCAGGGGTTTGGCAGCCCCTCTGCTCTCAGAGGTCTGGCCAGCCCAGATGAGATCACCACTCCAGGGTCCTTAGAGCCCCCATGAAAAATTACATCTAGGTATGTTGGCTGAATTTTTCACAACACTACAAAACACTTAGTAGGTGCTCAGAAAATGCATATTTTCTTGCCCCTTCTTGAAGACCAGGGGCCTCAGAGTCCTCATGGCAAATAACAGAAACCAACTCTAGTTGGCTTAAACGTAAGACTATTACTTCTTACCGATTGGAGGAAGACTTGTGAACCAGGCCTAGAGAATGAGCAGGCACTGGGAGGGTGTGCAGCTAGAACCATGGCCAAGGTCACCCCATAGACCTCACCCAGAGAGATCCCTGTTGCTTCTGCCCCTGGACAGCAGACGTCAGACCATGCTGTGCTGACTCCTGGGCACCAGACGCTGCACCACAGACCCTGGACCCCGCCTGAACCCTCCATCCTCATTGAAATTCACTGCCCCCAGAAGGAATCCTCCACAATCCCTGCTTCTGTGGGTCACTCCAGGTTCAAAATCCTGGTTATTGTGCCCCACTACGCCTGAGTCACATGTGCACACCTAGGTAGGAGGTAAGCTAGGAAAGTAGGTATCTGGAATGTACACCTTTCAAAGAGGAAGGTGGACTCCACTTCCCACTAAGACCCCTAAAGTAGGAAATTCCTCCAACAAAGGAGTGGCTTCAGAGGCTGAGCAGCCTGAAAACAGCACATGTCCCCTGCAATTATACTTGGACTTTCAGTCCACGCAGTGGAATAAAGCAAAAGCCAGGGAGAGTGAGCAAAAGCTGGAACCTGGGAAAAGACTTAGCTTGGATCCAATTTTTTCTTTCTCTGGAAAAGGTGTGGGGAGTTCTGCTGCCATTGATGTCCCTACCTGGAAGGCTATGCCCAGCTCAAATTTGACCTCCTCCAAGACCCTTATTGAAGATGCTATTCTACCTCTAGGGTGCATCACACTTTTTAGTCATTTGCATTCGTGTAGTCATTCATTTATGTAGGTCTTGTCAAGCTTCTCCAGGATAGAGACAAAAATCTTATTCATTAAACACTTAACAAGTATTTACTGAGTAGGCCTTGGGGAGACCAAAAGGACAAAGACACAGCTGTGCCTTGGAGAAGGTCATAGTGATTGCCAGACGCATGGCGGTGTGAACTTTGAGGAAGAGGTGGCTCTGGCTCAGTTTAAATGGGTCTTAAGATTAAGACGTTCTTAGCCATTGAGCAGAGGAGAAGTGCATGCTAGAGGTAGGGACAGCACGGAGGGAGAAGGCATGCAGTGTTTGGTAGCAGATCGGTCAGGCAGGAGACGAGGTTGCTAAAGAAGGTGGGACCACATTCTGAAGACCCTTGGCTGTCTCCCTGAGGAGCCAATATTGTATCCTGAGAACATTAGGAATCATCAGATACTTTTTATTTTTTATTGTGATAAATACATACAACATTTACCATTTCAACTGTTTTTAAGTGTACATCCAGTGGCATTAAGTACATTCATAATGTTGTGCAATCATCACCACCATCCATCTCCAGAACTCTTTTTATCTTGTAAAATTGAAACTCTGACCCATTAAACACCAATTCCCCATTCTCCGTTCCCCCAGCCCCTGGCAACCGCCACCATCCTGCTTTCTGTCTCTACCGTCAGATGCTTCTAAGCCAGAGAGCCACCTGATAGGATTTCTTAGAAGAATCCCTCTGGCTACGCTCTGAAGGATAGGTTGGAGGACCTGGGGTAGGAAGCAGTTGCAGAGAACTCCAGAAGAGCTGAGGGTGGCACAATGGAGGCAATGGTGATGGTAGCAGAGTCGGGGGGAGGGGGGAGAGATATTTCAGAGACATGAGGGTTAGACCTAGGAGTCGAGAGGCATCTAAGGTCACTCCAAGGCGTCTTTTTCTTTGCTTTGTTTGTTTTTTGTTTTGTTTTGTTTAGAGAATCTTGCTCTTTTGCCCAGGTTGCAGTGCAATGCTGTGATCACAGCTCACTGCAGCCTCAGATCCCCAGAGCAATCCTGCCTCAGCCTCTCCAGTAGCTGGGACTTGACGTGTGCCACCATGCTTGGCTAGTTTTTTTATTTTTTGTAGAGACCAGGTCTTGCTATGTTGCCCAGGCTGGTCTTGAACTCTTGGCCTCAAATTATCCTCCAAGATCAGCCTCCCAAAGTGCTGGGATTATACACATGAGCCACTGAACTCGGCCCCAAAGCGTCTTTTTCTAGTTTATTTTCGCTATGCTGACCCTCATACCCCTTCTTGTGTGAAGAAGGGAGAAGATTATGATCTTACAAAATTGATTTTTCAATAATCTTCTGACCCTATCAGCTCACAAATATTTTAAAATTACAACCTATTTAGGATGGCAAAGTACATCCTCCTATATCATTACTGTAATATGTGTGAGAGGACTTTGGGGCAGATTTGATCATTGCATGCTTTTTTCCATTTTATAAAAGAGAAATCATTTACAAGAGTAGTTTATGGAAATTAAATGTGCAATGGCAATTCAGAACAGTTTCTGTGCTAAGAAAAATTATTTGAAGCTTGCATTCAAAAGACAGCTGACTATACCTGGGGTCTGGAGCGGATCTTAGAAGACCTGGGTTCCAACCCACTTCTGCCGTTCAGTAGCTCTTTGACCCTGGGCGAGTTTGTTAACCTCCTGCATCTCCGTTTCCTCTTTAGCAAAGTGGTTGTAGGATTAAAGGAGACGCTCCTATAAAGCACTGTGGAGAGTGTATGAGCCACAGTAAGTTCTCAGTTCACGTTGGCTGCTGTTGTTTGTTACGATGACAGCGATCGTTGTCATTATCTCCAAGGACTCATTCAGCCCTGACACCCTGTGCTCTGCAGTTGTTCTCCAGAGGGATTTGGAATTGCCTGTTCCGTGTTGTTCTGAAGAAGATGTTCCACTCCCCTGCAGGGCCTGCCCCTCCCGGAGACTCGGCCTCAGCCTTTTCTCAGCAGGATGTTTCTGCCAGCCTCATTTTCTTCCCTTCTCACTTCTTCTCCCAGCTTTCTCTGGTCCCGGGATCACCCTGCCCAGTCCTGGTCCCGGGATCACCCTGCCCAGTCACCCTCAGCAGCTGTGCTGTTTCCTTTCCGACCCACATGATACTCAAGTCTCTGGCTCTGGGAGCGCAGGAGGCAGAGAAGGGGCGAGGCCCTCCTCTGTCTCCTCTGTCAGACTCCAGAGCCCTCCCTTGCAGCTCCCCTGCCCCTCTGAGCCTCCCCTTTGAAAGGTATGTTCTGGGTACAGGGTGTTGTCTAGAGCCTCAGATTATGGGACTTACCCCGTGAGAGGCCAGGCTGACAGGGCCGAGGGACGGCACTGAGCTCCGAGGGGGCAGATGTGTGAGCAGGTTCAGGGCAGACATCCCAGACGACGAGTGAGCCACGTGTGAACTCCCCGGACTGAGGAGAGACTCACAGGTGCGAGGGTGAGTGATACACGGGTCAGAGGCATCTTAGAAACTCACGCAATAGGAAATGGCTCAAGCCTGGACAGTTCCCATAGGGCTAGGATCTCCCTGCATTCTTCTTCTTCACAGTGTGTAGTTTTGCTTTTTTTTTTTCTTTTTGAGGGTCTTCCCGTGAGGACCGGAAAACCTGCTAGACAAATTCTTAAAAAGCTGTAACACTTACAGTGTGCAGTTTTAAGTCATTTGCTTTGTAGGCAAAATCCACAGGGCTGGATGTACACAATTGACTGATTGATTAGAGAGTCAAATATTTGTTGATAGAAAAAGTTTTAAGGTGCTTTTAAAAATTGCTCATTGATCTGAATAGGCATTTCTCAAAAGAAGACATACAAATGGGTGACAGGTATATGAAAAAGTCCTCAACAATATTAGTCATCAGAGAGATGCAAATCAAAACTATAATACAATGAGATATCATCTCATCCCAGTTAAAATGACTTTTATCAAAAAGACAGGCAATAGTGAGGCTGGCAAGGATGTGGAGAAAGGGAAACCCTCAAACACTGTTGGCAGGAATGTAAATTAGTGCAACCACTATGGAGAACAGTATGGTGGTTCCTCAAAAAACCAAAAACAGAACCACCATATGACCCAGCAATCCCGCTGCTGGGCATATATCCAAAGGGAAGGAAGTCAGTATGTCCAAAAGATATCTGCACTCCCATGTTTATTGCAGCACTATTCACAACAGCGAAGATTTGGAATCCACCTTAGTGCCCATGAACAGATGAATGGATAAAGAAAACATGGTACATATACACAATGGAATATTATTCAGCCATAAAAAAGAATGAAATCTTGTCATTTGCAACAGTGTGGATGGAGCTGGAGAACATTATGTTAAGTGAAACAAGCCAAGCACAGAAAGACAAATCTTCATGTCCTCACTATATGAGGAAGCTAAATATTAAAACAATTGATCTCATGAAGACAGAGAGTAGAATGATGGTTACTAAAGGCTGGGAAGAAGGATAAACTGGGGATGGTTAATGGGTGCAAAAATATAATTAGATAGTTAGATAAAATGAACAATATTGATAGCACAACAAGAAGATGACTTTAGTCAATAATAAGTTATGGTATACTTTAAAATAACTAAAAGAGTGGAATTGGAATGTTCTTAACACAAAGAAGCGATAAAATTTGACATGATGGATACTCCAATTATGCTGATTTCATTAATACACGTTGTATACTTTTGTCAAAATAATATATCACATGTACCTTATAAAGATATACAACTATTATGTACCCATAATAATTAAAAATTTAAAAAAAAATTGGTCGTTGAAGTTAAACATCATCTATTCTGAAGGCACTTTGGCTGTGAGGCTTGAGGGTCTCTTTCACCCTGTACAGTTTACTTTTCAGATCCTTACATTTTTCGGTGTTGTAGAAAAGCAATTTTTTGTCCACCACGTGCCACAGTAGTTCCCCAACTTGAGGTAGGGACCATGTTTGTGTCTCTCCCAGCACCTGACATAGTGTTGAACACATAGCAGGTACTCAATAAATATTAATTTCAGGCATCTTTTGTAGCAAAAATTATTCATTATAGACCATTAACCTCAGAAACTCCACCTGAGTCACTGCCGGGTCTGATTTCCTGATCTGAGCAAGTGAGACACCATTTGGGGCTGCTGTGGGTAGGGACACACTGGCTGCATTCACTGGTGTCTTCCTGGATTCCAGGGTGACCAACCAGTGATTGAGAGGTGTGTGTTCAGCTGGCGTTGAGGGATCAGCACTTCACCAGAGATCCTTTTCACACGTGCCCTTCACATTGTGATCAGTTTTACTGGTTTCTGATGATGGCAAGTATTTGCCTATATTTCCTGGTGCAAAATTCTAGGCCCCTGACAGCTTTTGCAAAAAAGTTCAGGCAAGAAAACCATCACACACTCCAGAGTTCTTTGCAAGGGAGTTTCATCATTGGCCAGAATTTCAAACACAGAGTTGTTCTGTTTGTTAGCATGGAAGAACATTCCTGACCAACAAAATTTCCTTCCAGTTCTAAGTCTTGTTTAGTCTAATTTGAACTCTGCTTCACTCTGACCAGGGTCCTCACTGTTGCTGCTGAAGGACCTAGGGACCTAGGGACCAATATCAGAGGGCCACCCCCACAGTTGTGTGGGAAATCCATCTGCTCCCATGAGGAAATAGTTGCTGCCCGCAAGCATCATGAATGCTCCCTGTTAGTCCCATTCCTTCTCTGGCACCCTATAGACCCTCCACACCTGATCCAGCAGCAAAAGGGTTAATGCCTGGCCCAGCCCTGGGGGTGGGGGCAGGGTGGGGATCCAGCTCTGCTGCTCTAGCCCAGCCAGTTGGGTGGGCGATTATTTTGGCTCTCACTCCTGGGCGCTGGGTTTGGATCTAGAACACTGGAGAGCTGCAGTGATGCTTTAGGACAGCGAAGTTGGCGGCTGTTAAGGGTTAATCCTTTGGATGTGGTAGCAGGAGGCTGAGAAACCCATAAAACAGCCCTTGAGTGGTGTTCATGAGAAGCAAAGGCTCTACCTGCAGAGAGCTGAGAGGTTGTGGCAGATATAATTAGAGGAAGAAGAGGAAGATGTCACTCCCATATTTAAACCCCTTCCACGGCTCTCCGCCCCTGTCAGGATAAGCCCAGACCCCTAGGTGTGGCATCAGGCCCCGGTCTGGCCCTCTCCTGCCTCTGCCCTCTGCACTCGGGCCCCCTCCTCTTCCTGCCTCCCTCCCAGTGAGTGTCTTGCCCTTCCCTCTACCTGGAATGTCCTGCTTCCTTTGTTACTGACAAGGATCTGCTCATCCTTTAAGACCACAGTCCTCCCTTTTAAAGTTTCCCTGACTCTTTTCCAAACTGTCCTGACCCCAGGGGCTGCCACTCACCCCGTGGTGCCTTTGCAAGGTTCAGGAAGAGACACCCAGAGAAGAGACCCTGTGAAGGTCGGGCTGGAGGGAGGGTACAGGCTCTCTTTGAGGCTCTCTCTGTCCCCTCCTCAGTGAGGGCCCAGGCAGGGCACCACCTGCACAGTGTCTGTCCTTGCCCTGCTCCCTCGTTGCACACTTGTACCTGCTAAACCTCAGCATTGCATTTCTGCGCTCTCTCCCAGCTCTAGGTTTCCTCCCACTAGCACATGAACTCTCCCAAGGCAGGCCTGTGACACCGACTTCGGTATCCCAAGAACCTAGCTGAGTAGCTGGACCCCCATGGTAAGTTGTCCACAAATGTTTGCTGAAAGGTGAAAGAGAGCTAGAGGGAAGGAGAGGGGAGCCCGTTGCAATCCGGCCCCCCCAGCGCTCTGGTGTGGGGGCTGGTGTTGATAAGGAAAACCCCCATCTATTACTTGGCACAGCAGCCACCTGAGACCCCCACCCTTCACGAAAGACCCAAATCAGCATAATACTAACCTATCACCTGGCCCATCAACTAATCTATTACCTGGCACATCAGCATAACACTAAACCTATTACCTGGTTCATCAGCATAACACTAAACCTATTACCTGGTGCATCAACATAATACTAACCTAGTACCTGACACATCAACTAATCTATTACCTGGCAGGTATTAGTCACCTGAGGCCCCCACCCCTCAGATCACCTCAACTTAATAAAAGTGGGAAAAATTGGGTAGATGGGGCTCAGAATTTGGTGGCAAGACCCCTCTGAGCCCGCTGGCGAATAAACCTTGACTCTCCAACTCTCCCTGTGCCTCTCGGTTTGTCCTCGGACCACCTGCTGTAACACTTGCTGTAACACTGTAATGGGCGAGGCAGCAGCAGAGGGAGGAGTGCAAGTGAGGGCCTAGCCAGAACTGGAGGGTGACCTTGGTGGGTCCTGGCTGCCGAGGGCTTCTTACCTGGCTGCTGCCACCAGCCAGCCCCTGTGGTCATGTTTAAGTGCAGGGAAGAACCGTGTCTCAGGGGGAGTGTTCAGGGAAGGGATCTCCTGGGGACAGGAAAGCCTGGACCCTTCAGGGGACCAATGCCAGAGCTCAAGGGAAGGGGAAGGGACCTCCCCAGATGGGGTGTCCGGCACATCCTCCAGCCTCCTCAGAGAAACCAGGTGCTGTGGGGCATGTTAGAGCTGTACCCACCTTCCTGAGCACTGTCCCAGGCTGGTGACAAAGAAGAACAAGGAGCCCCTGCCCTTGAGGAGCACCCAGTTCAGTGGGGCTGGGATAAAAATCTATTACTGTACAATTCAGTACAGACAGAGGAAAAAGTTGTCCACAATGGTAAGGCAGCCCCAAAGAGGAAGAGACCAATGCTCTTTAGGAATGGAAACATACATGTCACACGGAGGAAGGAAGGTCAGGAGGAAATGACACCTAACTTGGGTTTTAAAGAATAAGTAAGGGTTTAGGTATGCCACTACGGGGTGGAAGGGGATTCCAGGTAGAGGGAATAGCACATGCAAAGACATAGTCATACGTGGAAAACAGCGTGCTCAGAGGTGATAGGCAAAGTGATAATGTTGGGAACTTCGAGCACTAGGCAGGGAGAGTGGAGATGGCTGAGGAGGCAGACAGGAGTGAGAACATAAAAAGATGGCAAACATCTCATCTCTGCAGAGAGACCTGGAATTTACCTGTTGCATTCATTCAGTTTACAAACACGTATCGAGCTCCTTCTATCTGCAAGATATTTTTCTTCTGGTCTTCCCAGCAATCCCTGTTCACCTCTTTCACTAAGTCATGGGCACATCTTGGACACCACACACAGTCTGGACCCATTTTATAGAGGAGGAAACTGAAGCCCAGACTAGTTAAATGTGGGATCTGCGAGCTTCCAATTGGTTAGTGACAGAATTAAGCCTTGAATCCAGATCTCCAAATTTCCCAGCCCTGGGTCCTGTCCCAGTTCCCTGCATTGTGTGTGCACAGCAAACCCTTCCAAGCTGAAACCTTTTCTTAGTTATTTAGCACCGAGGTGGGCCATGAAATGATACTCAGACAAAGGAATCCAGAATCTCTTTTGAAGGTCAGAAATCAAAGGAATCCATGGCTCGTTGAAGAGACTTCCACTACACGTGCACAAGCAGAATTCTCGATTTGAAAAAAAGCCAGGGGTGGGGGTGCTTGTAGCCCCAGGCCTCCTTCGACGTCCCCACAGAAGCCCGCTTTTGAGGCTGGCCTGTCAGTTGCTCCATAGTGTTTCCACTTCGCGAACGATCCACCTGCAGGGTACTGATTCCTCTCTGGTTCTCTCACTGATGTCCCTGTCATTGAATGAGTGGTTTCAGGACCGCTCCTGTTCTTTCTCAAAGTCACCCTCAGATGCCATCAATTCCATCAGCATTCTTTGCAGGCTGCAGCCTTATTGGTTTGCAGAGACAGCAAATATTGAAACATTAGAAACTGTGCTCCTGGCTTTCCTGAGAAGTGCTGGGCTCTGCAACCGGGTGGGGTTTGCCGAGACAGAGACAATGGGCAGATGGTGGCTGATTGTCACCAGGCTATAGCTACAGTCCTTAGGGCCTCCTAGGCTGCTCATGTACAATTCCTCCCTGCTGGACACCGTGACTGAACCTTCCTGCCTCTCCAGCCAAGCTCCCCATGCCCAGGGTGCCATCTCCATAACCGGGAGGCCAGGCTGGAAGTCAGCAGGCAGCCCCTCTGCCCAGCCGTGCTCACCCTGAGGGCCCTGGTCGTGTTGGGTAGTGGGCGATGCCCAGGTTTGGTGTCAGACAGACAAGGTTCACATCTCAACTCTACCAGTTACTAGTTATGTGACCATGGGAAGGTTACCTGCTTTTTCTGAGCCTTTATTTTTAAAATGGATATCAAAATGCACTAACATGGTAGCCACTAACCACATGTGGCTATTGAACACTAGAAATGTGGCTAGTCTGAACGGAGGTGAGCTGTAGTGTGACATACACCTGGATTCCTCCCTTGCCAGGTGCAACAGCGACTGACAGCTCCCAAGGAGGCCTGCTTGGAGGCCTTTATGGAAGGCCCTCCTCCTGACCGTGACTCAGGGACAGCAGACATTGAGGAGGTCTGGTGGGTGCTGCAGACGGCAGCCTCGGCTCAGTGGTTCGGCCTGGGCCCCGCAGCAGCATGCGGCAGAGGGCGGACGGAGCGCTGCAGTGCCCACAGGAGTTCCTGGCTCCGGCCCTGCCACTGACTGCACCCACATCACCACTCCTTTCACACCTAAACCTCCTCATCTGGAAACTGGACTTGCCTCCCAGGGCTCCCGCAAAGATAAAATGAGCTCACACCTTTGAGGTGTCAGCATTGTCCTGGCACTTGGCAAGCGCACAGCAGAGACCAGATGGAGATCAGTAGTCACTCGGCCCAGGGACAGCTCCACCCACTCCGCCCCTTCTCCCGGGGATGCACGGCCCCAAAGAGATTTCTGTGTTTCCCGATTGTTCTGTCTCCCCCAGCACCTGGCACCTCCCTTTTCATGTACGCTTGCTAGAGGTGTTTACGCAAATGTGCTGGGCTTGGAAGCTGCGGCTGAGTCAGGACTCCTTCAGCCGTATTCTGGGGGTGAGGTTGCTTTGGGAACTGGGGTCCATGTGTGGCTGTCCATGAGGGGCAGTTGAAGCAAATGGCAGAGTGGCAGTGACTAGCCGCTCTTGACTTTGTCCTTGGTGGAGGACGAGTGACTACCAGCTAAAATCACGGGGGCTCCAGCGGGAAGTGGGGTTGAAGTCCATCTGGGCCGCTGGCTCTCAAAGTCTTTGATGAGGATGGAGTCTCCTCTCCACGCGGAGTCTTACCCAGGAGATGCCTCTGCGGAGCTGAGTGGGCTGCAGTAGCCCTTCTGTGCCCCCTGACACCCCCACCAGGCAGCCCAGAGGCCGCGTGCCCCGCCTCACCCACTGCTGGCGCTGGAGGCGCAATCTCTGGGGCTTCTCTCTCCAGCACCGGAGCTCTTTCTCAGACTAGTTGCTCAGTTTTCATTCATGCATTTCACTTATTCTTTAAGCAAATATGTATTTATACAAGGTCCATAAATGCTTATCTCTATTATTTATTTATTTTATCAGATATATCTGAATGTAATATATTGGCATATTTTACACACATAATATATTAAATGGAATCATACAATATGTGGCCTTTGGAGACTGGCTTCTTTCACTTAGCATAATGTCTTCAAGGTTTATCTGTGTTGTACTTCATTTCTTGTTATTGCCTAATAATATTTCGTTGTGTAGATATACCACACCTTGTTTATCTGTAATGAGTTATGAGTAACACTGCTATGAGCATTCGTGTACAAGTTTTTATGTGAACATATGTTTTCATTTCCCTTGGGTGTATGTCTGGCAGTGGAATTTCGGGGTCAAGGGGTAACTTCTGCGTTTAGCCTCTTGAGAAGCTGCCAGACTTTTCCGAAGTAGCTGCCCCATTTAACATTCCTACCAGCAGTGTATAAGGGCTCCAATTTCTCCACGTCCTCATCCACACATTGTCTGTCTTTTTGATATGTAGCTGTCTTTTGATGTGTCCTAGTGGGTGTGAAGTAGTGTCTCACTGTGGTTTTGATTTGCATTTCCCTGAGGGCTAATGGCAAACAGAGCTTGGCCTTGTTACTTCATCTTCAGCTGTGTCAGTAGAAGACAGTGTGTTAGATTTGGAGGGAACTTGGATATCACTGTTCCGACTGTCATTTTCTAGATGGAGAAACTGAGGTCCAGAGCAGACCAGTGACTTGCCCACCACGATCACACAACTGGGCAGGGCAAGCCTGGGAGTAGAACCCAAGTGTTTTGACCCCTGGGCTAAGATTTCTTTCTCCTGCATCTAGATCAGAAGACAGGTGCTGTGCCCTCCAGGGCTACCCCCACCCTTCCTCACCTCGCTGTGCCCATGGAGGCTGACCCGTACAGAAAGCGTCAATGGGTCCCTTGCCCTCTAGCTTCTCGTCAGGTTCCATCAGTGGGTGGCACCAGCAGATTGGAGGACGGAGGAGCCCTGCCTGCTGTCTCATCTGCTGCTTCCCTCTGCCACAGCTTCCTCTCTCTCAGCTCCTCTCTTGGAGTTCTGCTGGTCATTTTTCCCCTTTGCCCCTTCAGGACTAGGATTGGTAATGGCCCTTCTGTTTCTTGCCCCAGGGAACTACATTCATCTCTAGTTGATTTCCCTAAACTTTTCTCTCCACTTTTTAAATAGTTCTTAATTAAACTCTCCTCCAATTTCCCAATTTGTGCATCTGTGTCCTGACGCCCTGCCTTACTATCTACCCATCATCCATCTACTCATCCAACTATCCATCCCTCCACCCACCATCCATCCACCCATCTGTCCGTTAACCCATCCATCCATCCACCCCTCCATCCATTTATCCATCCACCCATCATCCAGTCTATTCACCCTTCCATCCATCCATCCATCTATCTACCCACACACCATCCATCCACCCCTCCAACCATCCAGCCAGCCAGCCATTCCCTTTCTATTCAGAAGCACAGTGCAGAGCTCACTGTGAATGCTTAATATGTTCAACAAACACTGAGCACCTGCTGCTCAGTAGGTGGCCAGTGCTAGGCCCTATGCCAGGAAGGTAGGTAAGTAAAACACAGCCTCTGTTCTCCAGAAGTTGGTGATACAGTCTAGGGATAAGAATAAGATACATACACCTCACTTACTAATAGTCCTGTGCATCTAGTGATCTAGTGGGCAAAGCAAAAAAAAAAAAAAAAAAAAAAAGCCTGGAGAATTACTCAGCAAGATTTGGAGAGGGCTCAGAAGGTACATTATGGGCTGTGTTATTTTTAAGTTTTGAAGTAGTTTGGGTTTTAACTTTCTGTTTTCTGAGATAGAGAGAGAAGTGTAGATAAATCTCCTCCTGAAAGAGGCTTCCTGCTGGCTGGCTGCTCACCCGACCACCCCTGAGAGGCAGGTCTTCCCTCCAGCCCTGGGCAGGCCTCCCCTCCACTGGCAAGATCTGAAAGCAAAGAACAAGACAGGTGTTGGGAGGCCAGCCAGAGGCACGTTGGATTCACGATGCAGGCCCTGCCATAGCTTCTCTTCGCAGTTCCCCCGTGGGGACCTGCTGAGGAGTAGGGTGGTGTCACAGATGCCCACTGAGCTGCTGAAGTTAGAGTGGAGCCTCCTCCTACCATGAGCAAAGTTGCTTCAACTCAACAGCCCCCGACTGAGCCCCACCAGCAGCGACTCCCATGCCAAGCTTGGCATTACAGAAATAAGGCCCAGCCTGCCCTCAGCAGCCCTACTGAGAATGGTGTACAGGAGGGGCAGGCAGGAGATCTGCCCAAGGTCACACAGCCAGGCAGTGGGAGTCAGCTGCCAGGCAGTGGTGAAATTGGTTTGAAAACTGTCTATTGAATGCCCAGCGCTTATCTGGCACTGTCTGGGTGCTAGGCACAACGGGTGTGCACTGGGCATCGCAGTGCACTCTGCACTGAAGAGTGAGCGGATGAATGCAGAGGGAGGGCCTCTCATTCTGGGGCCTTTCCCTTTGAGGGTAAGGTGGGGTGGAGGGGGCAGGCTGTGGGAGGAGGGAGAGTATGATGCTTCCCCCTGCACAGGCGCCAAAAACTGCCAAGAACTGAGGCTGATACGAGCTTTCACAGGGCAGGAACCTGTCCTACTATTCTTTGTACCTCTGGGGCCCAGCACATAGTAGGTGCTCAGTGAACTCAGCAGAATTTAATTGATTCTGATCTAAAGACAAGACTACAAAAATGGAGATGTTGGGAAGACTCTGCATTCAAAATGCTACTACAGTAGCAAGCAATCAGCAGAACTGCTTGGGTGGAAAGAGGGCTTCCTCCTCTCTCTCTCCTTGTTTATCTCTATGGTGACCATTAACAGGACTGGTCAAGGTCAAACATGACCAACCAAGCAGCAATACTCCTGGGGACCTGAGCAGCTGCGCCCTGGGTTTGTACCACTGCGTGGAGATCTTTTGTATTTCAGATGATGAATATCTGCATGTTATATCAAAATCTTTACATTATTGCACAAATGTGATAAAAACATTAAATACATTTTTAAGAAAGAAAAATAAACCATCCTTTTGCCATAGAACTGATTTAATTTTTGCATTTCTCTTCTAGCCTTTGCCTATATGCGTATGCATTTCACATTCAGTGGTAATGACAGTGAACATATAATTTTGTATTCTGCTTATAATGCCTTTTTTTTTTTTTTAAAGGATTTGTTCTTTCATATAGATTCTGTGCTTGGGGCCAATCTTTGCTGTCACATCAGTTTTCCTCTTAGGAGCACCGTCAGGGAAAAGACAATGGGAGGTGTTTTCGTTGCTTCCCTTGGATGAAATGTGAAATGCTTTGTTTTTCAGAGTTCCACAGACTAAGGAGTTAGCATAAGAACAGAACAGACTTTCACACCGATTGTTTGTATTGTTATCTAAATGGGGAGTTTTATTCATATGCGACGAGACCTCCCATGTAAATCAAGTGGACGTAGCTTGGGTTCAGGCTGAGCGACCAGGATTTTAATTTTGAGACTGTCACTTACTAGCTATGTGTCCTTGGGCCACTTACCTAATTCTCTGGTCCACAGTTTCTATCTCTGTATCGCAAGAAAATCTACCTGCTAGGACTGAGGAGAGGAGGTTTAGGAGAAACAAAGCTCGTGGTCTGTGTGTATGACCGGACACAACTGTAGCGTAACGCTCCCCACTGATGCTGACACGGACCTGGGGCAAGCATCTCTGGTCCTTAGTTTATATATATTCGAAATGGGGAAAATAAAGGTCCCAGTGAGACTGAATGAGACAATGAGTAAGTTATAACGCATCTGTCTGTCCATCTGGTCATCCATCTGTTTTCTCTCAGCCCTAGCAGGTGGTGCAGAGGTAAGTTCAGGGGTGAGTTGTGAAGTGTGTCCCACAGCTAGAACCAGGGCAGCCACTGACTGCATTGGGCCAGCAGCTTCCAGAAACCAAGCTTGGAGCTTGGCATCCCTCCCTGGGCCCAGCTTCAAGTCCCGGGTGCTGTGCGGAGCGGGGCTGGGAAGCTGCTGGCTCCCCTAGCTGCCTCCGTGCACTGCTCTCCCAGGGCCCCTGGAGCATGAGCTGAGGACTCCACCAGAGCCAGCCCCCTGAAGAGCAGCAAGTGGGGGACCCGGGGACAGACACTTGCAAGGGGAGACACAGCAGCAGCAGGTATTGGCTGAAAGTAGCCTCCCTCCTTCCTTTTCTTCCACCTTCCCTTCCTTCCCCCTCCCTCCCGGCTCCTCTGCTCCCCTTTTCTCCCTTATTCCACAGTGCTTATTGTCACCTACGTGGTGCCAAGTGTCATGCGATATTAGCAACCACACTGTGCTCACCCTGGACAACTGGACTCTTCTGCTCTGGACGGCTGGGGGTGTGTGCAAGGGAGCAGACAGGGCATGGGGAGGGGTGAAAGGTGTCACAGGAAGTACTTGAAGGAACTGCGGCTACAGCTGGGAGGAGAGAAAGCTGGGGTGGGGGAAGGGAGTTGGGTTGGGGGGACCTGAAAGCAATTATCAAGTATCTGAAGAGTCTGTTGAAAGAGGAGCAAAAAAAAAATGTTTTTTTCTGTGAATCCTAAAAGGAACAAGCAGGCAGAAAGATTTCAGCTCCCTCAGAAGAGTTCTTTTGTGATCTGAGCTATCCCCATAGGCTCCCCTGGAAGGTGGTGAGTTCCTTGTCACCAAAGACACTGGAGGACAGCCTGGGCCACTCAGTGGCGGGTGCTGGCCAGGGGAATTCAAGTTTCTGTGCGGTGGGGTGGTGGCACTGGATGACTTTCAGATTCTGGTCTTCCTTTCAATCTTAGTGGAAGAAAAGTGTGACTCAGCTGTTCGAACAGGCCACAGCCCCAAGCGTCTCTGATTTTTGTTCTGATTTTTCTCTCCAGTAGCTGACTGGGCATGAGTAACTCCAACTCCCTGTGCTGGGTGGGCCGGGATGCGCTTCACAGGCACAGTTCAGAAGGAAACGGAATCCGAGGATCCAAGCCCACCCTGACCGTGGTCACCAAAGATGCTTTCCCTGGCCCTGAGGGAAGGAAGGGACCCTGGGAGAGCCCTGGGTGTGCCCAGACCCCCCTGACATGACTGGCCATGGGTGTGGTTCCCTCCAAGGTTCTAAAGGGTTTTTAGAATTTTTAGAAACAGAATCAATTATCAAGTTTTGAGTCACCCCTCTTGCAAGGTAACCTTTTCTTTATGAACTGCTTCTGCTGGGAATGGAAACCAGGGAGAAAACCATTTACAGATTATCTCAGACTTTCAAGTGAGAACCACAGGCCTGACCCCAGTTCACCTACCCTGGGGCTGACGCTACAGTCAGCAGCCTCAGGGATGCAGGGATGAGTCAGTGTGAAGCAAAGAGAGGACTGTCCTGTACCTCCCTGCCGTGCTCAGCCGCCCTGCGCCTGGACAGGACCCAGAGAGACCGAAGCCAGGCATCTGACTGATGTGGTGGTCAGTAACTTTCCTTTTTAAGAACTTTCTTATTGAGGGGTAACACATCTGCCACTAAGCATGCTTCCGGCTGCTCCTCCAGTCCACAGAGCTCCTCTGGTTTCTGTCCCCTCTCTCTCACTCTCTTTTTTTTAGAGATGGGATCTCACTATGTTGCCCAGGCTGGTCTCAAACTCCTGGCCTCAAGTGATCCTCCTGCCTCAGCCTCCCAAAGTACTAGGGTTCTAGGCATGAGCCACCACACCTGGCCTTCTGTCCTCTCTGAAGCTTTGTCCTTCAGCTTTTCCATCAACGCTGTGGGTTACCCCATATCCAGATGTTGCTTCTGTTGCTTACAAACAAAGGACCCTGACGAAGGGACAGTGCCCTCTTGGTCTCCATATGCCCAGGGCCCATGTGTGGCCTGACACACAGAGGGTTCAAAAATGTTGAACTGAGTTGAATTGTGATAACTCTTCCAGTCTGGGGGCCACACAGACAGAGTCACCTGAATGTCTTTGATGGAAGGAGCTCTGGGTCATCATTTTTTCCCTGTCACTTTGTCTTGGACAGTGCTCTCAGGAGGCCCCTCCCAGCACCCTGGCTCACAGGCCTGGGGTTCCAGGTGACTCCATGCAAAGCTGGGCAAGCTAATGGGCCCTCCCCCCATCTTGGAAGCTTGTTTCCTCCTTCCTGTTAGGCATGGGCCCAATGCCAAGGCCCTGTGACATTCCGGCCCAATTTTCCCACTTCTCGCCTTCCCAAAGTACCACCTACTTTACCTCCTGTCTCTCTGTTCAACCCCTGACCACCCAGTTCTGCTTTTTCTAGGTGTTCTCAAAACACTAATATACTGTTTGAGTATATTAGGTAATAGAACGTACAGGCATCTTAAGAATCAAAAATCAAATTGGATTTTTTCAGATGGGGGTTTAGAAAGAAGGTTTTAATACAGGCAATTCAGCTGTAGGCTTCAGAATGGGGGGAGGTGTGTGGTCACACACCTTTTCTCTCTTCTCCACTCAGGGTCAATCCTGCCTTGCTCGAGCACTCACCGTCAATGTTACTCATATGGAAGTTAGTCACTGCTGTGAAGTGATCTCCTCCTTGGCCCAGTGATGTTCCCTAGCTCCTGAATCTGCGTGCGAGGCGTGAAGGAAGACTAACTTCTGTCTCCCCTCCGCCTGCAGCCCACAGGGGCAGGGATCGCTTCACTCACCTCTGGAGACAACAGAGCCGCTCAGTGGGTGAACAGTGGATAGATCAACGCTTCCCTGAGCCTACTATTGCTTCCTTTTTTTCCAAATGTAACTTTTGTTTATAGATCTTTTCTCTGCAAAAAAGTAGAGAGAATTGTATATTAAGTACCACATACCTATCACCCAGCTTCAACAATGATCATTATTTTGTTATTCTTGTTTCATCTATACTCCCATAAACATTTTTTTTTTTTTTTTTTTTGAGACAGAGTCTCCTTCTGTCACCCTGGCTAGAGTACAGTGCTGTCATCATAGCTCACTGCAACCTCCACCTCCTGGGCTCAAGTGATTCTGCCTCAGCCTCCTGAGTAGCTGGGACTACAAGTACATGTCACCACGCCTGGCTAATTTTTCTATTTTTAGTAGAGATGGGGTCTTGTTCTTGCTCAGGCTGGTCTCGAACTGCTGATCACCAAGCGATCCTCCCGCCTCGGCCTCCCAGAGTGCTAGGTCCCACAAACTTTTTTTTTTGCTAGGGTATTTTAAAGCAAATCTATCATATAATTTCAACCATAAAGACTTCAGTATAGATTTCTAATAGGAAAGAACTTAAAAAAAAAAAAAAAAACCTCAACTACACGTTATTTTCACACCTACCAAAATTAATTTCTTAATATCATCTAATACGTAGGCCATATTAAATTTTCCTCAATTATCTGAGAAGAGTTTTTTTTTACAGTTGGTTTGTTCAAATTAGGATCCTTAAAAGATTAAGTGTGGCGTTGAATTGGCATCTCATTGTTTCTCTTCTTTTCGTTTGTTTGTTTTTGTTTTTTTTTTTGTTAAATGCCATTTAATTGTAGAAGAAATTAGGTCCTTAGTCCTGTAGACATTTCCCACAATTGTTTGCATTTGGCTGACGGCATCCACACGGTGACACTGAGCACATTCCTGCACCCTGGGCAGCAGAGGTGTGTGATGCGCTATGCCAAACCACCTGGGTGTGCCTGGTTTCAACACAGCTTAAATTCTGAAAGTTGTGGCCCCACATTAAGCACTGAAGCTGCTACTCTGCTTCACTGCCTCACGGTTTTCTCCCCAACATTGTGTTGTGGGGGGAGCAGGAGGGGAGGAGGGAAGGACTATCACTCCTGGGGCAACACTTAACCAGAAATGCACAAATTCCCCAGCTTCTCTGTACTCTGGTGGGATAACTGACGCATGTTCTGCATGGTTCTCTGAGTTAGCCACAGTGGTAGTCATCCTTTATTGGCTCTTTATTATTCATGTATTAATGAAGTGTTCTGGCCGGGTGCCGTGGCTCACACCTGTAGTCCCAGCACTTTGGGAGGCCAAGGCGGGAGGCTTGCTTGAGGCCAGGAGTTCAAGATCAGCCTGGGCAACATAGTGAGACCCTGTCTCTACAAAAAAAGTTTTAAAAAAAATTACCCTGTCGTGGTAGCACACCTGTAGTTCCAGCTACTTGGGAGGCTAAGGCAGGAGGCTAGTTTGAGCCCGCCCTGGAGTTCAAGGCTGCAGTGAGCTATGATTGCACCACTGCACTCCAGCCTGGGCGACAGAGTAAGACTCTGTCTCAAAAAATAAATGAATAAAGGGTTCCTACTCTTTGTAATTAACACATGTGTCATTGTCTTTTCTTCTGGGTTTTACTTTCACAGCTTTCCTTCCTGGGACCGTCTCCCAGATAAACTGCCTGCCCCCTGATCCTTGCCTCTGGTGCTTTTCTTGAGGGAACCCAATCTAAGGCACCACCCTATTGCTCATAAATCGTAGCTGGATCCAGACACTCAGCCAGATTCACCTTCCTTCTTTTGTCTTTTTGGCAAGTTGGCTTCTTACCAAGGTGGTGCTGTTGCCTCCTGTCGTGTCACAGCAGCCAGGAGCCGTTACTCAGTCAGTGGCGGGGTAGATAGAGGAGGGGCCCTGCTGGTCTTTGTGGAGTCAGCCCCAAAATGTCAGGGATCTACCTGGAAGGCTCAGGGACCTGATATTTCTTTGTAACCCACTTTGGAGCTACCTTCCCTGCGTTTATAGCTAAACTCTTCCAAAGCTGGTTGATGTTCTTGCCTGCGGGTAGCGGCTGTTTGCCGGCCGAGGGAGACTGGCTTTGCTCCCCCTTTTGCTCCCCTGTAGGAAGCTCACAAAACTGCAGTTTGGGTCCCTTTACCTCACCAGGGTCTGATGTGAGTCATTTCTCCTTGGGGTGTCATGTTTTCAAGTACACATGGATGGGACACTTAGTGTCACAAAAATAGAAGCTCATCAAAGGTGCGCTTTGCTCCACTGGCTGGCTGTCACCAATTCATATGAGGCTTAGCACCTTGTAATGGAAAAGCAGGGACAGGAGATCAGCTAGGTGGGTGTGCATGCGTGTGTGCCTGCATGCACGTGTGCGTACCCCCAAGACTTCTTTGTCCCTGAGCTGGCAGAAATCACTGCCTACTTGCTACGATCTCTCCTTCTGAGACACCTTGCCCCTTCTGTGTTCCCTCTCCCTATCCCCAGTGAATCGCCTGCTGTCCTGAAATGCCTCAAATAGAACATGTTAAAGTGAGAGGTAGCTTGATAAGTGAAGATAGCAAAGAATTGTGAGTGAGAAGTCCCAATCATTTGCTGTGTGACCCTGGGTCATTCACTGAGCCACTCTGGGCCTTATTTTTCTCATTTTTATGTTAAACATAATAAAAGTATGTACGTTAGAATGCTTTGACTTAAAAACTCAAACGAAAGTATGCATAATGAAAATAGAATACTGTACACAGTAAATCCTTGCGTGAATGAGAGAGGGCAATTTTAGGCCTCAGTGGGAATAGATTTTTAATTCTCTCTTGGACAGGCTTGGATAGGGAAAAAAATGAAGATTGAACCAGGCGGGGTTCTTAGTCACAAACAAGGGAAGCAGACCCAGGCTAACTGAAGTTGAAAAGAGGTTCATTGGCAGCATATTGAGTAGGTCTTGGACTTGCCAGAGGGCTGCAGAGCCGAGGTGGGCAATGATTAGGAGACAGGAGCTCGGGGCAATGACCACAGCTACTGGGGTCTCCTCACCCCCGCCCACTGATCGATGGGAAAAATAATGTAATCAATCAAGTTCAAGAACATGATTGTTATACACGGTCTGATTTGTTCATTGAAATGGCCCCTGTAGGCAATTGTCTTTCACTTGGATAAAAATGCTCAGTCTCTAAGGCCTTCACCCCTTTTGGCTCCAAGATGGTGTCTGAGTGTTTGAGGGAGGAGCATACATTTTCTTACAGCAACAGCAGCGATTTGGGGTCCTGGATAAGAGTGTCCTCTCTCCCTCTGTTCCCAGGGTGATGGGTCTGTTCCCCCTGAGTTTCTCCTGCCCTGCTGAAGTCTGAGGCTGGTGCACTTGTGACTTGGTCAGGGTTTGACAGGGCTCCCTAGCTATAGTCCCCCCGAGCATCTGCCCTGTCCTGTCCCCTTGCCCTCCTTCCTGGTTGCCATCCCAGCTTCTGCCTGGGCCACCTCATCCTGCCATGGCAGGCCCCCTGGATACAATCATCTGCCCTTGATATCACCTTGAACTTACTTAGTGCTGCCTTTCCCCATCCAAGTCCAAGCCTGGACAGAGGACATGGGGAGTTCCACGCCTTCCTGCTCTCCTTTTACTTCTCTATGTCACCTCTTCCTTCGTCCTGACTCCGGCTACTTTAGCGAAGAACTGGGGTCTCTCCCATGCGGTACAGGGGAACTCTGCGGGCTGAGTTCTCCAAGCTCACAGGCTCATGTGCCAAAGGGATAAAGGAACTTAGAAAATCTTTTCTTTAGACAACAGTCTGGCTTGCAAAACAATTTCCCACTGCCTAATGCTATTTTTTAGTGTAGTGGCACAATGTTACTCCATTACCCTTTTCTTGGTATTCCATTTATGACAAAAGCTAACTCCCTCAGTAGACAGATGAGAACTAGGGCAAAGGTTTTTGTATTTGTGAAAACTTTTTTATAATTCTATTTTGGGGATCCTTTACTTGGCACTCAATCTGTCTAAAACCAGTGCTCTGGTTTTAGCTCTTCCACTGCCAGCTCAGTTTTCCCAAAGTTATGCTTTGATTGTATCACTCCTGCATGAAACCTTCAATGACTCCCTATTGCCTTTGCATGAACTCCTTAGGCTCTACCCCTCTCTACCTGCCTCTCCCCAGATTCCCCTTTATAACATTGTCCTTGGCAATACTGCCAACTCCTTGCCTTCCTCCAAGTCTCTGCTCACCTAAATATGTCTCCCTCTTCTTTCTGCCTGTTATTCCAACATGTCCCCAAACCTCTACCAATCCCATCCCTTCCATTCCCTTCCACGACGTTGTTCAGATCAGCCAAGTGAAGCCTGTCCCTTCTGCTCTTCCACAGCACTTGCTGGACACTCAGCCCAGCCTGCTCTGTTGAGTTGGCACAATGGAGGTCATGCCTGGGAGGTGGCCCATTGGTGACAGGAAGACAGGTCCAGAGGCCAAGAGTTAAGCTAGTTAAGGCAGTACATGTGGATAAAAACCGCAAAAGGCACAAAGCCTCCCAGGAAAGGGGCAGGAGGAGCCGGACTCAATGACATGATCGTAAGCTAATCAGTAGTACTAATAGATTAAATAAGAAAATATGTCAGTGGAAGAGAGGGTTTAACATGTACCACAGAGCAAGCCGAGCCGTGTGTCTCTGACCAGGTGACGTAAGCCCGTGGTCCCCACAGCAGCCTGACCCTGCAGGGGAGATCGTGGCTATGGCAGTCACTGGGTGATCCAGCTCGGTCTCTGACTTTGGCCATTCACTGGCATTGTCACCCGTGTGGACAGCCCTAGCGGCATTGTTGGTCCAAACATTCCGGAATGCTAGACAGTCCTCTTTTGGTTGTGTGAGTCAGTCTCCGGTGCTCACCCTGGATCAGGGCCTGGGATCTGATGGCCACGTCAGTATCCCGTCTCCAGGGGGATTTGTATAGACCGCAGTCAGCGTCCCTGGGGAATATCTCACAACACAGTGAAGCAGCCGTTTTGTTTTCCCAGCAGATTCTAGGTGGTCCTGGGTGGGCGATGTTTCCCCTGTAGGTTTGTACCTACGTAGTGCACAGCCCCCTCCCTTGCAGTCGGTTATAGACACACAATGAGTATTCGTAATTGAACCTGGAAACTGCTCCTGAGAAAATGGAATGTGCAGAAATTCTTAACAACAACAACAAAATATTATGGAGAGGCAAGACCTACAAAGAAAAATGGTGGGAATTAGAAGGAACGAAGGCATGTGTCCTCATGGGCATGTCCCAGTGGAAGTGGAAATTATTGAAGAAGCAGGAGGAATTCCATGATCTTCACTGGGCACTGCGCCCAGAAGGGCTACAGAGATGAGCAGCATACAGGTCTGGCTAGGGACCCTAATAGCTCACAGGCTATTAGAAATATAGGTATACATTCTTGTCATACAGGACAGGTTCCCTGGCTGAGGACTGGTCCCCTCAGGGTATGGACAAGCCATCTCATGTTGTTTACATATGTCAGGCTGTAGGGGGGCTGATAACAGGTCCCCACAAGCTAAGACCTGGCCCCCCGCAGGCTGAGGACAGCTTCCTTCAGGCTTGGGAGATGGGTTTGTGTCTCTCCTCTCCTGCTCGTCTCTCGGGTCTCAGACAAGCTGGGGCCTGGCCTCGCTTCTAGTGAACACTCACAGCCTTGTCCCTAGAGCTTTAAAACCATACGCTATTAGAAAAACACAATTCACAAAACCTAAACTATAGAAGGATTAAATATTTAAACAATAAAGTATATTTAAATCTAAAATACTAGATTATCTACAGGGTTCCTGTGAAATTTTCAATTTATAAAAATTTTACTTACGTCCAACTTTTTAGGTACCATCTTCCTTGGTGGAAACAACTCAACTGAGTGAAAAAGAAGGGACTCGAAATGCATCATTGTGGGGTTCGGGTGTGTGGCAGAGTCTTCCACAGGGGAGATTTGACTCAGGGTCTTTGGTTTCTTGCCAGGGACAACATGGGCCGCTGCAGAGAGATATCCCAGTTGATCCAGATGTGAAACAGCTGCACTGCAAAACCCTAGGGCGGTAGAAGAATGGGGACAGTTCTTAACCCTAATTGTTCGAACAAAGGGAGCATTTGATAAGGGAACACAAGAAGGAACCATGGGTGAGGAAGGGTCTCCCATTCAACTCTAGAATGTGTCTTTTCCCTGCCTAACACCAAGGAGGTCTATAAAACATCTTCCGACTTCTGCAGCTGTAACAGATGTTATGGAGGAGGATTTGCAGAGCTGTTCCCAAGAGAAGAGCATTCCAGGAGAACAACACCAGCATTTCAGCTTTACTGAGATCCTGCAGTAGCAAATGGAACAGGAACCTCCAGAGCGACAGGACCTCGGGTCAAGCTTGTGCCAAGGAGAAGGGACTTTGCAGCCAGAGGGAAGGAGACATCTCTGCAGCTACTATTGTTGACACCAACAAACAGTTGTAATATCACGGAACTTATGGGGCTGGAAATGGATCAAGCACGAAGAGAATGATGAGAAAAACTGATGTGAACCAGAACCAGGGAAGACCACACCGGACGCTTCCAGTTAGGGATTTAACTAAGTAGCACCTAGCGGGTGAGCTCTCTCTGGAGTGGGATTTTTATATCTGGAGTGATATTTTTATTTTACATGTGTGTTTATATCTGGAATGACCTTTTTATTTTATATGTATGTTTCTGAACCTGGATGTACCTGAACAGTTCATTCTATGGGTTCAGTTCGCTGCAAGTGAACTCTCGGATCCCAGAGCAAAGTCCAAAATGCAGGAACCTCTGAAGGATTGTTCAGGCAAAGACATGTCCTGGGTCTACTTCCCTTTCTGGAGAGGAGCTTGGGAAGGGTGAGATCTGTTGGGACAGGCTGTGCCTTGCCCTTGCTCCTGATTGACCTGCATTCGCTTTCCTTGGGCTGGTGCCAGCCTGAGTCAGAGATCTGGGTTTGCTGCCCAGTGGACTCCTTCCCGAGGGCTGTCGGCAGAACCTGACACCTTGACGGAGGTGCTGAGACAGCACCGGGGTTCCCATCAGGGTGACTGGAGCCCCAGGGCTGAGCAGTTGCCTCGAGATGACTCTTGATTTAGAACGTGAAGATTTGAACCTGCAGTCAGCAAATTTGCACTGCTATGCTCTGCTGGCATTGACTCCCTAAGGTTTTGTTTACTCATGAATCTAAAAGGAGATATTTACTTAAAAAGTAAACAGTTTTATGCAGCTGAGTAAACACTGACAGAGCATTTCACAGAATCTTTGGATCCCCGATAGACTCTCAAGATGAATGCTCTTATTTTACAGAAGGACACAGCAGGCTCATCTAATCATTAATTCACGAATGAATGGTATATATTCTGAGCACCCTCTGCCTCAGCTGCCTGGACTTGTCAGCTTCTACTGCACCCCTCTTTGCACAGCCCCCGAGCCAGCCTCCCCCTGGCCACCAAGTGAGCTTCCGCTCCTGCACTTCAGGTTTCTGACTCTTTTGGAGAATGTCTCTCAAAGTCTCCTTGTCAGCACAGAGAAATACAAGTTTTCATTTTCTTGTCATGACAGATTTAAGGCACTGTGAGTCTTGAGTTAGAATTACTCCCTTGATACTCTTTAATCCTTCGTAATACCCTTCTGGGCAGCTGGAGCCGTGGGGACTGAGCCATTAGTTATTTTCTGGACACGACACAAAGTAGCTGATGGATTTCTCAGCCCCTGTCATTTTTTTTGAAAGACTAAAAGCCACTGCAGTAGCCCAGTGAACGGTAACCGTCACTATGAATTTTTGCTTTGTAAAAGTTCAATTTAAGCGCAACTTTCCTAAAATGTGCTGATTTTATAACATAAGGGACACCAGCATGTTGCATTTTGGCCCCGTAAGTACAGAAAAGGCCTTCCTTGTAAAAGACAGGTGAGACTGGGTTGGGCTGGCCTGCAAATGCCCAGATGTAACAGAAAAAGGGCAAAATGTTTTACAAGTTGTTGCCTTAACCGCCCCCCCCAACCCTTTTTGAGAACTAAAACCTGCATCTCTGCCCAAGGCCAGTAATCAGAGGGACAGGGGAGCGTTCCTTGTTTTTTGTACCAGGAGATGGCTCAACGGAATTATCTTGGTGAGGTCACGAGATTGCCTGCACAGGCTTAACACTGGATACTAGTGGTGTAGGACAGTCATCAGAGCCTTTTAGTATTGGTGCTGGTGATGATAGAACATTTGTACTGGAAGTGCCCCCAAAGCTCTTCAAATCCAATTCCCCATCTTTATAGTAAAGAAAGCCGAGGTGCAGAGAGCAGCAGTCATGCTATGCCATTCTTGTTGTCACCATTATCACCATCATTGGCAACCGTTTATCTACCACCTCGCAAGTGTGTGTATCCTAGGCTCCTGAAAAGGATCAGGTGTGGTCCTGCCCTCAGAGCTTGCAGTCTGTTGAGATAATGAGTCTTACCAGGAGTTAGTGGCTGAGCTCTGACCAGAGCTCAGGGCTCTCTCCAGACTCCTAGGACAGTACTTACCCCATTTTACTGCAGCCTCTTCTATCCCCACAGTGGCATGGGGGTGGGTGTCCTTAAGTGATATGATAGTCTGAAGTATAGATCCTAACAGATAAAATGATCATGTCCTTGACAATGGTGATGTGGGCTCAATGCTCAGTATAGGTATTGGAGTATTATCTGGGCTGGATGTCAGCCAAGATAAGTTATAAAAAACTCCTAGAAAAGGATCTGATAGGCCTGGTTTGGATCAGGTGCTCACCTCTGGGCCAATCATCTGTGGCTGGGAGTGGAGTCATATGGGAGTATGGGAGCTCCTGCTGGACTCAAGGGGTTAGAATCAGAGGCGGGGCTGTGCACAGTGGCTCACGCCTGTAATCCTCTGGGAGGCTGAGGCGGGAGGATCACTTGAGCTCTGGAATTCGAGACCAGCCTGAGCAAGAGCCAGACCCCATCTCTACTAAAAACAGAAAAAATTAGCAGGGTGTGGTGGTGCGTGCCTGTAGTCCCAGGTGCTTGGGAGGCTGAGGCAGGAGGATTGCTTGAGCCCAGGAGTTTAACGTTGCTGGGAGCTATGATGATGCCACAGCACTCTAGCCCAGGAGACAAAGTGAGACTCTGA
>CM052437.1:5344418-5404133 GCA_028533085.1 Varecia variegata
TCAGTTTCCCCATTTGTAAAAGAGAGAGATTGGATGCTGAAATCCTTAAGGCTCCTTTTAGCTCAAATACTTGATTTAATACCTTCTACGAGAGGTCTGGGGCCCCAGAAAAAGAAAGAAAGAAACTAGCACTTCTGCAGTTTGCTCAGCGCGGAGGCCCCTGGCAGGCCTGGCAGGCTTTGGCTCCACCTCTTTCGGGCCCCATGAGCTCACCCTGAGGCCTGTGCCAGCCCCTGTGGTTTCTCAGCTTTCCATGCCGGTCTGGATGACAAAATGGCTAAAAATACTGAGCTCCCCGCAGGCCCGCCAGCCGGCTAACGCCCTCCCTTGAATCAATTCGTTTTTCAGTCCTAGGTGTGCCTCGGATGGGAGCCCGGACAAGCCACATTTGGAAGTTCTGACTCCCAGCAGCTCCACTTTGGTTAGTCAGTGTGGCCGGGCGGGAGGAGCACATTCCGGCTCCAGCACTTCCCACTTTCCAGGGAGTAAATCAGGCATGTCTCAGCCTCAGTTTCCTCATCTGGAATTATTGTTTCCAGAACTCCTCATCTCACAACTGCTGTGGTGAGAATTAAGCGAGATAGCACGTGTGACGAGACCCGGCTGCAGACCTCAGGCGGGGCCGTGGGGCCGTGGGGCCGTGGGCTGAGCCTGCAGCACGTATGCACGCACTCGGCCCCGCCGTCCGTGGTGAGCACGGCGTCCTCAACTGTGCCTGCCGAGGGCTGGATCCGTGTCAGTTCCCGCTTTCCCTGGGCCTCTCCTCCACGCTTGGTCCCTTTTGGAGAGTTTTTAATTAAAAACTTTTTTAGATTTATATTCAAGACCAGGCTGGTCTTGAACTCCTGGCCCCAAGCTATCCTCCCCCCTCAGTCTCCCCAAGTGTTGGGGTTACAGGCGTGAGCCAGCACCCCCAGCCTGGAGAGTTTTCTCACGAGGCAAACCTGGCCCTGTGATGGCTCAGATCTCCAAATCGACCCGGTCTCACTCGGGCTTTCCCACGCTGCCCTCTGAGACAGCCACGAAGATGAATCGCTTGTGTGGTCACTAAGGGGATGAAGGTGCCACGGGTAGGCCGGCAAATTGTTCCGTTTTGGGTCCGTGCTCCCCATTTCACTGTGCTGTCCCTGTGTCTGTGCAGCTCAAGTGACTGAGTGCCCAGGTGCCAGGTGCCAGGTGTCTCCCGCTTCCCACCTCTCTACTGGTGAGTTCTGCGAGGCCTCCTGGAGTGGAACTTTACAGGTGACCTGAAAGACAGTCGGATACTCTGTCCTCAGGTGAGAGCCAGCACGGCGGAGTTTGAGAACATCCTGTCAACCACAACAACCAGGTGCCGGGCAACCTTGGGAACATTGTTTAACCTTCCAGACTGTCAGTATTGCCTTCTGTACCACGAGAAGATTAAAGACACCTCCCTTGCACAGAGCACGTGAGGACCAGAGGAGCTGAGTCTGTGAAAATTACACACGCATATGCACTTAGTTGTTATTTATACCAGAAGCCAGCCTTTAAAATATACACACACCAGATTTGAGATCAAATTTAACTCTCTATTTGTCCATGACACGCATTTATCAAATGTTCAGAGCACCCAGTGGGTGCCGGGTCGTTGCTCAGGGCTGGGGTGGGGCAGAGGGGGAGGAACCGAGCGGCCCTGGGCGGTGTGGGGCCCCCTGTCACCGGGAGAGAGGCCGGAATTGTGTGTTCCCTGTCACAGAGGTGGCACGTCCACCTCATTGCTTATTGGTTTGCAATATGCTCCTCACAGTCTTGCAGGGCCAGACTTAAGGGGCTTGTGAATTCTCACTGCCACCGGGAAGCTTGTGTTGTGACAACTCAGGCTCCAAAGCCCGACTACAGTGAACCTGCCATGCTCCTCAGGGCTCCCCAAGAGCTTTCTGCGCAGGAAGGCAACTGGTCACACACCCTCTTTTCTCCTTTTACTGTCTGTGTTATGCACATACACTAAACAGTCAATAGCGCTAGAAGGCATGTCGTGAAAACACAAGAGGACTGCTGGCCCCTGCCCACCACGGCCTCTCCCGGAAGCGGCCTCTTTCACTTCATTTACCTGATTATTTGGGGATGGCCTCTGTATTTCTAGATGACATGATTGCATAATCACTTTTTCACTTTTTTAGTGTGGACACCTCACTGACTTCAATTATAGAAGATGGAAATTGAGCCCGTTTTCCGCCCGCTGCTCCCCCGAGACGTGAGAATCCTTCCTACGCTCCACCCCTATTGAATCGTGATCTGAGGTCGGTTAGGTCTGCAGTCAGTCTACACCATTAAGCCACGGAAACATTTTGGACAGGTTAAAAATAATGTAGTAAATGATGACTACTTTTCTTCTCTTCACAAACTCTTGTTATCCCTGAAGTTAATAATTGTCTCTTTTGGCCGGGCGTGGTGGCTCACGCCTGTAATCCTAGCACTCTGGGAGGCCGAGGCGGGTGGATTGCTTGAGGTCAGGAGTTCGAGACCAGCCTCAGCAAGAGCGAGACCACCGTCTCTACTAAAAACAGAAAGAAATTATCTGGCCAGCTAAAAAATATATATATAGAAACATTAGCCGGGCATGGTGGCGCATGCCTGTAGTCCCAGCTACCCGGGAGGCTGAGGCAGTAGGATCGCGTAAGCCCAGGAGTTTGAGGTTGCTGTGAGCTAGGCTGACGCCACGGCACTCACTCTAGCCCGGGCAACAGAGCGAGACTCTGTCTCAAAAAAAAAAAAAGTCTCTTTTTATCGTTTAATTTTCTAGGTATTTACCACTAATTCAACTCCAGACTTTTCACCAGCTGTCTCAAGGTCCTTTCAAGACTCTCTGATGCATTAGAGCTCCCTCGGTTTCACCCTCCTGAAGCAGGCTGTCTCTCCAGGCACTCTCTGACCTGTCACCCGTGTCTGGAGCTCGGCTGTGTTCCTGGCGTCTGCCTTTGCCTCACCCGGGGACCGCCCTGTGCTGCCCTTCTGCGTCGGGTTGCCTGTTTTCCGTGTCCCGTGGCTGCCTATCTCTTGGATTAGCCCTCCTTTCCGAGAGCACATTCTCCACAGGTTCCTGAGAAGGGAGTCCTTGCACGTAAGCGTTCCGAGTCCTTGCATGCATGAACATGCCTTGCTCGTACCTCTCTCTGATGAGTAGGTTAGCTGTTGGCAGCATTCTAGGTCGTAAATCACTATCCCTCTAATTTTGACTCCATGGCTCTCCCATCTTCTAGCTTCCAGATTGCTGTGAGAAATCAAACCCACTCTAGCCCCTTGCATTTGGAGCGCGTAGGATCTTCTGTTTGTGCACAGTGTTCTGAGATGTTGCAGTGATGAGCCCTGGTGTGGGTCTGCATGCCCGGATGAGAACAGGCACCCCAGGGCCCGTTTCTTTAGCGAAGACATTTCCAATCTCCTGGCAGAGGGGGAGACCCGGCTCCAGACCTCAGGCGGGGCTGTGGGGGCAGTGCTCGGAGCCTTCAGCATTTATACGCTCACTGGATCCTACTGTTTGTGCTGAGAATGTACGTCCGCAACTGTGCCTGCATCCTCCAATCCAAAGCGCCACTTTTTACCCTTCTCCCGAAAATAAACCTCCAGTCTTCTCCTGGGGCAGGAAAGGGTGGGTTAGCGAGGAGTGGAGAGGACCTTGGGGCCCAGCTGCTTCTCTGGCTCCTTTGAATTAACCCTCCTTATGCTAGCAACCCCTTTACCCGAGTTCCACAGGTTCCCGACACTTCTAATTTCTTGAGAATTCTGAGGTGTGCATCTAGTTGGTTCTCAATTTTCTCTACTGGGGGTTTGAGATTTTGCTTTCATGAGTCTGCTAAGGCAGTTACCACTCTTCCATCCGTGTTCTGGATTCCGAAACGTTGCAGTGGTCTGTTTCCCTGTTGTCTGTGCGCGTGTGCGTGTGAGAATCTCTTTACTACAGCTCTAGTGGGCTTTTGGGAGGGAGTGGAATGAGATGTTCAGTCTGCCACCCTTCCTCAGAAGCCTGGGTTACATTTTATGAACAAAGTCCAAGGCCTCAGAGCACAGAGTTCACACCATAAACCACACAATGGTTTTCCCATCACAGAGATGACAAGAACCTTTTCAGGCTGGGGGAAGGAGTTTAGAGAGAATTTGAGAAGAAAACAAGAGTGCTGGTTGCTGTTGTCGGTCCTGAGTAAAGGGTGGGAATCCCGGCAGGGGTGAGGTTGGGAGCGGCACACTGCCCGGTAGGTGGGCGGACTGTGCCAGCATCCTGTCTGGGGCTCTGGAAACGGGGGGCGGGGGGTGCTGTGTAGGGCCCTTGTGCCATCACGGAGCAGCCCCAGCAGGGCAGACAGGGTGGCACGGTAGGAACCACAGGACGAGGGCCTGGCATCCCACACCCGAGTGTTCCAGAAAAGCAGAGAAGGGGACACCGAGAGGAGCCCACACTCGAACACCAAGTAGAGTCAACCCTGCCTTAGGCTGAGGCCAGCCCTGGCGTCAACAGGGGGAGTGTCAGCTCCAGGGGCAATCGGGTGCCCCTCAGGAGAAGGGAAAGGGGACCTGGAATCACATAGCCATCAGGTTGTCAGGGCTGGGGCCCTCCGATGTCCCCATTTTACAGAAGGGGATTGTGGGGCTCAGAGAGGGCAAAGGATTTGTCCCAGGTCACTCCGTGCAAGACAGTGCTCTCTCCGCGCTGCCTCTAAGGAGGGTTGATAGATACAGCAATGGCCTACTCATCTGGAAGCCCCATCCTTGACCTGACCCAATTTTGTCTGCCCCAAGGAAGCTCTGTTTGTCTAGAGCTTCCTCAAAACCATTTAGATAAAGCTTATCTTTTTCACCAATTACCCTAAGCTTACCTCAGTTTGGTCATATGACTATACAAGGGGCTATCTGAAGAGGGCCTTGGGGGAGGAGTAGGAGTTCACCAGCCAGTGGAGAAAGGACGCCTGTGGCAGAGGGTGTGCGAAGGTGTGCACACAAGTGAGGAGATGAAATAAGGAATGGCATGTGAAGGAACACACCTGCTCGTGGAGCCCAGACTCTCCAGTTGTTGGGCAGCCCAAACCACACCCCGAGCTGCCTGGGGCCAGCACCACGCCCATGTCCAGCTGTACATGTCATCACAGAACCTGTCTGGGGGACCACCGATCTACACTTCCGTGGAGAACTTTCCCCACTGCCATGGACCAAGGCATCCAGAGAAGGCACATGTCCCATTTGTGACTATTTCCATGGTGACTCATAGATCTTAAGTTTAAAAAAAGGCTGACGACTGAGGAGGTTTCTGGTCCTGCACTTTCCCAGCTGGTTCTGCCAGCGCTGGGCCCAGGGTGGGCTGAACCCTACTGGAACGAGTGAGGGAGAAGGCCCGCCAGGAGTGAGGACGACTCCAAACCCCCTTCTCCCTCCTCTCCAAAATTAAAAAGTAAAGGACTGGGAAAGAAAACAGAAATTCTAGCACTTATTTTTTTATGAAATCTTATTAAAATAAATCGTTTTCTCATCTTTGTGCTTCCTTTGGAAAGACTTTTTAGCTTTTGAAGTCTAACAGACCTAGGTTGCTTTGGGCCCCACTGCAGTCTGGCTGAGAGATCTTGGACAAGTTACTTAACTTCTCTGAGCTTCACTTGTTGGAGAATTGACACAATGTAGGTGAATGCCTTCTAGGTCTGTGCTTGAGGTATAGTAGGGGTTCAGTAAATAAAAGTGTCCCTCTTCTTTTTCCATTAAGGTAGCTTGCTTGCTTGCTTGCTTGCTTGCTTTCTTTCTTTCTTTCTTTCTTTCTTTCTCTTTCTTTTTTACTTTTTGAGACAGGATCTAACTCTGTTGCTGAGGCTGGAGAGCAGTGGTGCCATCATAGCTCACTGTAGCCGCAACCTCCTGGGCTCAAGCAATCCCGCCTCAGCCTCCCGAGTAGCTGGGATTACAGGCATGCGCCACCACACCCGGCTAATTTTTTTCTTACTTCTTGTAGGGATGGGGTGTCACTCTGTTGTCCAGGCTGGTCTTGAACTCCTGGCCTCAAGCAATCCTCCCTCCTCGGCCTCCCAAAGTGCTGGGATTACAGGCATGAGCCACCGTGCCCAGCTAAGGTAGCTTTCTACTCATTGATAAGTCACTTAACTTCTCTAGTTCTCCATTTTCTCTTGTAAATGAGGGCATTGGACTAGATAGTTTCTAGGTTTTTTCAGGGCCAGCACACTAGGACATGTGTTAAAAATACGGTTTGTGGACCACTTACAATAACATGACTTCCGGTGCATTTTAAAAATGCAGATTGCTGAGCTCCTCTCCAGACCTGCCGAAACTTGCACTTTTCCTGTGCATCCTCTGGTTTGGGACCCCCTGATCTGTTTTATATCTTATCTGTCTTCCGGTCTTTATAATTCAACCTAATCATAGTGTTGTTGGACCTAAGAAGAAAAAATAAATAAGTAGAAATAAAAAAATAACTCAATCTAAAATCTCAGTGCTGGGCTAACATTAGGCCCTCAGCATGTCTTTGCTTATGTGAACTTGTTGAGGCCCAACCCTCTTGTCTTCAATGTCTCTAGAGATGCCCCCCACGTGGATGACAGCTCAGGGCAGAGAAAGGGCTCTGGCCCTGGAGACTATGAGGCTGAGCGGAAAACGGGCGGGGGCTGGGGTGGTCCTGGAGAAGGAGAGCTTCGGATCCTAGACCCGCAAAGGCTCCTTCCTGGTCTGGAACCCTGAGACACTAGACTGGTCTGACTGTTGTGCTGGTTTATGTTTCCTCCTTTGTTCATCCCTTTCCAGCCTGTCCTCGCCTCCCCCTCACTACTTGCAACGCCCCGTGACAGACCAGGGTTATGAGCTTAGTGTGTTTCTTATTAGCCCATTTTTCATAACTCCTTGAGATCTACCCGTGTTGGTGCTCACATAGCCTGAACTGCTGTCTGGGGTTCTACTGCGGGACCATTTCACAATGTATTTATCCCTTCTTCTGTTGATGCTTATGTTGGTGGTTTTCAGTCCTTCCCTCTTACAGACAACACTGTGACAACCCTCCTCGTATTGTCACCTGGGGCACTCCGGTGCAAGCGTTTATCTAGACAGCGGAAGGAGACCTGAGGGAGGCTTCTGGTGGTAGCTGGGCAGACTCGGATCTCAGGCCTCAGTCCTGGCCACCCTTCTGTGGCTCCCATGGGCCACAGTTTGCGGAGCAGTCTGCACTGTGTTGCCCAGGAAATGAGGCATCCTGCCACCGCCACTCCCCACCGCTGGGCTGCCAACACCCACCACGCCCAGCTCAGAGGTTTGGGCTGGTTCCCGTGTTGCCCGAGTCGGCTTGAGAAACCCTGGCATGCAGACTCCGCTTTGTATGTTGTGGGTTTGCTCACCAGAGCTGCCCAGGGGCGGGGAGCTTGTCACCTCTGGTTCCTCGGTGCCACCCACTGACGTCTTTTGGCACTGAGTTCTCACAACTGGCTCCAGGGGAAAGTTGATGGCTGATGGTCAACACCATGTTTCATGGTCCCTGAGCCCCCTGATAGCTCCCTGTTTTGGCAGGTACTGTCCCCTCCAGGGATGCAGTCCCCTGAACCAGAGATGGGGGAGTACAGGTGGCAGCCAACAGCCAGAGCTGGAGAGCCTTGTGACTCTCCCCTCCCTCCCCACTTGGCTTAGCTCACCCCTACGACCTGGGAGGACCTCAGCCACCCAGCAGTGGAGGCCGGGGCAGCCGAAGGGGCTTGACCTGCAAGCCCAGAGGCTAACCTTTGACATTTGAAGCCTTGGGCAAGGTGAGGAACTCCTCTGGACTTAATCTCCCTCTAGCTGCTGGAGCAGCTGAGGATCAAAGAGCAGGCCCCTGGGTTCTTGGAGGCAGGAGAGGGAGGGTGGTTGTCTAGGGGGTGTTTGATGACATTTCTAGAGAAAATTCTGGAGTTTCAACAGAATCAGCGCCTGGGAATCAGCGCCTGCCTTGCTGCTGGGGAAGGTGGTGGCTGGAGAGTGGAGAGGGAGACAGGAAGGGCCTCTCTCTGGCTGCGGCCTGGGCAAGGCCCCCCTCCATCCTATGCCCCTGCTTCCTGCCTGTCCAGTAGGGCACCTGTGCATGACCCTCAAGGGTACGAGTCTGTGCATGTTCCCAAGTCAAATCCAATCCAATCTGTGCCCGCATCCTGCCATCTGGGGGAAGTACCATAAGTTATTCCTGGGTTCTCCCGGCCCCTCCACGTTGTGCAAAACCCGAGACACCTGCTGCCCCGAGGCCTTGCTGCTTCCGACCCTGCAGCCTGGGCCTGGGGATGCCTGGGACCAGAGGCCCTGGGCCCTGAGCACAGCCTCCCTGGGCACCCCTCCTGAGGGCCATTGCCATCAGGCAGGGGCAGGACCCACCAGCCCAGCGGCCCTGACCAGCTCTTCACCTGCTTGACAGGCCCCCGCGCCCCCTGCACCCCTCCTGTGGAGGATGTAGACGCCCGGGCTGACCCAGTGGTTCAGGTCCGAAGGAAACAAAGGCCGGGGGGAACAAGCCTGTGACACAACCTTCTGCAGCTTGGGACAGAACCTGGCTCTTCTGATGGGGGGAGTGGGAAGGGAACAATTCGAGGGAGAAAATCCCTCTTTCCATCTCCTGAAACCAGAGCCTCTTTCTGTCACAGGATTTGGAGACCAACAATCTCGCCTCCTCCACTCTCTATTGGGACAACCTCATGAGGATGACCTCAGCGTCATCCGATGTAAAACAGGATGACGGTCACCCCCAACTGGCTGACTCTGTGGGGTGCTAGTTGGCATTTTAAATGGGATAATTTCTTACGGTGCATCTTACTCACTTCAAAATATTCAGCCTGGGCACTAAATATCAGTAACACAGTCGTCGTGACAACACCACCACATTAAACGCCCCCACATCTGTGCATTTGTTTGTCCTTTCATCACTGGGCCCTGTTGCGGGTTTACAGAAAGGACAGGACCATTCCCTGGCCTTAAGGAGCTGGATGAAGTGGGAGTTGCCTTAGGAGGGAAGTGGCATGGGTGGCTTGTCATCGCTGATCTCCCACCTTAACCTGGCAGGAGATGCCCAAGGGCAGAGCCCTGGGTTCTGCTTTGCAGTGCTGGTGCTGGGTTAATGCAGCTGGTTCTCCTTTGCAGTGCTGGTGCTGGGTTAATGTGGCTGGTCTGCTTTGCAGTGCTGGCGCTGGGTTAATGAGGCTGGTTTTGCTTTGCAGTGCTGGTGCTGGGTTAATGAGGCTGGTTCTGCTTTGCAGTGCTGGCGCTGGGTTAATGTGGCTGGTTCTGCTTTGCAGTGCTGGCACTGGGTTAATGAGGCTGGTTCTGCTTTGCAGTGTTGGCGCTGGGTTAATGAGGCTGGTTCTGCTTTGCAGTGCTGGCGCTGGGTTAATGAGGCTGGTTCTGCTTTGCAGTGCTGGCGCTGGGTTAATTTGGCTGAGAGCTCATGATCCGTTTTCACCTCAGTACTGCCCAGTTCCTCTGAACTCCCTAGGGCCTTTCACCCAAGGACCAAAGACAGATCAGCCCACAGCACTTGCTTAGCTTAGCTGCATGCTAAGTGTCCATTTTACAAGTGGAGAAGTCGAGGCACACAGAGATATTTGTGGGTTCCTAAGCATTTTTGATGGAATGGAAGATGACCATGATGTCATGTTCAAAGACAAGAACAGGACACAAAATTGTATGAACAGCATGATGCACATAAAGAAAGAAGGCATAGGAAAAACTGCCAGCGAACAGGCCGACATATTAATAGCAGTTTCATTAGGTGTTGAAATTATGGGTGATTTTCTTTCTTCATTTTTCTGTACTGAAAAAAAGTTTAGCCACTTCCCTCATTTGTATAGTTTTACAGTTTTCTGTGCTGTGCATGTCATTTGTTTCCTACATCTATGTCGTTGAACTAGGGCAGACAAAGCACAGATAGCCCCATTTTAAGAGGCAGAGACTGCAGCTCCGCGAGGTTAACTGATTCACCCAAGGTCACACAGTGGTGGAGCCAGGACAATAAGTCAGCTCTTTTGGCCCCTTGTTCATTGCCATTACGTGAATCCACGGCTGCCCCAAGACCCCACTGGACACAGCACCCAAGGTCACCGAGTGTCCGTGTTGGATTCCGAGCCTGCGTTTCCAAAATGATTCAGACAGTGGCAGGTCTGGGTTCGTGGGGCCTGAAGCTTATACAATTTGGGAGACCCTTTACAAAAAGAAGAGAACAAAATGTGAATACAAAGTTGGGCATACAAGTAAATATTTATATTGGAGTTACAAATTTTTTAAGGGGATAATAAATATTATAAACAACACAAAATCCAGAAAAATAATAAATTTTTATTAATTGCCTGACTCATTTCCACAATACTTTTTCCTTACATTTTTAAGCTGAGTATTCTTTGTACATGGATTAAATGTGTACATTGAAATGTGTACATTAAATTAAATGTACATTAATGTGAACATTAAAAATGCATACGGCTGTGTACTTCTTTTGACAATGATCTTGTGTTATTTTCTATAGAGACAATGATCAATAATTGGTTTCATTAAATATTTGACTTCACACAAAGCCAAATTCACTCCTTTTAGTACCACTACAGATTTATGCCCTTAAAAGACAGAAATTTGGATTAATTTTATTTTGTAAGATTTCAATAGAGAGAGTAAAAAAATTATGGTGTGTTTATGTATTTATAATTGTAAATGCGGCATTATTGACTCTGTTTTTTTGTTTTTTGGTTTTTTTTTGAGACAGAGTCTTGCTCTGTTGCCCAGGCTAGAGTGAGTGCCGTGGCATCAGCCTAGCTCACAGAATGTTTTTTTTTTTTTTTAAGACAGAGTCTTGCTCTGTTGTCTGGGCTAGAGTGGCATCGTCATAGCTCACTGCAACCTCAAATTCCTGGGCTCAAGCAATTCTCCAGCCTCAGCCTCCTGAACAGGCGCATACCACCATGCCTGGCTAATTTTTCTGTTTTTTGTAGAGATGGGGTCTCACTCTTGCTTAGACTGGTTTCGAATTCCTGGCCTCAAGTGACCCTCCCACCTTGGCCTCCCAAAGTGCTAGGATTACAGGCGTGACCCACCATGCTCGGCCTCTTCTCTTCTTAGAAAAACACAAGTCATATTAAATTAAGGGCCTCCCCTACTCCAGTATGACCTCATCTTAACTAATTACATCTGCAATGATCCCATTTCCAAATAAGGTCACATTTTGAGGTCCGAGGAAAGACATTAATTTGGGGGTCGGAGGACACTCTTCAACCCAGTGCACAGGGTAAGTCAGAATGGAGAGACAGCAGCTGTAACCCACGGTGGTTGAAATATCTTGCTTTTGCAAATTTTACAAAAGCACTTCACCTCGAGAACACATTGCTCGGCCCCTTCCAGGGCCTGGGAAGGCACCTGTGCAGCGGTGGTGTTGGGGGGGGGGTCCGAAGTGGAAGCTTCCTTAGGGTCCCAGTGAGCACACCTTTTGGCGTAAGCCGAGGGGACACCTGAGCGGAGAAGGACGGAAGCCAGCAGGATCAGGCTGTCGGAGCCCAGGGCCTGGAGGCCTTGCTCGGGGCAGGACAGGAGGAGAGAGCGCAGGGTCCAGGGAGCCGGGCAGGGGGAGGCAGGTGCTAAGAGGGAGGAAGAAGGCTCTCTGCTTCCATCTGGGGGAGGCCCTGAAAAGCCAGGCGGGTTATGACTCAGGAGGTTGTGACTCAGAGTCCAGACGAGGTGAGAAGGGCGGGCACAGCCTTGGCTCCCCGCCTCCCCCAACCCCCTCTCCGCCAGCCTCCGCCTCTTTCCCTCTTCTGGGAATCCTGGAAAACCACATACCTTCCACATGGACTCTTCCCCACACTCTTCACCTGGTAACGAGAACAACAATAAAAATCACTACGGGAGCGAATATTCAGGGCAACTTGGATCCACACTCCCAGGCTGCAGTCCGCAAACTTGGCCCAAATATTATTACATTAAAAACTCTACCGCCATTTATCAGGTTATTCATTCATTCAGTAAATGCCTATTGAGCAGCTACTGCGTGCCAGGGATGGCCCTAGGTACCCGGCATATGGCACAGAGCAGCAGAGATGAAGACGCAGCCCTTGCAGAGCCCGCGCCTCAGTGGGAGAGATTCCGCAGGGAGTGGAGTCTGCGGTGCATTAGGAGGCGACGGTGTGTGGCAGGAGTGGACTGGGGGGACAGGCCTGGCCACACCGGAAGGACCTTGGCCTCTCCATGAGTGGGACAGGGAGCCACTACTGCAGGGCTGGAGCAGCGCGGTGACGAGATCTGACGCGTACTTTAAAAGGGTCACTCTGTTGGGAACAGTCAGGGAGGGTAGGGGAGGGAGGGCAGCATCAGGACACTGTGACCCTCTGGGTGGGAGGAGGAGGGGGTGGCCACAGAGGCACCAGAGAGGGTTGAATTCTAGACGCAGGTTGGAGGTACAGCCAGCCGGGCTGGCTGACGAGTGTGGCTGAGAGCAGAGCCAGGGTGTGGACGGGTCAGGTGCTGCATAGACAGTCGTGGACAACCCTGACCATCCGGTTTGACGGACGAGAGCCAGACGCAGAGAAGTTCGGGCGCTTGCTGTGGGTCACACACCCGGGCTTGTACGTGAACTGCCATCTGCTGATTCCACAGCCCGTGTGCCCTCCCTCGGCCCCCGGGCCTCAACCCCACCAGCCTTGGCGTTCGACAGGGGGGTGTGAGATCACGAGACTGTTCATAGCACCCTCCCCACACCCCGACACACACAGTGTGACTCTCGTGCAGGCAAGCGCAGCACAGGCGCTCCCAGACCTGTCCCTCCTGTTCCAGCCCCCGGAAGCCAGGGCCCTGGGCTCAGATCCACCTGCTCACAATCTTGGCTTTTACCCTTTCTGCTCCTGTGACCTTGGGCAAAGCTATCAAGTCTTGCTGTGCTCCGGTTTCCTCACATGTAAAATGGGGCCGCGACAGCCTTTTCAGGGCTGCGGTGAGGTTTAGAAACAATATTAATAGCTGGAGGCTGCCCTTGGCCCAGGTGCTGGGTTACAGTTTACCTCGGTTTCCCCACTTGGGGCCCTGACATCACCCTGTGGACCTCTATGGAAAGTGCCTTGAGAACCTGGGGCAGGTGGCTCCCCAGGCCCTACAAGACAAAGGCTTTTCCCCGCCACCAAGGGCAGCTCGCCTGGTCCTGCCTCTGCAGCGCTGCAGGGGAGGGGGCACCAGCAGACCCTGAGCCTGCACCCCCCACCAGGATAGCCCCCACAGCGGCCAGAGCACTCCTTTCACTTGGATTTTGCTGTGATTTATCAGCCCCTGGAGATGACATGTTCTACTTAAACAGGAGATTAATTGGAAAAGCACATGTTTAGAGGGCAAATCATTTTATTTGAAAACATTTCAGATGAAAGCCAGCTCGGACAGCACAGGAGTATCCACTCTCGCCTCAGCCGAGCAGCCTCTGCTCTTTGCAAACCAAGCTGGTCCAGGTCTCTCGGGTGTGTTTTATCTGTGCTGACACCCCAGGTGGGGTCTCCTGTGAGTCCAGCAGGGCTGCTCCCGTGCCACCCACCTCCATTCACACAGGCTGCATGGAAAATCCCACAGGAGGGCTAGACACGCACACACACACACATACACACACATGCAGAAGATGCAGAATGTGCTTTTCTTGAGTGCCTGAAAATTAGCTTAGTTCTGTGCACGTGTGTGCACTGTTAGAGCATTTGACTTGCTATAAAAATACCTGCTTTCAAATTTTGTCTTTTGTGTCATCATGACCTTTAATGTCTGTGCTAAGACACTAAACTCTCTGAGGCTCGGTTTTTGCGTTTGTCAAGTGGGGACAGGTGGGCTGCTGCAGGCGTGAAAGTGAACAGGATCACACTTTCGAGGACCTTGGCCCAGTTGGCGGTAAGTAAATAACTGGTATGTTTATTCCTCCTTTGGGAAATTTATCAGCTATTAATCTTTTGGTTTGGGAATATATTTTGGAAAATGTTGGTCTAAATGTATACTTACTCATCCATCCTTATGCATTCAGTAAACATTGATCTGTCACCTCTTCGGTGATTGGACATGACCTTGTGTTGAGGAAACAAGAAAGGCATTGTCTTACCTTTGCAGGGGGGGTGGGGGGTGTGTCAAGGCCTAGTGGGGGAGGGGTAAGATGAGTAACCAGTCTCCACCCAGCCCCTGCGGTTATCCCCAGGCTGCCCCAGGTGCAGCACTAGTCCTGAAATGCTGCCTGATCCACCCCCTGCCTTACACTCTGTGGCTCCCTAGCCCCTGACAATTATGTCCTCACTGACCTCAAGACCTCGGGGGTCTGTGGCCCCTCTAGACCCACATCCTACCTTCCACTGTCCCCTTGCCCTTCACCCTCCAGCAGAGCCTCGCCTCTGCGTCCTTGCACGCTGTTCCCTTTGTCTGAACTGCTGGCCAGCTTAGCTCTGACTGCTCCTCCTCCTCCCTGCAGATCCCATCCTCCCCGAGTGGCCTCGTCCCTTAGACCCATCACAGGTACTGATGTCTGCTAGGACACGTCTCTTGCCTGGGAGGCCCTGGAGGGCAGGGGCTATATTTTGCTCACCTAGATTCCCTGGGGCAAAGTGCAGGGTCTGGGGCAGGTGCTCAACACATTCAGTTGCCTTGTACGTTTGTTTTAAGAAACAGGCTTCTTATTTTAAATGTCCCTTATTAGTCAGCAGTTTTGGAAGAAGAAACCACCCCCCAGAAACATGTGGCCCTCCCACTGGGCCTGAGGCGGAGGCGGCCCCTGGGAGGCCAGGATGCCGCCTGGACCCACGGAGCCAAGGAGACGGGGCTGCCCGGGGACCCAGAGCCTCGTGCCGCTGAACCGGAGTAACCCTGACCGCCTCCCTCGCCTGCATTTTCTGTTTCCAGTTCTGTTTTATGCATCTTGCCTTTTGGCAGGTCATTGTGGAAAGAGGAAGGGGCTTGTTTCTGAGAGTGCTCACTGAGACTCCCCGAGGGCCAGGGAAGAATCTGCAGCAAGTCCAGCGTAGTCTGAGCGTTTCCAGGGCGCTACTCTGCTCATGTCTGTCCACTGCCCGAAAGCCTTCCACAAATATTAATAATAACAATAACAACATCATCAACAATAACAAAAGCAGTCAACCTCTGAGAGCCTCGTGTGTGCTGGGCAGGGAAATAAACTCATTGCAAATATGATCTTTAATCCTCACGCTCACCCCATGAGTTAGAATTATTACCCCATTTTATAGTTGAGGAAATAGAGGGCTTAAGGGTTAAGCAGCGAGGGTCAGGCCCTGCTGCCCCCGAAACCCGTCTCTGCAGCCAGGCTCCGTGGCTGAACTGGCAGGGAAACCGAGGCGAGCTGGGGAGGCAGGTTTCCTGTGAGGGCGGCTTTGGCTCCGGGATCCCTGACTGCCCTGCTGGGCTCTGTGAGACGCTTCCCCGCCACCTTAGTCCCCTCCTCTCCTGCTTGGTGGTCTGATGGCTCTCGCAGCCCCCATGACCCCCTCCATACGTCCTTACTGGCCGGGCCCTGATCAGTCTCTCGAGTGGCCAGTCCCGTCTTGGTGTCTGCTTTTCTGAGGGCCGAATGAAGCCACCAGCGGAAGGACAGTGGAGAAAGTTCTGCTGGCTGAAGCCCAGTGTCTGCCCTCCCTTCTCCCACGGGGTGGCCCGCTCTTCCCAGCCTGCCTTGCAGCCACGGCAGGCTCATGGCCAGGCTGCGACCTGTGGGCTGCAGCGCAGGTGGACTCTGCAACTCCCGGGTTGTGCCCTGAAAGAGAAGTAGGACGTGGTGTCCCTCGTGGACCCTGGGGGGAGTTGGCACCTTTAGGATAGCAGAAGGGGGCCGGGCCCTGATGGCTTTGCAGAGCAGAGCAGAGCAGAACGCTGTGCCCGCTCAGACTTCTGCATGAGAAGAGATTCGCCTCTTGTTTAAATTTCTGTCACTTCAAGCATCTGTCACACTTACACAGCCAAACCCAATATCCCGACTGATTCAGATTTGAGCGTAAGCTTAGTTGACAAACCTCTGGATTTTAAAGGACGTCAAAAGCCACATCATTTGTGGAAGGCAGCCGGGGTGGAGGCAGGGAGCATGGCCGGTTCCCGCCCTGGAGGCGTCTGGCACAGAGGAGCCCTCTGTAAATGCGAGGTGTTACTGTGACTCCCTCACTATTGTTACTACTGCAGTCATTCAAGCAGGGGGGTGACAAGATTGGCACTGAGGGTGGAGAACTGTCTGCCTGGGTCTGAAAGTGAGGCAAGAGCTGAACTAGGGCAGAGAAATATTTTAAGTCAGTTGTGAGCAGTGAGTTGATGACGCAGCAGGATTGAGCTCAACCCCCAAGCGAAGGCAGCAGAGCTGCCCTCGGGCCCGAGTGGTGGGCACCGTCCGCCCGTGGCCTTGGGGGCCCAGGGAAGCGGAAGTCGGCCAGCACTGCTGAGTGGTTCGGGCCACTGCATCACCACCCCCGCTCCCCGCCCCCCAACTCCAGCACTGCCAGCTGTGCGCTGCTGGCACATTTCTCAGCCTGAGTGACCCATTTTGGATGCCAGTCCCATGGGAGGTCTCCAGCAATCAGCTCTTCCCTTGTCCTGTGTGCACCTAGAGGTAGGTGGCTAAGTCACATCTGACCTACTGCCCAGAGGACAGGAAAAATCCAGCTCCCCAGCCTGGCGCCCAGGGCTCTTCAGGACCTGCAGCCCCCCGTCTCGCTTCTACTGTCAAACCCAGCCAGATGCAGATCTCTCCACCACCCCATGCCCTGCCCCTGTGACTCTCCTTTTGCTCGTGGTTAGTCTCTCAAGCCTTTCCCTCTTCTCCCTCTGGCCAGCTCCTATTCACTCTGCAATGCCCAGCCCAACATCACCCCCCAGGAAGCTCAGCTTTCTGATTGCTCCCTCACTCTCCCAGGATCCTGCTCAGAGGTATCTTTTGCTAGACAGAGGGCTCCCAAAGGGCAAGGATTCCTGCCGTTTCTTTTTCCCCATCCCCAAAGGCCACAAAATACTTGGTGCAGGGAAGGTCTCAATAACTTTTTTGCTGGATAAATGAAGAAGATTCAAGCCACTTGCCAACAAGCCCAAAATGATTGAAAGTGGAGTGGTTTACCCACATGCTCGTGCAGAAAATGACAGGAAATCATCCAGAGATACTTGTGACAGAAGTGAGAGCTGTCGCCATCAGAAGGTGCCGTGGAGACGGGTGTGGACACTTGGCTTCTGGGAAGCCAACTCTGGGGATGTGGCCACATTTACTCAAGAGCAGGTCATTGATTCCCCACCACGCTGACAGCGTGGGCCAGGATCAGAGGAGCCCACGGCAGTGACACAGCGTAGCGTCACTGATCCTGACACTCTCGCGGGTCTTTCACTGTAGCTAACACCGCAGCGATAATGCAGGCAGAGAAGTTGAGGCCCCAGAGCCGAAGAGCCAGGTCACCCCGGTCGTAAGGCCGTGAGCATTTCTGGCTTCCTGCTCTGCTCCTGGGCCACGTGGGCTCATGGAGAATATTCCAGACTTGGAGTCAAAATTTAAGTGTGGCCTCCACCCGTAATGACTTTGCTCTGATACTTTTCTCCCAGGACTTTACAAAATGGGGGGAAATAATTCCTTTCCTCGTTACCTCACTGAGATGTTGGATCAAGAAAGAATATATGTGAAGGTACTTTCCCAAGTGATAAAGAACTGATCCAAACAGAGATTTCATTTTATATTTTCAGCTAAGGGTTGCAAAATTAGAAGCAAGACTAGGAAATCTAAAGAGTGTGATCGGTAAAGTTAGGATTGAAAAAGAAAACATACTTGGGAAAAAGCATATAGGTGAGAGAGAGGTCAATACACGATTAGCTAAGAACCCGTGGGCAGAGGTAGAGCGATTTCTGCCTCATCCCAGATTTGCCTTTAAAAATCTAGGTAATTTGACCTGGTAACCTAAGGACACATGCGCATATGCCTCACACACACAACACATGCAACACACATACACCATACATTCACACACACCACACCCCCCTCACATTGCACACACAACACACACACACCATATGCTCTCACACAGACACACAAACACATGTGCACACACACACAGCCTGGCCAGACCTCCTTGGCTTCTAGAGTGAAGTCTGAGCACTAGGCTTTGTGATTCCATGTGGGCCACTTTGAATTTTACCTTTCATAAACATAGTAGGTAAAATCTTGGTTTCAGGCACTGCTTCTTAGACAGAGGTATATTATTATTAGCTACCACTAAAAACAACAGTAGGAAAATATTTGCCTCACATATGATAGCTAATGGGTTTGTGTACTTAATATAAAAGAATACTTATAAACAAGAAAATCAGGAAAATATTCCAATAAAAAATGGACAACAGACCCAAGATTAGAAATGCAAATGTTCAATAAACATTCGTACAAAATCTTAACCTCATTAGTCATTTAAAAAAAAAAGGCAAGTTAAAATAACAAGAAAATATAACAAGACGAAACATATGGCAATATATATCAAAAATCACAAAAGTGCATTTTGCTACAGAAATTTTACTTCTAAGAAAGCATACTAAATAATCAAGAAAATGCCCAAAGATTTAGCTACAAGAATGTTCAGACCTGATAATGCTGTGTGTTACAGTGAATAATTGAACAGAACCCACAGAATTAATGATGAGGGATAAAAGGCCAAGGCACCTTCTTTTGCCGGATTACTTGAGAGCCCCGAAGTGATGTCACAGAGCACCACGCACACGCACCCACACCCGCACCCACAAATCTAGCAGAATGTACACAAACATGTTAAGTGGTTCGTCTCTGAGTGGTAAGATTATGGGTGACTTTTGTGGGTTTTTTTTCTTATCTTCATTTTTATACTTTGCCTGCAGTGAAAATGTTAAAAAATACACACTAAGGACAGGTTTGTAAGTGGCCTTGTGGGCGAGTGCCTTCCAGGGCCCCGTGCTGTCTTCCGCAGTCCTCACTGGAGAGAGGACAGGTGGTCCTCAAGGGCCACAGCTGGCGGGGGAGCTGGGCGCAGGCTCAGACCTGCCTGGTTCCGAAGCCAACGTCTTACCAGGCCGACGGGGAGCCACGTACATTGGTACAGGGTGTTTTCTCTGGTTCCCCAGAGAACCAGAGCTTCCAGACGTTTCCCTTCCAGGCGTAGAGTGCTCCTGAGTGGGGGCCTTCAGTGCTCCCTGGAGCTCTACTTAAACCAGACTCATTAGAACTCACCACACATGGTCCTGCTGCTTTGGGTGTCCCAGAGGCCCGAAGCAGCCACCCTCTGGCAGTTCAGAGCCGCCCCTGCACCCCTGGAAGCCACAGTGTGGTGCAGGTGAACCCTGAACTGGTGGGGCCGCAGCTCCAGCTGGGGAAGAGCCCGGGGCCTCAGCCTGCCCTGCCCGTGTTCCTCCCGAGCAGAGAGACTTTGGGTAAGTCCGTTTGCCTCATCAAGTCTCATTTCTCCAGCCTGGAAACGGGGGTAGTGTTTCCTGTGCCACCCCCTCCCGGGGCTGCTTGAGGAATGGCCTGAGTGTTCAACAAGTCGCTGTTAAACACTTGTGGGAAGAATGGACGTAAAAGCGCTTGCACACTTAACCTCTTGGGCTGGAGTGGGAGATTCTGGTTCTCCTTTAACAAAGGTCCTTGACCTGCAAAGCCCACAGTGTATCTGTGTCACTCACTGTCCCCAGTGCACGTTCTTACGGGGAGAGCGTGGGCAATGCTTACACGTGGTTGGTTTTCGGGGGGCGGGGGAGCAATGACAGGTATCCAAATACATCAGTGTGACATCCTTGGCATAAAACGGGGAAATTAGTGTGGACTAGATGGCAATTTAACCTCTGAATCATCAGCTTTTTTGCGTGCGCGAGTGTCGATAGCGTGAACACGTGGCTATTTAGTGCTAAAGAAGCTCTGCAGCTGGGGAAGTGAGGTGAGGGAGATGGCCGAGGTCGTGGAGGGGTTCTCTTTGGTACAAACATGTGCAACATCTGGTGACATCCAACCCATACACCCCAGCACTGGATTTAAACATAATTTTGTTTGGTGACCCGCAGTGTTGCAGCACTAGGAGCACAGGCACCAAGCTGTGCCCTCCTCAGTGGGTGGGTGAGACTGTTGTTGGCGACAGCACCTGGCCCCGCCTCCGTTAAAGGAGGCACTCAGCCGGTCTGGGGATTCGATGCCACCTGACTTGGCACTCTGGGCTGGCTCAGAAGCCTTTCTGGATTTAGTGACATGCAGGTTGGATTTGGGACACACAGCCCGGGGGAGACGGTTTTCTTTAGCACTTTGGGTTTCTGACAGGCTCTGAGTATGCCCAGCTCTGGGACCAGGGCTGCAGGGACCAGAGGCCGCAGAGATGTGAAATGCTGGCAGAGCACAGAAGCCACAGCGCGTCCTTTATGCATTCACGAAGTCTCTGTGTAACCAACGTTTTGGGACAAGCATCACGTGCCAGGTGCTGGTAAGTCCTAACTCCACCCCTCACTAGCTGTGTGAGATGGGGCAGAGATCGCCTCTGCACACTTCAGTTTCCTTGTCTTCTAAATGGGCCCCGATCTTACCACCTTGCAGGGCCCAGAGAGGTTGTCTGGGGCAAGAGAGAACCTCAGGCAAGACTAGAGCTCTACTACTTTGGGGTTCCTGCCTTGGAGCAATTTATTCCCTGGCCTTGTCGGCTCATCTGTAAAATGGGGCAATAACCCTGTAATGACAATGGGATTGCTATGAGGAATCCCTGAGATGAAGTTTGCCAAGTGCCTGCCCCAGCCCAGACCCTCAATCTTCCAGAACTCTCATCACTGTAGTCTGAAGGGGGATCCGCCTCCAACTGGCTTTGTTGAGGACTGTAGGTGGCTTTTTAACCTGAAGATGAATTTTTATCTAAATCTACTCTTCCTGCTGGAATAACCTTCCTCGGGATGGTTTAATTCAGCTCTCACAATGGACAAGGCCCTGGATGCTGTTTCTGGGCGGGCACGGGGACCAGCCTTGTGGAACGTGAAGTTTAAGGAGGGAGGTGGACAGACACACAAATAAATCAGGGCAAGGGACAGAATGACTGAAGGTCCATGAAAGGCACAGGGCAGAGAAGAAGGGGTTTGAGTGGCCTGGGATGGGGAGGACCACACTGAGGAGGGGACTTAAGGGTCGGACGCTGGGGGCTGGGGAGGCCTTGACGAGTGATGTGTAGAGCACCCTTGACATAAGTGACTCTACCTTAGAGAAAGACTCCGTCTTACATTTTAAAAGGCATCATACCAACAGGACCAGATGCTCCCCTGATCAATAGAGACTCCGCTCAAGGACTGTAAGAAGAGCAGGACTATAACCCTCGCTGCTATCACTCACGATCACACCTGGCATCTGCTGCCAAAGGCCCTGCCCAAATCAAGGACTTTTCCTGTGAAAACATTGATGACCTTAAAGACCAGCCCAGGACAAATTTTTTTTGTCCACATGGCTCTCCTTAGACTGGTTTGTTTGTTAACCGCTTTTCTTATCCCTCTTTTTTTTAATGTTAAATGTCACTCGGATGTAAAAATTTTAGTCTCTAACATTTATGCATTAATTAAGCACTACTCTCTATGGTTTACAATACTGACTGACTTGTGGATTGGCTTGACCCCGTGAGCCCATGGCAATGGCTATGGAGTGAATGGGCAGTACTAAGGAAAATCGTCTCCTTGGAAACTTGCTTTTATAATTAAATAAACATCAATAAAAGTCTGACCTTGTGAAAAGACACAAACGTGCATGGTTGTGTCTGACCTTGCGCCACTCACGACAAATGGCAAAGGTGGGGAAAGTTATTCCTGCAGAAAAGCACCCTGCCCATTGGCACAGGGTGGTAAAGAGGTCTGTGCCCCTCCCCAGCCCTCCTGGGGTCGGGGGAGGTCATGTGGAATGAAGGGAAGTGTAGCAATAGGTGGGGCCAAACAGCAACCTGGGGTCAGGTCGTGGAGGGCCTCAAATGCCACGCTAAGGAGCTTAGGATTGATTGTGATGGAGGAAAACCCCCTGGGTGACTTCGCCAAGCAGAATTCCAAGGGACTCGTTGCTGGGGGTTCTCTGAGGCCTCAGCTTCCGTGGGCAAAGCTGACCTTGGAGGACTCCCGCCACAGAGCTCAGAGGGAGGAGGAAGAGGGAAGCAAGGTCTTCTGACCCTTCTCTGGCCCTGCATTCCTGCTGGTGGTGACCGTGGGGTCAGGGAGCCCTCCAGCCTCCCCCATACACGGGGTTTCTTGACTCAGGAGCCAACAGTGGCCAAGAAAGGGTGGGTGAGGCCCGCATCCGCGAGGTTAGCTAGGCAGACGGAGCTCTGGGCCTTGCAGATTTGGAAAGGCATCATTCTCTCTGGAAAAGTTTTCCTGATGTTTTTGGAGAACAGGGGTCACTTCTGAAAGATGAGAGACTTCCTCATTAAACTCTCCATGGGCCCCCGAACATTTTCTCTTCTGCGGTCATCCTCTAGAGAGCTAGAGATTTATTATTACTTTTAATCGGTGAGATACGGGAGGTGGGACTTACTACCCCACCGCGTGGGTGAGGCACACTGAAGCTTGGAGACGTTGGCTACCCTGCCCTAGTCACGGCTTGCTCACAACAGACCCAGGAGTTCTGCCTTCCAAGTCAGCAGCTTTTTCACAGCCCGCCCACACTCACGATGGTATTTTTAAGCAAGGGCTTTAATCCCTGGTTGAAATGATGGCTTTTCGACTTCCTGGTCATGTGACCTTGAGTGTGTTATTAATAGGGTGGCCAGATCCCATACAGGATGCTCAGTTAAAACTGAATTTCAGATAAACAGTAAGTGGTTTTTTAGAGTATGTCTCATACAAGATTTGCTGCTGACTCTGGCAACTTAAGTTACTCCTCTCTCTAAAATGGAGCTGTGGTGAAGAGTAAATGTGATAATAGTGCATTAAAGAACCTGCCACAACGTAGCATTTGATGAATGTTAAAAAAAAAACAACAACAAACAAGCCCCTGTAGAAGGCCCCTCCCCTGTTCCCACCTTCAAACCCTTCCTAACCAGGAGTCCATAAGCTTTTTCTGTAAAGGGCCAAATAGTAAATATTTCAGGCTTTGTGGCCCAGTCTCTGCCGTTGCGCCCGACAGCAGTCAGGGACAACACGTGATGGATGAACATGTTTGTGTCCAGTAAAACTGTATTTACAAAGGCAAGTGGGGTGGGCTTCAGCCTGGGGAGTCTGCCGCCGCCTGCTCTCCTGGTGGCACCTGGGTGCCTGGCCAGTGATCTGATCTGGGGTCTCCGGCTTCTGTCTGTGTTTGCTCATGTTTGCTAATTGCCGAGCACAGGTGTTTTGTTCTTGTTTGTCAGAAAACCACACACACAGCTGTGGAGACCACAGGCCTGGGGCCTCGCCCACCTTGCCTGCCCTTTTGGGCCCCATGTTACCCAAAGCTGCCCTTTCTGCAGCCACAGACACGCTTGGCCATCCCAGCCGACAGGCAGCTGAGGCTGCAATTACTCCAGGCTGCAACGTCAAGCGATTACCATGGCAACCTCTGCTGCCTGCTCCCCAGCGTGGTGCTAGGGGGTGTGCTGGCTTGAAAACGAAGTCCCTGGAAAAAAAAAAAAACAAAACATCACCAATCTTTAAAGGAGTCTTAGGCCCCGAGAGACCATAGAAGGATTTGAAAGAAATAATACAAGGCCAATAGTAATAATGACAAAAGCAATGTCAAAATCATCTGTCGTGTCGTATAGGATTTGCCGGCTCACGATCTCAATTTGTCTTCCCCACCTGCCAGCTACCTGCCAACTCTTGCGTGTCGGGAACTCTGCTAGGGCCAGGGAGTACATGATGAAGCAGACAGATGTTGTCTCCGGGCTCAAGAACCTTATGGTTTAGTGTAGGGGGAAGGGGAGCCAAAGAAATAAAGAAACAAAATAATTGCAAATTGCGATAAGTGCAGAAGGGAAAACACAGGGTGCAGAGTGTTAAACACGAATCACAGGAGGCCATTGTCTGGGCAAAGCCCCTGCACTAGACCCCAACAGAACAGACCAAAAATTAAAGTGGATTCACCCGTGCTAAATCTCCACGTCGCCAAACAAAAGCAGTGATCTGGCCTTCTGAAACATCAAGAGAGAGAGACAACAGCTGATTTCCCAAACAAGCCAGTTTCAATCTCCAATCAGCAGGACAATGAGGTTTCCCTGCTTTACTCGGCACACAGAACAGGCAGCCCACAGTGACCTGAAGCTAACTAACCCATTAATGATCGTTCTGACTCCCTGTTCCCACCCTACAAGGAAGGTAATTTTGAAATGACCAATCTGATTTTTGTTCTTTCTGCTTTCTTCAGCCCTTCCTGTCTATAAAGCCCTTTCTGTCTCTGCTCAGCTCATTGGAACACTTATTCTATTTTAAGGAATGAAGTGTTGCCCGATTCTAGAATCACAAATAAAGCCAATTGGGATCTTTAAACTAAATTTGTTGTAGTTTTGTCTTTTGGCAAGAGAAAGAGGTTAATGTGTCTGTGGGGTAAAACTACCTATATAATATGGTAAGGGCTGGCCTCCCAGAGAAGGTGACATTTAAACTAAAGGGCCAAAGGGTTAAAATGAGTCATCTATGGGAAGAACAGGGGAAAGGCCCTCAGGCAGTGGAATAGCACGTGCAAAGGCCCTGAGGCAAGAAAGACCTGTGTGTTCAAGGAAGGGAAAGGAGACCAGTGAGATTGGAGTTAGATGAGCAAGGATGGCGGAGTGGACAAGCCAGAGAGGGAAGGAGAGGCCAAATCCTAAAGCACCTTCTGGTCATGGTGGGTGTATGCCAGTGTCTAGTCCAGTGTCCGGGGAAACGGAAACCATTCTAGGTTTAATATGGGGAGTTGGTTACAAAGGTGTCAGAGGGATTAGAAAAACAAAAAGGAAATGAGTGGGGTGAGGTTTGGAGGAGTCAAAAGGAGAAACAGACTGTCACCCAGAGGTCAGAAGGAGGACGGTGGCCCTGGGTCCTTGAGCCCACACACCCCATCCTCATCAGACGGGAGAGCAAATTGAGGTGGAATTTTTCAATAAAATTAAGGGCCGTGTTTTTATTATTTACAGCAAAAAGAAAAAACAGCTTTAGAAAAAAGTAACTAAATGAATGAAATAATAAATAAATGCTAAAATAAATAAAGAGCCCCTACGAATTATTACAAAAAAGACTAACAACCAATAGAAAATTAGGTATGGGCTATTAACAAATTGTTCCTTCAAAGGGAAACATAAATGGCTCCCAAACATATGAAAAGATGCTCCCTTAACTGATAAGAGAAATGGAAAATAGAACTGCAGGAGTGTCTTAGGGTTCTCCAGAGAGACAGAACCAATAGGATACACAGTCATGTGCCACTGCGTGACGACCTGCATGACGACTTTTCAGTCATCTACTGACCAGGTGTATGACAGAGCTCCGTAAGATTATAATGTATCTTCACTGCACCTTTTCTATGTTCAGATACACAAATACTTACCGTTGTGTTACAATCGCCTACAGTACTCAGTCCGGTAACACGGTGCAGGAGCAACAGGCTGGGCCATGGGGGTCTAAGACTGAATCTGAGACTCAAGGCTGATCATGAACCAGCTTTGGCTCCAAAAATCTGCCTCTTTGTCTCTGCAGGAGGCGGGTGAGGCTGGAATCAGCCTTTGGAAGGAGACACGTTTAAATTAGAGCTGAGGCTCAGGAGGCTTGCGTGGGAGCAAAGCCTGCCATCTGAAGGCTGGACTTTATTGTTTTTCATTTTAAAGGAGGGTGTTTATGCAAATTTGTCATGAAAGTTTAAAAATCCTGACTTGCCTTGGGGCCAAGCTCTGCGTTCCTAACTGTTAATGCTTACAGCCAATGCTCTTCTTAAAATTGCATGTTTTACAAGAGCGGCTCTTGAAAACATATAATTCTGATGTTGTGAAATCATTGTATCAATTGCAGAGTTTTGAAAACATGGAAAAGTTCACAGGGGAGTTGTGACAGTCTGGGCTGTCCCTGGTCGTGATGCTGTCTGGATATCATGGAGAAGGAGACACAGGCATTTGTGGGTTGATTTCTCAAGAATACAGGAAGATCACTAATTCAGAGGTGGGACAAAAAGAAGAAAGAGGATCAGATTAGGAGACCTGGCCACACTCTGCCCCAGGCTGCTGAGTGGCTCGAGGCAAATCTTCTACAGCCTCAGTGTCCTCAGCTGTAAAATGGAAGGGCTGGGCTGGATGCCCGAGTGACTCTGTGTTATTGAGAAACTTCACTCCTCTGGGCTTCCGTGTCCCACGTGGCAGGAGAAGGTATTGAACTAAATGACTCGGAAATAGCCTGGTCCTAAAATTCCATCATCTCTGAAATTTTCTGGTTGTCATTGAACGATTCCCAGTCAGCAAGAGGCATTGCTGGGATTCACCTTCATCACACTGTTCTTCCCAGCGAAGTTGGAGTAGTTCCTCAACCAACCGCGCTTGGCGTGATCATCCAGCACTGGCAATGCAGGCGAATTGAAGGATATTTCATTTTCTCCTTTCAGAGGCAGTCACAGTCTCGCTGTTTTTGTCCATTATAAATTCACTCATCAGTGGAGGAGAGAATGAAGGGCGCAGAGCAGGGGTGGAGACACATCCTTCCTTCTTTGCCTTGAAAAGAAATGAACCTCTGGGACTCCTTGGAGAGCAGAGTCTGCCAGAAGCCCCCTCTCTGCAACTGTGGGTGCTTGTGAGAGTTGAGTCCAGGGCTGGGGAGTGGCCAGGGTTGCTGCTGCAGGATTTCTCAGTTCATTGGCTTCTCCTGTGTTCCTAAGAAGGCTCCTAAACTTGGGTCCAGGACAAGACAGGCTTCTACTACAGGCTTTGTGGCTGGCAGTTGGGCTGGTCATCGAGAGAGTTTCTCACTACTCAGCTCCTTCTGCTGCTGGCTCACGGGGGGCCGCAGTCTTTGCCCCTCCCTCCCAGCTCCCCGCCTAGTTCCTGTCACATCCACTCGTGCACTTCAGCATTTCTCTCGGGGATTCTGGGCCCCCAGGAAACCAAGACTTTCTTGTTTGGGCCCCAACCCAACCCTATTTTGGTTCTAGCTGAGTGTTGGTTAACCTCCCCTCCATCCCAGGTCTGTGATATCTTGGATCTGCTAATGGAACCAGCTTGCATGACAGTATCTGTTCTGATCTGACCATGGCCCTTTAAACAAGGCTGGCCCTTCCAGGTGGCCTCCTCACAGAGTCGGTACCAGGCAGCAATGCATGCTCCCCGCAGGGGAACGGGGCTTCTCTCTGCTACTCTTTACGTGTGGCTCCTAATTTGTCCCCTGCCTGTCTGATCTCTGGCTGAGAACCTGGCTTCCGGGATCCGCTCCTGTTCTGCCTAGACTGGACTGGTAACCTATTCCCACCTCTCTCTGTTTTAAAGGATGCAGCCTTCTGCAGACATGGCTCTGAGTGTCTCTCTCCCACTGTCCTGGGGGTCCCCCAGGGCCCTCCAGAGAGGCCAGGTCCTGGCTGGAGAGGAGCACATGGAACATGCTGAGTAACCACCTAGATGCGTGTGCAAAAGCAGCTCTTCTATCAGCCATCCGCCCCCTGGGCATATTTTCTTGCTTGTGAGTCTTAGGGTTAGTGGCTTTCACCAGGGACCCTTCCAGCCTGCTTTAGAAACCACTTATTTCAAAAGGGAAACATGGGAGTATAGCTGTACAGAATTCACAGAAATGCTAAATAATACCGGGGTAAAAACTTTTTATGTGCAGGGCCAAACAGGCAGAAAGATGGAAAAAATTGCTGGAGGCTGGAAAATCAAAAAAACACAAATCCAGAGAGTAAAGTGGGCTCTGAGGCTGGGGCTTGCCTGGGCCGATCCCCAGTGACCTAGAAGTTTGGCTTTAACTGGGCTATGTTGGGGGACACTGGCAACCTCAAAGACCCACCCCCAGGGAAAGCCAGATGTTACCACCACCTCCGCCACCAAGAGTTTGTCTAGGATTCTTGTCTGCCTATACCTGGACTCTGGCATTAGGGGGGGGAAAAGTCTCTGCTGAAAATTTCTAGCATAATCCCCAAATCTCATTAGGGTTTGGGGCCAGAATTCTACCAACGTTTTTTTCTTCTTGTCTTTTAAACAGAAAACCTGCTGCCACTTTAAGTAAGAGTTTGGCTTTGGTTTTATCAGGCCACATAGAGCATGAATCCCAATGCCTGGCAGAAGCAAACATGAGTCCTGTCTGAGGGAAAAGCACATAAATCCAAGCCTCAATGGATTTCCACAGATAAAGTTCTAAGGAATAAGAGTTGTTAACTAAAAATCACAAAACACATGCAAAACAAGCCAGCAGAATGACAAATTACAGAATCAGACCCATGGCTGCATATGTTGGAATTATCAGCCATGGGATACAAAACAAGTATGATTGATATGTTTAAAGACATAAAAACAGGCTGGGCACGGTGGCTCACACCTGTAATCTCAGCACTTCGGTAGACCAAGGCAGGAGGATCACTCGAGGCCAGGAGTTCCAGACGAGCCTGAGCAACATAGTGAGACTCCGTTTCTACAAAAAATAGAAAAATTAGCCAGACATGGTAACACATGCCTGTAGTCCCAGCTACTCGGGAAGCTGGGGCAGAAGGATTGCTTGAGCCCAGGAGTTTGAGGTTGCAGTGAGCTATCATGATGCCCAGGCAACAGAATGAGACCATGTCTCAAAAAAAAAAAAAAAAAAAAAGAGAGAGAAGAAAAAAATAAATTTAAAATTAACAAGAATATTTGAAAAATAACCAGATATAATTTCTAAACATGAAAAATATAATAATTGAAATTAGAAACAGTTCCAGAAAGGTAAGGAGAAAATTTATGAACAGGAGAATAGATTTGAGCTCTCTAGACTAGAGCTAGAGCTAGAATGAGCTAGAGCTAGAATGAGCTAGAGACAGCGTGCAGCCCAGAGGGGAAAAACGAGGAGAAGAGGTACGAAGGAGAAAGTAAGAGAATTCAGTGGTGGCGTTGGCAGGTCTAATACACATTTAAGAGGTGTTCCAGGAGAGAAGCGAGGGAAGGGGAGAAAAGCCACGAAATAATGAGCTGAAGTAATGAAAGATACAAATCCTCAGGTCCAATAATCAAGACAAACAAAAATAGCTACAATCCTGGGCATAGCATAGCATAGCCAAGTTTCAGAACGTCAAAGGCAAGGAGAAGATCTTCCAAGCAGGCAGATCACCTGCAAAGGAGTGACAAGTATTTTTTTAATTTTTTAAAAATCTTAAAATGAATTTGTTTTCATTTTTACTCCTCCCAACTGTAAGGAGTGACAATTAAACAGAGAGCTGAGGTCTTGGTAGCAACAGTGGAAGCCAGAAAAGAACAAAATACCTCCTGGCTTTTCTGCATCACTTTTCTTTGCCTGGAGGTGGGGTTTTTCTCCTCTGTCCACATGGCACAAAACAGTCACAACCGCTCCTGATATACAGCTTCTCCATTCAAGGTACTGGTTGAGACCTAGCTAAGGCATCTTCATCCTACGTTCCAGATGTCCCGCTGGGGTCAGGGGTCTGTGCCTGGGGGACAGCAACTGCAGCCGCAGGGCGGGTTATGTGAGGCCGTTGCTGGGAGTGTGAGCAGGGAGAAAGCGGGAGCAGCGGCTCCCAGATGAGGCCGGGTGGCGCTGGGGCCAGAGGGTCCGAGGAAAAGGGGCTGTGGAAACTCTCCTACCGCCACCTGCCCGGACTGCTACCACAGAGATGCGCTGTCCTGGGGCGTCCTTGTGCTCGGTGATGGACGTCCAGGAAGGCCAGGGAGCATGCACTTAAGCCACCAGCACAGCTGGCAACCACACTTTAAAAAGATAGTTCAAGAACCTTTTTTTCCATAAGAAATCAAAGTCATCATATGAAAAATCACAACTCTTTTGGACTTTCTTATACTTCTTTTAAGGTTTACTATTGTTTTTATTCTGAATGATATTATTGGGTACATGGACTTAGTGTCCTCCCCAAAATTCATGCTCTTCCCAGAACCTCACAATGGGACCTTACTTGGAAATAGGGCCGTTGCAGACATAGTTAGTTAAGATGAGGTCCTACTGGAGTAGGGCGAGCCCTAAACCCAAAATGATTGGTGTCACGTGGCGAGGACAGACACAGACACAACGACAGGGAGAAGGCCACGTGAAAACAGAGGCAGAGGCTGGAGTGATGCGTCCACAAGCCAAGGAGCACCACGGGCTGCTGCCACCAGAAGCTACGAGAGTCAGGAGGAGCCTCCCTAGAGCCTCAGAGAGAACATGGCCCTGCTGACATGTTCACTGCAGACTTGCAGGCTCCATCCTGTGGGAGAATAAATTTCTGTCGTTCTAAGCCGCCCAGTTTGTGGTTCTTTGTCACAGCAGCCACAGGAAATCTCCACTGGGTTGGGGAGAGTTTTATACTTCTCAATACTCACAGCTGCTAAAGTTTTAATTTATTCCTGTATAGAGATTAACAGCGCAGGCTCTAGAGTTAGACGTATCTGGGCACAAACCCTGGCTTTGCTATTCATTAGCCGTATCATCTTGGGAAGAGAACTTAACCTCTTTGTGCCTCAGTTTCCACGTCAGTAAAATAGGGTTCGTAATCCTACCTCATGTAGTTGAGAGTTTTAAATGAGATAACGTATGCTCAACAAGGTGCCTGGCACAGCGTAAGACCTCAGTATGAAATAGTTGTTCTTATCACACCCCTCGGGGAGCCGGGGCGATGGTGGGGGTGGCCAGTCCAGCTGGCCATGGGCTCCCTTTCCAGCGGGGCAGGCTGAAGGGGTTTGTTGGGGGCTGCTTGGGAACCATAAACTTCCTGCAGGAATGGCTGTTCTCCTGTGGCAGCCTGCCTCGCAGAGGGACCCTGTGGCGCGGAGACAGGAACCGAGGCCGGTCTGGTTGGATCCACCCAGGGTCTCAGCAGAACTTCAGCCCTGGGACACGTGGCTTCTGCTCCTGTGGGGACGTGTTTACCGCCAGGCTCTCTTTCTCTTGCTTCTCAGCCCAGCTGATGACTGGCATGATTTCAAGCCTTGCCCTGTACGTAAGAAAATTTTAAACATATCTGCAGGTGCCGTCTTGTTTAATAAAATAGATCCTTTTAAAGGCATAGATAAATTTCTAGTGGCATTTCATTCTTGTGCATTTTCTGAATTACAGATACTGAAAACATAATCACCCTCACGCAGGACTTTACTGTGAAACAGTTTTATAAAATGTTGGGAAAGGATCTCCATACTCAAAATGTTGGAAGCCCGTCCCCCTGGAGGGCGACCGCTCTGCAGCCCCTGGCAGGAGGCTGTGTGGGCTGGTGTCCACACCGGCCACGGGGAGCTCCAGCCTCCAAGGGAGCTGGTCTGCCGGCAGCCTCCGTGCCAGGCCTGCACTGGGCAGGGAGGAGAATACCAGGGTGGCCTCAGGCAACTCATGGGTGTCTGGGGAGTCAGACAAGACAGTGTATACCAAGGGTGAACAATTAGTGGTATAGACAAAAAGAGCCTCAGAAATCCAAAGCCAGCGATTGCTTTCATCTAGGATGGTCCACGAAGTCTTCCTTGAGCTGGATCGTAACAGATTCAGACATGGGGAGGTGGAGAGAAAGCTGTGAGGCTGAGCATGGGGTGGGGGGCAGGGGCAATGAGGGAATGGGTGTGGATGGATCACAGGAGGTGGAGGGGACCAGTGAGAGAGGAGGCTGGTGGCCTGGGATGGATAGATACAAACTCAAATGCCAAGTTGAGCAGTTTATGCTTATTTCAGCAAGGTACTGGGGGGCCACCAAAGGTTCTTGAGGAGGAGAGAGAAGCCATACAATAGAGCTTTAAAGCTTCACTTTTTTATTCTTTCTTTTTAGAGACAGGGTCTTGCTCTGTTGCCCAGGCTGGAGTGTAGTAGCATGACCATAGCTCACTGTAACCTCAAACTTCTGGGCTCAAGCAATCCTCCCACCTCAGCCTCCCAAGTAGCTGGGACTATAGGCGTGCCCCACTGTGCCCAGCTAATTCTTTAATTTTTTTGTAACGACAGAGTCTTGCTATGTTGCCCGGGCTGGTCTCACACTCCTCTTCTCAAGTGATCCTCCTGCCTCAGCCTCCCAAAGTGTTGGGATTACAGGCGTTATCTGCCGTACCCAGCCAAGCTTCACTTTAAGAAATGATTTAGGAGCTGGAAGATGGCTCACAAGGTGGCAGGCCTGGAGACGGGAAAACTGGTTAGAAAGTTATTGCATCTGCTCAGGTGAGAAATGTTGAGGATCTGAAATAAGGAGATGGAATGGAGACAGGAATGTCAGCAGAGGCTGGACGTCTGATTGCATGGGGGAGGCAGGACCCCGTGGGACACGTGGACAAGGAAGAAGTGTGGGAGTCTGAGAAACCAGCCATGTGGCTCTTAGCATCAGCGTGGCCCTGGGGTGTCTGAGCTCATTCATCCTGCAGGCTGCAGTGTGTTCTGCAAGGGAAGCTGAGTTGGAAGGGCCCCAAGCTGCCTCTTGGTTCCGAGGACAGAGCAGCACTTGCCCCTGGTCTATTGTGCTGTCTTTCTCTCTTCCAACAATTTAGTCCCGTAAGCAATGGGAACAGATGTTTTGGCCACAAGCTGGAGCCATGAAGCCAATTGTGGTGGCTCAGAATGAACTGCCTCGAACCTGGGAAAGGATTGCACCCGTTCACAGGAGATGATAAAATAGTGGCAGGCACATTTTCTTCCTCCTTTGCTAGTGGCCAATTGTACTAAGTTTTCTATGAAAGAAAGGGCCGTTGAGGATACAGGTGCAACTCTCAGACTGTGGGGCCCAAACCACAGCTCTGCCAGGTACTCGCTGTGAGGACTTGGGCAGCTCACTTAATCTCTCTGTCCCTCAGTTTCCTCATCTGTGAAATGGAATAATACTGGTACATACTTCAAAGGATTGAGGTTAAGTGAGTTAAAACATGAAATGCTAATAGTGCCTGGTATGTATTGGTGCTTAAAGGTGTTGAATTGATTGGTTTTTTAGAATGAAGCACCCCAAGGAGGGAATTCAGAGGTAATTTGTGTGTGTGTGTGTGTGTGTGTGTGTGTGTGAGAAATGGAAAAATCTAGATAAGGAAGGGCCTGGCTTTGTTCTGGCTACTTCCCAATATAATCCATTAGAATTGAGACAAGGGGAGTTACTGGGAAAAGTACCTTAAAAACCCATGAAAAATGATTTCTTTTCTCTGCTCATTGAAATTTCTTCCTTCAAGACCCAATTTAAGCACCACTTCCTCCAGGGAGTCTTCCCTGATTTCTACCCCTCCCCATCAGATGGTGGCTTTCTCCTCTATTCTCCCCAGCATCCAGTATGTGGGTTTATGGTAGCACTTACTAATTCTGCTTTGTTTCACCTATACCCAAGTTCATGGCTGTCTCCTCTTACTGGACAGAAAGCCTCCCTTGGAGGCAGACACATAGGGGAGCTTTGAGTCAAAGGGGTCTGGATTAAGTCCCACCTACCACTTACCAGCTGGGCCAGGCTCCGGGCCACCCAGACCCAGTGATCAGGAACTCTCTCAGCCTTGGCCTTGTGCCTTCAGACCCAAGGCGACCCACATGCAGGACTTGTGGGATGAAATCACAAAGCAGCTCCTCCTTCTTCTGTTTTGATTTAGTCTGTGGAGTTTCCTCTTCCCTGGCCCTGAAAACTCAGGCAGTCTTATAGCTTTTCTGCTTGCTCTTAGTTAATGAGACAAACTGTCTCACTGCAGGAATTTTATACAATGTCCAGTCCTGAATTTGAATTAAATGGGGGCTTTTTGCCTCGCTTGTCTTGAGCTTTCTGCCAGGGAAGGGGCTTAGCTCTTCCCTCCTCGCTCACCCAACTCACTCTGCATCTTACTCAAACTCCCAGGCGTTTGGCCGGCTGACCACTCCTCTCGCTGGCTCTCTGGGAAGAGTTTCACCATGGGGATCTTGTGCTGCCCACTGCCTAGTTTTCCTGCTTTCTGAGGCTGTGATGTGGGAGCTCTCTCTTCTCCAACCACACTCTGTCCCTGGAAAGCCGCATGCCACTGACGTTCCCATCTCTCCCTTCAGCCCAGACCCCCCTTAGCTGCAGACTCTCCTTCCAGCGTTTTCCCTGACAACGGGCCTTCTGCTCCAAGGCTTCCTGGACTTGTAAATGGCACCACTCAGTTGCTGAGCCGAGAAACCCTGCAGCGGTGCTTGCTTTCTCTCTCCCTCCTGCCCAGGCACAATCCAGCCCTCAGTTCTGCAAGCTCCATCGGTGGTTTTCAGCACGGAGCGATTTTGCTCCCCAGGGGGCACGTGGCAATGTCTGGAGACATGTTTCATTGTCACGACTGGGGGCCGGGGCTATGGGCATCTGGTGGGTTGAGGCCAAGGATGCTGCTAAACATCCTACGGCTCCCAGGCAGCACCCCCAGCAAAGGGTCACGCGGCCCAGACTCGGCAGTGCTGCCGCTGAGCATCCCTGCTCTGCAGCCAGGATTCATTCTGCGTCTTGTGCTCCTCACCACCTCCAGCTGCGACCCGGCCGAGCGACTCCAGCGGCCTCTCCTGCTCTTGCCCACCTGCAGACTTGCTTCTACATCACAGCCTGTAGTGCCTTTCTGAAAAAGGAGATCCTGCCATTCCCCCACCTGAAAACCTCCAGCGGTTTTCCACGGGGCATAAAATAGAACTGAAACGTCGCCCTGACTGGCAAAGCCCCTGGTGGTCCTCGCCGTCCATCACCCTCCAGGCTCCCTGTCGGTCACGGGCTGCCCTGGCCTCCCTGTTGTCCTCAGACATGCCCAGCTGGACCCCAGCCATGGGTCTTGGCTCTTGCTGTCCCACCAGCTTGGTGTTGTGTTCCCAGACCTTCTCAGGCCACCTCCTGTCACTCAGGTTTCTTCCCGCACAGCCCTGCTCTGGAAGCTGAGCGGGCAGCTGGAGGGCTGTGCCACGGAGGGGGGTCCACGTGCTGGGCTTTGTGACTCAGCGCTTGCTCACTGCTCTGCACTGGGGTGTGGTGGGGGCTGGGGGTGACGCAGCTTTTAGTCAAAGCAACTGCAAAACTAGAGCAAGTCAGCTGTTTTCCACACCTGGAAACTCGCCTGGATCCTTCTCTGATTCATTCCTGTCAGGCAGCAGCTGGCCTCCCCTCCCTTTGCTGGCGGAGTTGAGGAGGAGGAATGGGATTCGAACCCTCGGAGCTGTCCTGCGCCGACTTAGTCTAACTTTGGCAGGCTGAAGTTCGGGCTCCTGGCACAGCATTTGAGGTCCCCGCTCTCAGGGCTAACCCCGGGCTCAGCTCTCTCAACTCGCATTCTCAGCCCCTCATCAGCTCAGGGCGCGCCCCTTGCCTGGAACACTGTCCCACAACCCCAGGTTGGGGCAAAAGGAAGGGGTCACAGGCAGAGACAACACGGGAGGATGCCTGCTCTGTGTCAGGCTCAGGAATTTCCTCTTTTAATTTACTCATCAAGCCCAAGTTTCAGCCCATTATGCAGACAAACAAACTGAGTTGCAGAGATTTTAGTTAACTGGACCAAGTCACGCAGGGGAACAAGATTCAAACTCAGAACTCAGGCCCGAATGTCTCCAGAGTTCCTGGCGCACTAACATTCACACACACGCACACACAGCCCTGACCTGTCCGTGCTGTTGTTACAGCAAGTGTTACAGCGGGTGGTCCCGAGGACAAACTGAGCGGCACATGGAGAGTTGCCGCTGGCAGGCTCAGAGGGGTCTCGCCACCAAATTCTGAGCCCCGTCTACACAATTTTTCCCACTTTTATTAAGTTGGGGTGATCCAAGGGATGGGGTCTCAGGTGACTAATGCCTGCCAGGTAATAGGTTAGCATTATGTTGATGCACCAGGTAATAGGTTAGTTGATGGGTCAGGTGATAGGTTAGTATTATGCTGATGCGGGTCTTCCCTGAGGGGTGGGGTCTCAGGTGGCTGCTGTGCTAATAGATGGGGGTTTTCCTTATCACTGTGAAGCACTGAGACAAGAACCGAGACCAAGAGGAGGAGTGGATGTGGGAAGAGACCCCTGAGGCAAGGGGAGGAAAGGAATTGCTGGACTCCGGAAGGCCTGGTCCTCCAGCCTCACTCAGCCAAGGGTTCGAGGCTGGCCTCTGCCTTTGTGGAACTATGAAACTCCTGTAAACACACAGTGAAAGCTCAAGGATCTCAGGCCCGGCTGAGGCCCCAGCTGCGTCCCAGGCCCTGAGGCTCAGCCCCCAGGGTCCCTGTGGGAGGGGTGGAGGCTGTTCACAGAGACCCGTGGGCCCAGCCTAGTGGGTGGGTCGTGAGGGTGGGTGTGGAGGAAGGGGAGGCTGGTTCTTAAAAGGCCATTGTTGGGACAGCCCTGGTGTGAAGGCCAGTTTGGCTGAGGAATCCCTAGAGTTACATTTGACCCCCATGACTTGCTGGGGGTGGGGGTCAAGCTTATCTCAGAGATGTCAACTGCGCTACTCCGGGGCCGGGTTCAGACATGAGGGTGTGGCCTTGCGCACTGGGAAGAAAACCAGCCTGGGGGCGCCATCCAGGGACCACTCATGTTCCCCTGGCCTTTCCCCTCTGAGTGGCCTCCCGACCTCTGAGGTGGAAACAGCCGCTGAGGAGACTTTTCCACCCGAGGAAACTGGGCCTGTTGACCCTCGAGCCGTCCGCCCATGGCCTCAGGAGAGTCACAGGAGGCAGCCAGCCACGGCGCCAGGACACCTGCCTCGGTCGCATGCGGAGGGTGAGTCCTGAGGAAATTCAGAGCACGTCTCCTCCCGAGATGACGAAAACCCCGCGGCCTGGAGCTGCTCTGTGGGGAGCAGAGAGGGGCCCTGCCGGGCTCTGTGCAAAGTGCCCACATCTTTGTTGGCTTTGAAGACGGGCCCGGGCCAGAGCTGAGGGGTCCCCAGACCATCCCTTTCCAGGAGCTTCCGCGCTCACACCCTGACGGGATGCCCGGCAGAGGCTCAGAGCTAATGAGTCACACAGGATTTGCCAGCTTGGAAAATAAGAACCTGGGCAAGAGGGATGACTCTGGCTTCTCCCGTGCACCAGCCGGGCGACCTGGGCGAGTCACTTCAGGGCTCTGACCCTGGGCTTCCCCCTCAGGAGCAGGGCCAGCACCACCTGCTTCACAGGGAAGTCTGCGAATCTAACAGGACAACAACAGTGAAGCCTGGGCCGGGCGCGGTGGCTCACGCCTGTAATCCTAGCACTCTGGGAGGCCGAGGCGGGCTGATTGAGCTCAGGAGTTCAAGACCAGCCTGAGCAAGAGCGAGACTCCATCTCTACTAAAAATAGAAAGGAATTATATGGACAGCTAAAAATATATATAGAAAAATTAGCCAGGCATGGTGGCACATGCTTGTAGTCCCAGCTACTCGGGAGGCTGAGGCAGGAGGATTGCTTGAGCCCAGGAGTTTGAGGTTGCTGTGAGCTAGGCTGACGCCACAGCACTCTAGCCTGGGCTACAAAGTGAGACTCTGTCTCCAAAAAAATAAAAAAATAAAAAATAAATAAATAAAAAGGTGAAGCCTCTCAGAGTCCTTAGTCACTAGGGAAATGCAAATCACAGCCACAGCGAGATAGCACCACCTACTCACCGGGAAGGCCATGCCTGACACACGGCAAATGCAGCCAGTGTGGGACAACCGGTGGGAACCTAAAATGGTGTAGCCACTTCGGCAAACAGTTTGACAGTTTCTTAAAAAGTTAAACATCACCTATGTATCATCTAACAGAAGAGTTCACGCTGCACAATTCCATTTGGATAAAATATGGTGACAGAAAGCAGATCTGGGCTGCCTGGAGGGAAGGATGATGGAGGGGCAGGAGGAAGCTTTGGAGGGTGTTTCCCAGGTGTAGACGTGCCAAACTCATCAATCATACACTTCATTAGATGTCGGTCATACCTCAAAGCTGTATTTTAAGAAACTGTTTTAGAGGCAATAAAAAGTAGATTTGACACTGCAAAAAAAAAAAAATTAGACAAAGGAGGCATCTGGCATGTAGCTATTTAGCAAATGCTGATTGCTGGGCCTGGACACGTGAGCCCAGACTAGGTTTCTCACTCCTGCTCACTTATTCATCGCTGAATGTAGAAATGGAGTAAGCGGGGCACTAGAACCCTGGTCCAGGGCTGCAGGGGCACCCAGGAGACACATGTCATGGAACTGGGTCGCAGTGCTGGGTCTCAGGACAGGAGTGTCTTGCAGACACCTGGAAGCTGAGGAAGCAGGTGGAGAGGGGGGCAGAGAAGAGGGTGAAGAAAGATCTCACAGGAGATGGTATTTGAGGTGCTGTGCAAGTCCTCCTGGGGACCACTGCTTGGGGCTGGCTGGGCTGGCAGTGGAAGGCCTAGGAGACCCTAACCTCCACTGGCAGGGCGTGGGACACCGGGGGAGGAGAGCTCAGCCCAGGAGACTGTGCCCCAGGAGCAGCCATAAGCAGGTGAGGTGCCAGGAAGCAAGAGGGGCTGAGGGGAAAGAACCTTGGCCGGGGCGTCTGTGTCCTGAGGCTGCTGTCACAGAGCATGGCAGAAACTGAGCTCAGAGAGGGTAAGTGACCTGCCTCGCTGGGCACAGCTCTTAATGCTGCAGACGAACTTGACTCGACAGCCCGAGGCTAAGGTGCACCCTTTCCCTTCTCTGCCGGCCACACGGTATCAGGTGAGTGTCCGAGTTTTGGGAGCCGAGGAAAGCCTGAAATTTGGTGTTTACTGGGCCCTCCTCACGCCACACCCGTCGTTTCCTCAGAGACAGACAGCCCGTGGGGAAACAAGAGCAGGCAGAGTCCCGGAGGAGAAGAAGCCACTTTCTGAGCCAGAGAGGGGCTTCACTCAGGGAAACCATCAGAGACACCCTCCAGGTCCCCGGAGCCAGCTCTGAGTCCTGCTGTGCTGCTGAGTGGCAGGAGAGGCTCCTCCCCACGGAGCTGCAGGAGCGCAGGGGTGAAGCTGAGGACCGGTGGCCGCGGCAGCCTGAGAAGGCCCCAGAGAAGGCCCTCCACACGATCACAGCGCGTGGCGGCCGGCCCCAGCCAGGAGGGGCCTCCCGTGCACTGACCCCTGGTCCTTCCCCGCGGGCAGGGAGCTGCTGGGATTCCCTGGTGACAGCTTCACGGCTCTTCTTGTGAAACGGCTCGTCTTGAGCAAGTCAGGTGGAAGACAAGGCGGTGAAGCAGGGCGCAGAGTGCTGACTGTCGGGTCTGCCGCTTACTGGCGAGGTGACTTTGGGCACAGTACTTAGCCTTCCTGTCCCCTCTGGCCGACTGGTTGTTGCTTTTATTTCTTCTGAACTCTCTAAAATATGTAGCTTGTTATACAAGCCTGACTAATAGATTCACTTCATTCATTCATTTATTCACACACTCTTGGACCACTTAGCAAATCTGAGCAGCTCACACACTCCTGGTTACCTGTGAAACCCCACACCCTGGAGCCAGGCGGACGTGGTCCCTCACAGCGGAGCCCTGATGGGGAATCATCTCCCCCACATTCCCCACCCTGTGCTCTCGTCACGTACCCACCTGCAGTTTCTGGAACATGCCAGGCTCCCTGGCGCATATGAGCATCTGCAGGCACAGCTCCCTGCCTGAAACGCCCCTCACCCTCCTGCCGGTCTGATCACCCCTCGGTCAGCCTTGTCCAGTTGAGTCTTCCTTCCCCACTTCCCCCAGAGCCCGTGGGGCCCCTTCGAGGCTCTCCCAGCCCCTTGCTCTGGGGCTGTAGCTCGGTGGATACCATGCGGGCCACAGTCACAATGGTCTGCCTCCGGCTGCAGACGGGCTCCCAGAACCACCGCACTGTGGGTCTTGGCTTCCCCTGCACCCAGCACGGTCCTGGCCCAGACTGGGAGCGGAGAAAAGGTTTGAGGCAAAAGGAAAAAAGAAACTGTGCTACATATTAATAGTATGTGTTATGGATTGAACAGTGTCCCCAAAAGCTACATCGAAGTCTGATACAACCTGAACTGTGTCCCTCCAGAATCCATATGTTGAAGCCCTAATCCCAATACCTTAGAATGTGAATATATTTGGAGATAGGGCCTTTTTAACACATTGCCTGCCACACTAGGAAAAAAAAAAAATTTTCCCTGGGGCCACCGTGTTTTGTGAAAACAAAATGATCCTTGCTAATTTGTTATTTTTTATTGTTTTCTTCTATGCGTGAGTTATATGCAATGCAATCCATGTTTTTGGAATTAAATTGTCAATATTAACTGTAACAATAAGAACATCAACAAGTACGATTTTCATGAACCAACTATAGGGTTTTGCTTCATGAGGCCCTGGGCTCAAAACTAGTGTGAGTTAAATACAACTCACATGGCAGTTAATGTGTTAAAAGTACTGTAATTAAGTTAAAATGAGGTCATATGGGTGGGCTGTAATCCAATCTGTAATTAAGTTAAAATGAGGTCATATGGGTGGGCTGTAATCCAATCTGGCTGGTGTCCTTAAAAAAAGAGAAAAGCCAGTCAGGGTGGCTTTTCTTATAATCCTAACACTTTGGGAGGCTGAGGTGGGAGGATCACTCAAGACCAGGAGTTTGAGGTCAGCCTGGGAAATAGCAAGACCCCTGTCTCTACAAAAGAAAAAAGAGAGAGAGGATTTGGACACAGACACGCACAGCGGAAAGACCATGTAAGGTCACAGTGAGAAGATGGTCACCTACAAGCCAAAGAGAGAGGCCTCAGAAGAAACCAACCCTGCCAACACCTTGATCTTGGACTTCCAGCCTTCGGAACTGTGAGAAAATAAATTTTTATTGTTTAAACCACCCAGTCTTCGGTGCTGTGTTATGGGAGCCCTAGAAAACTAATACAAAGTACTAAGAATGACCCTTAGTTGGAGCGAGGGTTGTTGCGGATGTAATGAGTTAAGATGAGGGCACGCTAGAGTGGTGTGGGCCCCTAATCCCACACGACTGGTGCCTTGTAAAAGGGGAATTTGGACACAGCCATGCACACGGGGGGACACCACATGAACATGAAGCGTTCGGCGTGATACTTCTACAAGCCAAGGCACGCCAAGGATGGCCGGCAAGGGACAGGCCTGGAACAGAGTCTCCCCCACAGCTGCAAAAGGAACCAGCCCTGCTGACACCTTGATCTTAGACTTTTGGCCTCCAGAACTGCAAGACAATGAGTTTCTGTTGTTTTAAGCCACCCGGTTTGTGGTACCGTGTTAGGGCAGCCTAGAAAACGCACACAGTATGAGACCAAATTTCAGCAGGTCCAGCAAGGCCCCTGGGTGCCAAACTCGAACCTTTCTGATATTTGCCAATATGCCCACCACAGCTGGCCTTCATTCTGTACCTTTGCTGCTGCCTGTCCAGTTGCACACCTGTTCACAGCCCAGCTTCCAATAAGGAGCAGGTGAGGAGAAGGAAACCGGCAGGGCCCTGCGGGAGGCTACGGGGAAGCAACGGGAGGGGTCAAAGGTGCAGCTCCCTGCACCACGGGCAGTTGCTGGGAAACGCTGTTCCCAGCCAGCAGCGGAAGCCAACCTGGGAGAGCAGGGGAGATGGCTGGGCCACTGCTCCTCGACCTTCAGGGAGCGCCTCCATCAGCTGGGGTGCTGTGTAGCTGGGGCCCGACACCTGCACATCCAACAAGCGGCGGCTGCTGCCGGAGCTGCTGGCCCAGGGGCCAGGCTGAGGCGGGCCGTGCTGTGGGGTGGTTAAGGGTGGTTAACTGACCTGGGTAGCCTGGAGCAGGTCTGTCTGAGCCTCAGTTTCCCCATCTGTGAAACAGAGATGTTAATTGTGGGGAGGTTTAAGGAGATAACAAGATAACACACTAAGCACTCAGCAGGCAGGAAAGGGCTCTTTGTCCAGGCTGCAGCCTTGGGCAAGTCATTCCCTTCCCAGACTCGCCCACCTGCGCAGCGGGGCAGTGGTTTCTGTCTGTCGGAGGCCCCCACTCCTGCAGGTCTTCCTCGACAGCCTTCCCACCCATACCTCCTGCCCGGCCTGCTCTGTTTCTCCTCCTGTCACTTACCACCCTCTAAGTACTATTTGTGTAATCGATTTTGGTCACTGTCTGTCCCCTCCCTTAGAGAGGTGTGCTGGGAGCCGAGGGTTTTCTCTGATGGGTCAGTGTTGGCCCTGTAGGCACCAGGTTAGCAGCGACTGGGGAGGGAGCTCAGGAGGAGTAAGTGAGAGGTGTTCCTGTGGCCGGAGGGGCTGGGCTAGGGTCCTGGGGTTGCTCCTTCAGAAGACACAAGGTTGCATTTCAGATCTGTGAGTTTCTCCTCGTTCCAAACACTGGCTTCCTCCTCTTCCTGTTCCTCCCATAGGAATAATGGGAAGAAAGACTCCTAAGCTGTCGGGAGAAAGTAAGGAAACCATAGCGACTGATTCTCAGCCTCTCCTCAATCAGCCGAATGAGAAATAGACTTGGAGCAGCCCCTTGAGAGGGCAGCTGAAGTCTCCAGGAATGAAGTGACCACAGGCTGTTTCAACGGCTGGGAGAGGCCAGGCTCTGATGAAACTGTTGCAAGCCCACCTCAGCCACAGGCTGCCCTTCGAGTCCCTTCCCCTGGCTCAGGGCTGGCCAGAGAGACAGGGACATTTTATGCAGGGCTCCACAGATGGCAGGCGTCCCACACCTATTGTCTCATTTCTCTGGAAACAGCCCGGTGAAGTAGGCAATGTTACTTTACTCTCTCTGCATCACAGAGGAGGAAACTGAGGCTGGTGGAGCTGCCTGTGGCCATGGGGCTTATGCACACATTAGCCGGGTCCCCCCCACCACCCGCCATGCCTTTTCCAGTGTGTCCCCATTTTAACATTCTCCAGCTAGACACACACCAAGACCTAAATGCTTCACTTGGTGGCCCAACTCAGACCATCCTGTGTCCCTCCAGTAGCCTCTGACCTCAGATGGGCCACTAGGCTCTTATCCCTTTTGGCCTCTAGAGATTAGTTTGGTTAAATAACCCTCAATGCACTCCCATTAGCATTGTGTCTTTGGGACCTCATCAGAATTCTTCAAGGGCAGGGACTGACGTCAGGCCCACTGCATGACAGAGAAAGGGGCTCGGGGGAGGATGAGATTTATGCAGGAGCCTGTGGTGGCTACAGGAGGGACTGGACTTGAACCCCGGGCCCATGCCTTCGGCTGGCTTTCTCTCCTCTGCTCCTGGCAGGGTAAAGCTGGGTGAGCAACAGAGGCCACACACCTGCAGGCACCATAAAGCAATCTAGGTTTAAAATAGGGCACTTTATCCATGTCTTATCAACGTGAATCTGAGCTTTGAAACTTTGTCAAGTCCCGGGTCGAGCTGCCTAACGCAGAAGGTCCCGGGTCAGGGATTCTGGGTGGGGAAGGGAGGGGTGGGCTGGCTGCGAAGTCTCCGGTCAGTGTAGCTTCTGGAAAGGAAAGAAAAGAATCTCCTCTCCTCGTGCTCTGTGGTCTCTGAGACAGAGTGTCCGCTGTTCTGAGCTGCCTGCTGCCTTCAGCTCACACAGGACACACCCCACCCTGCTGTCTTTACGACAGGCAGATTTCGCACCCAGATCTCAGATGGTGCTGCAAACGGCAAATTCAGGGTCTGGGTGACTCACTAGCCAGCTGTCTAAGGTAACAACTTCTATGGCCAGACATGGTATGCGCACAAAAGAAGTGTGCTTGCTCATCTGCTTCAGGACGCAATTTCACGAATGTCCTTTAGCACTGGTGAGCACCTACGGTTTACGAAGTGCTTTCACACTCCAGGTCTCACTGGGTCACCTGTGAGGGAAGGCGACTATCAGTCATGGTTACCGCCCCTTTAAGGACTGCGGCTGGGACTCAGCCCTGAGTCTGGGACTGGCCTACTCCTCTCCTAGGGGTTTCTCCGGACCAGTGGAGGCCTTGAAACCAAAGAGCTTGCCTTCCAGAGCACTTAAATTGCATTTGATTTTTAATAACTCTTATTTACTTATCACAAATACAACTCTCAGTAGTATGAAATCCAAGTCACAAAGATGATTAGATTATAAATGTTATTCTCTTCTGTTGAGTTAACTTCTCCACATTGTGGTTAAGAGGTTGTCAGGGTCCAACTATAGCATCCCTATAGGGAGCCAGGAGGCTCACTCTTATACTCTCTAGAACTTTAGTAAAAACTCAAAGAAAGATATGTATATATTTTCTTTCCCTAGAATTTTCTCAGTGTTGCCACTAACCAGATACTATTAGCTTTATTTTCATCCATTCATTTGCCGAAGGCTGCGTGTGTTTCCATAACTGAGCTAGGGGCACAGTTGGAAGATTCTGTCCAACCCCTGTTTAGAACACTCCCAGTCTGGGGTGGGGGTCAGGGGGTGGCAGTGGTGACAGATACACAACAGACAGCCACAAGGTGATGTAGAGAGAGGTAGGCAGAGGGAGGTCTGAGAGCACAAAGGAGGCACCTAATTCAGCCTGGGCATATCAGGGAAGACTTCCTGGAGGACGTGACATCTGAGTTATCTCAAAGGAGAAGAAAGTTAGCCAAGTGCAGGAAAGGAAAGACGCTGCAGGCAGTAGCGAGAGGCTGTTGAAAACTTGGGGGTATAAGAACATTGCGTACTTAAAGGAGTGGTTTTGTAACCAGCTCCCTGAACAAAATGTCTTTTTGTAATTCTCTTATGTTTCATGTTCCCAGGCCAGTAAGATGCACTGACCAGAACTTTGTAATTTTCTGTTTCACTGATCCCCTCCCTTTTGGGTATTTTTCAGAAAGGGTGGACCCTCCTTGCAGTAATGGGATAATCACAAGGTTTTACACTACCCGATTGTTCAGAAAAGTCAAGATAAGCCACATTCCACCACAAATCTTACCCAAGGACCCGCTGAGCAACCTACTCCCCACAACCTGCATGTGCACAAGACCAAAAGGATGACAATATTAACCCCTAGCTCTTTATACTACTAAAACATCCACCCTGGGAGGGGCTTATCTGCCATTTTTTGATCATGCAACGTATGTGCCAGTGTGATATCTCACTGCGCCTGCGTGCCTTGCACTCCACCCCGAACGTGTCATGATGCTCACTCACTTCATGCATTATGCATTTACCTCCAGAAAAACCCTGACCCTACTGGTCAGGCAAATTTGAGGTATTCCTCCCACCCCCTGGTTGATGTCCTCTGCAATAAATCTCCTTTCTTCCTTGACAATCCTCGTTGTCTCAGTAGTTGGCTTTCTGTGTGGCGAGCAACACAGAGAACCTCCTTGCAGGGTCATTCACGGTTTGGGGAGATAGACCTTAAGGAGCATAATGGGAGTGGGGAAAGCTGAGCCCAGCCCTCCACCAGGGGTCTTGTATGCCGAGCCACTGGGAGATTCTGTTCTAAGTAAGACTATTTTTTAAGAGCAGTTTTAGGTTCACAGCAAAATTGAGCAGAAGGTACAGAGTGTTCCCATAGAGCCCCTGCCCCCGCGGAGTCCCACATTTGTTGCAATGATGAACTGACACTGATACATCGTTACCACCCCCACGGGTAGATTGTGAGACGGGAAAATATTCTCATATTACTTTTTACTTCTTCCTGGCTAAGAAGCAGAGTTGTTATTAGACAGTGAATAGTGTAGGTTGTTATTTAGCACTTCCCCTGAGAAAATATTATAATCTCCCTAGAGCAGAGACTATGATGTCTCTTTTTCCACCCTGTAGATCTCTAGACCTAGATCAATGCCTTGTCATGGCAGATGCTTAGAAAACTGGGGAGGTGAAGAGAGGAGGGGAGGGGGAAAGAGAGGGGGAGAGGAGGGAGGAAGATAGCAACAAGATCTGTTGTGCATTTGAGAAGAATTATTCTGGCAGCAAACAGAGGAGATGGTGGAGGGGTGTGCCTTGCTGTTGGGGACAGTTGGGAGGCTATCAGGCATGCTCCAGGTGAAAAGTGTAAATGGTATGAGGTAGGGAGAGTGGTGGGGAAGAGAAGAGGTGAGATCTATGGCACTGGTGCAGAGTGGGTGCTTGAGGCAGAGAACCACCTGGGGGGTTTTGGTGCCCAGGCCCAACTCTCAATCTTCTCTGCAGTAGGGGTTGGAGTTTGTAACAACTCTGAGAGTTCTAGCTTTGGGAGAGAGTACACAGCAGGGAGGGAGAGTTTGGGAGAGTCAGGGGACATAATCAGGTAAGTTTGATTGAGCTTGATGTATGCGAATTAAGAAAGATGTCAGGTGGTTCTTGTTTATTGTTTAAGAAGCAAAGGGAGAGAAACAGAAAACAATGAAACATTTATTTTGGTTGGGAGTTAGATAAGAGGCACTGAGTCTCCTGCCTCTGAACGAGAATGATGCTGTGTGATGGGGTAGCAGGGGCCCCTTGGAGTTTCTGTCTGCAAGGTCATCTGTTTGCAGGTGAGCCCAGGTGATGGGGAAAGTGAGAGGTGGAGAATGGGCTTGCTGAAATCACAGAGCAAGCCAGCAGATGGATGTTGGGGATGGAAACCAGCCCTCCCTTTCCTGCCTCTGCTTCCAAGTTTCTTCTCTGCACGCTCTAACGATACACCGACTTTGCTTCATAGCACATCTCTTAATGGGCTCTGGCGGCGCTGATGCAGCCTCCGTATCTCATTTGTTCCCTGGATAATGAGCTTAGCCTCAAAGCCAAAAGAGAAAGCCCTGATGCTTGTTAAATGTATGTGCATGGGCTGCCCGTCTCCTCCCCAGAACCTCCAGTCAGACATTGCACCAGCTCAGCAAGGCCATTTGCATCCAGGCAAATGGCCTTTGGTGACTAACAGAAATCCAACTTTATATTGGCAAGCAAGGCCTTCGGTAAGCAGAGTTAATTTTGTTTGCACGGTGGAATGGAGCGCGTCTTTAGCTCTTTTGGGGGAGCCTGGCTTATGCTTCTGCAAGAGAGTACTTCCTGGGGGCTCCTGGACATTGGAAATGCCAGCTGTAATTCATCTCAGAGGCTCCCTGCTCCAGCGTTTGCACATGGAGCACTGTCTCCCTTTTTTCCCCCCAGCTTCACAGCTCAGAGAGGACTGTGATGATGGGGCCTCCTGAATTCTAATAACACTTCAGGTAGTCATTTGGGCATGATGCGTTTGGCCTGATACAGACAGAACCACCACAGCTCACAGCGGGGATGGTTCTATCTGCTCCCCACCCCACCCCAGAAGCCTAGAAATTAAGGCTGTTCTTTTCCATTTGGAGTCCTGGGATTTGGGTTATTATTGCCAAAGGCAAAGGAATGAGTTCCTAGAATTATTTGGAGGAACAGTGCACCAGGGAGAAAACCTAGGCTGCTTCCAGAAAATTAGGAGGTGGGTATCTCTGCAGTGTACTGTGAATGTAAAAACCCAACTAATAGAACATTCTGGGTGGGTGGAGGGCTCCTCAGCCCATCTCTACCAGGCATTTTAGTTGATCTAGGAGGGCAGGAAGGATCACTTGAGTTTTAGGATTTTACAGCACTGTTGGAAAAAAAGCCTGTATCCTTCAGGGGTCTCCAAAACACCTGCTCAGTGAGGATGTCTAGTCCCAAACCTCTGGAATAAATTCAGTCCAATTCAAATAAAATTGTTGATGTACTATAGTGCCAGGTGGGAGGTGAGTAAGACAGGGACAGGGGAAAGGATGCACTCAGTCATGCAGCCACTGACTTGCTGTCTGGGCCTTGCCCCAGAGGGCTGCAGCAACAGAAAGACTTTCCCCCAGTTAAAGCCTAAGGCCTTACCAGGGGAAGACCGAGGCTGAGAAGAAATCACCTGGAGAAGAACCTGGACTAAAGGGCTGTGCTTCATGCCAGGATCTGGCATTTTCTGTTTCCTGAACAGATAGTGTGGAACATGGGCAGGGACAGCTCATACAGTTGTGTATGTTGTCCACTGTGCAAGGGCACCCAGGTGAGGGGAGGAGTTGCAGCTAGAATCCAATCTGCCTTTGGATCACCACACTGTGTGCCCATGGGCCTGTGTCTGCCAGAAGGGGCTTCTCTAACTCACACAGAGAGACCCTGTGGGCTAACTGGGGCCCTTGACGTGAGAATGAAAACATCCCAGGAAAGGATCAGCAAGATGTGGGTGGTCAGAACAGGGCGCAGATAGGACAGAAGATACCGCTTCACCACACTGGCTACCTGGTCTTCATGCTTTAGAAGGGAATGACAGGAACTGATAACAAAACTCACTCTTTCACATTCCTGTGTGTTGTATGCATCCATGGCAAAGTTAATAAATTCTAACTGTGTCTCCTTGAGATGTTGCGTTCAGTCATTCCCAACGAATCCCTGCAGACGTTGTGAGAGACAGACCTCTGCACGGTGGCTTGTCCTGACAGCTGGAGTCAAGGTTACAGTGTCCAGACTGGCCAGAGCCAACAAGCAGCCCTCTTCTGCCCTTCTGCCGGCTGTGCTACCCAAATATAGTACATGTTATTCTTTTTAATATTTCAGCCCTCTGTTTTTTCCTTTATATATATGATTTAATTTTGCATATCACTTTTTTTCACTTGCTATTAATATATGCTAAGCATTTTGCATAATGCCACATAGTTTCCACACTGTCATTGCAAGTATGGGCATATGATGTCCCACTGCGCAGCGGTGCTCTGCGGTCTGGTTAATAATGATCAAGTGGTTTGCTTAGCAGAGAAGTGTCACCCTGGAGGGAAATGTCCAGTGGTGGGCAGAAGTTCTCTCTTCAGCTCTGTTCTGTTCAACATTTTTGCTGATAGACAAGGAGAAGGTGGAGCGTGCCAACCGTGCATCAGATTTGCAAAAGGCGCAGCTGGAAAGGGCAATGTGGTGTTTGGACAAAGGAATCCCAACTCCAGAAGTTTGCCCAGCAACCCCTTCCCTGGGCCCTTCTTCTAGCCACCCCATCTGTGTGGGGTTTCGCTCAGCACCCAGGACCACCCTGCCCTGCCCCAGCAGGCGGCAACCTGTGCAAGATGGGCAGGAGACCCGAGCTGGGCCAGAGAAACCGCCCGATGATTTCAGAATTGGGACTTAGAGATTCCAAGCGTCTCCAGGCGGCTCGAGTCTAGCACCTCAGCTGGGGAGACTGAGGCCGGGTTTTGTCTTGAGTAGAGGAAGCTGGTTGGGAGAGAGACTCAGCGAGAAGGAAGGTGCAGAGAGAAGTGAGAGAAAAAGCGACAGCGAGAATCCTGCTTCATTTGTTCCTGAGCCCAATCCATTTCTGCCCCCCCCCGTTTCAGAGAGTCCCGTATCGTGATGATAAAATCCCCTGTGGCTGAACTGGCGTCTGTAACCACAGCTGAGAAGGTCCTGGTCAAGTCAGCAGGCAGGAGATCTGCAGTCCTGGCTTTTAGGTGACTCGAAGTTCAGTAGATGAAACGGGCTGTGGAGCATCAAGCCCAAAATCAGGGAAGACGGTATTCAGGTGACCCTCATAGAGGGTCACCGATGGGCTTGCGTGGTGAGCTGGATGGAGTCTCTTGGTTCAGGGTCCGTAGGCAAAGAGGAAAGGAATTTCCTAGAAATTAAGCCTCTGAAGATTCCACAGCCTCACTCCTTGGAGAGTGGTCTAGGGCCAGAGCACGGCTGTCACCAGGGCCTCGTACACACATGTGCACACGCCCTTGCACATACTCCCTCACACATGTTCACGACCTCGTGTGCATGCACACACACGCCCTTACACAAGTACATACGTGTGCACACGCTCACACACGAACGCACTCAGAGGAAGCTGCGTGGTGGCTTTCTCCCCAAGGCTCAGGCTTGGTCTGAGGAAGTTGCAGAGCCCCTGGCAGGTGAGCAGAGCTGGGCTGGCCTGCAGCCCTGCAGGCCGGGAGCCTGAGGACTGGAAAGTGGTGCATGGGCCCAGCGGAGCTCCAGGGTCTGCCCCAGGCGGGGCTTGTCAGCACAGCAGAGCAGCAGCCCAGCAGTGGTGCAGAGCTGCAGGGCAGTCGTGGGCCGCCAGTGAGATCTGCTTCCGCCATCTCCAGCCAGTCACAGCCCAGGCCGCCTGCTCCCCCTTCCTGCCAGGACTCACTGCTCCGCCCCCCACCCCGGGCTCGCTCCACCTCCCACTCATTTCCCAGCACTATCCGTGGAAAATCTTTTAAAGTGAGGCTTTGGTCGTATCACTCCCCTGCTTAAAACTCAACAGTAACCCACTATCCTCAACAAAAAAGCACACATCCTGCAGCCTGGCATTGCAGAATAACACGTTCATCAAGCACCAACCTAAGTGCTGTTACATACACAGTCGACCCTCCAGCACACGGGTTTGAACTGCGTGTGTCCACTTATATGTGGATTTTTACCATAAAAGTGACACCAGTGTGCCCGCCTCTCCTGCCTCCCCTTGCACCTCCTCCACCACCCCGGACAGCAAAACCATCCTCTCCCTCCTCCTCAGCCTACTCAAGGTGCAGACGACGAGGATGAAGACCTTTATGATGATCCATTTCCACTTAATGAGCAGTGAACATATTTTCTCTTCCTGATGATTATCTTTCTTTCTTTTTTTTTTTTTTTTTTGAGACAGAGTCTCACTCTGTTGCCCGGGCTAGAGAGTGCCGTGGCGTCAGCCTAGCTCACAGCAACCTCAAACTCCTGGGCTCAAGCGATCCTCCTGCCTCAGCCTCCCGAGTAGCTGGGACTACAGGCATGCGCCACCATGCCTGGCTAATTTTTTCTATATATTTTTAGCTGTCCAGATCATTTCTTTCTATTTTTAGTAGAGATGGAGTCTCGCTCTTGCTCAGGCTGGTCTCGAACTCCGGAGCTCAAACAATCCGCCCGCCTCAGCCTCCCAGAGTGCTAGGATTACAGGCGTGAGCCACCGCACCTGGCCTCTTCCTGATGATTTTATTAACATTTTATTTTCTCTAGATTACTTTATTGTAAGAATATAGTGCATAACACATATAACATACAAAGTATGTGTCAATGGACAGTTTGTGTTGTTGGTAAGGCTTCCGGTCAACAGTAGGCCATTAGTAGTTAAGTTTTGGGAAACTCAAAAGTTATACACGGATTTTCGACTGTGTGGGTAGGTGGGGGGGTTGGCGCCCCTAAACCCTGGCGTTGTTCAAGGGTCAACTGTATTAACTTCTTCATCCTCACAACCATCCCCTTGAAGTAGGTACTATTATTCTCTTCCCCATTGTATAGGTGAGGAAACGGAGGCAGGGGACGTGGTAAATCACTTGCCCAATACGACAGCTAATCAGGGGCAAAGCCAAGTTCAAACCCAGGCAGTCTGACATCTCAGCCCACGCTCTTGCATCTCGAACCAGTGCATCAGCCTCACCCAGGAGCTTGTTAGAAATGCAGAAGCTCAGGGCCCCCCAGGAACTGCGGAATCAGGAGGAGCCCTGCTGGGGCCTCAGAGCCCAGGTGCCTAACTGTCCCCCTGGCTCAGCCCCTGTCAGCCCCAGGCCTTTGCCTCTGCAATCCTTCAGCCTGGAATTCTTGCCTCTGGTGTGTGCACCCTGCAAGCCACCCCCACCTCCACCAGCTGCTCCTGTGTCACCTCCTCCTCTGGCCTGCCTGGTCTGCGGTCACCCATCCCCTGGGGAAGGATCAGTCCCTCCAGGCCCGGAGCTCTCAATGCGGGCCACGACTCAGTTGTAGTTCTGACATTGTGGAAGGTATTTGTTAGTGAGTTGGGCTCGACTAATGCCCCTTTTTGTGTGCACACATGCGTGAGTGCACACGCCTCGTGTGCGACAGCTGGCCTCTGAGGCCCAGCCCCTGTACCTGTCCAGCCTGGGGCCCCTACCCCTTCCCACCTCCTTGAATCCAGCTCTGAGGCGTCTCATTCCCACACTGCCCTTCGAGCCGGAGCCTTGCCTGTTCCCAAGTGAAGTCCTTGAGCTCAGAACTTGATGCATCATTACTCACCAGCCTGGAGTCTGACAGCTTTGCCTTTTTCTTTCCTTTGGTCACTTTCCTCTTTGATCTATGGCCCTGTTAGCAGCAAAGGGCAAGAAGGGGCCTCCCAGTAGAGATGGCTGGTGCCCTCTGTCACTGGTCACCCCTCCCCGGCCCTGGTGGCCGAGGGTGGTGGGGAGGGCTCGGCTGGGCAGCGGCGGGCAGCACAGAGGGCCGAGTCTGCGAGGAGACGGGCAGAGAGCAAAGGGTTTGGGGGCCGAATCTTGTCTCCAAAGCACCCTGTGACTTTCTGCCTCTGCACTCCAGTGTCCTCCTCATCAGCCGGGGAGAAGAACACGCAGCCCATGATGCTGTCATGAAGGTGAGAGGAAATGCTGTATGTCAGAAGTAAGCATTCAGCGAACTGCCCTCAGATGGAATTCTGGACTATCAGAACTGGAAAGTCTATAAGGAATCATTAGCAGACAGGGAAACTGAGGCCCAGACAGGGAAACTGAGGCCCATGCCAGGTCACACGGCCAGATCACATGGCCAAGACTAAACTTCCCTTGTCCCAATGTCTTGTCCATGGCCCTGTGCACAGCTCCCATCCTTTAGGCGGGAACTGGGATCCGGGTGGTGCCCAGAAGATGCTGTGGATTTTGAGGGCCAAAGCTCGTTGTGCCCTGGGGTGACTGTGCGCCCTGGGCGAGAACTCGGTGAAGATGGCTCCAGAGTGGTCCCCTTCAGCCACTGCTGGGCCTGCACTTCCCAGGAGAGTGGGCCACGGTCAGGTCACTTACCTGCTGTTGGGGAAGTGACAGAAAAGGCGCTGCCATCCCTGCCTCTCTGACAGACACGGGTGGTGTACCCGTCCCTCTGCCACTCTGCCGGAGAGACAGACAGGCAGACACACAAACTGAACCACAAGCCCAAGAGGCGCAGGCACACGGATAAATACAAACCCACACAGAGGACACACGGCACGACGCACGTTTAGTCATCGCTGGTGGGCCCCCAACCCCACAGACCCTCACAGACGCTCGGGGACTCAGATGAAGTGTTGGTGCTTTCAACTGTGTGCCTACACGCACGCACACACCTGTGCACACCCACACACTGTCACTCTGGCGGGGCGGGGGCAGGCACATGAGTGCGCACTGGTCTGGGCCTGAGCAGTGCGTGGGTATCCCCTCCACCCAAACGGGAAGCCAGAGAGCAGGGGACAGGCCAAGCACAGTGGGGGTGGTGGGCGTTGCCATGGAGACGAGAGTGTAGACATAGCCGGGAAGGCAGGCTGTGTGGGCGGCCAGGCCCCGCAGATCCACGGGTCTCTGGAGGGGGTGGAGGCTCCAGGCTGGGAGGGGCGCTCCTGGGGTGGGGGTAGGGGTGGGGGCCAAGGTGCTCTGGGATGACAGGACCAGCTGCTGTGCCACAGGCCTGGGCACAGGTCATGAGCTTGTGGTCTTGGCTGGCGGCACAAAGCCGGACTGTGGGGCGTCTGCCTCCCCGTCAGTGCCACCCACCCCATTCCCTTCCCCACCACGGCCACGCTGGGCTCACAGCCAACGCAGAACCCAGCAGAGAGGGCCAGCAGAGGCTTGGACGCTAAAGTAATAGCTGGTTTGGGGAAAGCAGCGAGTGTCTGGTTCTCCCCACCTCTCCTCGTCCCTCCCTCGAAGTCCAGGGGAGTGGGAGTCACACGGGATTAGGAGTCGAATAACAGATCAGAATGCCAGTTCCTGCCGACCAACCCTGGGCCCGCGAGCAACCTACTCCGTGTTTTGGAGCCGTAGTCTTCACAGCTGCGGAATGGGATGGAGAACTCTGGCCTACTCCCCTCCGGAGCTGCAGAGATCAAACGGCTCTCAATAAATTCCACGTGACAGACGTGGACGGAATGCCTACTCCGTGCCGGCGTGCTGTGGACTGCACGGAATACGGAGAGACCGAGGCAGGGCCCCTGTTCCCGCGGAGTTCGTGAGCAGGCGAGAGAAGAGGGTACTAGTAATGGAATACAAGACTGCGAGAATGAGCGTGATACGCAGCCTATTCAAACAGCCCCTGTGCGCACCTGCCAGGTAAGAAGTCCAGGAGCCAAGACAGGCACGTGTGGCAGCAGCAGCTCAGGTGCTGTGTGGGACTCAAACCCCTGAGGAAAACAATGGCCTTCCCCTGAGCTGCCTTCAAATGCATCCTGACCCATTTATCCTCCTAACAAGGCAGGAGGAGTCAGCTGATGTTCTCTCTGTTTTACAGGTGAGGAAACTAGGATTCAGAAAGAATACACAACTGTCACAAGTGCAAACTCGCCCCTGGAGAGGCGGGGGCTGGGATTCAACTCCCCTCTGGCAGGCCCCAGAGTCCCTGCTCTTGGTCACTGAGCTCAACAGCCTCCCCTGCCTCCCCCTTCCGTGTGTCCCTTACCTCTAGGAAGGGCCCGCCCCGCACTGGGGTCTCTCCCCTGCTCCCTCCTCCGCCCCCGGCTGGGCTGCGCCCCCACCAGCCACTCAGCCCTCCACCTGCCCCATTCCCTCCTCCTCAACCCTCTCAACAAGACAGTGAACACCTCGAGTGCAGGGACAGGGACAGACAGCACAGTGTCACAGAGCCTGACAGATCTGACTTCAGCTTCCCCTGCCCGGAGAAGCCGCAGAACCTCTCTGAGTGCTGTTTCCCCGTCTGATGGTGCCGAGGGTTGAGTGAGCTCTGCAGTCCACGTGTGGGCAGTGTGGGGCACCCCCTCAGTGCCCACGTGGTGGCCATGCTTCTGAAGGGGCCGTCTGTCCCCCGTTTCCAAGCAGTGGAATGTGGGGTCTAGCCTGGCAGGATGGCGGCAGAGGCTGGGCCTTGTCACCAGAGAGACTGGGGCTCAAATCCTGCCTCTTCCACTCACCTGCTATGTGTCCTGGGAGAAGCCAAAGGCCTCTCTGAGCTTTGTTCCTGGAGTCTCAGCCCAGGGCCCCAGAGGGGCTCCAGTGGGACCCGAGGGCCATGGGTCTGGGCTGGCAGGGTCTGAGGACTGAGACCTTGCCCTTCTCCAGAGAATCCCGGCCCCTCCCCAGCCTCTCCAAGTGGCCCCCTTGGACCTCCCCACCCCCAGGCCTGGGCCCTGTGCGTGGGGGAGGAGGGAGGGAAGGTGCAGTCACCTGGGTCTGCAGGGGGGGATGGCAGATGCCAGAGGAAGCCAGCCAGGGCAGGGAGTGGGCACCTCGCGGCTGCCCCCCGCCCTGGGCTTGACTCCCCCAGTGCTGAGAGCCCGGGCTATGAACAGACACAGGGGGAGGGGGCTGCACTGGTGGGGGCATCGCTGCCTCACCAGGCCTTGGGCACAACTTTACATAGTGCGGCTTCCAGAAACCCAGCAAGAAGGGCCCGCTCTGGGCTCAGAGGCGGTGGGTGGGGGGCGTGGGAGGAGGAGGCAGTACCCACCGCACGCTCTGGCATCTCGAGGTTGCTGTGGAAATGTTTGCTCTGGCAGGGGGAAAAAAACCTGTTTCCACAGCAACCCAATATCTTCCCGCCCAAGCTGAGTCTTCAGTGGGAAAACAATCTCGAAATCCTAAGGATGTCTGGCTGCCTAAACTTAGGAGCGGCTTCCTGGGCCCAGGCCCTGAGGCAGCCAACAACACTCCCAGCCCCACGGGGTGAGGGAGCCACATTCGTCCCACCACTCATTCGCTCATTCACTCAACAAACCCTGGGACTCCACCCCAGGCACTGTGCTGGGCCCTGGGGATGCAGAAATTCATCTAACTTGGTCCCAGAACTCAAGGGACTCCTAGTCTGGTGGGGAGACAGGCGTGTAAATGCGAGAATTTGGAGGGGGCGAGAGCTCTGATGGGGCAGTGGGAGGGTGCGGTGTGAACAGACAGGGGGGTGAGGAAGGCTGCCTGGAGGAGGCCTCCTTTGGCTGCATCTTTGGGCTCCTCCAGACCCTGGAAGCCCTTAGAGACCATGTAGTCCAACCCCCTGGCTGGCCTCCCACCCATTTCACAGAGGAGAACACTGAGGTCCAGAGTGGGTAAAGATTTGCAAGGCACAAGGAAGTGAGTGGCAGTGCACTGGCGTGGTTAATATCCATACAATGAAAGGCGATTTTATGTCTGACCTGAATAAATAATTTATTTCTGGATTTTAATCATTTAAAAGCCTCCATTTCATTGGTGTCACATCAAAAATAGAAACTTTCTTCCTTTTCATTCTAGATTTCTTTTTAAAGTGGCAGGCAGAAGCAGAGGCCGGAGCAAGGGCCTCTGAAGCCTTCTGTGTGCAGTAGCAGCTGTGAGCCCTGACCTCTGGCCCAAATAGAGGCAAGTGGCCGTTATCTTTGAGCCTCCGATGCCCCCCTGCTTAGGTCAGTCCCCACCTGGTCCAGACTGGTGGTCAGCACACTGCTGTACCCACACAACCCAGGAAGCCCCCAACATCCACCAGCCTCCCTTCCATCCTGGGCACACTGGAGACAAGACACCCCTCTTGGAGTTGTTGAGAGAATTCAGCGAGTCACTGTCTGCAGGGGTCCGGTCTCTGCCCCCCAGACTTGCCACACAGTAGGCCCACAACCTGTGAAAGTTTCCATCCCCAGGGACAGGAGAAAGGGTAGAGAACCAAATCTCCCAGAGGCGCAAGCAGAAAAGCACTGGTGAGGGAAAGGCAGACACACCAGCCCGCTCTTTGTCGTGGGGGTGATTTTGTGGCTTTGCAGATCTGACGGCTCCCCAGACTCAGCCGGGCAGGGGCTCCCCGCCACCGCCTCGCTCCGCAGAGCCCCACGCTTGCTCATCTTACCAAGCCAGACTCTCACAGACCAGCTTCTCTTCCAGCAGAAGGGGCCAAGGAGCTGCCAGGAAAAGGTCACATTCCCCAGCTCAACCCAGCACCAGAGTCTCAAGGAGGCCCCCGGCCACCGTGTCATCCGTCTTCCCTGCTGCGTACTCCCTGGAGCTTAGACTTCACCCAAACAAGGTGATGCTGCTGCAACTCAAGGTCTTTCTCCCAAACCAGAACACACCCAAATCCAGGCCCATCCCTTTCTCCTTAGCCTCTGCCCTCCCCAGCCCCCGTGTGAGCATTTACGTCTCCACTGGAGAGGGTCGACCTTCAGCCCCAGCCTCCTCCAGCACCCGTGTCTGTGACCTCCGTTCCTCCTGCTAGAACAGTCTTCGAGGGGCTGTCATTAGTAGCCAGGCTGCCAACCTCGGGGGAGCTCTGCAGTTTCCAAAGTGCTTTCTGTCACATTAATCCCCCATCCCCAAACCATGCTGGGGGTAAATATCATTACTAAGTAACTTGCGAGAGGCCACTGAGCTAGGAAGTGGCAGAACCAGGGCAGCCATCGAGGTCGGCATCACCCCCAGCCCCGCACCCTTCCCGCTCTCCTGCCCTTTCTCCCTTCTGGTCTGGGCAGATCTGGAGAGGGTCATCCCCCGTTTATAGGCCAGGAAACCCAGGAGAGTGAAGTAACTTGCCCAAAGTTCTGGAACAACCCTTCGGCCTCTGTGGGGTCTGTGTCAATGTCCCGGGGCTGCCGTGACAAAGCACCAACTGGGTGACGTAGGCAACTGTCTCACGGCTCCGGAGGTTGGAAGCCCGAGATCCAGGTGTGGCCGGGCCGGTTTCTCCTGGGGCTGCAGAGAATCCACTGCAGACCTTGCTCCCAGCTTCGGGCGGTTTGCTGGCCATCCTTGGCTTCTAGAAGCATCGCCCCAATCCCGCCTCCATCCGCACTTGGCCTTCTCCCTGTGTGCTTGTGTCCAAATTTACTTCTTTTGTTGAGGACACCGTCATGCTGGGTTAGGGCTGTCCCTACTCCAGTAGGAACTGATCCTAACTAATTACATCTGCAATGATCCTATTTCCAAATAAGGTCACATTCTGAGGTACTAGGGGTTAGAATATCAACGTAGGAATTCAGGGGAGGACACAATTCAACCCATAACAGGGGCTTAGTGGTCACTCTCAAGGGGGCAGAGTTGTGCTCACCCCGTCTCTACCCATGGATGTCACCGCTAAGGCCACTGGCCTGGCCCCTGGAAAGTGCACCCAGGAGTCCAACTTCTACCGGAAGAGCGGAGCACTGCAGATGGGGAGGAAGGAGCTGCGGTGGGAGCCTCTCACTTCCCCAGGAGAAGGCGTCTTCCTAAAAGCCTGGTCCCAGACTGAGGGACAGCGGCTGTAATTCCAGTCCCCAAGGGCCACCCTGCCGCCTGGAGCTTCCCGGGTACCTCTCACCTCTCATATCTTGCTGTCAGTGGCTCTGACAAGGGCGAGTCGGACTCTGCTTGGAACAGCAGGGACGAGGACTGGCCCTGGGGAAGGGTGGCAGGCCTTGGTGGAGCTTGCACTGTTCCCTCCTCACCCCAGAGCCCAGCGACACCATCCTGCCCCCTAGGCCTTGGCCAGAGATGTCCCCTCATCCTGGCTGTCCTTACTTACTCCCCTGCCTGGGGAGGTGGCACCTTCCTCCACCTGCCACGGCCCCTACCCTGGGAAGCCCCCTCCACTCCCAGCCGGAACTGAGTCTGCCCACCGCGGCCTTGCCCCGGAGCGTGGACAGGTGAGAAGGCTCTGGAAACTTGGCTGCTCCTGCCAGGCCCCACTTGCTGACTACAAAGCTGTGAACAACCGTTCAGCCACTCTGAGCCTGTTTCCTCGTCTACAATCGGGGCTAACAATACCTCATTCCCGGGGCATAAGGGGAGGTGGTTAAAGTCATATGTGGAAGAAATACTTCTGAGCATCTATGCAATGCCAGGCATAAATACGTATAATTATGTGGCGTTCATAAGAAAAGAAAATGCCAGGTCTGATTTTAGGCATTTGGGAGGGGCAGCAGTGAGTACGACAGAGTCACCGAGAGTTCACACTCAGGTGGGTGGGGGGACAAAGATGGGGGACAGAGGCGCCAACAGGCATAACAGAGCTGGCAAGTACATCTGCAATGGGACTTTGGGCTGCCAACCTCTGCCCCTGCCCCCAGCTCCGCCCTGCCTCTCCCCACCCTGCAAAGGCAGCTGGCTTCTCTTAGGTCAGCTACAAGGATGCACAAGGGGGAGATGTTGCCGGAACTGCATCTTTAAAGCCACGAAAGAGTCAACCAAGCAAATAAGGTCACTGTAGGTGGGGAGAAAGGCAGGCAGTGAATAGGGGTGTGTGTGTGTGTGTGTTTAAATGAGGAGCCTAGACTGTGGACTGGGTGACCCACTACCAGGCTCCCATCTTTGGCCCACAGAGGGGGTCCACAGCTCTCCTCCGGGGTGCAGGCAGCACTCAGGAAGTCCACTTCACTGCTTATTTCAACACGCATGCCCCAGAGCGGGCGCCTCTGTGGGCCTGTTGCCAGCTGCCTGCAGACAGGAATGGGGTGGGGGAGGGAATCCCACCAAGCCAGGAAGACACCTCAGGGGGGCATCTGCCCTGCCTTTCCACGGAAGACCCAGGACCCTGGGAGGCTGAGGACACAGCCCAGGCCACACCAGCGCCACGTGGCCCAGATGGGCCCAGAAATGACTCTTGACTGCCCAAAGCCTCCCCTGCGGGGGCCTCCACGGGCTGACACACAGCAGGAGCTCAACACGCGTGCGGGTGCACGAATGAGCTGGCACTGGGAGGTGGCAGGAGTCCGCTCCTCACAACTAGACTAGGGGCCCCAGTTTCCTTTCCTGTTGAGTGGTGGGGACAGTGACCTCCGCATCACACCCCCCAGAGGAGTCGAGCAAAGCACTGTCCTATGCAGGGGCCCATATGTGAGGTTGACCAACTGGCCCCCTGTTCCGGGGCCTGTGTCTTCGAGCCCCCTGACCCCCACCCGGGACTCCTGGCAGGCAGAGAACGTGCATTCTGAAACACGCCGCCATGCAAACCGAGAGAAAGTGAACACGGACCTGCCCGTGGAGTTGGAGTCTCCGGGAGGAGCTCCTGAGTTGCAAAGCGGTGGAGGAGGGTGGTCGTTGAGGCTGGACTTGCCCGCACTGTGGTTGATTTTCTTCAACCTGAGTGATGCGAACCCTTGGGACACATG
>CM052437.1:5411441-5425823 GCA_028533085.1 Varecia variegata
AACTAAAAATATATATAGAAAAAATTAGCCGGGCATGGTGGCACATGCCTGTAGTCCCAGCTACTCGGGAGGCTGAGGCAGTAGGATCGCTTAAGCCCAGGAGTTTGAGGTTGCTGTGAGCTAGGCTGACGCCACGGCACTCACTCTAGCCCGGGCAACAAAGCGAGACTCTGTCTCAAAAAAAAAAAAAAAAAAAAATCAATCAAATGCTGGACCAGATCATCTCTAAGACCCTTTTTGGCGCTCAGATTCTACACCCTAAAGCCTGAGATGTTACCTTTGTCCGAGACGCCCCCATGCACCCTGCTGAGTCATCACTAGGCCCTGGAGGCCTCCCCCTTCCAGCTGAGCCCCAGGCAGTGGTCTTTAGAGCAGTGGGGATGTTCTGTGGGGAGATGGGGACACCCCCCCCTGCTTTGGATACCTGGAGGACCTCCGACCTGATGACCTGTCGTGTGAAACGTGTGGGAGAGAAGGGAGGAGGGGGACATTTTGGCAACAGCAGCTAAAAAAATCAGAGAACAGCCCTTACCCTATTTTTTGTTGTCTCCAAACACAGTCTCATCCCAAATAGGATGAGACGTCAAAGGAATAAACATGTATAAAGGTTAAATTCAAAAAGTAACATAATAAAGTGAAAAGGATTTTTTAAAAAATGATCTTAACAACCGGTGTCAGAATTTCTCTTGGTGCAGGGAGAGGACTGTGTTTGTTCCAGAAAATACTATAAGTTGTCCCTGGCGTGCGTGACAGGCCAAGGCTCCAAGACCTCTGGGAGGGTGGGAGCCGTTCTGCATCAGAAGGGGCCAATCTGCTATTTTTGTTCCTAAACCAAGCAGGGCAGGGAGAGCGGAGAGACCCAGCGCAGCACAGGGGAGAGGGCTGGGGAGGGCAGGGCGAGAGCCCCAGCGTGGAAGAGAAGGAGAGACGGGAAGAGAGAACTGAGATTTATGGACAGGACAAGCGGAACTCCGGATGGCCGGAGGGAACAGAGCCCGGAGGCCACAAAGACCTTGGGGACTTGGGCAGGATGTGAGTCTTCTCAGGCCGTGAAGCTGGGAGGGCCGAGCGGATGCAACCCAGGCTTCCGGGGTGGAGTCATGGTGCCCTCGGATTCCTGTGGACGACGACCTTCCTCTGCCTCACCAGGCCCCAGCCGGACACTTAAACTTGGTCTCAGGCTATACAAGCCTTTGGGGAAAGCCAGGGCCCCTCCCCAGGAGGGGAAATCCCACCCCACCTCAACCACTCCAAGCACAGCTCTGTTGTTTCCAGAGTGGAGAAGAGGGGACCCATTGGAAATAGGGGTTTTTCCCAGGCCCTTCTGTACTGGCGACCTGTTTCCTCCTCAAAAACAATCCTCTAGGCCAGCACAGCTGCAGCTGTGCCCAAAATAAACACAGTGGGGCCGGCAGGGCCTCCCCAGCTAAAAATACCTGGAGCTGCTATACCAGGACAGAGCAAAGGGGCCCGAAGGGGACCTGCCTTCTCCACAAGGGGATGGCCTCCCTGCCCCCTGAGCCTAACACACAGGACACGTAGGGCTTGCTAGGTGCCAGGTGCTCTCAGTCAAACCCTGCATCAGCCCTGAGAGGTGGGTACTGTTATCATCATTGTACCAAAGAGGAGGCATATATGCACAGAGAGGTAAATTAACCAGCCCGGGGTGACACAGCTAAGGGGTGGCAGAGCCAGGACTCAGAGCTGGGCAGTCTGGCCAAGACTTGCCTGTTCCTCCTTCCAAGCCAGGAAAACAGTGAGTGGCTGAGCCCCGTCCCCTCAGGCAGGGGCTAGAACAAGGTCCAACTCTGCTGGGAGGCTGGGGCTGATGGTTCAAATCCCAGCACAGCCACTTACTAGTTGAGCTTTCTTAACCTCTCTGAACTCCAGTTTTTTTGATCTGCAAAGTGTATTTAATAACGACCATCATGCTGACTTCACTGAGGGTTGTTAAGATGAAAAAGAGGGAAAGATATAAAAAGGTTTAGTAAAGAAGTACAAGGCTTTTACACAGAAAATTACAAAACATCATTGAAAGAAATTAATACCTAAATAAATGAAGAGACAATACCATGTTTGTGGATTGGAAGAGTTAATATTGTGAGGATTTTAAATTGTTAGTATTATTAACACTACTCAAGTTGATGCACAATTCAGTGCAACATTAGCTTTCAACAAATTCTCACAGTCAGGGAATCAGAAGGCCTCTGGACAGCGGATATAAGATGCACACTTTTTTCACACTTTAATTGTCCCTGAAATGAGAGTGTATCTTATAATGGAGAGTGTCATGGTTTGAGTGTCACAGGGCCTCTCCTGATGGGGCCTTCTCAATGAGGCCAAGGGGACGTGCCCTTCCGGAGCTCACCGGCTTCTTCCAGTGTCTGTCCTCCTGGGGCTGAGCCAGTTTGCAAACTCCGGGGGCAGCTATGGGAGGGAGGGGTGCCGATGACCGCAGGCTGGGACCCCCATGTGTGCATGCATGTGTCCTCAGGGCGCAGGCAGTGGGGGTGAGAGCGGAAGCGGGGCAGGGGCTGGCTCACCCCATGTCATCATGTGGTGCAGAGCTCCCAGGAGTCCAGAAATTCTAAATTTGAACCTGGCCTTCCAGGTCCTTGTGAAGGCATATTTATCAAGGTAAGAGACTGGAACATAATTTATTTAAAAGTTTGTTAGCTTGATGCATGGCCTTTAAATATTGAGACATAGACTATGTGAGCCTCTACTTGTACTCTTGCCTCAGGCCCTGAAAGAGTTAGGGTACGGTCTGCAAATCACCACCCTTCTCTGAAAACAACAAGCTTGGGGAGTGGTACAGGCTGTCCCCTTTCTGGAACACCCTCCCCCATGTGTCTGCCTGGCCCATCCAGTGTTTCACTCAAGTCTCAGCTCACATGCAGACGCCCACCGAGCAGACAGGCCCCCACACCCTGTGTTCCTTCCCTCCCTGCACTCTGGGGCCAGCCCTGCGCAGCTGTGCACAGGCTGTTGACAGCAGGAGCCGGGCCTCCTTGGAAGCTCTGACCTTAGCTGACTCCCCCCAAATTCCCACCCTGGCACAAGCGAGGGACAAGCGCTACCCAGGGCAGGCTTGGTGGATATATCCTGCCATTCATTTGCCCGCTTTAGTCCAGTTGCTTAAGCCCACCCTTGCCCCTCAACTGTGATGGGCACACACATCACCTGGGCTCTTGGTAAACCGCAGAGTCTGGTTCTGTAGGTGTGGGCGGGGCCTGAGAGGCCACAACTCTAACCAGCTCCCAGGTGGGGCTGATGCTACTGGCCAGGGACCACACTTTGAGTAGTGAGGCCTCAGAGCTCCTTAACTTCCAGAAAGACAAGTCCAATAGATGGGTTGCCTGTAGATAACACTTCAGCAAAACCAGACAGCAGCTGCCCAGGGTCCTGTGGGAGAATCCAAGCAGCAAGGCAAACTCACGGAGGAGGGCAGAGCAGGGACTCAGGGCTTCCCAGAAGTTGCAGGAGGGAGCTGGAAACCGGGCTGCAGCTGTGCTCTCTGGGCCCAGAGGCTCGGGCGCCAAGCCCAAGGCCACTGCCGCTCACCCGCGTCCTAAGGGGGAGACCCCACTCTCTCTGGGCACTGTGTGGGTGAGAGGGAGAGAGGAAACACTTTCAGAGGAAGGAGGCGTGATTAGTGCTGACCATGGGCCAAACGCTGTTCTGTGTGCTTTCCCTGTGTCAGTGTCTTTGACCCTCACCGCACCCCTTGGAGGTAGGCACTATGCTTATTACCTTTCCACAGGTGGGAATACTGAAGCCCAGAGGAAGTACTTGCCATTAAGACCCTGGGTGGCAGTCTGGCTCCAAGCCCTCTACTTAGCCATCTTGTCACTCTGCCTCTCCAGTGTGAAGCTGCGGCTGGTCAGGGGTAAGAAAGTGAGAAGGGTGGGTGCAGCCCTCCCCGCCTCCCCCAGGTCCCCCGCAGACCACAGCCCGCAAAGCTCCTCGGAGTCCCCTGGATTCCGGGCTCTGGCCGCAGACAGGTCCGTCCCACCCCTGCCAGGCAGCCTGGGCCTCCAGAGCAGGTGCTGCCCAAATGTTCCTGGACGTGGTGGGACCTTCTGCTGGACAGGCTCTTGCTGACAGATTTGGGGCTGGTGTTTTAAACCACCCTGTTGGTGACAACCTGCACTTCCCCTAGCTGAGTCTCTACCTCAGTGTGTTGTCATGGTCTGTTTTGTCCCCTATACTGTGCACTCTCATTTCTCCCTAGGTCTCCAGCTGAGTGCCTGGTGCACAGCGGGTGCTGAGCTGACTTGCACCCACCGTTTCCCATTAGAGGTGGGGGATGCTGTGGCAACGCGCTTCCAGATCTTGCCACCAGAGGGCAGGCACGGGCAGCAGCTGAGCGAGGGCCTGGCGGCAGGGGCAGCGGGGCTGGGTGGGTCCCCGCGCTGCAGCCGGCAGGCGGGAAGGGCCAGGCGGAGAGGGTGAAAGAGGACAGAGCAGGGGCTTGGGGCAACTCCGCACCCCGTCTGAGCTCCCGTGCCCTCTTTTTCTCTTCCTTCCGCTCCGTCTCTTCCTCCATCTCTTTTCTGTTCCCTTTTTCCCTTTCCATGTTGACCTGGGTTCAATTTTGACTTTGTGTGACCTTGGGCTGGACACCTCTTCCCTCTAAGGCTAGTTTCCTTACCTGTAAAATGGGGAAATAATGATAACACCCAGATTTGTACATGTCCCTGGCTCTTTTCCCTTCCTCTGGCTGTGGGACCCTCCGTGCAGGGCTACGCTTCTCTTTCCCCCGGGGGCGGGGCGGGGAGCTCCAGACCGCAGCCCAGGCAAAGTCAGGGCCCCTGCTGTGGGCTGCCTCCTTCCCGGGGTGGCCGTCTCCGGGCCGGCCAGGGTAGGTAGACTGAGACAGCCCCTCCTTTCCCTCCTGGGAGCTGCCGCTGTGCTGGGAGGCATGCAGGTGTCAGCTGGGCTGTTCCTCTCAACGGAGGGGCAGGCAGGAATGAATGAATGGATGAATGAATGGATGGAGAAAGAAATTCATGCCTGGCTTCAGAGCACTTGTAGCAAAGGGACTTCACTCACTGCCAGCAGCACCCTGAAGCCTCCTAACCGTCTTGGAGCCTGCTCCCAATGCAGTCTTTTGAGGGCTTGTCTACCTTTGAAGCATCTTGTCCCTTTCGGACTTCCCACTAGCGGTGGCCCAAGAGGACCCTTGGTCTAAGCTTTCTGTGGGTGAGGGGTGAGGATTCTGATAACTGTGAGGGATTACTCTTTCAGTATTCATTCATTCCTCATTCAACAAACACCACGTAGCCCACTCCCCCTGTCGGCCTGTGCACATGTCTGAGCCACGTGCATCGTGCATCCTGAGGGCTGTGCTGCAGGGGGCCCAGGCATGCTCTGCGGGGAGTCAGGGGAGGCTTCTCTGAGGAGGTAGCTTTTGAGCAGGAGGCTTGTGCTTGGCTCCCCCAGAGGGTCACAAGTCAGACTGGAGCACTGGCCAGCCAGAAGAATCAGAGGCAGAAGGACCCCCTGTGATGAAGAGCCCAGATCCCAGGGAACTGAGGGCAGCATGACAACCCCAGTCGGCAGCAGTGCTGGGTAGGGGAACTCCAGAGCTCCCACCCCCCACTCACGCCATGCTGCCTCCAAAGAAGGGGTTTCTGGGCACGCCTGGGAAAGGGAGACGTGTCATAACAGGGGTGCTCAGTCCCCAGCCGAGCTCAAGGCTCTCTGACAGCCAGGCCCATGTCTCCGGGCACTGGGTCCCACCTGCAGGGACTTGCCCGTTGCTGACCTAGATTTCCTGGCCACTATGTCAACACCTCCAGGGCGGGGCAAAGCATGGCTTCTCAGAGGTCCAAACAGAGTTCGTGACCAACATCACAGAGACTCAAACTCCACCTGTCCTGGGGAGCCCAGCTCCACACGGGCTCACAGGGCTGCTGTGGGCTTCCTGGTGACTGCCTGGCTCTGGCCCAGACTCCTCCCCATGGCTGTCCTCAGGGCAGTTGAATTTAGGACCCTGCGTTAGCTGCTCTCAGTGGGCAGCACCCAAAGAAGGCATTTAGAAACATGGAACATTTGCGCGTCTGGGACAGAGGGTGCTGTGGGTGCTTGAGGCCAGTTTCTTATCTGTGACTCTTTGGTTTGCTTCTCAGAGAAGCTGAGTCAGCTCGGCCCTGGAGAAATGGCGGGCTTCTGTAGGGGGCTGTCGGGGGCCCACCTCCCCTACAGCCCCCTTCCCGCTCCGTCCCAGGGGCTGGCTCTCCTGCTGCTCTGGGGTGACCCCGAGCCTCCCCAGCTCAGCTGCCAACCCCACCCCCGACCTCAGCACACTCAGTTCTCTTGGGATGGCCGATCCTACCACACAGCCTAGAAAATTCTGCCCCTGGCTTGGGGCTCTATTTGCTGAGCCAAGATGAGGCATGAATCACAGGGCTGTGTCACAGAAGCTGCAAGGTCATGAGCTGCCAGAGGCTGCCTTGAACCCACAGACATCAAAGCCTGTAGAGCCACCGCCCCCGCCCCTCTACCCAGGGCTGTGCCCTCCCACTCCCCCCAGCAGCCTCCCCATGGCCATGACGTCCTCTGGCTTCTCTCCTCCTTCTCACACCAGCCTGCAGCAGTTAAAACAGCCCCTTGCAGTTACAACCTCAGAGCAGGTGCAGGCCCTGAGAGCCCATGGCAGCTCCTGGTTATAAGTGGTTCATTGGGATGATCAGAATATGCAAATAGTATTCTTTTTAGATTTTTTTCTTGGATTACAAACTCCCAATTAAACATCTTTCTAGGCTGGGCCAGTTGGCTCATACCTGTAATCCCAGCACTTTGGGAGGCCAAGATGGGAAGATTGCCTGAGACCAGGAGTTTGAGTCCAGACTGGGTAACATAGCAAGACTCTGTCTCTATAAAAATGTTTTAAAGGCCAGGCACAGTGGCTCATGCCTGTAATCCTAGCACTTTGGGAGGTTGAAGTGGGAGGATCAGTTGAGGTCAGGAGTTCGAGACCAGCCTGAATAAGAGCAAGACCCCATCTCTACCAAAAAATAGAAAAATTAGCTGAGCATGGTGGCATATACCACTTGGGAGGCTGAGGCAGGAGGATCTCTTGAGCCCGGGACTTTAAGGTTGCAGTGAACTATGATGATACCACTGCACTGTAGCCCAGGGAACGGAATGAGACCTTGTCTCAAAAAAAAATTTTTTTTTTAATTAGCTGGGTGTGGTGGGCATGTACCTGTAATCCCAGCTACTCAGGAGGCTGAGGTGGGAGGATCCCTTGAGTTCAGGAGTTCCAGGTTGCAGTGAGCTATGATTGCACCGCTGCACTCCAGCCTGGGTGACAGAGCTTTCTTTTTCTCAAAAGAAAAAACAGTCTTTCTAAAGAATTCCTGGACTCCCAAATACCTGCACCACCCCCCAGATTTGGGGGGGACCCCAGTTAGAGAAACACTGAGAGAGCAGGGAGTGAGGGGTGGGAGCTAGCCTGGTGCCCACCTTCTCTGAGCCTGGTTTCTCATCTAAGGCTTCTTAGAGCTCGGGCATCCTCAGAGATGTCCCAGGCCCTGCGGTCAGGCAGACACTGGGCTTGGCATGGGGAGGCCAGCAGTTAGAAAAGCTCTGTGTTTCCCCATCAAGGAGGGGACTTGGGTCTGGGCAGCGCAGGGTGCTGGTCTCTCTGGGAGGCCTGGCCTGGGCCGGCAGGTGGTGGGCCCACTGTCCCCAGGGAGGATGCCACCCTGGTCCCCCAGGAACCCGGCAGAGAAGCCTCCACAGTCTGGCACCTTCTCCTCCCTGACCTGCCTAAAATCTGGCCTTGGCTCCGCCCCTAAAGCCAGGAAAGGGAGCTGCTTTAGTTTCTTACACGGGGATTAGGGAGACGGGATGGGAGAAGGGGAGAGGCTGCTCTGGGGGCCAAGCCAGCACTTTCTCTGCACACGCTGCAGACGTAGACATTGGGACCAGAGGCCTTGAGAGCACAGCTGGCTCAAAGGCTTCACAGAAAAGAGGGCTGGCCCAGGCCCAGGGCCTGACAGGTGCACATCAGGGACACCTGGGCTTCCTGGCTCCCAGCCAGACCCCGGGCAGCAGCTCCAACACCTGCACACCTCAGTGTCCACATCGATGGGATCTGAGAGTTAGGCCGTGCAGTCAACACCCAAGCATCCCAGCAGAGGCGTGACAGTCACTCGAGAGACAGGGCTGGGCACATTTGCTACCTGGCCTCCATTTCCTCTTCCTAACAGTATCCCAGTGTGCAAAATTGGAATGACCTGAGAGGCTGAGGCAGCTGCTTGCTGGGGCTCCGAGTCAGAGGTCATGATTCCTGCTCCGAGGCCTCTAGCACTGTCCTGGCTGTTAGCCACACTTGAGCTTGGTTTTCCACCTTCCTCTGAATTTAGCCTCTGTTATGGGTTGAGTCATGTCCTGCTACGGTTTGCATTGTGTCCTACTATGGTCTGAATGTTTGTGTGCCCCCAAAATCCATATGTTGAATCCAACATGATGTTATTAGGAGGTGGGGCCTTTGGGGGTGATTAGGTCATGAGGGTGGAGCCCACACGAACGAGATTAGTGCCCTTATAAAAGAAGCCAGGGGAGCCCGTTCACCCCCTTCCACCAAGTGAAGGCACAGCAAGAAGGCGTCATCTGTGAGCCAGGAAGTGGGCCCTCACCAGATGTGGAATCTTCGTGACACCTTGATCTTGGACCTCCCAGGCTCCAGAACTGTGAGAAATAAATTTCTGCTATTTATAAGCTACCCAATTTATGGCATCTTGTTATAGCAGCCTGAACAGACTACAACAGTCCCCCCCTGAATTCATTTGTTGAAATTCTAATCCCTGTACCTCAGAATGTGACCTTATCTGGAAAGAGGATCATTGCAGATGGAACTACTTAAGAGCAGAGTGGGCTCCTAATGCAATATGACCGGTGTTCTTATAAAAAGGGGAGATTTGGATTCAGGCACGGATACAGCGGGAACGCCATGTAAATACAGTGGAGATGGCTGTCTGCCAGCCGGGGAGAGGCAGGGAACAGGTCCTGCCCCCACAGCCCTCAGAAGGGGCCAACCCTGCTGCCACCTGGATTTCAGACTTCCAGCCTCCATCACTTAAAATGTGAGAGGACAGAGAGAAATTGAAGAAGGAATTCTTAAGACTGTAACATAGAAGTCCTGCCTGAATTTCCAGCCTGCTGTCCTGTGGCATTTGGACTCCAGCTGCAACATCAACTCTTGCCTGAGTCACCGGCCGGCCGCAGGCTGCGTTACAAATGTCACCCTGGCCAGCCCCACAATCACGAGAGATAATCCATTAAAATCCCCCCCGCCCTCGGCCTCAGGGTCTGTTTCTCTTGAAAACCTCAATACAGTCTCCCACATATACCTCCAGTAAGTTAACTTTTGCTTAAGTTAACCTAAATTTCACTTGTTTGCAATAAAACGAAACCCTGATAAGACAGAATGAAAGATTTTTCTATTTCAGTTGTATTTATTAATACAGCAATTCAAAAGTGCCAGTCAGAAGAGCTAGTGCTTATTCAAGCACGGGAACAGGGAAAGGACCACAGAGGCCAGAGTGGGCAGATCCCTCCCACACAGTCCAAGGAACTTGGTCAGTGACACTTAGGACACCTGTCTGGTTGGCACAGCCGCCTCCATCCAGGAGGTGAATGTATCAGCTACAATAGTCTGACGCCATTAAATGTCCAGGTGGCCCAATTCTCATGTTCCGATTCCATGATGACCAAGCAAATTTCTACTTCCTAGAAAGGAAAATGCTCTAGTCATGTCTATGCAAAAGTTATAACATTCATTTCTCATTATAAATTGATACTTTGATATTTTATACATAGGTCATGACCACTTGGTCAGTGTGGAGCCTCCCTGAGAGACGATACATCTTGGCAAGTTGACAGATTCTGCAACAGTAACATCCGGAGGCTCCGCTGGGTAAATGCTTTAAGGTTGAGCGTGCTGGGTCCGGCCGCAACCCTTCTGGGAGGGACTGTCCTTCCGCTCCCAGCTGGGCACTGCTCCCCTCTATCTGTCCGTGTTGGCTCCTGGCTGGGTACTCATGCCGCAGTGTTCGTTTAAGATGGGCCCTGCTGTGGTTTGATGTGTCCCCTCCAAAACTCAGGTGTTGCCACTGTGGTGGTATTGAGAGGTGTGGCGTTTAAGAGGTGACTAGGCCAAAAGGACTCCTCCCTTGTTAACAGTGGGTCAAGGCGATCCACCTGCCCTTCACCTTCCAGCACGGGAGGATGCAGCCCTCACCAGACAGCCAAAGCTGCAGGAGCCTTGACTTTGGACTTCCCAGCTTCCAGAATGTGAGAAGTAAATTTCTGTTCTTTATAAATCACCCAGTCTCAGGTATTCTCTCATAGCAGCACAAAGCAGACTAAGGCCACGACATTGCCCTTAAGCACAGCCCTGACTGTCACCCTGCCCTGGCCAGTGCCCCAGCTCATGTGCACTCTGCTCCGACCAGCCTGGCGGTCACCCGGAGCCTCTCCCCCCACCTTGAGCTCTCCCCACCCAAGCCCTATCTCTGCTTGAGTCAGAACCTTGGCTCCAAACCCCAGCTCCAGCCCTGCCTCTGACCCCGGAGCTGACCTCGGACCTAAACAGGCTGACAGGGGAACAGAAAGAGCACTGGCTCCAGTTGAGATGGGAGATTCCCCAAGCCCCCGTAGGATGACAGGAGACAAGGAGACAGCAGCAGGAGAGGGTTCACCAACTGTTTGCAAGATGAGGAGCCCAGGGCACCATGGCAACCCATTCAGTAGTACTGAGGTCACACCTAACAGCAGCTGTCAGGGTCACCTCTGCTCTGCAGAACCACCGAGAAGCTTGAAGCACTTGATGGTGGTGGAAGAGGGATGCAGTGGAAAGTCTGTGCAGAGTTGGGTCCCTCAGTCGCATCCCACTCCATGCAACTGGGTGACCATCCTCTCCCCATCCACGGAGGCCACAGGTAGTCTCTGGAGAAACTGAGCCCAGGAGGCTTAGACCTGGCCATGGGCCATAGGAGAGCGACGGGGACGCAGGTAGTGGGAGTAAGTTGGAGTCCACCTGTCCCGCTGGGAGGCCCTGGCTGCTCCCTCAGCTCCGCTCCTGGAGTGGACACTGTCGGGCTCCACCCAGACGCCCTCGGGTCCCGTGACTCTCGGGCGCCCCTCCCTCAGCGTCTGCCCCGCAGCTCACCCTGGAGCACTGGCCTTGGGCTCCTGCAGCCACCTGCCGACACTGGCTCAGTCCCCCCGGGTGGCCCTCAGGCAAGGACTGGCCAGTGATTGTGCTGATGTAGTTTCCCATCCGGAAGCTTCCCTTCTCCCTGTGCCTGTCCACTCCTCCTCCTCCTCCACGGTCCCTCCCTCCCCACGACTCTCACTCAAGGGCCGGCTCAGCCCCCTTTGGGGGGTTTGTTTGTAAGGACAAGGTGGCTGGGGGAGAGGCAGCACCACCCGGGGGGGCCTGTGTAGTTGCTGGCCTGGCGCCGTGCCCCTCCCTGCGTAGACAGCAGCCCCTTCCCCCATGCAGATAATCGCCTTTTGAATCGCACCGCGAACCTCCACAAAGCCAGTGTGCGCTACTGGAAACCTCTGGGGTCCGGCAGGAAGACTCCAGCTCTCCCCACCCACCCGAGTGACTGTGGGCCTCAGTCTCATCCTCCACTGGAAAACGAGGAGGACAGCTGCTGCCGGGTGTTTATACGTGTCACGTGCTCAGCACAGCCACCGCACCGAGGTGGCCCGTGGCAGAGGCTGTGGGTATCGACAGTGTGTGTCCTCTTGCCATAAAGAGCTGCTACAGTCTTGCAGGTGGCACCTCCCTGGATGGCGACAACCAGCCTCCGGTCGGTATGCCAGGAGTAGCGTCCCCATCATCGTCCCATGTCCACTCCAACCTCAACTCTTTGCTTTTGGTGTGACCCTGGGCCAGCTGGGAGCCCCTCCCGGCCTCAGTGTCCTCCTCTGGAGCTCGCAGTGCAGCAGTGGTGAGGGCTCGAGGGCTGCTGACACTCCAGACAGGCCTGGACAACTGTGGGAGTCGGTTCATACCTGCCCTCGGGGGACGACGGGCTGGCCCTCTGAGGACACTGGCACAGAAAGCCGGCACCAGGCCCCACACGGGGGAAGACACACAGGAAGAGAAGTTTCAGGCACCCTGATGAGGCAGCGGGAGACGTTTCAGGCGCTATGGCCCCTCCAGTTTCCTCACAGTTTCTCTTGTGACACACAGCGCCAGCTGGTTCCATGAGACCCCTCTGCTCTACGCACTGAGACCCTCTCCCAGGTGGGGATGGAGGGGCTGAAATGCCAAGAGGTCCCAGGGTGCAGGAGGCAGCCCTGCTCCATGCCTTCCTGGTTGTGTGACATTGGGAAAGTCATTCAACCTTTGCAAAAGAAAACAAGCAATACCTGCCTGGCAGTTCTTGCCCAGAGGATGAGCAATCACGTCTGCAGTGAGCAGCCTGGGCCCTGCACAAAGGTGCTCAGAGAGCGGCTGACATTCCCTCGCCCTGAGAGATGGCATCACTAAGAACTAAAGCCTCCCAAACAGGCCTCGGACTCACTCTGATCCACCTGAAATGGGTGTTGCCTTCATTGTCTCCTTCCTCTAGCAAACCCTGCCTCCAGGACCCTCGGCACCTGTGGGTGAACACCAGGGGTCCCTCACATAGCCCTCCGGCAGGCACACCTGGCCCCTGGGAGCAAACAGAGATACAGGCTGCCCTGACCGCTGGGTGTCCCAGCACCACGACGTTCCTGAGTCACAGCCTGGATTACCCCTGGGGGCTGGCTGGGGACATGCGCAGGGCACGGGGACAGCAACTGGGCAGGTGCTCACAGCAACAGGTGTGTTGGCTTCACTCATCCCAAGAAGGCGGCTCACAGGGAGTGGCCAGGGGATGACAGGCGGGGGCTGTTGGGCGTGGGCGCGTGCTCTTTCGGCTCACTCCTCTCTCTCTCCCTCTCTCTCTCTCATGCACGCGCACACTCAGGCATGCACACAAGAACATGCATGCACACGTGTGGGCAGGGCAGTCTCCACAGCCCTCCTTGGTTCTCCATGTGCTGTTTAGGATACAAGGATGCCTCATGCTACGGCCACTTATTTTTCTATGTATGAGTTTCTTGTGGGCAGAGGTGGGGTCGTTCAGTGATGAATCTCCGGGTGCAGGTGCCCAGTGAAGCTTTGCCGCTAGGATAGGTGGATGGGTGAACAGATGATGGGTGGGGTGGACAAGGCAGTGCTGGGCACCTCCCCATGTCACACTAGTATCACTTAGACATGCTCGTAGTAGTGGCTGGAAACAACTCTCTGTAAAAGCCCACTTAAACGACCTTTAAAATAACCTCCAAATTACCAGCAGAACTAATAAATAACAGTGCTCCCTCCTTGCATGTGGAAACACTGAAGGGCATTTCTGACATGGGCATGGGGTAGACAGCATTTGAATGTGGTCTACGTGTGTTTTCTTTTCTATCTTAATGAAAATCTTACAGTTTTACCCTGTGGCAAACTGAGTTTCAGAATTCATGTAACTGATTTTCACAACAGGCATAAAAATCTCTTTTGGGAGGCAGCATGGGAGGGTCACAGTGTTCTCTCTCTTCCTGCCCCTCCTCCTCTCCCCTCATCCTGCACTTATGGTGAAAAAACAAAACAAAACAAAATAAATAAAACAAAACTTGATCAAAAAGCCGGAAGAACTGAATTCTGGTCCTGGCTCCCTACCCCTTAGGGTGCGGCTTTAGCAGATCATTGACCTCCACCAGCCTCAGTTTCCTCTTTGTTGAATATACATGCCTCCTCGGGTCTTTATGAAAACCAAATGAATCTATGTTGGTTTATACTTTTCAAACTGGGGTATAAATTCCCTTGAGAAAATTCAGAAACGTATTGAAGGCTCATGAAACCACAGGATGAACATGTTCCTTCTCACCAAAGTGTCAAAGATTTGAAGAAATAATACTGTGTTTCATATTAAAACAAACATGATTTACAGAATAATGCATAAATGCAAGATTTTTATTTTTTAGAGACAGAGGTCTCACCTGTTGCCCCGGCTGGGCCCCCATCATCCCTCTGCCCCAGGAGTAGGACCACAGGCACCTGCCACCACGCCCAGCTGAGAATTTTTGAGATAAAACTTGGGATTTGAAAGCAACTTCAAGTCAGGAACTCATAGCTTCAGGCTCTGCCCCTTATCTCACCAAAGCCGTTTCTCCCCTGTTTCTGGTTGAATTACGCCCCAAAAAGAGACGATTTTGTCCCAACCCCCAATACCTCTGACTGTGACCTTATTTGGAGAGTAATCGAGTTAAGATGAGGCCGTTATGGTGGGCCCTAGACCATCACTACCCTGTCTTACAAGATGAGGAAAATGCCGTGTG
>CM052437.1:5426323-5473304 GCA_028533085.1 Varecia variegata
TGTTGCCCGGGCTAGAGTGAGTGCCGTGGCGTCAGCCTAGCTCACAGCAACCTCAAACTCCTGGGCTCAAGCAATCCTCCTGCCTCAGCCTCCCGAGTAGCTGGGACTACAGGCATGCGCCACCACGCCCGGCTAATTTTTAATTTTTTTCTATATATATTTTAGTTGGCCAGATAATTTCTTTCTATTTTTAGTAGAGACGGGGTCTCGCTCTTGCTCAGGATGGTCTCGAACTCCTGACCTTGAGCGATCCACCCGCCTCGGCCTCCCAGAGTGCTGGGATTATAGGCGTGAGCCACCACACCCGGCCTAAACATTGTTCCAGTTTTCTCTTTGCATTTTTTTTAGCTGGTTAAAACCATACTCTGTATATAGTTTGGAATCCTGTTTATTGCTTTAGCTTATATTTTATCGTATGCCTTTTGAATGGCCGAACTCCAGTAGGAAGTGGTGGGGCGTGATTACAGAATTCTGGACTAAAGACATAGCCCGTGAAAAGGTGCCGAGAAACACAGGGCGTATTCAGGAAACAGTGAGTAATTCTTTGGGGATAGAATGTGTGACTCTGATGAGTCCAGGTTTAGTGAGGAATCTAGAAAGACATTTTATATCAGATGACAGTTTGGAATAACAAACTAAGGAATTTTAGTTTATTTTCACTAGAGAATAATATATGTCACATTGTACATATTTAGAAAAATGCAAATGAGAACATTTAGAAATAATTCACAATCCAACTGCCCAGAAGTAATTGCTATTACTGTTCTGATACATGTGTAACCTTTCAATTTTTTTTCATACACATATTTCTTCTTTCCTCTTCAAACAGGGACATAAAACCCATATTCTTTTCTAATCTGCTTATAATTCCAATAACATCTTTCTTGAAGTGTTTTAAACAAAATTTTACCAGGAACCTCAAGAGCCAAAAGGGGTAAAAATAGAGCTCCTGTGATCAGAACAGGAGTGGGGGCCCTGGCGCCCACCTGACCCTGTAAGACACCCTGACCCTACTCTGAAACCCACACTGTTGCATAATGTCGTTTTTATGGTTGCACTGTCAGGATATATCATCACTTATTTAATCAGCCTGCTCAGTTGTTTCCAATTTTTCCCTTTGTAAATTGATACATTCTTTGAGCACATCCCATAATTATTTCCCAATGAAGGTTTTTGAACATGGGGTGTGACATAACCAGAGCTATTAGTGTGAGTGCTAAATACAGTAAAATCTTACCTAACTAAAATTCAGCTAACCACAGTCCTTAATTAACCAATTTTCTTTTGCTCAACTTTGGGAACATAAAGGAAACTCTCTCTCTCTCTGTCTCTCTGTTACACACACACATACACATAGGATTATGAAATAGGGATACATTTAACAAATGTGTGAAATAGCTGTACTCTGAAAACTATAAAACATTACTGAGAGAAATTAAGGAATAGTGAGATATACCATACTCATGGATTGGAAGACTCAATATTGTTCAAATGCCAATTCCCCAGATTGATCTCTAGATTCAACACAATGGCATTCAAAGCCTTAGCAGGGCTTTTAAAAAGAAATTTAATAGGCAAATTAAAAAATTTATACATAGAATAGCTAAAACAATTTTAAAGAGGAACAAAGTTGGAGGACTTACAGTATATGGTTCCAAGACCTTCCACAAAACTGATAGTAATCAAGATAGTTTGACATTCAAGTAAAGTTTGACATATAGATCAATGAAACAGAATAGAAAGTCCAGAAACAGACTCACACATAAATATCGATTGATTTTCAGCAAAAGTGCCAAGACAATTAAATGGAGGAAAGGATAATCTTCTCAATAAAAGGTGATGGTGTAATTTGTTGAATGTATGTACAAAAATGAATCCTAACCCTTATCCCATACCGTATTCAAAAATTAGTTTGAAGGTGGATCATGGACCTAAATATAAGAGCTAAACTATAAACCTTCTAAAAAAGAAAACAGGATAAAATCTTAGTGATCTTGGGTTAGGCAAAGTTTTTTAAATAGGACACAAAAAGCAAAACCATAAAAAATAATAATTTGGCTTTTATCAAAAATTGAAATGTCTGCTCTTTGAAAGCAACCATGAAGAAAATGAAAAGGCAAGCCACAGACTGGGAGCCCATCTTTTCAAAAAACATAGCCAGTACAGGACTTATATCCAAAATATATAAAGAATTCTCACATCTCAATAATAATAAAAGACAATTAAAATTGGGTAAAAGGTTTGAGCAGACATTTTATCAAAAAAATATACAGATGCCAAATAAGCACATGAAAAGATGTTAAGCATCATTGGTCATCAGCAAAATGTAAATTTAAGCCAAAAGGAGATACCACTATATACCCCCTGAAGTGGATAAAATTAAAAAAATTGACAACATCCTAGCAAATTGAACTTTCATACATTTCTGGATGTAAAACTGTACAATCACTTTGGAAAAACAGTTTAGCATTTACTTGTAAATTAATCATTCACTTACCATATGACTCAGAAATTCTACTTTTGGATATTTTCTCAAGAGTAATGAAAACATATGACTACACAAAGATTTGTACATGAACATTCATAGCAGCTTTGTTCAGAGTAGCCAAAACTGTCCATCAGTTGATAAATGGATAAAGAAAAATCTATATCTAAATGGAATACTACTCAGCAGTTAATAGGCATGAACTACTGATACATGCAGCAACATGGATGAATCACAAAAGCATTACTAAGTGAAATGCTAAGTCCATTTCCATGAAGTTCTAGAAAAGGCAAACCTGTAGTGACAGCAGATCAGTGGTTGCTAAGGGTGAGGGGTTTGGGGATGGGATTGACTGCAATGTTCTAAAAATCATATTTTTGGTAGTGGTTGCACTATTATATACATAGGTCAAAAGTCATCATTGTACACTTAAAATCAGTAAATTCTGTTGCACGTAAATGATACTTCTGCTGGCATTCAGATTCATCTGTTTCTACTTTTTTGTCATTCTTCTAGCCACTTAATAGCTTCACATTTAATGGTTCAGAACTGCAATGACTGCTAGTTCCAAGGATAGAGTTTGTGTTTCTGTTTCTTATTTTCTTTTGTTATTTTGGGATGATTTTTGAGAGAAAAAAATAAGTGGTGACATTCTTCCCTCACCAGCTTAAACCTGCAAGTCTTATAGATGTCAGTTAAAATCACAGGACAGAGCAATCTCTATTCGTTAATATATTCATTTACATTTTGAGACACTACTGATGAGTTCCCACATGATAAATAAGGACTCCAAACTCCCATATCTTCCCACTTCCTCTCCACTATCCCCCCTAACATAGTTATAAAACAATGCTAGTTATAGCAACAGTCAAGATTTTTTTCTTTTTTTGGAGACAGGGTCTTTCTGTTATCACCCAAGCTGGTCTCGAACTCCTGGCCTCAAGTGAAGCTCTCACCTCAACCTTCCAAGTAGTTGAGACTACAGGATGCACTACTATCCCCAGCTAGTAGTCAGGATATACTTTATTATGACTGTGCAAATGTCATTTACTAGAGAACCATTAACGCTATGCCCATAACACCTTTCTTATTCAGTTCTTCATCTTTACTGAAGCTGTTCATTTCCCCCCTTTTCCCATTTGTCTGATTTTCTACACATCTGCTGTTAAGTTTTACCAATAAGTCTGCCTCAACTCCATCAATCATGTTTCCCATAATCTCGAACATGGCATATTCCTCTTATTCCTGGAGACCTCCTTCTCAGAGCTTTTCTTCCCTCCACGTGTTCCACTTTAGGCTGATAGCTAGGTGGATGGCATCCTGAAGTTTCTGTTTACCATCACCTGGGAGATTCATGTTGCCTTGTATGGTTTGGATCCCTTGCTTCCTGATTCCACATGTTCTTGTCTTGGTTACTCCCTAATTTGGTTGGATCATTACCTCCAGTGGCTCCCTAAGGAAGGGTACAAGAGAAGTAAACTCCTGTATTTCTTGCATGTCTGAAAATACCTTATTCTACCCTCATTTGATTGATGTCTTGGCTGAATAAACAAGTGTAGGATATAAAATAGAATATTGAAAGCACTGGTCCGTTATCTACTACCTGCTAGTGGTGGTGTTGAGAGGTCTGCTGACTTCTGATTCTCTTTTTTTCTCTCTGTAAGTTTATGGTATCTTCTCTGGATCCTGGATATTCTAAAATTTCACAATGGTGTACCTGAAACTGGATCTTTTTCATTCCCGGTGCTAGCCCTTTTGATTTGGAAAATGATGCTTTAGTTCTGGGAAATTGTCTTCTATATTTCCTTGATAATTTTATCCCAATAGCTCTCTTTCTGGCATTTCTAGTAGTTGACTTTCAACTTCCTAGATATATTCTCTTGCTTTATATTATGTCTTCTCTGCTATTTTTTATCTTTCGGTCTTTTTGTTCTTCTGGAAATTTCTCTGAATTTTTTTTATATTAAATTTTAATTTTGGCTCATATACCTTTATAGAGATTTCCCTTGTTTTGGGGATTTTTAAAAAAAGTTTTCTGGCTCTTGTTTCATGGATACAATATCATCTCTACCCTTTTGGGGGAAATTGTTAGTTTGAACTTCAATTTCTTTTTTCTGTTAATTTATTTGTTGTGTTTTCTGTCTTTCAAGTTAGAAATTTTCCCCAGGTTTCTGGAGGTGCTTGGCCATCTGCTGTTGTTAACTGGAGTCTCAAAGCTCTTTGCGCATAGCCAGGTGTGGCCCTGGTGGGCTTCAGTCTCTAGCAGGATGAAGCTTCAAACTGGCTGGTCATTGTGAAGAATCCCAGTGGTGGTCTCTGAGGTCTACCCCAAATACGGCTAATCTCCTGCGTGGGTGGATGTAAAACTTGCTACAGGCGTTTCTAGAAAGGGGGGTAGGGGCAGTATTCAGATTTTCACTCAATTCCTGTTACCAGTCCTGTGTTTCCTCCCATCCGCCTGCCAGCTCCCAAACCCCTTGACAATTATCATGGCCTCCTAACCCAGGTTTTTGGTCCTTGTGGACTTAATCCTTCTTATTTTATAGTCATATCAGTGGGAGAAAAAAAGAAACAATGCATCTATTCAATCTGGCCTGCCCTGTTTCAGTGATGAGGAGCCTGACCGAGGTTCAGAGAGGGTTTGCCTTCCCCTTGGTTCCCAAGTCCCTGCTTCTGTCTGGGTCTCAATTTCCTCATCTATAAAATGGAAAAATAGTACTGTAGGCATAACTCGGAGACCTTGTGGGTTCTGTTCTAGACCATCGCAATAAAACAAACATCATAATAGAATGAGTCACATGAATATTTTGGTTTCCCAGTGCAAATAAAAGTTATGTTTACACTGTAGTCTATGACGTGTGCAATAGCATTATATCTAAAAAAGAATGTATTAATACATACCTAAATTAGAAAATTCTTTATTGCTAATGATCATCTGAATCTTTGTAATCTTTTTGCTGGTGGAAGTTCTTGTCTCGCTGTTGATGGCTGCTGACTGATCAGGGTGGTTGCTAAAGGTTGGGGCAGCTGAGACATTTCTTAAAATAAGGCACCAGTGAAATTTGCTGCATCAGTTGACACTTCCTTTCACAAAAGGTTTCTCTGTAGCATGTGATGTTGTTGAATAGCATTTTATCCAAAGAACTTCTTTCAAAACTGAAGTCCATCTTCCTAAACCCTGCTGCTGCTTTATCAACAAGTTTACGTAATATTCCAAATCATTTGTTGTCATTTCAACAATGTTCACAGCGTCTTCCCCAGTAGCAGATTCCATCTCAAGAAACCACTTTCTTTGTTCAAACATAAGAAGCAACTCTTCATCTGTTTATCATGAGATTGCAGCAATTCAGTCACATCTTCAGGCTCCACTTCTAATTACATCTGGAATTACTTCCTCCGCTGAAGTCTTGAACCCCTCTAAGTCATCCATGAAGGTAGGAATCAACTTCTTCTGAACTCCTGTTAATGTTGGTATTTGACCTCCCCCTACAAATCGCGAACATCCTAATGGCATCTAGAATGGTAAATTCTTTCCAGAAGGTTTTCAGTTTATTTCGCCCAGATCCACCAGAGGAATCACTATGGCAGGTATAGCCTTACAAAATAAAACGTATGTCTTAAATAATAGGACTTGAAAGTCAAAATTACTCTTTGATCCATGGGCTTCAGAATGTGTATTATGCTACCAGGCATGAAAACAACATTAATTTCCTTGTACATCTATCTCCATCAGAGCCACCGGGTGACCAGGTGAATTGTCAATGAGCAGTAATATTTTGAAAGGAATCTTTTTTTCTGAGCAGTAGGTCTCAACAGTGGGCTTCAGATATTCAGTAAACCATGCTGTAAACAGATGTGCTGTCATCCAGGCTTGGTTGTTCCATTTATAGAGCACAGGAAGAGTAAATTTAGCACAGTTCTTAAGGGGACTAGGATTTTTGGAATGGTAAATGAGCATTGGCTTCAACTTAAAGTCACCAGCTGCATTAGCCCCTAACAAGAGAGTTAGCCTGTCCTCTGAAGCTTTGAGGCCAGGCTTTGACTTCTCCTCTCTAGCTATGAAAGTCCTAGACGGCATCTTCTCCTAAAATGTTTGTTTTATCTACCCTGAAAATCTGTTATTTAGTGTAGTCACCGTTATCAGTGATGTTAGCTAGATCTCTGGGTAATTTGCTGCAACTTCTCCATCAATACTTGCTGCTTCACCTTGTACTTTTATTCATGAAAATGGCTTCTTTCCTTATATCTCACAAACCAACCTCCGTTAGCCTCAAACTTTTCTTCTGCAGCTTTCTCACCTCTTGCAGCCTTCAGAGAATTGAGAAGAGTTAGGGCCTTGCTCTGGATTAGATTTTGGCTTAAGGGAACGTTGTGGCTGGTTTGATCTTCTATCTAGACTATTAAGACTTTGACCATGTTGGCAATAAGGCTGTTTCACTTTCTTATCATCACGTGTTCACTGGAGTAGCACTCTTAATTTCCTTCAAGAACTTCTCCTTTGCACTCACAACTTGGCTAACTGTTTGGAGCAATAGGCCTAGCTTTCAGCCTGTCTCAGCTTTTGACATGGGAATGGCCAGTCAGTGGAGCAGTCAGAACACGCATGACATTTATCAATTAAGTTCGCTCCTCTTATAGGGGCACAGTTTGTGATACCCCAAAACAATTACAATAGTAACATCAAAGATCACTGATCCCAGATCACTACAATAGATATAATAATAATGAAAAAGTTTGAAATATTGTGAGAATTACCAAAATGGGACAAGAGACACGGAGTGAGTGCATGCTATTGGAAAATTGGTGCTGATAGACATGCTCAGTACAGGATTGCCACAAACCTTCAATTTGTAAAAAAAAACACTGCAATATCTGCAAAGCACAATAAAGCAGAGTGCAATAAAACAAGGTGTGTCTGGAGCTGAATTTTAAAAACTCTTTCTGTCCTAAAATTGTATATTTCAGAACACATATATATACACATATGTGTGTGTGTGTCTCTCTCTCTCCAATCTCCTTCTTTGGATCTCTGCCACCCTTCTCCAGAATCCATGGCCCCGGGCAGGGCTAGATCCACAGGTGTACAGCCTGCCCAGTCCCAGGACCCCATACTCAGAAGGACTCCATGCTTGGTTTAACCTTTTGTTATCGCTACCTTGGAATTCTTACGAATTTTTTAGCAAGGAGCCCAAATTTGCACTGGGTCCCACAAATTAGGTAGCTGGTCCTAGCCAGGGCATGGTCCTGAGCCAGAAGTCACCTTTCAAGGATCTTAACACTCATGGCTAGAAACCACAAGTCCCATGGCTACTTCTGTGGCTCTGTCACTCTCCTTCCTGGAAGGGAGGGTTTGCCCCAGACTATAAATGGATAAACCAGCCCCCAACAGGTTCTGCAACTTGCCTGAGATCTTATCGCTCATGAGTTTGGGAAACTCCTGAGTTATTTAAGCCACATTCTTGGGTACCTCACACAAATATTATAACAGAAGATTGTTTTGCTTCTGTTTAATTGGGGCTGTGCCTTCCAGCTGTTGAGGTCCTTTGACAAATCCTTTTGCATCTAGAGTACTTTGTTCATTCATCCATTCATTCACTAAAGAAACTTTTATGAAGTTCCTACTCTGTTAGCAGAAATACCAGGCTCTTTGGAACAGGCAGAACTGAATTAAGATTCCCTCGCAGCCTCTTGCTGGCTATGTGACCTGATTTGGCCTCCTGAGCCTCTGTTTCCTTTACTATTTAATGACAAGAGGATTACTTCCCAGCTTGGTTATGAGATGACTTGGGTAATGGGCCTGGTACAGTGCCTGCCAGAGTATGTGCCTAGCAAATGTCTATTCCTTCCCCTGCCCCAGGACTATGCGAACCACACGAGGTTCAGTTTCAGTTGTGGATGGACCAGGCTACAAGCAAGCCCTGGAACACTCAGAGGACCCATCCCTAGGGGATACGCTTGATGTCCTCCTCTCTCCAGCAGGAATGTTGAGGGTGGCCCGGGGAGGAAGGAGGCTCATAGAATGAGGAGTATCAGCGATGGTATTTGCTTTCTGGAGTGTCCCTGTGCCTTGTGATTAGCATTTAATAGGCTCCCAGAAAGCTTTGAAGATAATAATATGTCTACCACTCCTTTGCAACTGACGATCTTGCAGTGATATACTTGTATCAGTAATGAAATTGGGAGGCTCTTGCAAGGAGCCATGAATTGCTCCTTATCTTAAAAAACCTTGAAGTCTAGTTATAAAAATTAAGCCCACAGAGAGGAGTGGACAAATTTCTAAGGAGTTTGCCCTTAAAAATGCCTCCTCCACAGAGCTGTTTCAGGGGACGAAGGGGTTGATGTGGTAAATTAAGCCTAGTGACAATTTATGGCATTTGGATCTCATTTTCAGTTTACAAAGTTTTGACAACGCCCTTGCATATCCATTATCCCATTTGTACCTTACAACCCCCTCAGGTGGTTTGGAAAGTCATTATCCGACACTGCAGATGAGAAGACTGAGGCGCAGAGAAGCAACGCGTCCAGGTCACATGGCTAGGGTTCAGATCTACTCTCTTGATTCCAGAGCCTCTGTTCTGTTGCTCCCTTGAGCTAGTATGTAGCTATTTCCACGCTCAGTAAAACCTCTTTGATGAAACTTTTAGCCGAGTTGTCCTGGGCTCCAAGCCCTGGGATGTTGGCAGCACTGGGGCTGAGGAGGAGCCAGTGGGACCAGCTCTAAGGTGGCCACACCCAGCAGACCAGAGCCCCAGCCTGGCTGAGCAGTGGCCACATTGCTTGAATTCCCATGACCTGGTCACATGAGAATAATGCAGCCCCTCGGGGTGGCCTCGCCGGGGCCAGATCTGTGCCTCTCACCCACTCAAGGACTCGTTCCTGTAGTTCTCCCATCTCTCTCTTATATAACCAACATTTTACTTCCATTAGCATAAAAACAGTGCAATAGTTCAATAGTGCAAGCTCCTCTGTCCGTCATCGTCTCATTCAGCGTGGTCCAGGCCTCTGCTCCTCTGTTCTTGTCTCCTCTCTTCCTTGTCACGTCAGGCCTTGGCCCCACTCCAATTAGACTTCCATCTTTATCACTGTTCTGAAACCACTCTTGTCGATGCTCTGTACCCTGTGTCCTATGCTGAGCTCGTCATCTCTGGTCACCTCACCCTCTGGGGCTCCTCCATCTCCATCATCTTTGCTGGCTGGGCCTTCTCTCTGACTTTTTTTTTTTTTAATTTTATTATTTTTATTTTTTTTTTTGAGACAGAGTCTCGCTCTGTTGCCGAGGCTAGAGTGCCATGGCATCAGCCTAGCTCACAGCAACCTCAAACTCCTGGGCTCAAGCGATCCTCCTGCCTCAGCCTCCTGAGTAGCTGGGACTACAGGCGTGTGCCACCATGCCTCGCTAATTTTTCTGTATATATTTTTAGCTGTCCATATAATTTCTTTCTATTTTTAGTAGAGGCAGGATCTCGCTCTTGCTCAGGCTGGTCTCGAACTCCTGAGTTCAAACAATCCGCCCGCCTCAGCCTCCCAGAGTGCTAGGATTACAGGCGTGAGTCACTGCGCCCGGCCCTCCCTGACTTTTGAATGCTGCAGTGTCCCAAGACTCGGCCCCAGGCTCTCTTCTCCCATCTCCCATCTGCTCTCGCACCCTAGATGTCCTTGTTTCCTCCCATGGCTTTATATCGTCCGTGCACACCCATGACTCCCAATTCACATCTCCATGGAATTCCAGACTTGTGTGTCACCTTCCTCCTCAATATCTTGTCTTATATTTCTGATAAACATAGCAAACTTACCATGTCCCAAATCCTGATTTTCACCCCCACACCTGCTCACACCATCGTGTGCCATCCTCGAGTTCTCTCTTTTACTCACAGCCACATCCAGTCCATTGTCGGCTCCACCTCCAAAATATTAATACATCTATTTCTCGTCACCCCACTCCAAGTACCCAGCACCACCAGCTCTTGGCTGGATTCCTGGACAGCCTTCCAGCTAGTCATCTTCATTCACCTTATCCTCTGCGGTTGGCCTGAATAAGACTTAAAAGCATAAATTAGATTATATCATTCTTCTGCTCAAAATCCTTCAATCGCTTCTCAACACACTTAGAATTAAATTGAAATGCCTAACCATGGTCTCAGAATATTCAAAATACCCATATTTAACAACTGGTAGAGGAATGTATATTCATACATGAGTTTCTATATAAATAAAAAAATTTAAATATATTCCTTTTTGTTTTCTAAATGAACCAAACTATATCTATTTGTCTATATAATAAAACTGCTTATAAAATGATATATTAGGTCATTAAATATGAAACATATTTCAAATCAAAAGTATAGGTTATTATATCTCAAACAAGAAGCAGTACAATTAATCAAAGTATGCACCTAACTATCAACACAGTTTTGCCATCTTAACGGTAGCTTGTTTATGCCAGCAGTGCAGAAGCCTGGAGAGCGAGTGGTGAGGAAATCTCGAAAGGCGTTTTCCACAGCTTGTTGAGAATTGAATGTTTTTCCTTGCAAGAAGTGGTCTAAAGCCTGGAAGAAGTGGTAGTTAGTTGGTGCAAGGTCTGGTGAATAGAGTGGATGGTTGAGTATTGTCTTGCAAGAGGATTGGCCTGTCTCTACTGACCAATCTCAGCTGCTTAATCGCAAGCATTCTCATCATTTTGTCCAATTGGTTGCAGTAGAGACCCCCTGTAATCAACTGACCAGGTTTCATGAAGCTGTAGTGGATAATAGCAGCGCTGGACCACCAAACAGACAACATCAGGTTTTTTTGATTAATATTTGGTTTTGGACTGTGTTTCAGCACTTCATGTTTGTCCAACTATGGTGCCAAATGCTTGTGATTGTCAAAAAGAATCCATTTTTCATCAAACATAACAATACGGTATAGAAATGGTTCACCTTTATGTCGTGACAGCAAAGAAAGGCAAGCTTCAAGACGATTTCTCTTCTGACGCTGGTTTAATTCATGCAGTATCCATCTATCCAGCTTCTTTACCTTGCCCATTTGTTTCAAATGGTCCAGTATTGTTGGAATAGTAACAGCAAACCTTGCTAATTCACATGTAGGTTGAGATGGATTCGCTTCCACTACAGCTTTCAGCTCATCATTATCCACCCTGGTTTCAGGTCGCCCATGTGGCTCATTTTCAAGACTAAAATCACCAGAATGGAACTTCTGCAACCATTGACAAACTGTGTGTTCATTAGCCACATCCTTCCCAAACATTTCATTGACATTTCCAGCTGTCTGCAATGCATTGGTCCCATGATGGAACTCACATTCGAAAATAACATGAACTTTTGACTTATCCATGGTTTCATAAAAATTGCTCCAAAAAAGTTTGAAAGACAATCAGAAGTCAAAATGTGCATTTTAAAGACTGAGGATGTACCTTCACAATAAACATAAAACAAGAAGTGTTAAAGTGAAATGTCAGAGGTAGCAACTGTTAAACACAGTACTTAAGAAAATCGGACATTTCATACTTAATAACCCATTACATTATAACACATTCATCAAATCAATTTAATATTCTGTCATTTATTGGTTTTCAGAATTGGTATGGTTTTTTATTTGATGCATTTTTACTAACTAAATGATGACTCAATTAGAGCTATGAACTGACAGAGGGAAATGCATCAAACTCTTCCAGTAACTTCCCCACTAAATCAGCAGTTTCTAGGTAACTTGTAGTCTCAAAATAGAGAATTTCTCAAAATAGCAATATTTTTTATGGTAATGAATTGTTCTTCAGCTTCTGGTGAACTAAAAAAAATTATATTTAAAATTTTTCTGATCATTCTCCAATTTCATCTGAGCTTCTTACATATTCAATGTCTTTATTATTGGCTAGGTCACAGAAGTCTTTTGTGGAATGCCATATTTGTTAGGTTGAGCCCAATTCTTCCTGAGAGTTATAGTGTGGTGGCCAAAACTGTGTGTGCGTCCCCACCAGGCCACTTGGTTTTGACCACTGGTTCAGCTGCTTACATAAATTTTAAATGACATCCCTTTGTTTCAGTTTTCTCATCTGTAAAATGGGGAGATGATGATTATCATATTCAAATGAACTAATACATTTAGAATGATGCTTGGGGCCGCGTGTGGTGGCTCACACCTGTAATCCCAGCACTTTGGGAAGCCAAGGTGGGAGGATCACTTGAGGCCAGGAGTTCGAGACCAACCTGGGCAACATACGGAGACCCTGTCTCTACAAAAAATTAAAAAAACAAACAAAAAAAGAATGGTTCTTGGCTTGCAAAATGCCAGACATGCATTATCTCTCACTCTATTAATAAAATCAGTGTTGTCAATGCCCTTTTCGAAGGCATGTGGTGGGTTTTAACAAACTCATCCCCCCTTAAATGGAGGGAAAATTCAGTGAGAACAGTGAAAAGAGGGAGCTGCATGCACCTGGGCATCCTTAGGCCCCAAATCATCTCCTTGGTCCCTCCCTTCCTCCATAGCCTCCCTCCTGTCACAGAGCACCCACTATTCCGATGGAGCCCCAAACACCTGGCTGTGGCCTGGGTGGGGCCCCCACTGGGGATGGTCTCTCCCGGGCTCTCGCTAAGCCCAAATCCCGTGAAGGGGGTAATCTCCACACCCAGGCACTGGGTAAGAGGGTGGTCCAAGGTGGCCTTGATCCAGCTGATCCACCAGGAGTCCCTCCTCTCTTCCCTGATAGGAGCCAATGATGGTGGCCAAGAGGTGAGACCTTCAGGGGACACCTGGTGTATGTATAGGCATTTCTTTTTTCAAGTTCATGGAAACAAGTCTTTACTAAATAACTTTTGATATCAGAAAAATAGAACTCTTGTAATTCTCTTTACAGCAAACTGGTACATGTTTGCACTGGCTGAGTATCAACCCGGTGGGCCGAAGAGACCTTCAGCCTTGCCCAGCCCTCTGACCCGGAGGCCTGAGACTGCCTCTCACCCATTACCCTCTGGCCACACCGGCTTCCTTTTGTTCCTCAAACACACCTTGCCGGGTGCTGCTTCAGGCGTTTTCGTCTCCCTAGGACACATTCCCTCATATTCCTGCCGGCTCCTGCTCTCGTCCCGGCTCACCCCGCCCTTCTGTAGAGAGGGCTCCCTAATGACCCTATAAACATTCTCTTCACTTTCCCCCACCCATTGCCCTATATACTAACCCTGCTGTATGTTTTTTACAGCATGTAGCACTCCCTAAAGTTATTTTTTATATTTATCTGTTTTCTAACATCCTTTCATGATAAACATAGCTGAAAGATGACAAATATTCTTGCAAATACTGCTGGAAGATGTAGAAAACATTGCTGAAAATTTAGAAGAAACAAATCTTTGAACAAATTACACAGATTTGCCACCTGAAGCTATGCTATGCAGTTGGATAAAATCTAGATGTTTCTGATACATCTCTGCTCCTGATAGTTGCTAGATTCTATTTCAATAATGGAATACCGAAAGAACTATTTGTGAAGAGCTGCTAATGGCAAGATGTGCCAGGGAACATACATTCTAGATGATAAATCATCTTTTATAAAAACAATATTTTGTGGTAAAGTTGTGTCCATGTAACCACTGAAGGAGTACCTGCTCTGGCCAGAATAATAAAAGAACTCTGAGATAAGATACCAACAGTGTGGCAGGTGAAATCCATCCACTGCCTCATTCACCAGCAGGAGTGACAGGGAAAGTTGAAGGCAGAAGTGCACATGCTGCTGTAGGATTCGTGGGCGCAGTTGATTTTAGGAACATGAGACCATGCAGATGCAGTGGGATCATGACCATCATTGGGAATGTGCTGGTGAATATCCATGAAAGTCCCGTGTTCCCCATAATGAATTTGGACATCTCCTGGCAAAATACTTCAAAGACCTGCCAGGCCTACAGATGCGTTAGCTACCTTCTTCTTTTTTAAATGAGAAGGTAAATATTCCTGTGATGACAAGTGGTTGTCCACATAAGACCTGGCAAATGTTTTTGAAATGGTGAGTACACTTATTTTGTCCCTTCGGGGTAAAGGGGATGTTTTAACAAAGTGAACATCAGAATGTCTGGGTGCGTTGACTGGCCTTATCTTTATGTTTATGATCGTAAATGTCAAGCGGGTCCTGATGCTGCTGGTAGTTTACCAGATTTTTGGTTCAACTCTCCCATTTCCAAAAGCTATTAAATATTATACCTTGGATCTCTCCTCCCCTTTCACCAGCTCAATGACAGCCCCTAGAAATGATCCCCCCTCTCTTCAGCACCATCGTTTTCCTCCCTCTGAGAGTTCCTTTCCATCAGTTTACAAACTTCTTAACCAAGCAAGCTAGGAAACAATGATAGATGAATAAAAGTCTCCCTTGACTTCACATCAGCTGCCAGCAATGGCTCCTCTGTTTCTCTTTGCAGCAATCCCCTCCCCAACGGTGGTCTTCCTTCATCTGTGCTTTACTGAACACACTCTACTAGGCTTCATCCTTTACACACCTGAGACCACTCTCATCAAGGTCACTGACGGCTCCCGTTCCCAGAGGTGGTGGTCAGTGTCCATCTTCCTCCTGCTGCAGTTCTCGGGAGCATCTGACATGGTTGATGGATCCTTCCTTTTGGACACGCTTTCTTCACTTGGCTTCCAGGACACCACACGCTACTGATTCTCCTCCTACCTCCTAGGCATTCATTCTCAGGCTCCTTTACTGGATCCTCCTCTCTGGATCCCTACTGGATCCCTACTTCTCCATGCTGGAGGGCCCAGGTCTCAGTCCTCAGACCTTTTTCTCTATCGAAACTCACATCCTTGATGCTTTTGTCCAGGCTCTCGATTCCTAGATTTATATCTCCAGTTGTGACATTTCCCCTGAACATTAAACTCCTCTATTCAACATGGTGCCCGTCATCTCCAATTGAACATCGCATAGGCATCACTAACTTAAACACAGCCCAAACTGAACTCTTGCTATTTTTCCTCCAAACTCTACCACATCCCCACGCACAAGTCTTAATTTAGTAAATACCAATTGCATTCTTACAGTGGGTCAGACCCAGAACTTTGTGGTCATCCTTAACGCTTCTCTTTCTCTCACACCCAGATCCAATCCATCAGAAAAGACTCTTGCTTATACTTTTTAAGTATATCCAGAAGTTGACCAAGTATATCCATCAGCATCACCACTATCACTCGCCATCACCCCACACCTGGATTATTTCAATACCCTCCAAAGGATCTCTCGGTTCCCCCTTGCTCCCTTACAACCTATTCTACATACCCAGAGGCACCCTTCTAAAATATGGCAGATCCTGTCACTCCTCTGCTGTCTCTCTCACTGAGAATAAAATTGGTTGCCTATACCATATAGTCTACAAGGCCCTGGTCATGAGCTTGCCCCTGGGAACCTCTCTGACCTCAGGCCCTCTTTCACGCTTCTCTGCTTATTAGAGGCCACCTTACTGTCTCAAGGTCTTCCACCTGGAGTACTGATCCTGCATTCATTGCATGGCAAGATCCTCCACTTATTTTAAATCTCCTCTCAAATGTCACCTGTATCAGAAAGGCCTTACCAGACCACTCCGTCTGCTCCCACCCCCAACTTTCTACCCCATCCACTAGCTTCATATTTATTTTTCTTCATGGCAGTTTTTTTCACCTATTTTGTAGTTATTTATTTATATATTTATTATGTGTCTCCCCCAGCTAGAGTGTCAGCTTCATGAGGTGGAAATTTGTTGTTGTTTGTTGCTTTATTCCCTGTGCCCAAAACAGTGTACATGTTAGGTGCTCCTTTGTTTAATGCATGAAAAAGTAATTACTTTTTTGGAGGAAACTTACGCTATGGAGACAACATTCTAAGAATGAATGTTTGCAAATGTTTCCTGTAATGAAAACATTTGGTTCTATGTATATTTGTGAAGTATCTTTTTCTGTTATGACTGCCAAAGTATTAAAATAAATTGAACTTAGAACCAGAACTACAAATCACTGTATTATGTAGTAGTAGTATGCCAAGATTTTAAAAAATAATGAAAATAACTCTAATATTTTCAGTGAAGGAAAATTTTATTATGTTGATAAAATATATTATTTAAACTTTTATTTTTCTTGTCATTTAAATATTTATGTGTGTCCTATAATATACATCACTAGGACAGTCCCTGTGTATAATTTATACAAAAACATACATCAATATAATGGGATTTTTTAAAATAATATTTTTTAAAACATAATTTTTTTTTCTGCTATGTTATTATTTAGAGGAGGACATGTCAGGATAGAGTTAGATCTGGACACCTGTTAGGTTTTTGTTAAAATACCACTGTACTTTAAGGACCAATTTCTGTAGCTTAGCTATTACTATGTAACAAGCTACCTGGAAACCTAGTGGTTTAAAACAATAACCATTTTGTTCCACATAGCTCTTCTGTTCCCCCTAGCATCAGCTGGGATCATTCACTAGGCTGCATACAGTAAGTGACTGGGCTAGGTTAGGAGGTCCAAAAAGGCTTCACTCACACGTCTGATATCTCAGTCCTTCTATCACTTCTCAGTTACACATGGGCTGGCTTGGGCTTCCTCACAGCATGGTTGTCTCAAGGGAGCTGGACTTCCTGTCATGACTACTAGCATTTGGGAAGGAACATTCTAAGAAGAGCAAAAGTGGACGCCACAAAGACATTGCTTTGGAAGTTGCACAACATCATCAAAAGAGCACTGTATTAGTCAAAGCCGGTCACAAGGCCAGTCCAGATTCAAGGGTTGGAAGAAATGTACCTCATCTTTCAATGGGAGGAGTGGCAGAGAATTTGAGTCCACTTTTGATCCACCACAGGCTTCTTTTGCACATCATTGTTTGTGAGTTTCATCCATGTTGTTATTGTATATAACAGTTTTTCATTCTTTTTCATTATTGTATTCCATTGTATGACCATACAATGTTTATCCACTCTCCTGTGGATGTGGACATTTGGTTGCTTATAATTTTTTTGCTATTATAAAGGTTTTATGAAAATAATTGTACTTTTTTTTTTTTTGAGACAGAGTCTCACTCTGTTGCCCAGGCTAGAGTGCCGTGGCGTTAGCCTAGCTCATAGCAACCTCAAACTCCTGGGCTCAAGCAATCCCTCTGCCTCAGCCTCCTGAGTAGCTGGGACTACAGGCATGTGCCACCATGCCCGGCTAATTTTTTATTATATATATATATTTTTTTTTAGTTGGCCAGATAATTTTTCTGTTTTTAGTAAAGATGGGGTCTCGCTCTTGCTCAGGCTGGTCTCGAACTCCTGACCTCAAGCGATCCTCCCGCCTCGGCCTCCCAGAGTGCTAGGATTACAGGCGGGAGCCACCTCGCCCGGCCAATTGTACATGTTTATTGGTGAACATACACACTCTTTTCTCTTGGAAATAGATCTAGGAGTGGAATTGCTGGGTCATAATTAGCATATATTTAGCTCTCCTTCCAAACAATTTTCCAAAATGCTTCTTCCAATTTACACACCCATCAGCAATGTAGAAGAGAACAAGTTTATCCATATTCTTGCCAAACCTTGGTATTTTCAGTCTTTTTAATTTTAGCCATTCTGGTAGGTGTGTAGTGGCATCTCATTGTGGGTTTAATTTGCATTTTTCTGATAAGTATTGATGTTGAACATATTTTCATATATTTATCAACGATTTAGCTGTTATCTTTTGTGAAATACCTGTTCAATCTTTTGCCTATTTTTTTTTCCTGAGAAGGTTTAGTATCCTGGATTTTGCCTATTTTTAATTGGATTGTTTATTACTATTTTTAACTGGTTTATAGGAAATATTTGTTATATAAATCTCTTATAGAATATATGTATTGTGAATATTTTCTCTCAGTCTTTAGTTTGCTGTAACAATGTCTTTTGATGAACTGAAGTTCTTAATTTTAATGAAGTCTAATTTAATGATCTTTTCTTTTATGGGTAGTGATTTTTGTGCCCTATTTATGAAGTCTATTCTACCCCCAAGTAATAAAGATATTTACCTATGTTTTCTTTTTCTAGAAGCTTTATGGTTTTACCTATGACATGTAGGTCTATGATCCATTTGAATTAATTTTTTGTGTGGTGTGAAAAAGGGGCCAATATTTTATGTGGATGTCCAATTGATCCAGAACCATTTATTGAAAAACTACTCTTTCCCTACTGAATTTTAGCAGCACCCTTACAAGGTTATGCCTTCCTCATAAGATGTGTTGTAAATCATTATCTTACATGTATGTATAAGTCAGTTTCTAGACTTTCTATTCAGTTTTATTGACTCATTTTTTTGTCTATCCTTACATCACACTATCTAGATTATTGTTTGATTTTTTGTTGTTGTTGTTAAACTAACCTTGCATTTCTAGAATAAACCCAACTTGGTTGTGATTTATTATCCTATTTTATATATTGCCAAATACAATAAAGGATGTAAATTCAATTTGGTGATATTTTGTTTGGAAGTTTTGCATCAATGTTTCTGAGAGACAGTGCTCTTTAATTTTGAGTTTTCTTGAAATATCCTTGTCAGGTTTGGGTGTCAAGGTTATGCCTGCCTCATAAGATGTGTTGGTAAGTGCTCTTTTTCCATTATCTGGAAGAGATTATTTCTTTCTTAAAAGTTTGGTAGAACTTACCAGCTATGCCAGTTGAGACTGAGGTTTTCTTTGTGAGATATTTTACTTAATTATTTTACTTTACTTATGGAGACAATTTCTTAAATAGACACAAGATTGTTTGGATTTTGTTTCTTCTTGCATTGTCTTTTGATGACTTATATTTTTCTAGGAATTTCTCCTTCTACATTTTCACATTTATTGGTCTAGAGTTATTCATATCCCCTTATGATCTTTTTTAACGTCTATGGTATTTGTAGTGAAGCCACTTTCATTGTCCTGATATTGTTTAATTTTGCTTTTCTTCTTTCCCTTTTGATCAATCTTTCCAGGGTTTACTGAATTTATTAGTCTTTTCAAAGAGCTGATATTAGTTTGCGGAGCCTGTCTATTGAAGCTTGCTTTCTCTTTTATTAATTTCTCTAATCTTTTTCATTTCCTTCTTTCCATTATTTTTCAGTTTAACTATCATTTTCTTTTCTTGTCTTTTTTCCCCACATGAGATCGGTAATGTGCCCACTTTGTAACAAGGTTTGAGGGAGGCACATCTCACACAAGAGTATGGAAACTCAACCATCACACTTATGAACTACAAAATAACGTTCTGTTTTCTGGAGATGCATGACTATATCAAAGATCCTCTTGTCAATGAGATCTTTCTTGACCACCCCATTTCAAACTGAAACTACCTTTTTGTTCCCATTCTCCTTTCCTGTTTTTTTTTTGCTCCTTGGCATTCATTACCATTTAACATACCATATAACTTCCTTATTTATTTTCGTCTTTCTCCATCAAGATACAATCTCCATGAAGGCAGGGACTTTTGTTTACTTTCTTCACTGCTGAATCCCTAGGACCTACGCCAGTTCCTGTTTAATGAATAAAACAGGGAATGAATGTGTTCAATAAAGGAACAATAAAAGATAATTTATTGAGCACTACTGAGACAGTATACGGACAGGACTCGGGCCTCACTTCTGACCAAGAGAGACAACATGGGCAGCATAATCTATGAGTAATGCTCTTCAGGGCCACTGGAGCAAGATGCTGACAGACCATAAGGCACCTGCAAAAGAACCAGACCTATCCAGATCCCACCGCCTCACGCCAGAAAAGACCACCACACTGACCTTACCGACTTTTCCTTCATTATAACCTCATTTTAATGATAAAAATCACAGCAAGGGGTGGAGCTTTAACATGGTAATGAGATGCAAGCATGAAGAAGCCTGTAATAGAACTACTCAGGTGCAAGAACATCTTCACCTCTACATACAGGTCACCCTTTTCCTGCCTAAGCCTCTTTAAAACTCTCCTAGAACTCCCGGGAGCCAGCCTGAGGACTTTTTCCTTTGTGTTGTCCCCAGTATGTTCGAAAATGAGCTCCAATAAAGCCTTGCCTGTGACTTCCTTTTGGCCTGTTAATTTTTATTACATAGGGAGGCCAACGGCCTGCGCGGGTAACACTACTCCCAGTTACAAGGGACTCACAGGTAATGTCTAAAACTTACAAGAAAGTAAACTGAGGCAAAAGCAAGCAGGATAGCCGTGATTAGAAATCTAGGTCTAACTCAACCACCTATGTTCTTTCCTCCAAACCCCAATGCCTCTCCTTAAAAAAGCCAGTAATGGGTGGAGAAACCAGAGGGGTGAGGGACCACGCTGGGGAACATGGCCCGGGACTTCCCCCTCTTGCAGCGGGAACGATCCACCTTTGGAATACAGCATGATTGAATAACTCGGAAGTAAGTGTTGCCCGACTGCTTATTGGCTGGTTTTAGTTACCAAGACTAGGAAAAGAAGACTACCTGGGAGGGGGATGCAAGATTTGCAGAGCTTCGCCCCTGGAGCGCGCGGACGTTTTCCTGCGGCTGCAACTCTAGGAACCCAAAGTCAGGGGCTCTGGATTCCGGCCCGAGGGCTTCTTCCGCCGCTCCCGGAAGTTGCGCTGGCTGCCTGGGTAACGGGTCCGGGCTACGGCGGCTTTCTCGGCGCTGTGATGGACCTAGAGGAGGCGGTAAGGAGGCGGTGCGCCAGGCGGGTCCCAACTAACTACTGGAGCCAGAGGGCAATGAACCTGAGGAGGAGCGGCGGAGGACGCCGACGAGCTGGGGACGGCCACTGGCTAGAGGAGGGCGGGGCGGAGGGCGCCGGGGCCAGGGATGGGGCTGGCGGGCCGCGTGTGCGCGCGGTTTTGAGAAAGAGACTGGAGTTTCTGGCTCGGCGAGGTTGTGGGTGAGGGAGGGTGGAGTGTTTGTCCTTAAGGGTGTGTTTAAGGAGGAGGATGAAGTTATGGGTTTTGTGGGGTGGCCACCCACATGGCTCATCCTTTCTCGACGGGACCACCCACAAGTTCCCTTTGATGCTGGGGTGGGTGAGGGAGGGGCAAGGGTTGGAACCTGAATGCCCCCAGGTAATCTCTGCCGGTCTCTATGGGAATTCTAGCCACTGTCTCTTACAGGGATTCCAAAGTCAGCTTTGGAGACACCCCAAGGTGTCCTACTAGCATAGTTTTAGTATGAGGTCATTGAAGAGTTTACCAAGTTGTCAAAATAAATTTGGCATGCATTTTTGACACACTACATAAAATGTCACACTCTTTGATGGTATTAAATGGTAATTATATCAAGGATGATAAGTCAAACACCGAAGAGTTGTGAATCAGAGAATTAGGTCTGTGTATGGGCAGAAGCAGTATGGTGATAGGAGGTCTTATAGTAGATGCTCAGAAATGTTTATTGAATGATGGAAGGTTAACTTCCATAAATGCTAGGTTGATGAAATTAATAATTATAACTCACCATTAGCCAGTATGTGCCTTGTCTGTTTTGCTCACCATTGAATCCCCAGACCTGGTAAAATGCCTAGTACACACATAGTTGATACTCATTATATTGCAGGATGCGTAAATTGAAACTTGAAACAAACCGGGTTAAAAAAAAATCTGGTTCCTTTGTGGCAAGTATGTGTTAGTGTTCTGGAGGAATTCCAAATGATATTTCTTTTTTTTTTGGTCTTCTCTATACTTAAATTTTATCATCTTTTTTCCTCACAGCATTTTCAAGGAGCTTTACTCATCTGTTTCCACTTTACCCCTATTACCTTTTTTCCTTCACACACTGTGTATTTTACTAGATTGTCTCTAAAAGCTTAATTCAATTTCATACTGCTCAAGAGACTGAACTGCTCTTCTCCTTGTTTACAGATAATCTCTCCCATATATTTTCTGTTGGCTGAGATTTTTTTTTTTTTTTTTTTGAGACAGAGTCTGACTCTGTTGCCCAGGCTAGAGTGCCGTGGCGTCAGCCTAGCTCACAGCAACCTCAAACTCCTGGGCTTAAGCGATCCTACTGCCTCAGCCTCCCGAGTAGGTAGGATTACAGGCATGCGCCACCATGCCCAGCTAATTTTTTTTCTATATATATTTTTAGTTGGCCAGATAATGTCTTTCTATTTTTAGTAGAGATGAGGTCTTGCTCTTGCTCAGGCTGGTCTTGAACTCCTGACCTTGAGCGATCCACCCGCCTTGGCCTCCCAGAGTGCTAGGATTATAGGCGTGAGCCACCGTGCCTGGCCGAGATTTTTTATTTATAGGGTAAAATTGCCAGGAACCCTCTAAGGAGACCTAAGTAAAACTTCATGGTGTAGGTACGATGTATTGAATGTGGTTTGATGGTAACACTTTCTCTATCCTCTTCTCCTATAGAAAGAGTTTAAGGAGCGCTGTACTCAGTGTGCTGCTGTCTCTTGGGGTCTTACTGATGAAGGCAAATATTATTGCACTTCTTGCCACAATGTCACAGAGGTAAGTAACACATAACATTTATGAATTTGCTTATGTGTTGGAAACTGCAGTTTCAGCCTGATATGTAGCCTAATTCCCAAAGAATCTGTATATTTTTGTCACTCATGCCTTGCCCAAATTCTAAGGATGTAAATAGTCTTCAAGTGCTTACACATGGGTTAAGGAATTTGTAAATTGGATTGAGGATGAGTTTTTGAAATTTTATGTTGAGCCACATGTATAAATGATTTCCTGATTCAGACTGTATGGTTTAAGGGGAAATAATGAAAATTATACTTAGAAGGTGATGCATTTCTTTTTATAGTTAATACTTAAGAGTTTTTAATATATTGTGATAGCTTAGAGGTTTGAAAGATGGAATGTTAGAAAGCTTGAGGACTATTGGGAGTATTGGAAATATGCTTTATTATTTTATCTTTGTATAGTATCTTACAGATTACAAAGTATTTTCTTATCCATGATTTCATTTCCTTCTCATCACTACCTTTGAGATATACTATTATGCCCATTTATAGACAGGGCAAGTAGGGTTCATGAGTTGAGTGAGTTTGCCAAAGTCACACAAGTATAAAGTGTTGAGCCAGGACTTGAACCTGAGTCTTCTGACTCCAGTGTTCATTTTACCCATCACACTTCCCTCTTAAAATATAGAAATTGTCATACTATCCTGTGTAACCTTGGTAAATGAGACTACCTTCACACTGAGAGTGCTAGGTCCTGTTCTGGTGACCATACCTGCCAGTGAATATAACCAAAATAATCAAGGGCGTGGGCAGTCTGCTACTGGACAGGCTAAACATGCCAGGAGTCTTCTCTGTGGAAAGGATATGCTCAAAGTCTACAGAGCCAGGAAGGAACAAATATTACCTTTACCATATAGGCTTAAGAAAGGCAAATTTGGGACAGGTGAAAGTAACTGTATAGACTTCTGCTACTGACCAAGATGGAGTTGAATAGGGACCAGATTTACCTTCCTACCTGAAACAACTAAAAAAAACTTGGACAAAATATATGAAACAAGTTAAAAAAAAATTTATCCTTGAGAATACTGGTTAATTTAGCCTGCAAGTCAGTTACAAAAGTGCTTCTCCTTGAGATACTCAATGTTCTTTAGCCTACAGCTGGAATGCTTGTGTATACTTCCCATTTAGTTGCACAGAATCTTAAAAAGATATGTATTCACTTGATGAAATTTTTGGGGTGATAGAGATGTTCTTCATCTTGATTATGGCAATGGTTTCATGGAGAGATATATGTCACATTGTACACTTGACATATGTGCAGTTTGGTCCTCTGCCTTGATGTGTGTTAAGGAACTAGTGAATTTGCTCACCGTTGTTTTTGCACCACAGTGCAGATGTAAACACAGCAAAGAAAGATTGTGTCTAATGCACTATTTGCCATTAGCAGATGAAGTCAGCATACTAATTTTGTAGGAATTGAACTACATTTAACTAATGGCTTATTTGATTTCTGTTTTTGATAATATTTCTATTTGGTTCCTGTTTGATTAAGTCTGCTGCAGTCATCTTTTAGCTTGAAAGATTCAAATAATGCTACCTAGCTTCTCATTTGAAAGACTGTCAATTGCATGGAGTATTATTACTTGCCAAGAATGTAGAGTTCTTAAAAGTGGGCAGTGTCTTTATAAAGGCCAAGTACCTAGCTCAGTGCCTTCCTTCCATACTATATGCAAAGTTGTGTGTTGTATGACTTCAGTGGTAACTCTTGGATTTGTGGCGATCCAGACATGTTCTTCACATAGAATGTGATGTGGTTGGTGTTCCCTGGCTATGTTTAGTGTGGTGGTGTGAAATCCAAGGGATGGGGAATGGCCGGTGAGACAGTAGTTACACCTATGAAGAATGGAAGTCATGGTACAATTTGACCTATTTTTCTGCCCCTTTTATCGCCCTTGAGCTTTCTTTGTATATAATTCTTCAAGCTCTAGATACTCTGCAATCTGGGGAAAGGCCTTCTGAATTGGGAAAGGAACCAAAGTGTTATCCTGGTATATTTTATCCAGAAAAAAAATTTAAGGCCTTAAATCTATCCAATTTAGACAATAGATATTTTTGCAACTGTGTCACGGGCATTTATAATAAAAAGATGTAGGTTTTTGCTAGGGTAGAAAGCCCTAGTAGGTGTTCATGGCATGAGTGGAGAAAGATTTCTCACACAGAAATTAAGATATAAAAGTTTAAGCGTTTATTTTATCCATTAGAAGGACAGAATGAGAGAGAGAGAGTGAGAGGAAGGAAGGAAGGGAGGGAGGAAAGGAGAGGGAAGGGGGGAGGAGGGGGGAAGAGGGAGGGGGGGAAGAGCAGGAAGAGCAGGAAGACAGCATGGCATCCCAAAGAAAGAGGAGGGGATGCCAGCAGCAAGGCCAAGTGGCTTGCTGCTTTTATGGGGATGAAGAGAAAAGAATAGTGATGGCTGTCAGTTGAAAACAAAAGCAGCAGCAGGTAGATAACAAAAACTGCAAGGATGTCAAAGTCCGAGACTTGGTTTCCTGCCTTCCTTGGAGAAAGGATTATCACAGGAGATGTGACTGTCCTTGAGATATGGTTGAGGCTGTAGCTCATTCTTCTGCTGTTTACTCAGGAACTCTGAAAAAGCAGATTCTCAAAAAACAATTTTGAAAGAGAGATTTACATCTCTTTTCCGTCCATCCAGCTTTCTTCAGAAGTTGTGCAAAACAGAACTCCTTCAGGGTACCTGTTAGTGAAGGAGCTCATAGGATTGATCTTTAACCATTACTGGGGAAATTGTGGGATTAGGTATTTTCCTGTTATTTTTGCAAGGCTGCCCCTTTCAGTTTTTATGATTTATAAGAGCAATCGTGTTTACTGTAGAAAATTTGGAAACTATGAAGATGAAAACTAAAATCACGAGTAATGTCAACACACATTTCAGCCTCTTTTGTCCTATGTATGAGAGGGAAAAAGGAATGTGAGTGAGTACTATTGAATCTTCTGTCTTAATGTGCAAAATACTTTTTCTAAACATTTGCAGAATTTTTATTGACTGTGTAAATATTCCATACTATAGCCACTCAGTAATTTAATTAATTATAGCTTTGATTTTGGATGTTTAGCTTTTTCAAGTTTTTTGCTGTTTCACATTTTGTCTAGTCCAGATTTTAAGTCTTTTTTTCTTGGCTACTCTTTATAAGCTTTACTTGTCTTTGCTGGATAACTGTTTTTTTGTTTGTTTGTTTGTTTAGTTTTGTTTTTTTTTAAAGCTCCTCTTCAAAAATGGGTAACTGTTTTGATATTTATTCTGACATGCCTTATGTTCTTTGTGTGGCCAACCCAATATACCAGAATTGCTTTGAATATGGTTTCTATGACTAGAGAGTCTGCATTCCAAAAACACTATTGTTAGAAACATGTCTTTTTTATTCTTATTGAGAGTTAAAGGTAAACTTCATTCCAAATCTCTAAATTTAGAAAAATATGTTAATGTCCTCTGTTGGTTAAAAATCTTTACCTTTCTTCTGGCAATAAGACTCAGTACTTTTCTTTTTGGTTGTGAGAGAGCCAGAATCTTAGGTACCTGCCCTTGAGAGCAATTGGGATTGAAGACTTCGTTATGAATTGTACTAACCATTTAGTCATTCTAAAATTCTGTAGTTTGATTGAAAATAAGAAGTAGTACTTTTATAATTTCAGAAATGGAAGCAGTTTTAGAGTGTTATTCAAGTACATGAAAAAGTAGGATGAAACTAATTCGTATGTAGGTTAGACATTGCCAGTTATGATAAATACATAAATTATATTAATACCAAGATATATTTTGAGTGGAGAAAAAAGTACATTTGACATGTCATTTGGCTTGAAAAAGTTAAAAACTGATTTAAGGGCCGGGCGTGGTGGCTCACACCTGTAATCCTAGCACTTGGGAGGCCGAGGCGGGCGGATTGTTTGAGCTCAGGAGTTCAAGACCAGCCTGAGCAAGAGCGAGACCCCATCTCTACTAAAAATAGAAAGAAATTATCTGGCCAACTAAAAATATATATAGAAAAAATTAGCCGGGCATGGTGGCGCATGCCTGTAGTCCCAGCTACCTGGGAGGCTGAGGCGGTAGGATCGCTTAAGCCCAGGAGTTTGAGGTTGCTGTGAGCTAAGCTGATGCCACGGCACTCACTCTAGCCCGGGAAACAAAGCAAGACTCTGTCTCAAAAAAAAAAAATAAATAAATAAATAAAATAAAAACTGATTTAAAAGAAAAGTTTATTCATTTAACAGATGGTGGCTACTGGGTTCCAGACACTGTTTTAGGTACTGAGAAATTTTGAATGAGAAAAACATAAAGATTAATCAGAATGTTACAATTTTTATAATTTCCCCAAGATATTGCCATCACTGGCCCTGGCACTTACAATTTGGTTCACTATATATCCCAGAGCATACTTGGAAATATGCTTAGGGGGATGTAAAACTATCTTTTTAACGGTTTGTTTTTTGTTTCCTGCAGAGATCTAAGGAAGTTATAAACACTGAGGATATTCCTAATACCAAGATAAAAGCCATTAACCGGGGGCTTAAAAGAAAAAAAAGGCCTGGTAAGCTCCTTCTTCCTATGTGTTTACGGTTCTTTATTCACGTATTTCACCTTCGTGATGTGGGGACATGGAATGGAATTTTAAATAGATTCTAGAGAAAATTTCAGATTTTAAAGCAGATAATCCAAAATGAAATTAAAATGGGAAACTATTGATGGTAAATGGAGAGCAAATGTCTTGAAGCATGTCCTTTTATTATCCTGCTTATTGTCAATGAGTTGCTTTTGCAGTGGAGCAACTATTGTGCAAAAAATAGTATTAATAGCAAAGGGAGCATGTGTGCTTTTCTATATCTATTATCCATTATTAATATGATTTTCTGTGCTTTTGAAGAAAAATGCTTATTAAATAATTCAGCTGAGAGATCTTCTGGGTAGGTGACTTAGAGATTCAACTTTCAGAAATCCATTTCTCACATTGAATTTTTTTTTTTTTTTTGAGACAGAGTCTCGCTTTGTTGCCCGGGCTAGAGTGAGTGCCGTGGCGTTAGCCTAGCTCACAGCAACCTCAAACTCCTGGGCTTAAGCGATCCTACTGCCTCAGCCTCCCGGTTAGCTGGGACTACAGGCATGCGCCACCATGCCTGGCTAATTTTTCTATATATATTTTTAGTTGGCCAGATAATTTCTTTCTATTTTTAGTAGAGATGGGGTCTCGCTCTTGCTCAGGCTGGTCTTGAACTCCTGACCTTGAGCGATCCACCCGCCTCGGCCTCCCAGAGTGCTAGGATTACAGGCGTGAGCCACCGCGCCCGGCCTCACATTGAATTTTGAATACACACTTTAGAATAGGGAAAATTATTTTCTCTTAAAATAGCTTCAGCATGGATGTGCTTTGAAAGGTAATATATTTCATTAATTCAATGGGTTCATATAATTAACCATTATTAAGAAGAATCTGAGGTAAAGTCTAACTGATGCTTTCTTTTTATGGCTAACTACCTAGGATCATATTCTCAAATTTGGAAGGAGGCTAATGATAATGGTAGACTCTTCTACATGAGGTAGCTTTAAGGATACACACACACACACACACGAAATATATGTATATTAATGAAATATTTATATGAAATACATTGATGTTCTTTAGATGAATAACAGGGAGAATGCCTAAATGCTAACTCATGTTCCTGTTTAACCTTTAATAGTAACTATTTTCACTAAATTTTATCAGAGTTAACCCCAATTAATTCTGACTTAACCTATTTATATAGTTAAGATGTGTGGTTTAAACCTAAATTGCTTAAGGAACTTCAGGTGCTTTATATTAGGTATTAAGTCTTATAGTCATCCTTTCTTCATCTGTAAAATGAGAATGGTAATACCATCCATTATGTAAAATAGGAACACAGACTCATAATTTAAAATACAACTTTATCAGTTTCTAAGAACAGTGTACATGAAGAAGAGCGAGCATATGTATATAGCTTAAAGAGTTTAAACTTCTTCAACTTCTGGATATGTCAAAATTATAGGCCTTCCATTTTATTCATATAACCTGAGACCCTTCCTGGGAGGGAATCAGGTTGGTGAGCCGGGCTGGGGAGACCTTGTGACATTCAGGTAAGGGAGAAGAGCTGGAATCCTCTGACATTCTGCAGAGGAGAAGAGATCTTGGAGTCAGCACCAGACTTGAGAAGCTGTGTGTAAAAAGTGCTGATAACATACTTTTCAGAGAGTTACAGTATTTGTCCAGCAGTGTGGGGTAAAACATAAGGGTCCTGAGGACTTTACCTTTCCTTCAGCTGGTGATTATAGTTAAACACGTAGCTCTGTCTATTATGGTGGGAGATGTCTTCACAATCTCTTAGGGTGGTTTTGAGAATTCACTAAAATAACCTACTTAAAATACCTAGCACATACTTGGTACCTAGGCCGAGATCAGTGTTAGTTTCCTTGCTTTCAGTTTCTCCCATTCTAGAACCATTTCTAGAAAAGCAGAATGCCATTGAACAGTTTATTGTCTTCAAATATTCTTATTGCTCTTTCCTGCACTTCTGGACCATCAGATCTTGACACTGGTTCTTTGGTTCACCAGATATTCATCCTTACCTTGTAAGTCAGAACAGAAAAGTGGAAGCAGTGACTGAGTGCTTTCACTTAGGATTCTGCTGGTCATTGTTCAATAAAATATACATTTTTAAAACTTACTTCACTTTCATAAATATGTTGGCTATTCATTTTTATTCCTTTTAGGTTAATATTTCAAAACATTTGAAATCCGATAAATTATATAGAATGTTTAGTTTTAGCATTTGTATACAAATTTGCCAGATTGGAAATAAGAGAATGTAAAAATGGAAACTGTATTCAGGGATACAAAAAAATTCAAGTTGTAATGTGTAAACCACAAACTGTAACTGTGTAGTGGAATTGCAGTAAATTAGGAATGCAAATGTCTAAAACGTGTTATTTGTCATTTAGAAAAAGGCTGGGATTGGTATGTGTGTGAAGGTTTTCAGTACATACTTTATCAACAAGCAGAAGCCTTAAAGAGCCTTGGAGTAGGCCCAGAGTTAAAGGTAAGTCCATTTGGGACTAGATGTTAGCTTTACATTTTGTTTTTTGAAGAAAAGTAGAATGTAGAGTGGAACTAGGGAGAATCAGTAATAATGCTAGGGCTACTGGAAGAATTATTTTTCTGATATTTTTGCTTTAATCCTTTTACTATACCAGCAGTTCCTAAAGTGTGTTTTACAGGATGTAAATAAGCAATACATGCAAGAGAAAATTTAGAAGGTTTTAGTCTTCAGATATTATACTTAGGAAACAGCAGGTTAAATAAAGTAAAACAAATAACTTTGTGGGCTTACTAGTATCCCTATGTTAATGTGCTTGTTTAATTGCCAGGTGATGTCCTATGTGGTATTCACAATTTGAGAACAAATTCCTTTGGTATGTGTATGTAGTGTCTGTCAGGACTTGAGTTCTACTGAATGCACTTTGGGCAGTCATATGGTAAACCAGTGGTTCACTGGAGTATACATCATAGTCACCTGGAGAGGACTTGTTGCAATACCAATTGCTGGACCCTATTCCCAGAGCTTCTGAGTCAGTACGTCTGGATTAGGGCCCAAGAATTTGCATTTGTAACAAGTTCCCATGAGACACTGATGCTTCTAATCCAGGGACCACACTTTGACTTTGCTGCCTTCCTGGAGTAGCATAGCATTCCTGCAATTTCTTGAATTTCATATTCCCTCATCTAGTAAAAGCCATTTTCAGGAATTCTTTTAATAGCTAGTTATTTAACAACAAGTTGTTATTGTACCCTTGCTTTGTGCTCTTCATTGGAACCCAAGTTCTGAGAGATCCAGCCTAGTTGAGGAGAGGAATTTATGCATATGTGAAATGAGTAGACATGAAATTAATATAACAATATATACTCATAAGTGATATTAAAGGCAAAAAGAGAAGGGAGAAAGATCAATGGGGGCTGCAGTCACCAAGGAAAGATTTGTAGAGGAGCATCTGCTATTCAAACCAGTATATGGGACAAACCAAAATAGAATGACCTCTGGAGCAATGCATGGTCTAAAATGGACTCTGGCCCTACCCTTAAAAGCATTATAGGAATTAAAAATTCAGAGCCAGGAGCGGTAGCTTATGCCTCTAGCCCTACCTACTCTAGGAGGCTGAGGCAGGAGGATTGATTGAGGCCAGGAGTTCAAGACCAGCCTGGACGATATAGCAAGACCCCCATCTCTTAAAAAAAAAAAAGGAATTAAACATTCAAAAACATGAAACACCACAGACTTACCCTGTGACCAGTCACTGCATTAGGTAAGATAGCTGATAGTGGGTGTTTATGATCTAGTCTATCACTGCATAGTCATCCTATGTATAAATGTTTATAAATAGTTTTATATAATTACACTGAATAGCTATAGTAGGGTTTATTTCTACATAGCTGTCTATCCATTTCATTAGGGATTAATTCTGAAAACAGTTTTTCTGAAATTAGCTGATGAGAGTAAGAACACAGGCTCGGGAATCAGAACTGACTCCAAATTCTATTCATGGCTTTTCTATTTATTGACTGGATAATCTTGGCCAAGTTAACTCAGTTTCTTCAGTGGTAAAATAGAGATAGTAGCTATCTTACTGTATTATGTTAGAGGCGAGGGATGTCTGGTACCTAGCAGGCGATGAATAAATGGAAAAGTTTTTTTGTTTAGTTTTACTTCTACTTGGGACTGGTCGATAGACCTGGTGTCAGCTTTGCCGCAAACTGGAAGTATAGTCATGTATAAGTTGCTTTCTTTCTCTGATCCTTAATTTGTTTAATATACAAAAGGTAAGGATTCAACTAGGTGATCTTTAATGTCCTTTCCTTCTCAAAGATTAAGAAGGACTTTTTTCAGTGTTTCCCATATATCTGATATTGTGATGATTCTTTTTAAGGAAAAGCAGATAAGAATACATTTAGATGGAAAACTTGTTTTAACAAGCCCTCCATGTGATTCTGATGCACACTCAAGTTTGGGAAACACTGGTTTAACGTATCACTCCCCAAAGTGCATTTTGTGGAACTCATGTTCTGATAGATGCTACAGAAACACACCAAGGGATTTTGTTCTCTAATTGTGAATACTGCATAAGACATCCTTTGGAGATTAATATATAAAGTACAAATTCTGTAGCATGGATGTGCCCATATGTTTGTCATTATAACCTGAATCACCACCCATTTCCCTTCCACATTAGAATGAAGTTTTACATAATTTTTGGAAGCGCTACCTTCAGAAGAGCAAGCAGGCATATTGTGAAAACCCAATTTATACCATTAGAAAGAAAGCTATGGTAAGTCACAAGTCTGAAAAGTGGGACTAAAAGACGAAGTCTGGTGAGATACAGAGAGGGAGATTGGTTCGTGACCAGTTTGAGTATCTGGGATTATGATGCTTGTCAGAGAATTTTCAGTGAAGAGGCTTCTGTTATAGGCCAGAAGGACAGGGTCACTGATTTGGACATTGGAATTAATTTTGACTTCTTATTAGACTACTTGAAATGTAAAGGAATTTGTGGTTGATTTTCTAGATAGAAGCTTAAGGAATTTCTATCATTGTACTATTAAAAGAATTTTTTTGCATATGTAAGTCCTTTTGCTTGGAATACCTACTTTACCTGGCATTTCAAGATTCAGCTCAGTTATCTCTTCTCAGAAGCCTTTATGTGAAGAAAAAGAAATCTGGGTACTCCAGCCCCTGACATCCACCATCTATATTTTTAGCAGTTTGTTTTTAACTACTCTATAAATGTGCCCTGTGACATTTTATTTGGGGTAGGGTATGGTTTCACTGCTGAGACAGGCGAGTGTGCTAATCGTTGATGTGTTTGATGTGTGGTACAGATGCTCCTCTACTTATAATGGGGTTACGTCCTGATTAACCTATTGTAAGTTGAAAATATTGTAAGAAAATGCATTTAATACTCCTAACCTAACCAACGCCCTCGCTTGGCCTAGCCTACCTTAAACATGCTCAGAACACTCACATTAGCCTAAAGTTGGCAAAAATCATCAAACTTAAAAGTCTATTTTATAGTAAAGGATTGAATATTATCTCATGTAATTTTTTTCTACTTGAGATGGAAATGATGACTCTCATGTAATTTATTGAATACTGTACTGAAAATGAAAAACAGAATTGTTGTATGGGTACTTGAAGTACAGTTTCTACTGAATGCGTATTGCTTTTGTAACATTGTAAAGTTGAAAAATCTTTTTTTTTTTTTAATTTCAGCATATTATGGGGATACAAAAGTTTAGGTTATGTATATTGCCCTTGCCCCCTCTAAGTTGAAAAATCTTAAGTCAGGGACCACCTATATTTAGAGAAGAGCTAAGAAGAGTTTCTGAATCTATTTGATACACACTTGTTTAAGAGCTTGGGAACTTGGCCCAGTGTTCCCTTGTTTGGTTGGGTTCTCACAGGTTCCACATGCAGAGTGTAATGATCTGGGCCTGGGTAAATGGGGTAAGTTACAGAGATGAATGAGGGAGATAAACCTCTGAGCTACTCAAGTACCCTCACGTGATGCTGGTCCTAAGAATGAGAAATTTAGTCAAGTAATGCAAGATACAATGGTTAAAGTGGGCATAACCTACAGAATTAGTTTAGAAAATGTTTTTAAATATGACACAATTTATTTAAACTCAAGAGAAATAACTCGAATTTACTGGGAAAGATATTTTATAATCATAGAGTTATGAAACATTATCCTATCTTGATATGAGACAGGTATCTCTCCAGAAAAGCAAAAAATGCTATATTTCAAAGGTGATCCTTGGAAAAAGAAAAGAAAGAATTATTCAAACTGCTAAGAACTTGATTTTTAAAATTTCATAGCTATTTGTTGCTTATATTTAAGTACTGGGACTTTGCCTAGCACATAGAAAATATGAATTAGAACCTGGGATTCTCTCTGACATTTTAATATTTTTCGGTTACTTTAAGAATAAAACAGGACCAGGTGTGGTAGCTCACACCTGTGATCCCAGCATTTTGTGAGGCTGAGGTGGGAGAATCACTTGAGGCCAGGAGTTTGAGACCAGCCTGGGCAACATAGCAAGACCCTGTCTTGAAAAAAAAAATTAGCCAGGCATGGTGGTGCATGCCTGTAGTCCTAGTTACTCAGGAGGTTGAGGCTGGAGGATCGTTTGAGCCCAAGAGTTCGAGGTTACAGTAAGCTATGATTGTGCCACTGTACTCCAGCCTGGGTGACAGAGTGAGATCTTTGTCACCCTGTCTCTGAAAAAAGATAAAATAAAAGGTTTGAGTAAACACCTGTGTAAAGCAGTATTAGCATCACACCCCAAAATCTTGGTGAAAAGTAAGCAATAGGTAAAATTGTAAGCTGATATATAAGTTGGTAATATAATTTCTACCACAAGAATACAGCTGTACTGTATTATGAAAGGAAAAAGAAATAATTACTTTTAAATTAGAAGCTTAGTCCTCTCATATATATCCAGTAAATATTTTCTTAGTGTTTTGGTGAATATAACCATTCCAACACCAGTAAGAGGCCTGCACCTGAATCCTGGTCCCTACTTTTGAGTTATGTGATCTTGGGTGAGATAAATGACTGAAAAATTCCAGAAAAGGCAAAACCAAGCAAATATACAGAGTGTGGCAGTGGGGAAGGGTGCTATTTAACACAGAGTGGTCTGGGAAGGCCTTCCTGATGAGGGATCTTAAGGAAGTGAGAGAGTAAACCATGGGGATATCTATGGGAAGAAATGAAGAATTTCAGACCTCACCCAGACCAGCTAAATCCATATCTGCATGTTTGAGAAGGACTGCTCTAGACATGAAATGAGGGTGGCTGGGGCCAAGTGCTGGCACTGGAGGTGGTAAGTGGTAAGATTCTAGATCAACTGAAAATAGAGCCTACAGAATTTACTGAAGGATTAGATGTGGGGTGTGAAAAAGAGAGTAATAAAGGACAACTCTGAGGTTTTTGGCCTGAGCAGCTGGAAGGAAGAAGTTGCCATCAGCTGAAATGGCAAGTGGAACAGGAAGACCAGGGGTTCCATTTTAGACATGTTAAGTTTGAGACAGCTGTTAGACATCCAAGTGGAAATGTCAAGTATGCAGTTAGATATATAAGTCTGTAGTTCAGAAGAGAGGTCTGGACTGGAGATTAAATTTGGAAGCTGTCAGTTTATACTATAATTATCAAATCTAAAATGCCATTGTTTGTAAGATACACCATTATTTTAAGTATCCCCAAGAAAGAAAAGAATGTTGCAAATTAAATTGAGACATGCCACTGATTGATTTGGATTTAAGGGATGTTAAAATATCGGGGGGAGGAGGTGTAGCTAATATTTGAAACCATAAGACCAGAATGACATCACCAAGGAATGAAGACAGTACCAAGAACTAAGCTCTGGGCCACTGTAGGGTTAAGATGTTTGGGATAAAAAAGGAACCGGCAAAAATGTCAGAGAAACACTTGTGAAGTAAGAGGATAGCCAAGAGGGTGAGAGGCATTCTGGAGACCAAGAGAACAAAGTGTTTCAAGAAGAGGGCAGTGATTACCTGTGATAAATGCTGCCACTAGGTCAAGAAGGAAGAGGGCTACAAACTGATCAATGGAGTGGGATCAAAAGCTTGATTGGAATGGGGTGTAAGGTAGATTGAGAGGAGAGAAATTGGGGAAAACAAATCTGGACTGTTTCAAGGCATTTTGCTGAAGTACAAAGACATTGTGTGGTAGCTGGCATCAAGAGAAAAGTTTTTTAAAATGGGATTGGCTGGGTGTGGTGGCTCATGTCTGTTATCCCAGCACTTAGGGAGGCCAAGGCGGGAGGATCACTTGAGGCCAGGAGTTCAAAACAAGCCTGGGCAACGTAGCATGACCCTGTCTCTACAAAAAATGCAAAAATTATTTGGGCATGGTGGTGGGTGCCTGTAGAGTCCTAGCTAATTGGGAGGCTAAGCAGCAGAATTGCTTGAGACCAGAAGTTTGAGATTGCAGTGAGCTATGATCGCACCACTGCATTCCAGCCTGGGTAACAGAGCAAGACCCTATCTCTTTAAAAAAAAAAAAAAAGTGAGATAAATGATAGCATATTTGTGTACTGATAAGAATGGTTCAGGAGAGAAGAAAAATGCACAGTGGAGAGAAAGAGGAGAAGTGAATCTTAAATAGATAGCTCTGAATGGAGAGAGGGGCAGGATAGAGGGTTCAAATGGAGAAACTGGCTTTAGATGGGAGCTTGGACAGTCCAGAAGAATCAGGCAGAGGTCAGCATATATGGTAGATTTGCTGGCAGTGGTCACCCGAAGGAACCTGTGAAAGTTTTCTTCTGATTGCTTCAATTTTCTCAGTGAGTCTGTGCTCATCAGCCACCTTTATGGCATACCTTGCCTCTCATGTGGCTTGCCAGTAGAGAGGGGATGTACTTGGCAGAAAGTGTAGCATCTTATTTCTTCCCTGATTTTTTTTTTCTTCATTCTCTTGTGAGTTTCTTTAACAAATGAGTCTTATCTCCTTGCAATAAGATCAAGTTTCTTGGCCTGTAGGGCTGAGATCATGGCTTTCTGACTGTGATCAGTTCCGCATGGTAATGTTAGCTAAGGAGGTCTTCACGTAGCCAGCCCACTGACCTTTTTAGGGACATTCTTACCACCATTTCAATAGTACATGTGTGAACAAACAATGGTGTGAGATAGTATATCCTTGTTGATTACATTTTATAAACAGTGTGTACTACAGGAGTTCAAGGAAATGAGAAATCACTGAAGAAGAGTAGGTTTTCAGTGGCATGATAGAGTAAGTAATGAGTTGAAGAGAGAGAAAGGGAAGGGGGACCGTTCAGGCAAGAGAACCAGAATTGGCAAAGATATAAAGCAAAAATTCCCCAGGTAGGTTTGGTAAAAAGAGGCCAGCCAGTGTGCATGGAGTTGTTATTGATGCTCAGTGTTTTGATTGGTGAAGATGTTAGCACTGTAAGAGAGATGTTTGTGGAAGGAGGAGATCTGATGTATGTGCTGGCAGCCTGCTTCCTCCCTCACCTTTGTCTGCAGCCTTTCTCCCAGGAGCACTGCTGGGAGCTGTCAGGGAGCGTGTTTCAGAAGTAAAGGTCTTTCAGACTTAGGGCCTTGGCAGACAGTTGAAGTTCTCTAGAGAGTGGTTTCTTTTATGGTGTTTGTGATGGTTGGGAATTGTTTAAATTCACAGAAATTAAGTGTGTTTTAAATTCCTGTGTAATAATTTTGTTTATATTATTTTGCAAACAGGTATTAGAAGATAATCTAAGTCATTCAGACTGGAGTAGTGAGCCTGAGCTGCTAAGTGATGTTAACTGTCCTTCTTTTGTTGAAAGTGGAGCAGAGTCACAGTCAGAAACCTACAGTCAAAAGCCTTTCCCCCTCAGCAGCAGAGCATCACAATCAGGTAAAAATGAGAACCAAACTGTTTAGAATTTTAAAGTTAGTACTGTCTCTTAAAAATAATTTAGTCCAATCTCTTGATAGTCCAAGGAAGGGGGAACTTGCTGTAGCAAGGACAGATGACTTACTGAATCGCAGGGTAAAAGAAAGGCAAATTAAATGAAATCTTAGTGCAATTTTTTTTTTTTTTTTTGTTTGAGACGGAGTCTCACTCTGTCATCTGAGCTAGAGTGCCGTGGTGTCAGCCTAGCTCATAGCAACTTTGAAGTCCTCGGCTCAAGCGATTCTCCTGCCTCAGCCTCTCGAGTAGCTAGGATTACAGGCACACACCACTACACCTAGCTAATTTTTCTATTTTTAATAGAGACAAGGGTCTTGCTCTTGCTCAGGCTGGTCTTGAATTCCTGACCTCAAGCAATCCTCCTGCCTTGGCCTCCCAGAGTGCTTGGATTACAGGCATGAGCCACTGCACCCGGCCAGTGCAAGTTTTTAAAAGGCACATTGTCTCCATGTATTTTTGTGTGATTTTAAAGGGACATAAAGAGTAAGTGGATCCAGAAGGAGGCTCGCTCAGAAAAGATGATATATGTGTGAGCTCAAAATTTTCAGAGAAAAGTTGCAGCAGAAAAAATTGATAACTTACCCAATATGGTAAGATAGACAAGAGTCAAAGATGATATGCCCAATTTCTAAGCATGTTACATGTGTATGTCTTACTTTCTGATTTAATTCCATAACTTAAAATAGATGAGTATATTTAAGGTTATAGACATAGACATTCTTCCTAAAGCATTTATTCATTTTAGTTTTTCCTTCACTATATTTATTTTTAAATCATGGTGGAAAACAGACCTCAGAGAACAGACCAGGCTTTTATGATAGATTACATGAATCTTGATGTGTACTAATAGAGTTCTTTGGGAAATAGCTTCCAAACCACGCGGTGTTAGGAATTGTTTATTGAAATCTGGGTTAAGTGTAGTTATTTATACTTTAAACCAAGTTTAAGTGGTGGGGGGGAAGAAAGGTATAGTTCTATAAAATTTTCAACAAAACTTTTCTTGAATGGGCTATTTCTTTGCATGCCTTTTGCCCTCCAAAGATTAAAAATTCCTTTTGTCAGTGTATCAGCATTTCTTGCTGGACTGCACAGTGACACAGATATCTGATGAGTTACTTTTTGTGTCCAAAGAAGTAAAGTGTTAGAATCATAGAATAGTTGAGCAGCAATGAATCTCTGGAATTTTTTTCTCCATGTTTTCAGGCAAACCTGAACTCAAACAGTCCCAGAAGACTGACTCTAAAATCATCCAAACCTTTTTAAAAAAAGATGTTAATTCCTTTTAAAGGATCATAATTGTTTTGTTTACCTATGTTAAGGGTTTTTGTTTGCTTGTTTGTGTTTTAGTAAGTGATGGTCCCTGGAGCTTGCTTTTAGTTTTTACATTAAAAGTAATTATTAATATAACTCTTAGTACAAAATTATAAAATGCAGATGGCCACAAAGAAAATAAAACCACCAGTTATTGTACCACCCAGAAAGAGTTTCATTGTTTTGTTTTGCAAAAATGTGAACAATTTTCTTCTTTAAATTTCTAAATCAAAATTCTTCATGCATGTAATTCAAATAGTTCTATGAGTATTACTATGAAAAATTGCAAAAATAAAATTTTTTTTAAGTTATAGTCCACTCTCACCCCAAATGGTCCTATTCCTGAGAGGCATTTATTTTCCACTGTTTTGTAAATTCCATATCTCTGTATCACATGCTTCTAGTAGTGCATCTTGATTTCTGATTTGGGACATTAGCTATTGAATTCCCACTGTTGTAGATGAAGTCTCAGCTCTTTCACACATTCCTCACTGCCCCTCCTCTGCACATGGTCACCAGTTCATGATTGTGCATTTCTCATTCTCTGTTTTCTCAATATAATTATAATTTTTTACTAGATCGATATTTGGTGCTTAAATTATTACAAATGTATAAATGCCATTTAGAACTGAGCCATCCATGTAGCTTACTGTGATTACTTTTCCTATATATCCTTTTATTTTCCCAGAGTTGATAAAATTATTTTGTTATTCATTTAGTTTTCTATTTATCATTAATCTATAATTTATTACTACTGTATCTCCACACTTTCTCCCAGACCTTAAAATCTCTCAATACCTTAGATAGTGTATCAATTTCATCTTCTGGAAGGAGTCTCTCTGGAGCTTCTGACCTGCTCCTATCTAGAATGATGTCTCTAGACCTGTGGCCTAGCTGACTTTAGGATCTATCTTTACCACCATCCTGAGATTTTGTCACTTCTCTTTTGTTGAATTTTGTATTTCCTGGATCCCATTTTGTCTTCTTTCGTGGATTATGCCCTCATTTTTGTGGAGCATCTTTTCTTATTTTGCAGAAGATATTATTGATATTTCCCAACTGATTTGATTGTCTTGGCCTCTGCTTTTTATATTAGAGGCTTTGTTCAAATGTTTAATGAGCCTAAGATAGCTATTTTTCTCTAAAAATGGAGACTAAGAAGTTGATTGAAAGCTTTGTACCCATGGTAAGTCTTGTCAGCTCTGCTCAATATGCAAGGGTGATCTAGCTGGGTTAGTTTCTTAGTGAACCTCCAGCATTATTATCTTTAAATCTTTCCACCCTGAGCTGATCAGATTCTGCAGAGAAATCTCTTTGAGTCTTCTGTTTGGCAGGTGTGTAATCCTGGCTGTCAGTGTTCTGGGAACTGGGTGGGGAGAAGAAGGCCCGAGGGGAGTGTGTGGGGATTGCCTTAGTACTCAGTATGTAAACTTTCACTTAATCCTTCTGTTTTAACTTTTCATCTGTGCATGTGGCTGGCATGCCCTATACCAGAGACCTTTCTCTCTGGAGAAGAAATTTCTAATTTTTGGCCAGGATTGGGGAGGGGCATTCATTTGGCTGCATGGAGTTGGGATAAGAATCTGGATATCTAACTGCGTCTTAATAAGACTTTCAAGCAGTCCTCCTGGTATTAGTCCTGCCTTCATCCAGTTTCAGGAGTACCTGGTTTAGCCAATTCCTGAGCCTTCTTTGGGAATCTCCAGTGAAAATTACTGTTTGGCTTTTGCCACAAATAGCTTTGGATTTAGCTTTGCCAGGACAGCTAAAGCAGTAATTACCTGTCCATATGCTTTATAACTTCTAAAATTTTATTCCTGTTGTCTCTTTTTATTATTTGTTCTTAGGTTTATATGTTTTAAAAATTCCTTTATAATAATTTTTGTAGTGGGAGAGAGCAGAGGTTAAGGTGTTTTCAATCTGCCATCTTTACTAGAAGTCCTTACATGTTGTAAGGACTATACAAAAAAGTATGCATATATTTTTTTAAACAATATTTTATGAAAATCTGTGTCCTTATATATTTTAAAACAGTGATCCTTAAACTTTAGCATCCATCAGAATCACCTGGAGGGCTTGTTAGACCACAATAATTTGCATTTCTAAGTTCTCAAAGGATATGTATACTGCTGGTCCAGGAACTATACTTTGAGAACCACTGATCTAAAGCATTATGGAAATTATGTAGTATACCATTGCATGGAATTATTTAATCAAACTTCTGTTACTGGCACTTAGGTTGATCTAAATTTTTTTTCATATTATAAACAGTGTTGCCACAACATTCCTTGACCCTAAATCTTTGCATGTTTTTAAAATCATTTCATTAGGATGAAATCTTAGAAGTAGAACTGTTGGACCAGTTTGTCATATTGGGTTTATACTTTGTGCTGGGGACTGTTGTGCACACTGGGGACACAGTGGTGAGTGAGACTGCCTTCTAAGTGTTTATATTGTAGTGGGAGGAGATAGGCAGTACATACACAAGTAAAAAAGAAAATTTCAGTTACTGATAATTGCGTTTTTATATGAAGAAAGGATTTACAGGATTTGGAAAAAGGGATTTTGAGGAATGATTTCAAGAGTTTATGTCCAGGAAAGCTTAGAATTTCTCAGGGTCGTTCTTAGTTCTGCTTCTTTATCTACCCTCACTCCTTAGGTGACTTCACCTAAAGCTATGGCTTTAACCAACAGCCAGCCATATGCTGAAACTCTAAAATTCCTACCTCTAGTCCCACCTCTCCTCTAAACTATAGATTTTCATATTAACTGCCTATTCAACATTTCCACTGGTATATTTAATAAGATCTCACACTTAACATATACAATTCTGACATCTTGATTTCTCTCATCAAACTTGCTTTTTTGCTGTCCTTCTTATCTTGATAAACGGCATCTCCATTCTACTTGTTGCTCAGGCCAACATTAGAATTGTACTTATCTTCTCCTTTTCTCTCGTGGTTTACATCCAGTCTATCAGCAAATCCTTTCGACTTTGCCTTCGAAATCTATCCAGAATCCAACCACTTCTCACCACTTGCAATGCTACCACTTCAGTTCAAATTCCTGTCATCGCTCTCCTGGAAGAATAGTCTCTTGTTTTCACTTCTGCCCTCCTATAACTCCATTCTTCCTACAGCAGCCAGACTGACCGTCCATAAATGAGGTCATATTGCTCCCATGTTTAAAACTCTCCAGAAACTTTTTACCATACTTAGAATAAAATCCAAAGTACAAATAATGACCTACAAAGGTCTGTATAATTTCTTACTCTCTCCAGTATCATTTCCTATGAATTTCCTTCACCCATGATACCCTCACCACACTGGCCTCCTTGCTAGTTCTGCAAGTTCACTCCTGCTGATGTATTTGGTATTCATTGCAACATCCTTAAGACTTACTTCTGGGCCCAGTGAGGTGGTTTACACCTATAATCCCAGCACTCTGGACAGCCAAGGTAGGAGGACTGCTTGAGGCCAAGAGAAAGACCAGGCTGGGGAATATAGCGAGACCCTGTCTTTACAAAAAAAAATCGTTTAAAATTTAGCTAGGCACCATGGTATATACCTCTAGTCCTAGTTACTTAGGAGGTTGAGGCAGTAGAATCACTTGAGTCCAGGAGTTCAAAGCTGCAGTGAGCTATGATCATGCCCCTGCACTCCAGTCTAAGTGACAGAATGAGACCCTGTCTCTAAACAAAAGGGACTTTCTGAATTCATTCAGGTCTCTCCTCAAATGTCACCCTCTCAAAGAGGTTCCTCTGATCGTTCATATAAAATAGCACATCTCTTGTCTCTTCCATCACTTTGCCCTCACATTGCTATTTTTCTGTGACAACACTACCGTCTGTCAATTATATATTTTTGTTGTTTGTTTATTGATCTGTCTCCCATTACTAGATTGTAAGTTCCAAGAGGGATGAGACACTGTTCACTGTCATTTACCAAGACATAGAAGAGGGGCACAAAGAATGAGGTGAATAAGTATCTGTTGATTGAATGAATGAATGAGGATACGATATGTCATATGGTAGAGGGTGCCCGGAGGATGGGGGTGGGAGGAGGTGCTGCTTTAGCTAAAGAGTTTTTTTTGTTGTCGTTCATTATTTGTTTTTTTTGTTTTAGAGACAGAGTCTCACTTTTATTGCCAAGGCTAGAGTACATTGGCATGATCTTAGCCTGGCTAATTGTTCTATTTTTTATAGAGACGGGGTTTTGCTCAGGCTGGTTTGGAACTCCTGGCCTCAAGTGATGTTCCCAAAGTGCTAGGATTACAGGAGTGAGCCACTGCGCCTGGCAGCTGAACAGTTTTGAAGAAGCCTCTCAAAGAAGGGGACATGGGAGTTGAGACTGGGGTCAAAGGAGTTATACATTTTTTCCACTGCATTGTAATTGTTTATTCTTTTACTTTAAAAATTATTTTTCACTATTAAAAATTCAAATAGTTTAAATCCCTCTTTAGAATCCCATCTCATCCCACTCCCACAGATAACCCACAGTTACCCCTTGGCTGATTTCCTTCTAAAACCTTTGCTGCTCTTTATTGCTAACTTGCTCTTTGTAAAGGTTATATCAGTTGCAACCTAACTTTAAGATATTTAAAATGTCTATTTGTATTTTTTTGTTGTTTTTCTTTTGTTGCCCAAAATAATTGCTTCCATTTTTAAGAATCTCAATTTACCCCCTAAGAAATGGCGTCGTCTGTCTGTTCTGGATCTCTTGATGGAGTGGAATACTCACAACGAAAGGAGAAGGGAACTGTGAAGATGTCTGTGCCAAGAACACTTGCTCTCTGCTATCTGTCATTACTTTGGCAGAGAGAAACAATAACACTTTCAGATCTCTTGAGGTAAGCTGCACCTCTCCTACGATGTTTTTGCTAATTGTGTGAATTAAGGAGACAAACTTTGGATGTTTTGAATTTTACAAGAAGGCTTAACTTGAGGACAGGCCTGGGAAGGTTGGGTGGCCTGGGTTCTAATTCTGAAATCTAATCCTTCTGGGCTAGTAATTCATCTTCTTGATTTTCTTATTTATAGAGCGGAAATAATAGTACTTACCTCACATTGGCTATTGGAAAATTAATTATCTAATAAAACATTTTGAAGAGAAAGTGACATTAAAGTATCTGAGTTGTATTAACATTTTTAAGAAAAGATGCATAGATGATCTTTCCATTAGCAAAATGGTTATTATTATGGTAATGCAAAAGCATACATTGATGTCATTAAGAGCTAAACTATAGGTTGTCTATGTTTATAAGGAAACCTTGAAAACAAAACTATTGGAAGAAGCTGTTATGCAGATAGGTAGTAAGCATTTATGTTTTTCAAGATAATCTACACTTTTTACAGTTAATGAGTAAATTATGTCATTGTATGTAAGAATTTCTCATTTAATAGAAGATGTGCCAAAATCATTAATATGTTAACTTATTTTCCTTGCTTTGTATGTGTTCTGAATAATAACATTTGGGTTTAATCAATGTGTAGAGTGCTTTTAAGAGCGCAGATTTGGAACTAGACCCCTGGGTTCAAATCCTGGCCTTGCCATTTATTTATTATATGACCTTGAGTAAGTTACCTAATTTTTCTCTGCTTCTGTTTCCTCATTGGTAAAATGGGGCTAATAATAACAACTACCTCATAGGGTTGTAACTACTTTCAATAATTAGTACTACATGAAAAGCACTTAGAACAGTGTTTGGCACATAACAAGAACTCCGTGCTAGTCATTATTGTTTTTGTTTTCATCACCATAATCATCATCATTATTATTGGCAGTAGGCCCTTTGATTAAATAAAATGCCTCCAGTAAGTGATGATAGTGCCTTTGAATTTGGCCACGTCAACCAAATAACAAGGTTTTTTTCATGTTTGATTAATTCTGCAAGCAGATAGCCCATGATTCAGTGAATTTTACTTTTAAGTTTAAAAACCTGATCTTGCTCTGTGTGCCCTTATTGGGTGATCTCACCCTCTGCCAAGGCTTTAATTACCACCTATATGCTGATGACTCCCAAATTTATATCTCTAGCCCAGACTTGTCTACTGAGGGCCAGACCTATATATCCATATATAGAACTGCCTGCTGGGCACAGCTACTTGGATATCTTTATGGTTGTCTCAGAATCAGCATTACTAAAAAGAGGTTCATCATCTATCTCCTTAATCTATCTCCTTCTCCAGTGTTTTCTTTCTTAGTAAATGCCATGTACTCTGTTACATCCTACCCAGAAACCTAGGAATCATCCTTGACTCTTTCCTTTCTCTACATGTACTGTTAGTCATTATGTTCTATCAATCATATGTACAAAATAACTCACAAAATCATTTTTCTGTCCATTCCCTCCTCTCTATCCCCACTTGGATTGCTTAACAGTCTCCCACCTGAGCTCTGTGTCTGTGCTCTAGTGTCATTTGTGTCCCTCTTCCTCTTGATAACCAGAAACACCTTACAGAAATATAAATGTAATCATGTCATTAGGACTGGATAAAGGGGCTAATCGTCCTACCCAGGGCAATCTATAAGGGGCTAACAAAACTTTCCTAGAAATCTAACAAGATGGGGAAAATAATATTTACCTGAAATTCTTCTCAGACTATTATATGTGGTTGGAAAAATGGGGGTAAAATCCTAGCCCCCTTCTCTCACTTCCTTGCTCTTCCTCTCCCTCTCTCTTTCCCTGTTCTTCCCTGCAATTTAAGGGAATTCTAAAATGCCTTCAAGGAGATTGGATCTGGTTAGCTGGGGGACTTTTATTTTGCTCTATGAGGTATATAAGTTCATGAACAGAGCTTAGTTGCTTGGGGCAGTAGGAGAAGAGGCTGTCACCATTGATCCTCTTTCTCTGCTTTTCTTCCAGAAAGAGCTCTATGTCATAGGTCCTGAAAGTGTGGACCTGATTAATAGCTTCTGCATCACCTAGGAACTTGTTAGAAATGCAGATTCTTAGACCCATACTAGACCTTCTGAATCAGAAACTAGGATAGGGCCTGGTAATCTCTGTTTTGTTTTAATAAGCCTTCTAGGGGATTTTTACAGATGCTAAAGTTTGAGAACTACTGCCAAACTTTGAAAAAATATTTAAAGAACATTGATTTGAAGGGAGTATGTTATTAGCCTGACTGGAATACTTACACTGATTATGCATGTCACTTCCCTGTTCAAATCCTCTAGGAGTAGCCATAGTCCTTAGGATAAATTTATAACCCTTCAAATAGCCTGTAAAGGACGCTGCCTACCTAGTAATATCAATAATAAATAAAAATAGCCAGTATTTATTCACTGCACAAATATTTATTGAGTATCCACTGTATGCAGGTGTTGTCTAGAGTCTAGACCCTTGAGATGCAGTTATAAACCATAGAGGTCAAGTCCCCGTTCTCATGAATTTCAAGACTAGAGGAAGGGTGGGGCTTGGTGGCTCACACCTGTAATCCTAGCACTCTGGAAGGCCGAGGTGGGCAGATCATTTGAGCTCAGGAGTTCGAGACCAGCCTGAGCAAGAGTGAGATCCCCGTCTCTACTAAAAATAGAAAGATTTTCTGTCTTTTTGATATAGGCATTTATGGAAATAAATTTTCGTCTCGGGACTGCTTTAGCTGTGTCCCACAGGTTTTGATAACTTGTGTCTCCTTTGTCATTTAGTTCAAAGAATCTTTTGATTTCTATCTTGATTTCCTCATTTATGAAATGATCATTCAGGAGAAGGTTGTTTAGCTTTCACAACTTTGAGTAGAAATGAGAATTTCTGTTAGGGTTGATTTCTACTTTTATTCCACTGTGATCTGAGAAGATGCATGGTATAATTTCTATTTTTTTAAGACATGCTTTATGTCAGGGAAATGCAAATCAAAACCACAATGAGATATCACTTACCTCCAGTGAGAATGGCCTTTATCAAAAAGTCCCATAACAATAAATGTTGGAGTGGATGCGGAGAGACAGGAACACTCATACACTGCTGGTGGGACTGCAAACTAGTGCAACCTCTGTGGAAAGCAATATGGAGATACCTTAAACAGATTCAAGTAGACCTACCATTTGATCCAGCAATCCCATTATTGGACATCTACCCAAAAGAACAAAAGACATTCTATAAAAAAGACATCTGCACCCGAATGTCTATAGCAGCACAATTCAAAATTGCAAAGATGTGGAAACAACCCAAGTGCCCATCAATACATGAGTGTATTAATAAAATGTGGTATATGTATACCATGGAGTATTACTCAGCT
>CM052437.1:5473804-5490593 GCA_028533085.1 Varecia variegata
AAATTGGTTTCACTGATCATCACCTAAGAGCACATTCAGGAATAACATTAATCGGGTGTCGGGCAGATGTGGGGTGGGGGAGGGGATGGGTGTATACAAACATAATGAGTGTGATGCGTACTGTCTAGGGGATGGACCCGTTTGAAGCTCTGACTCGGGGAGCTGAGGGGACAAGGGCAACATATGTAACCTAAACTTTTGTACCCCCACAATATGCTGAAATAATAAAAAAATAATAGAAAGAAGTTAGCTGGACAACTAAAAATATATAGAAAAAATTAGCCGGGCATGGTGGCGCATGCCTGTAGTCCCAGCTACTCGGGAGGCTGAGGCAGGAGGATTGCTTGAGCCCAGGAGTTTGAGGTTGCTGTGAGCTAGGCTGATGCCACGGCACTCACTCTAGCCCGGGCAACAGAGTGAGACTCTGTCTCAAAAAAAAAAAAAAAAAGACTAGAGGAGGAAATATGACAAATACATAAATAAATAAGAAAATGATCAGACAGGGAAGGGTTATTCAGAAGATTGAAGTAGGGTGGTATGATCAAGAATGACTCGATGGCTACTGTAGATTAGTTATTAGGGAAAGCCTAGCTGATAAAGTGGAATTTAAGCTACACTTTGAATGAAAATAGAGCCAAAATGTGAATATCAGAAGTATAGTAGTCCCTACTTATCCATAGGGGATACATTCCAAGACTCACTCTGGATGCATGAAACTGTGGATAGCACCAAATCCTATATGTACTATGTTTTTCTTATACATACATTCCTGTGATAAAGTTTAATTTATGGTGTAGGCACAGTAAGAGATTAAGAACAATAACTAATAATAAAATAAAACAATTATAACAATATGCCGGCACCACTACTCTTGTGCTTTGGGGCCATTATTAAGTAAAACAAGTGTTACTTGAACACAAGTACTGCAATACCATGACAGTGTATCTGAGAACTGAGCAAACTGTTAATACAAGTGACTCATGGGTAGGGAGGGTCTATCCCATGGATATGCTGGACAAAGGAAGGATACATATCCCAGGTGGGACAGAGCAAGATGCGCTGAATTTCATCATGCTACTCAGAACAGTGTGCCATATAAAACTGACGAATTGTTTATTTCTGGAATTTTTCCATTTAATATTTTTGGGCTGTAGTTGACTGTGGGTAACTGAAACTGTGGAAAGTAAAACAGAGGATAAGGATGCCCTACTGTACTAGGATTCCAGGTAGAGGGAAGTTGCTGGTACCATGGCACACAGCAAGAGCAAGCTCTGTGTGATGAAGGAGCAGAGGAGGGCTGCAAGAGAATTCTGATGAGGAGTGGGAGGGTGAGGGCCGAGAGAGAAGCAGGGGCAGATATCTGTTAGAGGATCCAAGTTAGGGGTTTGGATTTTCTTTTAATTGAAGTATAATTCATATGTAATAAAATTTACCCTTTTAAAATTACAATTCAATTAGCTGGACATGGTGGTGCATACTTACAGTCCCAGTGACTTGGGAGGCTGAGGCAAGGAAGATCGCTTGAGTGATCTACAGCCTACAGCCACTGCACTGCAGCCTGGGTGACAGAGTGAGACCCTGTCTCAAAACAAAACAAAAAATGTGCAATTTAGCGGTTTTCAGTATATTCACAAAGTTGTGGAACCATCACTTCTTTCTATTAATATTTCCAGGACATATTCATCACTCCAAAAGGAAATCACATACCTGTTAGGACTTTAAGTGTGATAATAAGGCACTGGAAGGCTATAGCAGGAGGGACTTGATCTGATTTATGTTTGTAAAAGATCATGTGGAAAATGGATTCTAGGAGGGAAGGGCGGAAACAGGGAGACCAGATGGTCTTTTGCTATACTTCAGGCAAGAGATGGTAGCTTGGATTAGGATGCTGGTAATGGAAATAGAGGTGGACATGTTCAGGATCTGTTTTACAGGTAGACACTAGTTGAATGCAGTGCTTTTTCAATGATCTGCAATGAAGGACTAATTTGTTAAATTTCCAATCTGTCACAGATCAAAACTTTAGAAAAATACAAAATTATAAGTAGAGACTGTTTCTGGGGGACACAGCTAACAGAGGCGTATGGGATGCTTTCAGTCTATGCCAATTGCTCTGTCAACTTCCTGGATTGACTCAGAGAACCAGCTGATAATACCAAAGAAGGGAAATAGATTGTTCAGTAGCTATCTTTTTGGAAAAATAAATATTTTTGTAAAAAGAACTTCAAATTCAGAAGGAAAAAACCTTGGAAAGAGGTTAAGAGCAGTGTTATTTATAAATGGTGAAACATCTTTTAAACTCCAGATGCCCAAGACTGCTCTGTGCAGACATCTCTGCTTCCCCTGGGCAGATCTCTCATTCTTTCCTCTGCTCCTGTAGCACTCAGCGTGCCTCTGTGGTGGCACTTGTGACGGGTGTCTCTACTGGTTCATCTGCAGGCTGTCTGTCTGACTCATTAGGATGGGGGTGTGGAGGACTCTTCATTTCTGAACCCCTAACACTCCACAGAGGGCTGCATGTATTACCACATGGGGATGAAGTCTAAATAACTTATGAGCATATTAACGTAATGGAATACTAGATAGTTTTAGAAGTGGTAGTACGGGCTGGACACAGTGGCTTATGCCTGTAATCCTAGCACTCTGGGAGGTCAAGGTGGGAGGATCACTTGAGCTCAGAAATTCGAGACCAGCCTGACTGAGTAAGAGCAAGACCCCATCTCTACTAAAAATAGAAAAATTAGCCAGGCGCAGTGCTGTATGCCTGTAGTCCCAGCTACTTGGGAGGCTGAGTCAGAAGGATCATATTGAGCCCAGGAGTTTGAGGTTATAGTGAGCTACAATGACATCCCTGCATGCTAGCCTGGGCAATAGAGTGAGAACGTGTCTTAAAAAAAAAAAAAGACCTACATTATAGCCTATATATGAAATAATATTAAACCAAAAATATAGTTCTGAAATAATATGAATACTGATTACTATATATAAGTACTGTATATAAACTAAAGATACTAAGGGAAAACTTAGCTGCAAGAGGCTTTAACACCATTTTTTTACATAAAATATTCTTAACTTTCAGTAGGCTAAAAATTAAAGAAATCACATTTTTAATTTGAAATTAAAGTCAAATCAATTTTGTCCTTTAACTACTATAGAAATCTGAGAGCCAAATATCAACCCAGCTCTAGCAATGGCAAAGATTTTAAGACAGTGCATTTTGTGTACTTATTCCGGTCATTTTCCTTAATAGTCGTCTTACTTTTAAAATCTTATATGTAGATATATGGATATATATGACATGGTTGCAAGACCCCTATTCCTCATTCTCTAGTCTCCTTCCCTACTTATTTTTCTCTTTAACCTCTCTCCCTACCTAACATACTATAGATTTCATTTATTTGTTTGTTGTCTTTCTCTTCTCACTGGAATGTAAACTTCACAGGAACAAGAATGTTTTTCTGTTTTATTTACTGGTGTATCCCTATAGCCTACAATAGTGCTGGGAATATAGCACTCAATAAATTTCTCTCGAATGAATTAATACATTATAAATAAATATATTTGTTTATATGTATGTGCTATTTTCTTCAAACTCAATAATTGGCTCAAAATATTTGATCTCATATTGTATTATGTGTACGGGACATTGGGATGGGTGGTGAGCAAACAGGCAAGGTTCCTCCCATTGACGGTTCTTCTAGCAATAAGCATCTCCCATGCACCATGCTAGGTGCTGGAACCAGAAGGGTAGACAAGGGAAGTAGGTGTGCCGTCGTGGAAGACAGGGATCAAGGAAGGCTTCCCTGAAGAGGTGATTTACAAGATGAGTAGGAGCCTGTCATGTGAGGGGAGATAGGGATAGAAGGAATGCCATGTTGGAAAGCCTGGTGATGAACTGACAGATAAGATCCCCACTTCTTAGACATATTTAATCTGTTTAGTCAGGAACTTAAGAGAATCGTTTGATAATTGGCTAAGTAGTCCCATGCATGGGTATGGAGAATAATAGACATGATCAAATTTATCATCGTTAAAAATATATGGAAGGTAGAATACACTTAACTGATTCTTACCTTTTTAAGAGACTTTTTTTCCTGAAAACATTTACTGTGCTAAGTCAGTACATAGCACTCATTGAAACTTTTTCTTATTAAAAATACAGATTTGTTGAAGAGGACCATATTCCTTACGTAAATGCTTTTCAGCATTTTCCAGAAGAGATGAAATTATATGGGCGTGACAAAAGAATCTTTGCTGTAGAGGTAAGTTATTTTCTTTTTTTACTTTGTAGTTACTAATAAGACTACAGGAGTGGTTGGTGATTTATATTTCTTGCCTGACTTATTATTTGGTGTTGGAGTTTTTAAAAATGTCCTCTAGTTTTTGTTCTATGCAAATATGGAACATTAATCATAATTTAATGAAGAGTAGGATTATTATCTTTTATTTTCCTTATGTGGCTACTTCTAATCCTTTAGGTTATCCTCAAAATGTAGCTATAGTGTGATGTGTGTACATTGCAAATGGGTACATTGTTGAGACTAAACTTGAGTTTTATAGAGACCTTTAGGTGATTACATTTTTTTTTTTTTTTAAAAAAAGATGTGGGTTTTTTCATTGTTTTTTTACACACTGTGTTGCTTTGGAGGAAAGAGAAGAAAGTTATTACCATGTTTCAAGAGGTACTATTTTAAATCCTTAGTTTGTGTTAGTTTATCTTTTTCTACATCTGTTTTCGGATGTCTCCCATGGAGGGACTTCTGTCCTTTAATTATGAGTTTTTATCACTATTTATGGTGCTCAAAAGTTATTTTCCCTTTGTTCTTCATCAGAAAGTTTTCAGTATGCTAAGTATTAATACTAAATATTTTCCTTCATTTGCCCACTTAAGGAATTATTTTCATAGACCTTAATGACCTTCATGACCTTGACATTGTTTATGGTTTAAGAGACATTTATTGAGTGCCTGTTAGGTGTTTGTGAAATTAAGTAATATTTTTCTTTTTTACTCCTAACAACGCCATAGTCTATAAGTAATGTTTATCACAATAAGGATGAATGTAAATTATAAGATGGTAAAATTGAGTCTCAAAAAGGTTAAGTAACTTGCCCAATATCATATAAATGGCAAATCGTGAGACCTGGATTTGGCCCTTGGTACTGTATCTCTCATGTCAAAAGTCTTTCTTCTATGCCACTATCTTTTTGTTCTCTGACAAAAACTACAGTCGGGAGAGGGTGGAATGTCCAGAGATAGTGGAGTAAAGAGGCTGCAAATCCTCTTCCCCCAAACAAATATAAAATTTAATGAAATTGCCCCCCAAAGCCTCAGGTCTCTGGAAATTGACCAAAGGCTAACTACAAATTGAGAAAGCATTTATTCATGAAAAACTGCGGCGGCAGTCTGTGGCATTCTTCCCTAGGACTGCTCCCATCCCTCACCCCTACTCACAGCCGGTGAGCGAGATGGTGCTGCCAGGGAAGGTGGCTGTGAAACCATTAGCTTTGCTGTGGGGTGGGGGAGGGATGGCTTGATTCAGAGCAGAGGGCAAACCGCCCCCCCCTGTGTGGTGATGTTATCAGGAAAAACAGAAAATTCCATTAGAAATGCTCAGGGAGAGCCCACAGCCCTGTTAGCCTGAGATTGATGTACCACTGGTAGACAAGGCAGAACTTTAACAGAGATCATGGAAATGGAAAGGGCCATAATTGTTAAGGTGACATCATAGATTCTTTACATTTGTAACTGCTGATTATTATTCCAACTGGTGAGAATTTAACATAAGTAAAAAGTTAATGTTTCCTTTATAAAAGTTGAGGTGCAGAGTATAACTTATACTGCTTATATGGATATAATGACTTTCATCTGAAATCTTGAAATGTTTTCCATTACTATTTTATTTATTATTGTTCAGTCCCTGAAAGGCAGGTAGATTCCCTTCTTCAGAAATAGAATTTGAGGCATTTAAAAAAAAAGATTGGGAAGCCTAAGTAATCTAAGATTTTTAATTATTTAAGACATTAGACCAAGATACATTTTCACTTCTCAGTTAATTCTCTTATAAAATATTTCATGTTTGTTCTTTTACAGGTAAATAAGTTACCTAAGTAATCTACCACTTGGTAGTACGTGGTGGGGGAAGGTCCTTTTTGTCAGTTTTTATATTTCTTAAAAGGTTTGCTTTGAGAAGAAAGTCATCATAACACAAAAATATTTAATGGTGGTTTGACAAAAAATTAACCTGTATTCAAACATCCTTTGATGTTCAAGTTGATGTTGGGGTTTATCCCTTTCCATCCTGTGAGTATTAATGGAATGCAGATAGAAAGTGAAATTGCACATTTTACAAGTTCCAGCATGAAATATGTTGTCTTTGAAATTAATGTAGAACTGCTTGCAAATCTGTCCACACATACAGATCTGACAGAATTAGAGAAGTTTACAGTTGAAGAAGAGAAAAATCAGTGAGGGTGACACAATAGGGGCTTCCAAAGGGGAAATTTGAAGTCCGAGGATTAAGAAAGGTCCTTAACAAAGCTAATAGAGCCCTGGTATATTTTGTAAAGTGATTCTCTTTGGAATTATGTTGTGAAACCAAAGGCAATGGGAAGGATGTGTTATCACATAATTTTGCTAGAAAAATTATGCCCCCCCCAAAGTCAGTGTTTCATTCATTCTTTGTTATGAGAATTTAGTAGATAGGCATAATTATAACCTAAATTTTCTTCAATGTAAGATAAAATAAACTTATTTGTATGCCTTTTAATTTTGTTTCGCAAATTAAAGTCTCAACCAAATTCCTTTTTCACTGTTTACCAGTAAAATTTTATCAACTGTTTTTTAAATAGATTCACTTTGAGAGACTTTTATTGGTGTGAATTATCTTTGGATGATAATAAAATAAGATGATGCAGTTCTGCTATGAAAATGACACTTCTTTTCATAAACAATAATCTAGAATGTTTCATTTAAATGAAGATCCTTTACTAAATTAGTCCCATTTTTGAAATTTTAGCAACTTTTTGTTTTTCAAGAATTTAAAATTATTATTTGGCCTGTGTGTTGTCAATGCATACTATGTATTTGTTGCTAATAAAATACATTTTGTTTATGAGTTGTACTTTTACACCTGAATGGAATGGAATGTCCAGATATGTAGGCCTTGATTTTATAGAACAGGTGCTTTCCTGAAAAATTGACTTTAAGGAGTTGAATCATGTGTCCCCATTGACATTCATTATGAAATTACAGACTCAAAATGTGGTGAAAAATGCAGTCAAGAGTTAGAGTACTGGTTTAAATTACATGTTTAAATTACTTTCTAATAAAACATGTAACAGTGCTATTCAAAACAAACCATGAATTATAGTGATTATATTAAAACTTAAAATAACATCCTTACATCTGCTCTCTTAGCATTATATCTCCTTGTGCCACTTAATTTTTTAAAAATTTATTTTCAGGCCGGGCGCGGTGGCTCACGCCTGTAATCCTAGCACTCTGGGAGGCCAAGATGGGAGGATTGCTTGAGCTCAGGAGTTTGAGACCAGCCTGAGCAAGAGCGAGACCCTGTCTCTACTAAAATAGAAAGAAATTAGCTGGACAACTAAAAATATATATAGAAAAAATTAGCTGGGCATGGTGGCGCATGCCTGTAGTCCCAGCTACTCGGGAGACTGAGGCAGGAGGATCGCTTGAGCCCAGGAGTTTGAGGTTGCTGTGAGCTAGGCTGATGCCATGGCACTCTAGCCCGGGCAACAGAGTGAGACTCTGTCTTAAAAAAAAAAAAAATTATTTTCAAATATATCCTTCCCATAGTAAATATTCTAGTTTGAGATGGCAGGCTTAACCAGTGATTCTTTCCCAAAGGTTTCATCTAGTATGTGAGCTTTTATTTATTGAGGGATGTTACTGGTTCTATAAGTAGGCTTTTTTATTATTGTTATTAATTTATTTTTTATTTCAGCATATTATGGGGGTACAAATGTTTAGGTTACATATATTGCCTTTGCCCCACCTGAGTCAGAGCTTCAAGTGTGTCCATCCCCCAGATGGTGCACACTGTACTCATTAGGTGCGAATAGACCCATCCCCTCCTCCCTGCCACCTGCCCGGCACCTGATGAATCTTACTACTAAATGTGTGCATAAGTGTTCATCATTAGTACCAGTTTGATGGTGAGTACATGTGGTGCTTGTTTTTCCATTCTTGTGATACTTCACTTAGTAGAATGGGCTCCAGCTCTATCCAGGATAATACAAGAGGTGCTAGATCACCGTTGTTTTTTGTGGCTGAGTAGAACTCCATGGCTTTTTTCTGGGATACCAATTACATATTAGACTACTTAATACTGTCCCACAGCTCCCTAAGGCTTCTGTTCCTTTTTTTCTTTTTTAAGTCTTTTTGCTCAGTGTGTGTTGTTTTGATGGTTTTTATTGTTATGTCTTCAAATTCACTGATCTTTACTTCTTGAGTATCTTATCTGTTGTTAAACCCATCTAATGTATTTTTCATTTCAGATACTGTATTTTTCATTTCTGGAACTTCTATTTTAGTCTTATTTCTTCCCTTTTTCTTCTCATTATGTTCATATTTTCTTTTATATTATTGAGTATATTGACAATATTTATTATAGTTGTTTTAAGGCTCTTGTCTGCCAATTCCATTGTCTGTTATTTCTGGATCTGTTTTTGTTGATTGGTTTCCTGCTTCTTTGCTTGCCTGATACTTTTTGATTGGATGCAGATATTGTGAGTTTTTACATTGTTGGGTGCCGAATTTTTGTTCTGGCATATATTAAGTAACTTGAAGACCAGTTTGATCCTTTACAAGCTTGTTTTTAAGCTTTGTTATGTCTGATTTGTTAGTCCCTAATTTAGTCCCACTACTAAGGTATATCCCTTCGAAAGGCTACTCCAGTGTCCCTAGTATTTTGAGGTCTCTGCACTCTGGCTGTTGCCTTCTGAGAGCTCTGGAAATTGTTTGGTCTACTGCTTTTCAATGAGTTTTTACCCTGGTCTCACTTTTTTCCCTCATACATGCCTATGTTGGTATTCAACCAAAGACTTGAGAGGACCCCTTTGCAGATTTCTGGAGTACTCTCTGTGCAATTTTATCCTTTCTGGTATTCTCCCTGCAAATTACAGCCACCTCAGCTTTCAGGACCTCCAGTCCTTGTCCCCTCAGCTTAGCAAGACCACCAGCCTCTGTTTCATTTCCCATGCCTGCACTGCGGTTTGGAAACTGCCTCCAGGAAGTAAGCTGGACCATTTGTTTCTCTTCTGTCAGGGATTACAGTCCCATGCTTCCTGTTGTCCAGTGCCTGAAACTATTCTTTCATACGTTTTTTCCAGTTCTCTGTTGTTTATGGTAGGAGTCAGTTCCCATAGTAAGTCCTTTGTGGGCAGAACAGAAGTGTTCAGATGCTTATTTTTAGCCATTTAGAAATAGAATCAGTATTCAGATGCTTTTTAGGTGAATATTACCTGAACAGTTCTTTCTCGAATGCCTAAAAGCTTCTCAGCATTCATTCATTCTTGGATTTTTTTTTTCAAAGCTGTAGTCTCTATTCATGAATATTGTCTCTAGTCTGATCTTTGCTTAATTTTTTTCCCCCAAATGGACCATGTTATTGGAGAGCATGGTTTTGTTTACACAAAATACCTACCTTAGTAGTAATCCCTTTTGTTGACTATTTTTTTCTTTTTAAAATTAATATTATTTTCAATTGACAAATCATAATTGTATATATTTTGGGGGCACATTGTGATATTTTGATATATGTGTATACCATGTGAAATGATTCAATCAAGCTGATTAACATGTCCGTCACCCCAATTATTCATATTTTTATGGTGAGACATTTGAGATTTACTCTTATTTTGAAATATACAATACTGTCATATGCTGCATAGCAGCATTTTGGTCAAGGATTGTCCACATATACCATGGTGGTCCCATAGGATTATAATGGAGCTGAAAAATTCATGTCATCTAGTGATGTTGTACCCTTCATAGCCTTGTAGTACACTACATTCATTACTTATGTGTAAAACAAAAGTTTTACAAAACCCCGTGTAGAACATAGTTTTGACTGCACTGCCAGTCAAAACTATAGCAGGTTCAGTTATGTACAGTGCATAATACTTGATAAGGAATATAAATGACTGTGTTACTGATTTATGTGTTTACTACATACACTTATTATTTTAGAACGTACTTTTTCTAATTCTTAAAAAAGAAGTTAACAGCCTCTAGGCAGGTTCTTCAAACGGTGTTTCAGAAGAAGGCATTGTCATCACATATGACAGCTCCATGCATGTTATTGTCCCTGAAGACCTTCCAGTGGGACAAGATGGAAGATAGTGATATTGATGACCCTAACCCTGTGTAGGCCCAGGTTGATGTGTGTGTTTGTGCCTTTGTTTTTTAACAAAAAAGCTTAAAAAGTAAAAAAAAAAAAAAAAAAAAAAATTAAATAGAAAACTTATAAATAAGGATATAAAGAAAAAAACATTTTTGTACAGATATACAATGTGTGTGTTCTAGGCCGAGTGTTACTATAAAAGAGTCCAAAAGCTTTTTAAAAAATTAAAAAGTTTATAAAGTAAAAAAGTTACAATAAGCTAAAGTTAATTTTTTATTGAAGAAAGAAAAATATTTAAAATAAATTTAGTATAGCCTAAGTGTACAGTGTTTATAAAGTCTACAGTAGTGTACAGTATTGTCCCAGGCCGTCACATTGACTCACCACTCACTCACTGACTCACCACGAGCAGCTTCTAGTCTTGCAAGCTGCATTCATGGTAAGGGCCCTATACAGGAATAACATTTTTTTCTCTTTTATACTGTATTTTTACTGTACCTTTTCTATGTTTAGATATGTTTAGATACACAAATACTTAACCATTGTGTTACCATTGCCTACAGTATTCAGTACAGTAACATGCTGTACAGGTTTGTAACCTTGGAGCAATAGTCTATATACCACATAGCCTACGTATGTAGTGGGCTTATACCATCTAGGTTTGTATATATACACTCTGTGATGTTCACACTATGAAATTGCGTTATAATGCATTTCTCAGAATGTATCCCTGTTGTTAAGCAACACGTGACTATACATTATTATTGACTATAGCCTATAGTCAGCCTCTAGTAATCATTCTACTCTCTACTTCTATGAGTTCAACTTTTTTAGATCCTACATATAAGTGAGAGTGTGCAGTATTTGTCCTTCTCTGTCTCGCTTATTTCACTTAGTCTGATGTCCTCCAGGTTCATCCACATTGTCGCAAATGGCAGAATTTCCATCTTTTTAAAGGCGGTGTAGTTTTTTATTGTGTGCATATACCACATTTTCGTTTTCCATTCATCCATTGATTGACACTTAGGCTGAGTCCACATCTTGGCTATTTAGAATAATGCTGCAATGAACATAGTAGTGCAGATAGATACCATATTGATTTCAGTTCCTTTGGATATATACCCAAAAATGATCCCTGGATCATATGATAGTTCTATTTTTAGTTTTTTGAGGAACCTCCATTCTGTTTCCATAATGGCTATACTAATTTACATTCCAACCAACATTGTACCAGAGTTCCCTTTTCTCCACATCTTCACCAACACTTGTTATCTTTTGTTATTTTAAATTAATCTTAAGTGAAGGGACAGGGTAAAACAGATTTCTTGCAGAGATTTTGGTGGAAAATATAAGCATAATAAATAATGTGACATTGTATCTTGGTAGCAACCATTGCACTTTGCTTTTTTCACTCATAGCCTGGAGAGCTTTTTTTAAAAAAACTTTATTTTGAAATAATTTCAGCTTTATAGTAAAGTTGCAAAACTAAAAAGACAAAATACAAGATTACCCATATAGCCTTTACCCAGATTCAACTATTATTAACATTTTATCCCATTTGTTTTATCCTGTGGGCCAGTTTCCCTCTGTGTATCTGTGTGATTCTATTTCTGAATTATTGAGGGTAAGTTACATCCATCATGACACATTATTCCTAAATAGTATATATTTCCTAAGAATAGAGATACTATCTTACATAATTGCAATTTAGTTATCAATTTTTTTTCTTGTTAGAATTGCATAGTATAGATACGCCACAATTTACTTAACTAGTTCTCTATTGATAGGATTTTGTGTTTGGGGAGAAGGCTAAAGAAGGCAGCTAGGCAATGAAAACACAAAACAAAGAAAACTAGAAACAATCTAAATTTCTATTAACAGGAAAATGTATAAATATGTGATATATTCATATAGGGTATATTAAACAACTATGAAAGTTAATGAACTACAGCTACAAGCAACATGAATGAATCTGAGAAACATATTGAGTGTAAAAGGCAAGACTTAGAAAACTACATATTATAGTGTGATACCATTTTTTTAAAAAAGCAAGTTGATGATGAGCAAAATTCAGGATATTAGTTTCCTCTAAAGGGGGAGACAGAGGGATGGGATATGGGAGTACACTGGTAGATACGATGATATTGGTTATGTTCCACTTCTTAAGTCAGGTAGTGATTCATGGGTATTCATTTTATTGTGCTTCATAGCTTACAGATAAATGTATTCTTTTACATTTTTCAAAATTTTAAAGGCAGCTAGAGGATGTTGTCTAAGTAGAATTTCTAAAAGAAAGGAGTAAAAGACAGTATGTGATGTATGGGTTTGTTTGTGTCTTGCATCCCCAACTAAAAGGTGTAAACTCTTTGAGAGTAGGGACCATATTTACTACTATTTTATTACCTATAGGACCTAATATGATTCTGTATGCATGGTAAGGACTCAGTCTGTTTACTGATTAAATGATTTGAAATAGATACAAAACAGAATAGGTTTAAACAATTTATTTTTGGAAGATTTGAAACTGATTTGTTGAAATCAGATTTCAAATTGGTCTTTTCCACACAAGTAGGAAATTTCCAGACTGTTTCTGATATATTTATTAAATATATATCAGAATGCCATTAAATAGTGGTGTTTGGTAAAAGAAAAATAAGTTATGGGCGTGTCAGTATCACTCATATGAAGACCAGTGTGTGAAATAAATAATCTTACCAATTAGTTTGCATTCTTCACCAATATACTTAAACCAATAGTGAACTACTCAGATTAGAAAATGTATCAGTGAGGCTACTTTTCTGTTTCTTTGAGAATTATACCTTATAAGCAAAACCAGTGATTTTATGTGGATTACCTGTGATTTAGTTTGATCCTGGGCCAGTATACCCCAGTACCCAGTGTGCTCAGCCTGGGGCTTCCCTCACCTCTACTTCCTAGGAAGCGAGAATGGAGATTTGGTTTTACACTAGCCTGAACAAAACTGAATAATGACAAAGGTAAATCTGCTGCAAAAATAATCAAATGACCCTTCCAAAATCAAACAGAAATTACTTGGGGATTATCTACTCTTCTGGATACCATCTTTTAATCTCCTTTACTACAGATATATGAAATTGGAATGTAGCTATGCAACAGCAGAGTATCTGGAGAACAGACAGATCTTAGGAAGAAGGACTCTAATAGGTTTTTCCCAGTTCTGATTCTGGGGCCAAAAGAAATTACTGTCTCCTTTTCAGTTGGCAAGTCCTCATTGGTCATCAATTCATGATTTGCATTTGTTCATAAGGTTTGTATTTGTTTGTGCAAGTCAACAACATGTTTCTAAAGAGGTCTCATCCTCAGGACCAAAGCTGTCTTTCACAAAAAGTGATGTGTTCACCACAAACTTCCAGAAGACTAGACTTTGAACATAAAAAAGTATTTTTTGTTACTACTTGGAAGATTTACAATCATTAAGATAATTCTAGCAGACTAAGAATGCTAGGTGAGCTATTTTCTGAGTCATAATACATGTGGAATTCATTTTTATCCTTCCTCCACAAATAATTATAGTGTGTTGTCATTGCTTCTGATAGTTTTATTCCTTATTAATTTTCCTTTGTTATAGAAAGTCTTGTTATAAGTTTGGATTAACAGGTGCGTGGAGCATTAGCTTTTTCTCAGCTGAATCTTTGCTTCAAAACAACAATAAGAATAAGTAAGGGCGAGGCCCTGCACTCCTTTTTTTTTTCTTTTTTAAAATAGCAGAGCAGGAAGTTTGCCTCTGACAGGGTATTGTAATCAGGTTTATCACAGGAGCCTGCTGTTGTGTAACAGAAACTCTAGCTAGTCCTTACCTGTCTTAAAGCATTGCTTCATGAAGGAAAATAAACTCACTGGAATATTTGTGAAATTCAATAAAATACTTTCCCAAGCACTTGGTTTTTAATGCATGCTGAAACAATTTGTTATAGCTTCATGGTCTTTTAAAAAACATACCAAACTTATGATTTCTTACTGTTGTAATTAAATGAATCAGTATCACTCTAGGAGCCCTGTGTGTTGTGTTATACCTTTTACAGACACATCTTCAGCCAAGTGTAGTATAAGTCCACACTCCTTCCCTCCTCCACTTTTTTCAAAAAAAAGGGGAAAGTTTGGGATGCCTTCAAATGACTGTTATTTAATTGACAGGCAGCTTTTCTTCATTGTGTGCTTTGCCTTTGCTCACAAAAGTGCATTCACTATTCTATAGTATGTTGAAACTTTTAAATGGAAATGGCTTTTCATTAACAAAGGAAGCATTTTCTTCCCCCCTTCCATGTCTTAGCTTTCTCCACTAAGTCTTGGCTTCTTCAGCAGCTGTACCTCCACCAGAAATGACAAAAGGTGCAATTGTGCTAGGAGATGGCAATGAAGATAATGCCAGTGGAGTTGTGTGTGGGGGCTGCTGGGGACTGTTTTCTTTCTGTGTTTGGTTTGGTTTGGTTTTGTTATTCCAGAAGGTTGAGCATACCTTAAAAACCAAAAAGAAAAAAAAAAAAAACCTTTAAAAACCCTTCTCCAACCTTTATCCTGGGTGAGCTGTTTCTTTCCGTTAAGTCGTTCTGTTAGTATTTAAGTGGGCCTCTCTGTCTTAATAACAACATATCTGACAAAGCTCACTTAAAACATAGGGGAGTGGAATAAAGAATACAGAGTATTGATGTGGTTTGTTTTCTTTTTCCAAGCAAGCTGCGAGACTTTGAGTCTTCCTACCATTACCCTGACTTAAGAGCAAAGCTCAGGAGAGGAGATGGGTGTACAAATTTAAGTTTTAGTATTTCTAATCACCTCCTTTTTCTGAGTTGTGATTCCCAACCCCAGGTAGATAGCCTTTTCATTTTATTTATTTACTTATTTAATTTGAAGCTAACCTCTTACCCCCCCCCCCTTTTTTTTTTATCTCTGCCTCTTCTGCTACTTTATTTTTTACTCAAGTTTCTGAAGTATGGTGCTGATTTGAAGCACTATTCTAGCAAAAATCTTTCAGTTCATCTGGTAGAGTAAACTGAAAATCTAGTCTCAGGGCTACCAGCTCTTCACAGCGTACCAAATAATCAGATCATTGGTTGAACCCAAGTATTGGGTCTAGACATACTTGTCTCTTTTAGGTACAATTTATTCTGTCAGTGACTTATGGAAAGTAGAGCTACTTCTCTATTTTCAGCCTTGATTTTCTTTACTTTTACATATTTTAAGCCCACAGACCAGTTTCTAAATGCAGAATATGTAACATACATGTTATTCTACCATGGTCCTTGGCAGTGTTTCTAAATCCTCTCAAGAATTAGTCATTTCATCATCCTCGCTGCACTCAGCAAGGAGGGATGAAGAGGAAACTGGAAATTCATTCTGAAGTACATCTCCAGTATTTTGAATGTTGATCAACAACATTCTGATCTTCTCTCTGAATGAGTAAAAAAAAAAAAAAAAAAAGATGTAATACTGGTTCAGCCAAACCCACTGAGTGGCACTCTGCCATGATGATTCATTTTGCCTTAGAGCAATCTTACACCCTTTGTGAAACTGGGTCCCTTTTGGTTGAAGGAAGAAAAAGACTCCTCCAGAGCTGTCAGTCACTTCTTAAGCACCTCCAAATGAAGGCCTTATTGGATCAAGTTTTAATGCACTCAGTCTTCAAACTTTACTCTAGATTTGTTCACCATCTAACTCTGTAGGACACTTGTAGCCCTCGGGATTGTTTGTGCAATCTTTGTTAGAATAATAACATGACAGGTTTAAAATCTACCTGGGGGAAATTAAAGTGAGCAACAGGTATTCTCAGTTTCCCTGATTCCCACTTCTCCCTCCCCGAATTACTACTGCCAGACAGCAGGAGGAGAAGCCGGCTGATGTCGTTGTTTGTTTCTGGCCTCCCACTTCATCTTAGCCATCACTGGAAAGTGTGTGTGCACTTACTTCTCTTTTCAAGCTTGTTAGAGTAACACTATCTGAGGGTTTGTCCAGTTTGCAAGAAAAATGAGGATGGGAAACCACTACATTTTATTTTTTATTTTTTGCTTCCTACAAGTGGCATATTCTGTTCTCTAGGGATCCACAGATATTTCATTAGTCTCTAGAGCCTCTCAAGGTTTAGTATGCATACGAATATCCTGGAGAGCTTGTTTAAACTGCAGATTCATAGACCCAGTGTCAGAGATTGATTCAGGAAGTGGAGTGTGGGACCTAAGAAAATGTGTTTTTCGGGCCGGGCGCGGTGGCTCACGCCTGTAATCCTAGCACTTGGGAGGCCGAGGCGGGCGGATCGTTTGAGCTCAGGAGTTCGAGACCAGCCTGAGCAAGAGCGAGACCCCGTCTCCACTAAAAATAGAAAGAAATGATCTGGCCAACTAAAAATATATATAGAAAAAATTAGCCGGGCATGGTGGCGCATGCCTGTA
>CM052437.1:5490693-5518654 GCA_028533085.1 Varecia variegata
AAAATGCTATTATACCTTACTAAACGTGCAAAGTTTTAAACAGCATTCTGGTAGACCTCTTATTCTACCCAATACATCAATTTCCACCTGCCTAGTGAAAATATGGTACAAATACCTAGAAACTTCTAAGAGACATGTCCCTTCAGTGTATTCTATAGATGCCTTTTCTAAAAGTCAGAATAAGCCTATTCTAACACAGTCACTGCATGGTTAGTGTAATTATTACATGATCATTGTCCATGTTTTAGAATCTTGTCAGAGACTAACTCCTCTTTCTGGGCTAAGGATAATGGGACAGAGACACTGAAACCATGCTAAGTAACAACGCTCCCAGCCCTTCTGCCAGAGGTTAGATACCTTGCTAAGTTAGCAATCCAGGACCCCAAATTGGCCTGGCTCAGTTGAACTGGGAGCAGATGTGTAGGGAAGGTTGTCCATAGCTAAGCCCTATAGGTACAATTGGGCCACCACCTCATGTGTTGTTGGTGGCGGGAGGTCCTGATGCTTTTAATGACGTCCCCTGGGACAGAAATGTTTGCAGTGGTGATGTGCAATTGTAACTCTTTCCCCTCATTTGAGGCACTAAAAGGAAGATTCCTTTTAATCTTATACTAGAATCATTAAAGAGTAATCAGGCATGATTTTTTGGCAAAGAAGTCTTGAGCAAGAGATTCTGCAGATACTATATTTTCTTTTTGCTCAATATATTTTGTCTCCTGGTATAGGCAGACCCATATCTTGGTGTTACATTTTTAATAGTTTAGTAACTCCATCTTTTTCCACCTAAAAGTGTGTTTCTATTGCTAAGAGATTTTATATAAGATTAAGGTAGATATTAGCAAGTAGTATAGATTTTGAATGTAGATTTTATATATGCTGAATTTTCTAAATCTTTACCTTTACTATGCTTCTAATTATGACCTCTCTAATATGTTGTTTTTTTTCCTTTAGACAGATATTACTTAGGTTCCTTTTTATACCTGTTTTTTATTGTGGCAAAAAATACATAACATAAAATTTACCATTTTAACCATTTTTAAGTGTACAGTGGCATTAAGTATATTTATATTTGTGTGCAACCATCACCACCATCCATCTCTAAACTTTTTTCATCTTCCCACACTGAAACTCCATACCCATTAAACCCTAACTTCCCATTCCCCACTTGCCCCAGACCCTGGGAACCACCATTCTACTTTCTGTGTCTCTGAATTTGACTACTCTAGGTAGTTCACAACTGGAATCATACAATATTTGTCCTTTGGTGTCTGTCTGGCATATTTTACTTAGAATAATGTCTTTACGGATAATCCATGTTGTCGCTTCTGTCAGAATTTCTTTCCCAGACTGAATAATATTTATATATATATATTATGTATGTATATATTAATACATGTAGACACCCCCACCCCCCCACATTTAGTTCATCCATTCATTGGTGGACATTTGGGTTGTTTCCTTTCACCTTTCAGCTATTGTGAACAATGCTGATAACGCTGGTATGCAAATATCTGTTCCAGTCCTGCTTTTAGTTCTTTTGGGTGTATATCCAGAAATCCAACTATTAGGTCATATGATAAGTCTATGCTTAGTTAGACCACCATAATATGATTTTGAATGTTAATTTTTTTATTATTACTAAAGTAATATATTCAGAATGATTAAAAGTAGAAATGTAAAAAATAATATAAGTACAAAGGAGATGAAAATCATCCACAATCCAATTTCTCATGAATGCCATTAACATTTGCTATTTTGATTATCTTATTTAATATGCAAACATATTTGCAAAATTAGGATTAAAGAGCATACCCAAATTTGTCTCCTTTTTAAAAACTCAATATTGTACTGTGAATATTTTGCTAAGTCATGGAACTACTTATGAAAACATTTTTTAAAAGCTGCTTAATATGATAACATATCTAACATAGATGGCTAATAATAACGAAATGATGGATTCATAGTGGGGAATATTTTCTAGTCACTCAAAATGATATTTTTATAGGCTATCTCATGATATAAGGAAATTCTTACAAAATATAATGTTAGGTGAAAATGTAGAGGATGAAACTGTATTCCTAATTCAGTTTGTACAAAAGTTCTCAGATAGAAGGGAGCTGAGCCTAAGAGCATGTGAACTGTTAGAGGGATTTTAGCAGGGGAGTGACATCAGATTTGCCTTTTAAACTCTCGCTCTGACTACCATTTGCAACAAAGCAGAAGCAGATTATCCTGGGACTATCAGGAGGTACAGCCACTGTACACTTAAAAATGGTTAAAATGGTCTGGGGTGGAAGGGATGAGAAAGTCTAGCATTTAGGAACAAGCTTGGAGGTACAGTAAACTGGCTATGGAATGGAATGGCTGTGGTGTGTGAGGAAAGGGAGGCATCAAGGATGTTCCTAAATGTTTGTTTTTTTGTGACTGGGTAAGGAACACTGTTGGAGAGAGAAAATTTGGGATAAATAAGTTTGACATACTGGAGAGATATCCAAGTAGAAATGTCAAATAGGTTGTTGGATTTAAATGCCAATGTTATAAATATGGATGTGCCAAAAAAGGGCTGAGATCCACCAAGATCCTAGTTAGTGGAAGTTTTCTCTTAAGTTGTCAGGGATTTTTGTTGTCTTCAGTGTAGTATTTTATATTTCATAAATTTTCTGTAATGTTCATGTATTTTTTTTTGGAGACAGAGTCTCGCTCTGTTGTCCTGGCTAGAGTGAGTGCCGTGGCGTCAGCCTAGTTCACAGCAACCTCAAACTCCTGGGCTTAAGCGATCCTACTGCCTCAGCCTCCCGAGTAGCTGGGACTACAGGCATGTGCCACCATGCCCGGCTAATTTTTTCTATATATATTTTTAGTTGGCCAGATAATTTCTTTCTATTTTTAGTAGAGACGAGGTCTTGCTCTTGCTCAGGCTGGTCTCCAACTCCTGACCTCAAGCGATCCACCAGTCTCGGCCTCCCAGAGTGCTAGGGTTACAGGCGTGAGCCACCGCGCCCGGCCCATGTATTATTTTTATAATCAAATTTAAATGTTGAAATATATTCATTGTGGCATTATTTATACTAGTTTAAAAATTGGAAACAACCTAAATGTATAACAATGATGGAAGATTGGTTTAAAAAAAGGAGGAATGGCATTGAAAACCCTGTAGTCACCTTTTAAAAACAATAATTTTGAGTGTTATTCAAAAAGGAAAAGTTATCTCTGTTTAAAAATAAATGAAATTTTAAAAGTTGAAATCTGCAATACTGAACTGAAACTAGGAAAATCTAGAATCTATACTATAGTATAAATAGGTAGATTTACATTATTAATAACTATTTTCTCCTCAATTTATATTTATAAGGATGATGACCTATTTGTCACCAGATGTAGAGTTTGCTATACCAGCTTTTAGTGTGGAAGTTTTGAAAATACACTAAATCCTATTAGCCTACCAAATTGCTTTTCATTAATGATGTTATGCTTACTTGTCATGACTTTATCATCCATTAAATCATTTTTTTGAGATGATTGTTTTTCTAAAGGGAACATTCCTGCTCTAGTGTTCTGCTTTGTTTGCAGATAAAAATACTTAATTGCATCTCCTACCTGAATTATTTATCAATAAAAGGATTAGGGCTGCCATAAATCTTGTCAGTAATGTTAAAATTGTCTTAACTTGAAAAGACACTTCAAATTCTGTGCAGAATGAGGCTGAGGTCTAAATGAATTAATTTTATAAATGCAAAGGAAGATATCTTCCTTCCAAAGGTCACTGAGAACTTACGTTTTCCTTTCTTCTCTTTTAAATTCACAGATTAGAATACAATTAATAATATTTTAGTATACAAGTAGCATTACTCTATCTCAACATTAAAAAAAGACTTCAAAGGCCACATTGCTACTTTGGTTTTATAGAAATTTACTCTGTGTTCTTTATTACAGATTAATCATAGGTTGATAATATAGAATAAACTGAAGGCCTTTTTTAAAAATAAAACTCAAGAGTTTAGATACTGAAATAGTTGTATTGAAATAAATGTAATACAGAGAAGATTGTAGCTTCAGGCAAAGTAAAATCAAGCATAGTTATAAATCCTAGAAATTAGCGGTGTGATTGTGTTTCATAAGCATACCCCCGTACCATTATAAAACCTTTCCCTGTGCTTTATAATTGCATATGAGCTGAATTTAACAAAGTAAAATTTTACAAAGAAATAATTCTTTCAGTTGGCTCCCAAACACATTCACACATTTAGAAGATGGGCAAGGCATGACTTAACAGCAGTATTTTCTAAAACAACTCAGGCAATTTAATTGACTGTAAGCTCAAATTGGGAAGCAAATTTTCACTTAGATGACAGAAGAACTTTTTAACAATTAGACCCATTAAAAATGAAATGACTGTCTTTGAGAAAGGTATTGAGTTCCCATCACTGAAGGTTCACAGATATCCTCCTGCTAGGGATTTTATAGGATTGGGCCTCCTGCTTTTTAAGGTCTTCCCAACTCTGTATTTGCCAGTTAGATTATTTCTCCCACAAAGGTGATATATGAACTAGCCCTCTTATACAAAATAGTTTACTTAACTGGTATTATCTTTCCTTTCTTGTCTCCCCCCCCCCCTTTTTTTTCTTTTTATTAAGGTGAAATAGACATAGAAAAGTCCACATATCATAATTGTATACAGCGTGAAGAATTATCACAACCTAAGCATGGTCATGTACCCAGTACCTATGTGGAGAAGTATTACCAGCACCCTAGAAGCTCCGCCATGTGCTCCCTTACAGTCATGACCTCCCCACCCCCAGAGCGGCCCTAACTTCTAACAGCATGGAAGTTTAGGATGGAGTTGCTGAGTTTTGTACACTATATAAGTGGAATCATTCTCTTTTGCATCTGGCTTTTTTTAAAACATTATATTTTGAGGATCATTCATTGTTACATGTAGAGCATTCATTGCATTGCTGAATAATGTTCCATTGTAAGAGTATATCAAAATTTGCTTATCTCGGCTACCATTGATGGACATTTGAGTAGTTTCCAGTTTAGGGCTTTTACAGATAGTGGTGTTATGTACATTCTAGTTCATGTCTTTTGTGGACATATGTACACATTTCTGTTGGGTATACTTAGGAGTAGAATTGCTTTGTCATGGAATATACACATGCTCAACTTGAATAAATACTTGCCAAAAGGGTTCTAAAATGTTTGTATTCAGGCCCAGTTTTAACAGGGTCCTACCATATCAGAAACATTAATTTTCCTGAAATCCCATAAGCCTTTTGTTTATTTCTTACTTGCGGTACCTGACGACCTTCTATTTTAATAACTATAGTTATTCATGCACACCGTATCTCCCTTTCTAGGTTGTAAACTCCTTGAGGAGATTGTCTTATTTATCTTTATATTTCCCAAAGTACCTTGTGTAGAATAGGCTGTAAACTTAGTATTTATATGTGAGTGGATGAGCAAATGAGGAAAAATTATATGTAGTATTAATATTAGGAATGTTCATAAATCACAAAAATGTAAATAGCATATACAAAAAACTACAAGAAAGTGTAGTTTAGTTCTACACTAAAGTTCTAGACAGAATGAATTTAGTGCCTTTTTAATTTAGTATTATTACTGTTTAAAATTGCTAATTTAGAATATTAAAGATTTATGGGTGTTTCTTACATTTTTCCACATTCCAAATTTTATTCAGTGAATGCATATTTTTAAATCAGAAAATATTTTTAAAAATAATTTATGTCGCAAAATTTGCTACCGTGATCTCTCTTTTATTACAGTCTTGGCCTGACTATGAAGATATCCATAAAAAAACAATTGAAATTGCCACATTTTTAGATTTGCCTCGTTTTCCAGACATAACTGAAGACTGCTATCTTCATCCCAACATCTTGTGTATGAAATACTTAATGGAAGTCAATCTTCCTGGTAAGTGTGTGGTATATATGGTGAGGAAGCTTTAACTAATAGAATTACAATAAACAGTATATAGAATTCTTTCAAATCCCAGACTGTTAGAGCCACTTGGAAGAATCCATAATTAATAACATGAAGCTTAATTTCAAAATCCTTTCTTAAAATAATTTAGACCATTTAAAATGGTTAAAGGGGCACTGTTCAGAAATAGAGTTCTATTTTGTGTGAGGGATTTATGCTTGAGATAATGTATCTGGTTTTTATCTTAAGATTGCTAAGTGCAAGTAAAGTAACAAATGTTTCAATATGTCTTATTAATGAACTAGTCTTCCCCCCTCAAAAAAAACCAGCACTTATTTATTTTCATGAAGCATTATTATTACATAATGAATTCTAATTTTTTAAAAATCCCAGAAGCTAAGCTATGGTAGGTAATGTTTTTATTATTTGGTTACATATGCTATTTCCAATCCCTAAAATAAATGGAGATGAAAGTCTGATCAGATCCTAGTGAACTCTTTAAGGCAATATATAGAACGTAGAAAGAGCCTCACTATACCTGGTTCACCGTATACCAAGACACAGGTAACCCCAGTGGAATCTGCTGATGGAATCCAGTCCTGAATTTCTTGCTAGACTAGAAATGTGAGAAATTTAGGACTTATATTCTTAAGAGAAAATACAAACATAGTGTGACTGTACCATTGCTTAAGCAATATCAAAAATGGGATTGAACATATTTTAATAGGACAAGAAAATACATATATTGTGTGAAAAAAGCAATATACAAAATTATATGTACCTTAACTATAAAAATAAATACAAATATATAGTAACATATATACAAATATAAATATATCTATAATTTTAAAATATTTTTAGAAACAGGAACAAAAACAATTTAAACTTTTCAAATGTATCATTTATAAAGCTAAGGAATATATGTCTCTTGTTCAGATTTTCAGAAGTCAATAACTAAGATTTCATAATTTGGAAGATCTCATTTCTGCATTTTGATGTGTTGTATAGGTCAGAATTATTGTTTTAGATTTCTTCCCCTCCCCTTGATGGTTCTCTCAAGTATGGAAATTTCCTGTATTCTGTTATAATTCCAAAATCTTCAATTTATAAAGAAAATACTAGGTTTTGGAAGGAATACCAAGGATTACCAAAATATAACTGATCTAGTCTGATTAATAGCAAACATCTATCTCACATGTTTATTATTAGACAAAGAGAAGGAAATGATATTTTCTAGCCAATGTATACAATTTAACAGTATTTCTTGCCTAACACTTCCTGAGAGTAACAAGTAGAATTAAATCCATTGTAATATGTAAGAGACATTATTGTCATTTAATATTTATTAAGTGACTTTTTGGAGTCATATTATAAAGAATCAGGGTAGAAAAATTTTACTTCTCTCAATCTGTTCAATAGAAATAATTTAAAATATAGAAAACCATTGTACATAAATATTGGTCCTTTTATTTATAATATAGAAGATCAGAAACAACTTAAATATCGAACAGAAAGGTAAGGATTATGTAAACAGTGGTGTGTATATTCAGTAGAACATGATGTAGCTTTTAAAATAATGTTTATGAAGAATTCATAAAAGCATGGAGAATGTTTATATTATAATAAAAAATGAAACAAGCCAAATTACAGAATTATGTATAACATGACCACAGCTACATAAAATGAAAATGTTCATAAAAATATTAGAAGTAAATACCCCAAAATATTAAAGTGACTATTTCTAAGTTATGATAATGCATATTACTATTTTCTTTCTTCTACTTTTATGTCCTATGTTGAGTTTGTGTTACTAGTGGGGGGAAAACAATAAATTATTTTTTTTTAACAAAATAGATCTACAAATTAAGATGTGATAGTCCCTGCGCCTTAGGATTTAGATTCTAAAATGTCTGAAGTTGGTTTGCAAACTACTCATCTGTAAGATTGTAAGGATTTGTAGGATGTGCCATTTTCAAAATTTATAAATAGTGCTCTCAACAGTGCCATCATTCATATGATGCTGTTGATCAAAAAGAAGAGGGCTGTGTATGTGGTACTTTTACAAAGAGAGGTTTTAAGGTTCCCAGGAAGCTAAAAGTGGTTTTAAGCATGCTGGGGCAACAAATACCCCTCCTCAGTGCCTTTAAAGGTGACCATGTAGCCTCTGGGGCTCGGAGGGGAAATTTCAGCAAATATGTCACACATATTCTGACTGAATAAGCACCGCCCCTGAGATGGCTGTGAATGACTCAGATGTACTGTCTAGTATGGTTCCTCCCACAGCTACCGACGAGCCTGCTGGGTAGAGCTTCTGGTGGTTTTCACTATCATTAATGTAATTTCTGGAGAACTTTGGAGCTTCCAAAGTGCCCCTAGGTGTATTCTCTCCTTTGTGAAGGTGGGAAGAGCAAGTGGAATTCCCATTGATCAACGAGACTTAGGGAGGTTCAGTGGCACCAGCTGGCAGATGGCAGAGCAGATTCTTACAGCCCGGTCTTCCCATTCCAAGCCCTGTGTCTTTCTACATTATGCTGCCTTTCAGGATCCTACACTGTCTTTGCTACCTTTCTCATAATTTCTTCCACTTGCCTTTTTATTACTCTACTTTTGGTATAAGAGGAGCAGTTCAAGATATTAATTTTAAGAGAAGGGAACTAATTCAAGAAATATCATTCTTTTTTTTTAAAGGTACTCAAATGTCAGTTTTATTGTTTACGCACACATTTATTTGCTACTACAAAGTAAAAATACAGCACATCAAAATTTCCTTTCTTTGAAATTTTTTTTTTAAACCAGAAAATCTAATCAATTCAGCTCTAGCCAAACTACCCAATGTTTCCTTCACATTCTTCTCCCACAAGTTACTTTGCTGCAAATTCTTGATGAGGTTGAGTTTTATCTCACTGACTTTGGGTTTCTAAAACACATGGGAGGGCTGGGCGCAGTGGCTCACGCCTATAATCCTAGCACTCTGGGAGGCCGAGGCGGGCGGATCGCTCGAGGTCAGGAGTTCAAGACCAACCTGAGCAAGAGCGAGACCCCCGTCTCTACTAAAAAATAGAAAGAAATTATCTGGATAGCTAAAAATATATATAGGAAAAAAATTAGCCAGGCATGGTGGCACATGCCTGTAGTCCCAGCTACTCGGGAGGCTGAGGCAGAAGGATTGCTTAAGCCCAGGAGTTTGAGGTTGCTGTGAGCTAGGCTGATGCCACGGCACTCTAGCCTGGGCAAAAGAGTCAGATTCTGTCTCAAAAAAAAAAAAAAACAAACAAAAACAAAAAACAAAAATAAAACACATGGGAATACTTCAGATCTATTGAGGATTCTTTGGGTGAAATAAAAAAGTAGAGCTAAAGTACACTGAAGTTATTCAAATACATTCAAACTATACAGATCCCTTATAAATTACTGGTATCAAAGTAATATGGAAAACATACAAGAAAAAAATATCATAGAACTCATCATAGATTATCAAAATTATTGCTATACAGTCTATCCTAACAAAGGGTAGCTTTCTCAACTTGCTGTGTAAAATTACCAGCAAAAACCAAAAGCATAAGAATAAGGTTTACGGTGAAATTGGCTTGGTGTCATAATTGCCTATTCTAGCATTTTCAGAAGGATCCCATCTGTGATACACGCAGAAACTGCACCTACATTTGAATGGTTCGCTTCTTGATTCACTCTGAATTCCTTTAGGTCCAGTGTCTGCTAGTTGTCTTTCAAGCCGAGAAAATCTGTTGAGTAGAAGATATCTCAATCTTACCAGCCTTTCTTTCCACTCAGATAACAGTGTCCTTACTCCTCTTCTCCTACAAGGCAAGCCATCTCTGATAATCCTGAGAGATGCTTTCTCTTCTAGCATGTTGTTGGGGTAAATCTGGTAGAGGGGAAGGGAAATTGGTGCCAGCATTGAGAGTCAATTTATCAAGGCTCTTTATTAAAGTTCCAGAGAAGTTATGAGGGGACTCTGAATTGTCTTAGGAATTTTCTTCAGTGAGCATTTGTGAAGACTCTGGGACCAAGGCTGGGTCAGGCATTTCTGATGGGTCCCTCGCAGTCTAGTCACAGCTGTAAGCTCCTCCTGGATCTTTGGGTCCCAGCAGAATGACAGGGAAACCTGGAAAGAACTCTGTAGCTAAGAAAGAGCCTGAAAACCTGAACTCCAACAAACAGTGGTAAAAGAACTGATAAGAAATATCATTCCTTATAAAATAGTATAAAATAAAATAAAATTCAAAATATGGTTTTGAATTTTAAGTTATCTGAGAACAGCCTCTAATACCCAATGTAGATAATAGATAAAATTTTAGTGAGTGCATTTTATTTATTTTTTTATATTGATACATTTCTCAGAAGTGAGTGTATTTTAAAATTAATTTTTCCATGTTTTAAGGATATGTGTTTAAGTGCTAGAATCCTATTACTCATTTTTCTGTTTTCCTCCTTTCTAGCACAGTGTTTTATACATAGTAGGCACTCAGTAAATGCTTGTGGAATTGACGGGAGTAAATTTAGGTGGAATCTGTAAATTGAAATCATCTTAACAATAGTAAGTCCAGATTATCACACAAAGATCTTCGTGATCTGGTGCTGCTAACCTCTTTACACTTCAACACTAAAGACTTGTTGGACCACTTGTATTTCCCCAAAGCACCATCTCATCCTTGTCATTCTCCTTACTAGATTGCATTCTAAATATTTACCTGTTATTAAACACTGAGCTCCTTGAGGGAAAGGACTATATCTTTATCTTCAGGTACCCAGAACATACTAGTTGCTCAATAAATGTTGAAAAGAATGAGTAAAAGCCCAGTGAAAACTTTAGCTAAGTTAATAGAATGTGTAATATTAGACATATAAAAATAATTTGATGACATATTTTGAATTATCATTGTTATATATTTTCGATTTCTGTGTGAACATAGCTTTTTTTGTTTTTTTCTCGAGACAGAGTTTCACTGTGTTGCCCTCGGTAGAGTGCAGTGGCATCATCACAGTTCACTGCAACCTCAAACTTCTGGGCTCAAGTGATCCTCCTGCCTCAGCCTCCCAAGTAGCTGGGACTACAGGTGCATGCCAGGATGCCTGGCTAATTTTTCTATTTTTTTAGTAGAGACGGGGTCTTACTCTTACTCAGGCTCGTCTCAAACTCCCGAGCTCAACTAATCCTCCCGCCTTAGCCTCCCAGAGTGGTAGGATTACAGGCGTGAGCCACTGCGCCTGGCCAACAAAGCATTTTTAGTTAGTGAAAAATTTTTACTTAAACATTTCAAGAAAGAAATACCATAAACATGTAATTAGTACCAATTATATGTAGCCTGCCGCAGTTAGGAAGATTGAGTCACTCTCAAATTTAAGAGGAAGACAAAGAAGTAAACGCTTAACTTCATTCAGGAGAGGGGTGAATGCCAGAAAAGCTGCCTTAGCATTCAGAAGAAGGCTGATCAAAGAAGTCTGCTGGGCCGGGCGCGATGGCTCACGCCTGTAACCCTAAGCACTTGGGAGGCCGAGGCGGGCGGATTGTTTGAGCTCAGGAGTTCGAGACCAGCCTGAGCAAGAGCGAGACCCCGTCTCTACTAAAGATAGAAAGAAATTATCTGGCCAACTAAAAATATATATAGAAAAAATTAGCCGGGCATGGTGGTGCATGCCTGTAGTCCCAGCTACTCGGGAGGCTGAGGCAGGAGGATTGCTTGAGCCCAGGAGTTTGAGGTTGCTGTGAGCTAGGCTGACGCCACGGCACTCACTCTAGCCCGGGCAACAAAGGGAGACTCTGTCTCAAAAAAAAAAAAAAAAAAAAAAAAGAAGTCTGCTGGTATTATACAAGCGTTCTCAGAAGAAATGATTAGTATAACTGAGTTCTGTAAGCTGAGTGATAATCAGCCCAGCAAAGCTTGAGATGAGGAATGGGGAAAAGGAATTGACTTCTCTAGACAAAAGGCCAAAATTACCTGTGCAAAGCAGAAAGGCAAGTGAGAATATGGCTTGTTTGGGGAAGTATAGAGAACTACTCAGGCTGGAAGCTAAAAGTTCTAATGGATTCATGAAAGCAGGGGAATGAGATGATTGGACCACAGCAGGGTAAGACCAGAACAAGAGACACCAAGTTTGAGGGTGAACTAAGGAGCAACAGTGGAGAGAGAAAAGGGGATGGATTTGAGAGCAGTCAGCACTGATCTAAGTGCTTTAGGTATATTAATTCATTCAGTCTTCACAATAACTGTGAAGTAAGCACTATTGTTATCCCTTTTTATGCAGATTATTTTAAAAACTGAGGCACAGACAGGTCATGTAACTTGTCCAAGGTCACAGAGCTAGTGAGTTACGGAGCAGGAACTCCACTCCAGGCAGTTAGTTCCACAGTCTACTCTTAACCATGTTATTATATGCTACATTAAGGGAGTGGAATCAACAGGACATGGTGACTGAATGGATGTAAGAGATTCAGTTCAATTCCATGCAAGTTCATTAATGCTCTTATAAATAATGGTTCTCATACTTAAAATTAATTAGAATAAGATGTGGTACATATTAGGTACTTAGATTAGGTAGTACATAAATTTGTTTAGTAACTAAGAGTTTTCACTTGTACTATCTTACTTAATCTCAGTTTATCCTCATTGTAACCCATTTTACAAGTGAAGAAACTGAGGATAAGTGACTAAACCAGAAGCACAAAGGTAATGATTAGAAAGCCTAAATATAGGTCTTAGGTTTCCTGGTTCCTACTCCCACATTATTCAGCCTTGAATAATACATGCAGTCTATGCTGAGCATGTCATTTCTTTAGTAAAGCAGTATATCTAGTTAAGCACATGTCGAGGGCTTCCAGTATGCTAGCCAGGGTACCAGCCGGTACATGTACATTCCTAGAGAAGGTTTTTGGTCTTTCAAGGGAATTATTTTCAGGGAAGCACACACTGCTATAGAAACATCGACAAGACATGGATGAAACAACAGAACACTGGTGTATAGCTGTCTACAGGGCTCCAGGATGTGTCCTACAAATAGTAGATGTTTTAGGAAGTCAGAATAGAAAACAATATGCCTTGCCAAGATTCTGTCACTAGTTTGTCTATACAGATATCATTTTTTTGTTTATTCACAAAATGTATGTCTCCAGGTTCCAGCATAGTATCATATTTTAAGATAAAGGTTATCCTGTGGTTATACACATTAGTGTGGTCTAGTTAGCCAAAGATTTTAATTCACATTCAACTGTTTTGTTCTTCAACAGATGAAATGCACGGTTTAGCCTGCCAAGTGATAAAAATGACTGGAATAGGAGAAGTGGATTTTCTGACATTTGATCCTATAGCTAAAATGGCAAAAACTGTTAAATATGATGTGCAAGCTGTAGCTATCATTGTAGTAGTATTGAAACTGCTCTTTTTATTGGATGACAATTTCGAATGGTAAGTGTATGTTAATATTATGACAAGTAGCACTTTATTGTGCTGATCTTAGTTTTTAAAAGAAGGTAAGGAAAAAAAATTGAATTGCTTTTACCTAATTATTGAGAGTAAAGAAATTCATGTTATCTCAATAGAAAATGGAGACTGTCAGTTGTTACAGAACATTGACTAGTAGTGGCAATTACTTCTTACATGATACTTGACTCAGCTGTTTGTCAGTTGTTTGATCATGTTTTATTCCTATTGTTCTTCAGGTAGCAATGTTTGTCATTGCATCACTGATTTCTGAGTTTTAAAGTATCATAAATCCTAAAGAATCATTCAGCACTTTATCACTATGCCTTTAGGCTTCTGGCACTATGTATTAATATCTCTCAAAGATTTTTTAGAAAGTAAAGTAATCTTCCCCCTCCCAAATGCCAGCAAAGAATGACAGTGTTTAGAGTGTCCCTGCTTCAGTGATTGCTTCTCCATTAAAATTTGGCATCAGTTACTGTTCTATACTTTTCTCTCAGAAGAATTCAAAATTAACTGTCCAAATATGTGATTTCTGAGTTGACTTTTTTTTTTTTTGTTATATACAGGTCTTTGTCTAATCTTGCTGAAAAATATAATAAAAAGAACAAAAAAGGTACTAATTTTTATCAGTCAAATTCAAAGTGATTATAACTGATAGATTAAAATATATAATAAATATAAGGAGGAAACTTTGAAAAATAGACATGTATACATATACATACACATATATACAAATTGTACCTTGTACCAGGATGATTTTTTCATATAATTATCTAATTATATCTCTAGCCTACTAAAAAAGTCAATGACTTCCTACTATGTGTAAGACCAGCCTGCTTTTTATTCCTCACTTACACTTACTAGCCATGCTAGACTGAACTTACTGGCTGCTTTCTGACCATCATGTCTATTTTGATGCCTTCAGCTTTTGCTCTTTCTGTTCCCTCTATCTGGAATGCTCTTTCCTTCTTACCCTGTAGCTCCCCTTCAGTCCCTAGCAAATCCCTTTTCATTCTTCAAGATGCAGCATAAATACCATTCTTTTACCTGTTCTTCACACCACTTCACACCACTTCATCTCTTCCCAAATCAGAACCAATTACTCCTGTCCAAACTTATACTCGATATTTAATACATTGAATTATAACTAGTGGCCTAAGTATATCTGTCCCTATTAAATTACCAATATTTGTAAAGTGCTTAGAAGAATATCTGGCATATAATAAGTACATTGTAAGTGATAGATAAATAGGTAGATTGTGAGCTTCCAGAGAAGGACTATATTTTCCTTATTTTAAAAGTATCTTTAGTGCCTAACATAGTGACTGGCCTAAGAGCAACTCAGTGAAGTGTAGTGGAATATGTGAATTCTTAAATTCGATTCTAATTTCTTAATATTCTCACTAAGATTTACATTCATTGGTTTTCGGAGCTTGAGTTTAATGGTGGTAATCAGTTTGTGTGTTCTTTCCAGAATATGTATAAAATACTTCTTTCTGTACATTGCTTGTGTTGCCTTCTACATAGAGTGAAAGGTTGAACTAGCTGTCTTCTAATGTCCTTTCTGATATTGAAAGGGGATAGTAGACTGTGTAGATGTATAAAGTAAACAGAGCACTTTGACCTCTCTCCCTTGTAAACCTCAAATCTATGCTGTCAGCAGGGCAAGGATTGTTGTCCTCATTCTCTCTGCTGCCGTGCTGACTACCATCCCCTGCCTCCCCACATTATTGATTAGGAGATTGTGATTTAGAGAAGTTGTGACTTACTCAAGATCAAAGAACCTTAAGTCCTATTAATTGTTACAGTTTTCCTCTCTATAATTTTGGTAGTTTCCTTTTTTCAAGGCTTTATGGCCTACAACATCATATTGGATTAGATGATGATTATATTGGCCAGTTGAAAATATTTTTAATTAGACATTGAAAGAGATTATTTTCATTGGAGAATAATGGAGAATGATCCCCATCTGGATTGAATAAAAGAGTGAGGAGTGAATTTTTATACTTGACTGCATTCAATTCTGCTGTCTCTCTGACCTCTACATCTTGAACACACACTCACACCTACTATCCGGTGCAATCTACTTTCTTACTTATCTCTAGATTCTTTGAATCATTAGGAAGAAGAGGAAAAGGAGTTGATGAAACTGAAAGTCTGGATTCAGCTACTACAATACCATTTTACACATTTATCAATCATTTTTCCCGTAATTCATGTATTTGCCATATTGGAGCACCACCATGTGCCAGATGCTGTGCTGGGTGTTGGGTTTGAGGGGAGGAGAGGGCAAACAAAATATATGTTCTGTTCTCAAAGAGGTAATAGTCAAGTCTAGGAGAAACAGACATGTAAAAAGATGATTTCAGCATAATCTAATTGGAGCCACAGTATAGGTAGGAACTTAGAGGGGGGAGTGACTGATTGCTTAGGAGAGTCATATTGGAGTATGGAGATAATGACTCCATCTATAATTTCTAAGAGCTACTATTTAAGTGTTTAGCTATGTCATTGAATGAAGACTCAAATGAACAATGTATATTATTATAATGTGATTTATTTGGTTAATAATGTTAGATTTTATTTCTTTCAGATAAGCCATGGTTTGATTTCAGAAAGTGGTACCAAGTTATGAAGAAAACTGTTGATGAGAAAAAACATAAATGGGAGGAAGCCAGGGCAAAGTATGTTATCTCCGCTGGTTTTAGACTCACCTACTCTATTTTTGTGTCCCTCACATTTTAAAACTGAAGTTTCATCAGTTTAGATTCATCAGCTAATATTTCTAGAAATATTAGCCCTACATTGTAATTAATTTTTTTCTTTTTTACATTACTATTAACTAAACACTAGATTTAATTTGGATTTCACCAGTGTTTCCATTAATTTCCTCTTTCTATTCCAGCATCCAATCTAGGGTACCACAATGTACTTAGCAATTAACTTCTTATAATTTGCATGAGTCTCACCTGCATTTCTAATACTCCTCCCTCTTCTCCTTTCTCAAATTTGGTCATTTCCCATCTATGCTTCCCAATATTAAAAAGATTACAAATGTTACCCTGTGACATATGTAATTGGAATATTCTCCGAAAATAAAGATCCCTATGAAACTCGAAACAAAGGAAAGCAGACAGTGAGTACATTTAATGCAGTGAGTGTCACTGACTTTCTTTGAACTGTCATTCTGATAGGGATTCACTGTGATAGAGTGGCAAGAGCATAGCTTTAGCGATAGACAGTGCTAGGTTTGAATCCTAACTGCATTACAAACTAGCCATGTGACCATGGTGAGTCACTTATCCTCTTGTTAAGTCTTTTAGTCTCTGTGAGACTTTAAAGAAAAAGTTAACATCTCTGTATTTTATGTAAATTAACAATAATACTAATTTGATCAAGTAATTTTATATCCTTTGAGAAAAATCAAGGTTTCTCAAATTAGTTGAAATGATAATTTGTTTAGTTCCAGTTTCCTCATCACTACAATAGAGATAATGCCCACTTATATACTGTAATTAAGATCCAATTTTCATGGTTCAGAGGTAGAATTAGATTGTTTTTCCTCTAAATTTCAGAGGGCTTTTCAATAGGGAAACAGACTCTCAGGGGTGGATAAAGCACTGTGGACAAGAGGATCCCTGCCAAAGTGGGAGGAGAGACAGGTTTTCACTGGTCAGATTTGATGGACAGTGATAAAGGGGTGGAGATGAATTTATTCTGACAGCTATGGAGTCCCAGGAAACTGGTCCTTCCTCTTCCTCACCAGAGAAAGAACGGCTCTTCAGTCAGTGAGTCTCAGTGGCATAAGGGTAAGCAGTAAGAACAAGAGTTTGTTCTGTCGTCTTAGGTCATCTTAGAGAATCAGGGTTCCTATTCATGGTGCCGGCCAGGCCCAGTCCTAACTGATCCTGAGGGCCAGGTGTTCAGGGGCTGTGCTACCCAGATGTTTATTGGTGACAAGGCTTTCCTTAGGCCAAACCAGGCACCAACTTCTACTTCAAACATAGCTATTGGAGGTCCAATTCATGTTGTGGTGGTATAATCAGTTGCACATCTAAAATTTACTGACCTTTAGCTATTTAAGGAGACATTTTAGTGGCCAAAGAAAGTAAATCTAGTACCAGACGCAGTAGCTCACACCTGTAATCCCAGCACTTCGGGAGGCCAAGGCAGAAGGATTGTTTGAAGCCAGAAGTTCCAGACCAGCCTGGGCAACATAGCGAGACCCATCTCTACAAAAAATTTAAAAATTAGCTGGGCATGGGAGCACATGCCTGTAGTCCTACTTACTCAGGAGTCTAAGGCAAGAGAATCACTTAAGCCCAGGAGTGCAAGGGTGCTATGAACTATGATTGTGCCACTGCACTCCAGCCTAGGTGACAGAGCAAGACCCTGTCTCTTAGAAAGAAAGTAGGTCGAGTTATAAAATGGTATGTGCCAGGGAGGTACCAGGCCTCAAGGAGGAGGTTGTTCAGGAAATCCCTTACCAAGATCCTACTTCCTAGATTATATGCTATGGGCTAATAATGCATATGCAGTGTAAATCACTACTAACTAATGCTTGGGCACAAAGCCACTGTGCATGATGATCACCTGTCTATTTGACTCTACCTCATCCCCATTTTGACATTTAAATTTCTAATTTTTCTCTCTGTTCCTCTGAACATCACCATTCATGTCAGATGAAAATTATTAAAACATTTTCTGTAGTCAAGCATGAGTCCCTATGCATGAGATTAGGAAAAACACTAATAAATGGTAGTTGAAAACCTAAAAATAGCTTAAGAGGCTGCTTTGATGACTTCCAGTTGTCATAGAAGATGTTGAGAAGTACATGGAGGACTTTTTTCTTTAATTTCAGTAGATTGGTTGCCTGGCTAGCTTAGTCGGTAGATCGTGAGACTCTTAATTTCAGTAGATTTAGGGAGTACAAGTAGTAGTAGTTTTTTGAAACATGGATGAATTGTATAGGGGTGAAGTCAGGGCTTTTAGTGTACTCATCACCCACACAGTATATGTTGTACCCAATAGGGTAATTTTTGATCCCTCACCTACCTCCCACCCTCTTCCCTTCTGAGTCTCCAAAGTCTGTTATGCCATTCTGTGTGACCGTGTATACCCATTGCTTAGCTCCCACTTACACGTGAGTACATGTGGTATTTGTTTTTCTGTTCCTGAAATAGTTCACTTAAGATAATGACTTCCAGTTCCATCCAAGTTAATATGAAGGACATTATTTCATTCTTCTTTGTGGCTAAGTAGTATTCCATTGTGTGTGTGTGTGTGTGTGTGTGTGTATACCCAACACATTTTCTTTATCCACTCATCAGTTGATAGGCACTTAGGTTAGTTCCATATGAATTGTGCTGCAGTAAACATACGAGTACATTTTTTGCTTTTCAATGTAATGACTTCTTTTCCTTTGGGAAGATACCTAGTAGTGGGATTGCTGGATCGAATGATAGGTCTACTTTTAGTTCTCTGAGGAATCTTCATACTATTTTCCATAGAGATTGTACTAATTTGCATTCCCACCAACAGTGTATAAGCGTTTCCTTTTCACTGGATCTGTGCCATTGATTGTTTTTTAACTTTTTAAAATGGCCATTCTGACAGGTAAGATGTTATCTCATTATGGTTTTAATTTTCATTATTAGAGATGTTGAACATTTTTTTCATGTTTGTTGGCCATTTGTCTGTCTATCTTTTGAAAAATGTCTGTTCATATCTTTTGCCCACTTTTTAATGTGGTTATTTGTTTTGAGTTTCTTGTAGATTCTAGATATTAGTCCCTTGTCAGATATATAGTTTATGAATATTTTTTTCCAATTCTGCAGATTGTTTGTTAATTCTGTTGATTATTTCTTTTGCTGTGCAGAAACTTTTTATCTTAATTAAGTCTCATTTGTTTATTTTTACTTTTGTTGTATTTGCTTTTGGGGTCTTAGTCATAAATTTTTTACCTAGGCCAATGTCCAAAAGAGGTTTCTAAGTTTTCTTGCAGAATTTTCATGGTGTTAGATCTTACATTTAAGGCTTTAATCCATCTTGAGTTAATTTTTGTGTATAGTGAGAGATAGGAATCCAATTTGTTTCTTCTGCATGTGGCTCTCCAATTTTCCCAGCACTATTTATTGAATGGGATGTCCTTTCCCTAGTGTATATTTTTGTCTGCTTTGTCAAAGATCAGTTGGTTGTAGGTGTATGGTTTTATTTCTAGGTTCTCTATTCAGTTCTGTTGATCTATGTGTCTACTTTTATGCCAGTACCATGCTGTTTGGATTACTGTAGCCTTGTAGTATAATTTAAAGTCTGATAATGTGATACCTCTTGATTTGTTTTTGTTGTTGTAAATGTGTACTTTTGTATACATTTTGTTCCCTGGCATTAAAAATGAATGGTGAAAAAATACCAATTAAAGAATACTATAGATTTTAAAAAACATATATTTCTGGCTTCCTGTTCTTTTCTAGAAAGCTCACAGGTATTTCTTGAGTATCCACTAGGTAGGCACTTTGTCAAGCAGTAGGTAATAATTACTTCTGATTATTGTGTAAGATTTAAAGAAACTGTATGTATATTATCTTAATTATTCCTTACAACAATGCTGTGAAAGTAGAAGACAAGTTTAGAGATGCTAAATTCATTTGTTTGTTCATCATTTAAATGAGTGCCTACTATGTACCATTCCCTGCCAACACTAGGGGCATAAAGACAACTGAGACTTCGCCTTTGAGAACCTCCATAAGTTGTCACTCAAGGTCATACCACTAGAAAGTGGAAGAGCCAGGTCCTCTCATTCAGTACCCTTTCCTGTTGCCACAGTACCTCTCCAAATAAGAAAATGGCCTGGGATCAAGAAGAAGGTAGATTCATTTTTTGTTGTAAATTATGAAAGTCCTCTAGGGAACTCAAAAGTAATTAAAATAAGTCTAAAAATGAGCATTGTTATCTTTGTTCCAGAGCAGCAGTGTCTGTCTGGCAAAGTTTAGCAATGGCCACTAGAACCGGAAATAGGACATGTCACTTCTCTTTGGCCTGAGTCCAGACTGGCCACCCCTGATCTGTAGGAACCCAGGTGACTCTTAGTCTTTGTCCTGGAGGGAACCCCAAGGGCCAGATCAATCCAGGATCTCCATTTTACAGAACCTCCCTAGCTGCCCTTCCCTAGACAAGAATAGGTTGAGTCAGTGCAGGGATTGTTAGGACTGTGTCATCCTGGAATCCAGATCTTTCCTCCTCATTCACAACAGGAATAGGATGGATTTCCTGGTGTCAAGTGCCAGAGAGACTGGCACTTACTGTTCACTGTGTATGAGTTGTCAGAATCAGAAGTACCATGACTTAATCTTCAGCAAAAACACAACTGGGGCAAAGGCAAGGAGGAAGAGTTGTTTCTTAGGTGGCTGCACTTTATGAGAATGAGCAACAAGGGAACTTTATGGTGAGGCAAACCATTTCTGCACTTTTTGTATTATCAAGAGCTTCTCCAAGATCACTCAGCATCTGGGAGGCTTTGAGGAGGAGCACACCATTCTACTGGCCTGCTCTCTCAGTCAGTGCTTCCTTCCAGGATGCAAGCTCAGGAGATAGTGTAGACATGTGCCAATAGGCCGTTCTGAGCCAGAACTATTACACTGAATATTGGGAATTTCAGATATTGCTTCAGAGGAACTGTTCTCTGAAATGTGTTTAGGTCCATTTCGTCTCCATCCTGCTCCAGCTGTTTTTCTGCCTTGTACAGGTACATGTGGAAAAGTGAAAAGCCACTCTACTACTCATTCATCGACAAACCAGTAGTATATAAAAGAAGAGGTGAGTTGAATTTCCCCTTGTTAATACGAAGTAACAACACAGTTGTAGAAAAGCTAAATATCTGGACTTGAACAGTGAATTCATAAAGTAAATTTTTTTACTTTTTTAAACAAATGTTTCAGTGCGCATATACATCCAAAGGAGCATCATCCTGTGCAAGAAATCTCCATAGGAATCTCTTTCAGGAACATGCCATTATTCAAAACAGAGCTAAAGTTCCTACCAAATTCTAAAACCCTACATTTCTGTGACTTTTAGAATTCTTTGTAGAATTGCTGTTAGATTGTACATTCTTTTTTTTTTTTTCAATTGTGGCCAGACACAGTGGCTCATGCCTGTAATCTCAACATTTTGGGAGGCTGAGGCATGGGGATCACTTGAGGCCAGGAGTTCAAAACCAGCCTGGGTAACATAGCGAGACACCATCTATACAAAAAATAAGAAACATTGCTGGATGTGGTGGTGTGCACCTATAGTCCCTGCTACTTGAGAGGCTGAGGCAAAAGGATTGCTTGAGGCAAGGAGTTTGAGGCTTCAGTGAGCTATGATTGCACCACTGCACTCCAGCTTGGGCAACAGAGTGAGACCCTGTCTCTAAAAATAAATAAGTAAACTGAAAAAATAGTGGTAAAATATATGTGACATAAAATTACCATTTTAACCATTTTAAAGTAGTTCCCCCATTCCCCTCATCCAGTTTTAATTTCCCCTAATGTTATCCTCTTACATTACCATAGTACATTTGTCAAAACCAACATTGGTACATTCCTATCAAGTAAACTCCAGGCTTTAGTTGTGATTTAACGTTAGTTTTTATTTTATTCCTTTCCTTTTTTCCTCCATTTCCAGACATGGTGGTGAATCTACAAAAACAATTTAGCGCACTGGTTGATTGGACACCAACTGTTGAAAAAAAACGCCCCTCAAGTTTTCAGTTCAACTGGACTGAAGAAGACACTGATAGAACTTGTTTCCATGGACACAGCCTCCAGGGAGTCCTGAAGGAGAAAGGCCAGTCACTGCTAACCAAGAATTCATCATACTGGCTTAGTACACAGAAATTCTGTAAAGGGTATGTAATGCTCCTAGAAAAAGTCACGTATAATTTAATCAGTTAACTATAATAAGAGCCAGATAGGTTATTTGTTGGAATTAGAAGCTTTTTGAGCTTACGGTCAAGAAAATCAGAATTTATCCTTTGAGTTTTGTGTGAGAGTTTTAGGAAAGCTGGTAAAAATCCAGAAAGATGACGGAGCACAATTAGCACAAACTGTTCCTCCTAGCTAAATTAACCAAACAGAAGTGTCAGTGAATGCTCAGGAAAATGCACAGTGTTTTTTTGGTACATATTATTTCTTTTTCTGGATAAGTGACATATATCATGTCCTTTTATCTCTTAATACTGTAAGTATTTCCTAAAAATAAGGATATTCTCTTAAGCAACCACAGTATAGTTATCAAATTAAGGAAATTTAATATTGATGTGATACCTTTATCTAAACCACAGTCCATATTCCAATTTTGTCAGTAGTCCCAATTGTGCCCTTTTGTAGCAGGATCATGTTCAGGGATAGATCCTAAGAGAAACCAGTGGAGAAGTGAATAGTAAAAAAAATAAAAATAAAAAATAAAGTTCAGGAACAGATGCGGCATTTGTTGATTTTTATCTCTTTAGTCCCCTTTAATCTGATTTTCCTCAGCCTTTGTCTTTTATGACATTGGCCTGTATTCTCCAAAATGTCAAGTTATTTTATAGACTTTCTCAGAATGGCTGTGTGTAATGCTTCCTCACGTTTAGATGCAGGTTCTGTATCCCAGGCCAAAACCAGTGCTGGGTCTTCCTGGAGGTGTTGCTTCTCAGGGTATGACATCTGGAGACCGGGTGTCCATTTGCCCCTAGGATGTTAACATTGATCACTTGGTCAAGGTGGTGTGTGCTTTTTCCGCAGCATAATTACTATTTTTCCCTTTGCAACTAATAAGAAATCTCTGGGGAGACACTTGAGCAGCGAAATACCCTGTTCCTCATTAAACTTTGCCTCCTTGATTTCATGTTTTTCATGTTTTATGTTTAGATTATTGCCTCATATCTACTGAATGTGGGTGTGTGAAGTCTAGTAAACAAAGCATGCTTTTATGATTATTGAGTCTGGATAAAGTGGGATTAAAGATAGGAAACCGTATTGAGGAAAGTAATCTATGTAGGACGTGGTAAAAACCCTGTAGTGTCCAAATGGTAAGACACGCAAGCTTTTGACTACATCAGGTTTAATTATCACCTCTTTGACACGCTGGCTTCAGTGCCTTCTCAGACTTCTGACTTAGTGACAGGCTGCCTCCTTATTTTCTCTTTACTTTTTCTGAAGAGGTTTATATTCTCTATAAAAGGTGGATATTGGAATAATACAGTATAAATTACTGTTAGGTCATTTATTTTCATATGACTCTGAAAATTTCATCAGGTAGTAGGTAGGGAGGAACTTATTACTCCCCAAAGCACAAAAGTTTTTTCTTTAATTGCACTGAAAATCAACTCCAAAACTATTTTTTGAGTACTTGAAAAAATGAGGCACTATCCTAAATCCTAGGTGGGTACAAAGATTACTCAGGAAGTTTCTTTTCTACGTCCACTTGTAGAGAAGTTATCTCTTTTTATGAGAGTATGTTTTCCCCACCTTCCTTCTGTAGTGTCTCAATAGCTGCAAAGAGGAGTATATGGATTTAAAACTACAGAGATAATTGGTGGGCTATACAGGTGTTCATTGTAAAATTCTTTCAACTTTCTTGTATGTTGGAAATCTTTTATAATGAATGTTCAGGGGAAAAACTAAAGAGATTTAGGCCTTGCCATAAAATTCCTTCCTCCTTGCCTATTTTAACTTTTAACTAGTTTTATATAATAATAGCAAAAAGGCCATTCAATAAAATAGTTTTATGACTTTGAATTCACTTTATCAGTTTCTTCATATTTTAAATAAAAGGACTCGGGTAATGTTCATTCACTAAAATTCTCAGTAATCTCATTCCCATATGGACATAGAAATTATCTATGAGGAAATTTCATAGCAACTAAGAGGACATGCTGTGGAATCAGACTGTTCCTATCCCAGTTCTGCTACTTGCTAGTTGTAGGCAGGTTATTCACCATCTCTACATCTGTGTTGCCCCAGTTGTAAAAATGGGGGTAATACTGATCTTTTCCTCTTCTCAAAACCTCCAGCGGCTCCAGAAATGCAGTGGAGCCGACAAGGCCTGCTTGCCCTGCCCCCGTGTGCTCTCTGACCTTCCTTGCTGTCACCTTGTGCTCACAGTGACCTCCAAACTGCTCCTTGAACTTGCCAAACACTCCCCCAAACACCGGAGGCAGGCCTTTGCACCTGTTGTACCTTGTGCCTGGAACGTTCTTCCCCCCATATATCCACATGGGCTTGCTTCTTTCAGGTTTTTGCTCAAATTAAACTTCCTCAGAGAGGCCTTTCTTAACCATCCTGCCTAAAATAACACCAACCCTCCTCCCACACCCCTTATCACTCTCTGTCCCCCTGGCCTATTTTATTTTTCTTTGTAGCTTTCATGACTGTTGAATAGATTACATATTTATGTCACTTATTCATCCATCTCCCCACACTGGAATGTAAGGGCCTTGAAGACAGGGCCTCTGTTTTATTTAATGAAAAATCCCAGTGGCTAGACCAGGGCCAAGTGCAGAGGAAATACTCACCAAGTATTTAGCGAATAAATTAATGGAAAATAGGACCTGCCTCAGGTTCTTGTGAGAACTGAATGAGATATTTGGTGTCTGTCACATAGTAAGTATTCAATAAAAGGTAGCTTGATCATTGAAGAGTTTCACTCCCTGTGAAATGGTATCAATTATAGATAAATGTAGAAAATACAGATGATAATATGAAGTTGTCGATTTGCTGCTTAAAAAAAGTTTAGGCCGGGCATGGTAGCTCACCCCTGTAATCTCAGCACTTTGCGAAGCTGGAGTGGGAGGATCACTTGAGGCCAGGAGTTCTAGGTTATAGTGAGTTATGATCGCACCACTGCGCTCCAGCCTGGGAGACAGAGCGAGACCTTGTCTCTAAAGGGGGAAAAAGAAAACAGTTTAGATGTACCTATAATGATTAAGGAGCAGCACTGTCTTAGCAGCAGCAACTATGAAAGGCCAGAGCCCCAATTCAGGGATGGCTTTACACCTGAGGTGGTACATTCCTTTGGTCAGTACAATGGCATTCCAGATTTTAAGATTTCATCAAAAGGAGGAGAAAAGGTTGTAGTCCTGGCCAGTGAGGAGTGCTAGCATGAGGCCCCAAGTGAAGGCAGCGAGGTGCTGGCATGTGGCTGCCTTCTTTCTCCCTCTGGCTACAGAGTCAATCCTGAGCAGCGTATGGGGTGATCTATACCTCTGTGCTTCCTCATGGGGTACATGGGTGTATTTGTAGATGTTCTTCTTAGATTTAATACTGCAGTATAACACAGTGAGTTAAAAATAGACCTTGGTATAGTCAGTTGTCGAACAGCTGAGATTTTTTTTCTCTATACAAACTATAAGCTAAACTCAACTATTGACAAAGTTTCAGTAATACCATGACTTTATGCATCAAACTTACCTGTTAACCTTGCCTATTTTAGACCACAACCTCAAATCTCAGAGAAAGCAAAAAAGACTTCAGCCAACCAATAAAAATATCACTGAGACCATGACTAAGCTTATGCACCTTTCTCATGAGCCCCGTAGCCCCTCACGCAGAGCCTGCTGACTCTGCCCTTAGGCTGAGTTGTCTGATTTCCAAACTCCCAGCCATCCAAAGAAACAAAGGAGGCGGGTGTGAGAGGTGCTGTGCTGATAGACATCTTGACAGCAAACCTAAATGACATTCTCTGACAGACAGTAGAGGAGCCAGCATCAGAATCCAAAGCAGACAAAAGTACTCAAATGACAGTGGTCTGAAGTTCATTCATGACACACAACCCATGGCTCTACATCACTAGATAAAGCTGGAATCTGTCTCTACTTCAGCACAGAGCATGCTCCAAGGTGCTATGTGTATTCTCTTTGGGTTTGATTTTCCATAGCCATATTTTCTAATATTTCTGCAATAAAAAGGGACAACTTACAATAATTTAATTGTGAAGGCTAAAAACAATTATATTATGCTGAATATGCTGTTTAAGATAACCAAGTAATATATAACTCAGTTTTTAAAGATTTCTATCCAAAATTATAAAGATGAAAAGTTTTTAATGCTTAAGAGAGCAGATCTTAAGCTATGTAGAGAATTTTCTTATATAGGAGGACTTATTTCTGAGAGTTCAAAAGAAACAAGCATTTACTGTAAAATAATTGTGAGAACACTCAGACCTTGGGAACTAAGCAGAGAAAGTCCACAAGAGCACTTCAGATATGGGAAGCTGTTTATCATTCCTACCTGAGGCAGAGATAACAATTTCAATGAATTGAAATGCCCTTACTACTCCTCACATTTATAGAGGTCCCATCTGAAACCAAACTAGGCCAGTTATGACAATTGGCCAGGTCGACAGACCTGCCATAGGCGATGGCCCTCAGAGGGGCAGTTCATGAGTCCTTCCATGGGAAGAGGTAGAGCAGTGGTTTCTAATAGTATTCCACAGGAAAGGGAGGTGCTTTGGCTGTCCCACAAAAATTTGATTTGAATTTTTAAAAATTGAATTTTAACTATTTCTTAAAACTGTAGTAAAGAAAAATACTAAAATATGTCATATGCTTAACCGGGCACAGTGTCACACACCTATAATCCTAGCTATTAATACTTGGGAGGCTGAGGGGGGAGGATCGCTTGAGCCTAGGAGTTTGAGGCTGTAGCGTGCTATGATTGTGCCTGCAAGTAGCCACTGCACTCCAGCCTGAGCAGCGTAGCAAGACCTTGCCTCTTAAAAAAAAAAAGTGCCAAATTTCAACATATTTGAGGCCACAAAACATTAACTTGTGTTACCGGGTTTACTTTTTGTGTGCAGACTTCAAAGTATTCCTTTTACTTACATTTGAACTTCTCATAAGGAAAGTTGTACCTTTATAGTGCCCCCTTCTTTTAAATTTAGACCTATGTTTATCCACTTGCATGAAGTTTTTATATAAACATATTCTTACAGCATCCATTTACCACACCTTTATTTTAAATGCCAGAGCTCAAGGGACATCACTTGTTCTACTCAATAAAATAATTGGCAATAGTAAATTATTATATGTTTAAACTTGGTTTTATTTCATGACTTTAGGATAGTTTTCTGAGTTTATGATAAAGAATATAATCCATTATAAGGTATTATTAGTCAATCAGATAATTTGTATACCTTTCTGGTGTAGAAATAGAGCTTTCCTTATGGTCCCCATGTAAAAGAAACAATACTTTTACCGTTTTTGTGATGACATTTTGTCTGAAAGAACCTCTCTCAATATAGCTGAAACTAAAATATTAGAAAAGTAGAAAAGTAAGAGGCCACCGTATTTGTAAGGATTACTTTAAAGGTTTATATTTGATCTTTATTAAACCAATCAATGAACAAACATTTGAGACTTTTAAATTTCCTACCAGTGAACATGGTAGGATATTGGCTTTATTGTGTATTTTTACTTAAAATAGCCTTAAGATTTTAAGTGAAAACAAAAATAATCAATTTTTAAAGGAGAATAAGAGAAATGAACATTTTTGAGCTGTTACTGTGTGCCAAGCCTTGGGTTAAGTGCTTAACATATATTCTTTTTTTTTTTTTTTTTTTTT
>CM052437.1:5518754-5567320 GCA_028533085.1 Varecia variegata
TGCCTCGGCCTCCCAAGCGCTTAACATATATTCTTATTTAATATTTTTATAAACCCTATGGAGTGTAAGTACTGTTGGTGGTGGTTGTTGTTTTACTATTTTACAGTTGAGAGAAGCAAGAGTAGTTATCCGTAGTCACAGCTGTTGGGTGGCAGAGCTTTGTGGTGCAAATATAGATATTCAGGAACTTAGACATATATGTTATGTAAATCAGTATCTCAAAGTTTGTAGCTTCTGTATGTTATTTGGTTACTTGTTTTTTAAACTTTATCATGGGCAATTTCAAGTATACTCAAAAGTGGAAAGGATTGTATAAAGAACCCTCCTGTCCCTGTCACCCAGCAACAACAGTTGTAACGTGACTGAACTTGCTTTACCCAGGCCCCAACTCAATTCTTCACCCCTTGCCCCCCATTATTTGGAAGTCGATCCCAAACATCATAATATTTTTAAAAATAAAGCCATAATACTATTAACCAGACATGAAAAATTAATACTAATTTTTTAATATTATCAAACATGTGGTCAGTGTTTAGATATTCCCAGTTGTCATATAATTTTTTTAATGAGTTTAACTCAGAATCCAAATAAGGCCCGTATATTATGTGGTTGATGTAGCCCTTAAGTGTTTTAGTTCATAAGGTCCCCTTCTTTTTCTCTCTCTCTTTTCCCGCCTTACACTGTACTTGCTGAGTAATCCCTGTCACGTGTGTCCTATAAAATTTTCCATAGTCTGGATTTTACTGATGACAGCCATATGATACTATTTAACTTGTTTCTCTATCCCTGGATTGCCTATAATTTGGTGTAGTTAGGGATTGACAGTTAGCGTTAGTTAGAGATTTGATCAGATTCAGGTTTGACTATTTTAAAATAAGTGAAATTACTTGGTAAACTTTTTTCTACAATATATACAGGATTGTAAAGCTACATTATAAAGCCTGAGTTCTTATTTTGACTGGAAGTGAGGGATTATTTGTTTTCTTTAGTTTATTTTAAAAGTATGTTCAGAATCTCTTCTTGTGTGCTTTTGTTTGCCTTGATCATGGTAAGAAGGTGGGGTAGTGACCCATCTGGAGTGGAAGAAACTCTGGGTGAGGAGTCATGAGACCCAGCTCCCAGCACCACCTGTGTCCCTTACATGGTGGCCGTGGACACTGTGAAAATTTTTTCCTTTGCAGAGTTAAGGAGTTTTACCAAATTGTTCTAAGTTTCCTTCCAGCTCAGAGTACTATTTTAAGTCTGACCATATATATTTGCTAAATTATTTGGGGGAAGTTTAGGGGTTTGTGCATGCATTTCTAAATTACCATTTAAAGAGAACTTAATATTTTTTCTTTTCTTTCTAGCTATTGTAAACATTTGACAACCTATGAAGAATCAAATTTTTCTCTGAGTTACCAGTTTATACTAAATCTCTTCTCCTTCCTGCTAAGAATAAAGACCTCCTTACTCCATGAAGAAGTGAGCTTAATTGAAAAGAAACTTTTTAAAAACAAATACTGTAAAACAAAAAAGAAATCTAGAAGATCCAGGAAAGCAAGAAGGCATTGAGAAAAATGAAATGGAAACTTTTTTGGAAAAATACTTTAATAGTGATAATAATGTCAAATTGTAATATGACTTCCAAAGAATTGTGGAAAATATAATTTTATTGCATATAGATACACATCCATATATATATATATATATATATACACACACACACACACACCTATGTATCAATGTGCTTATAAAAGTTTATTTTGTAAAACAGGTGAGCTTTGTATTTTTCAAATTATGAATATTCTTTGAGAAAGTTAAAACAATAATAAATTATATAATATCTAGAAATTAGTATTTATTGTATTATAAAGCTAAATTTACTTTTTAAACTAAATCACTTCCTTACTCTTTATACCCCAAGTTAAATCCCAGATCAAAGATCTAAACATTATAATCTGTTATATATAAATATATAAAAGTATTAGAAGAAAACAAGTATGAATGCTTTGATGATCTTGGAACAGGGAAGGACTTTCTAAGCATGCCTCAAACCCAGAAGCTAAAAGGAAAAGATTGATAACATGACTACAAAGTCAAAGACAAAGGACAAACTAGGAAAATATATTTGTAGTATACGATGGGACAAAGAAATAGTTTCTTTAATGTATCAATACCTCTTCTACAGCAATGGGAAAAAGAGAAGTTGAGCAAGAGATATGGAAAGACAGTTTTCTGAGAAAAACACAAAGGCCAACCCCAAAAACAGGATATTCAACTATACTCATTCAAGAAATACAAATTAAAGAGGTACTATTTCTCACATTATCTGTTGGCAAAGATTATAAAGACTTACAACGCCTGGATATTGGAAAAGCAGTCATTCTTGGTCAGAGTTTATTTATTTATGCAACAGATACTGAGCAACTTCTGTGTTCCAGGCACGTTCTAAGCACTGAGGACATAGCATCGAACAAGATCCCTGCCTTTAAGGAGTGTGTGGGTGGAAGCAGATAGTAAAAAGTATAATTTGGGGGCAATGAAGTACAATGAAGAAAAGGCAAGATAAGGGGTGATAGCGTGGTCCATTTTTAAAAGGGTGGCTGAGTGAGGGAGGCTCCTGGGGAGGTAACAACTGAGCAGAGGCTGACTGGCCTGAGGCACAGTGGAGGGAGCAAGTTGCGTGGCTCTGTGCATATCCAGGGACGATCGTTCCAGGCCAAGGAAAGGGGAGCAGAGGCTCTCAGAGAGGAGTGTGCTTGATAGAGTCAAGGAGTGCAGATTGTTCAGGGTGGCTGGAGGGTTGCCGTTGAAGCGGCTGGCAGATGGGATGGAAGAGATTGCTCTCAAGGACTCTGGCTTTTATCCCAAGTGTGTCACAGGAAACTACTGGAAAATTTTAAGCAAAAGTATGATGCGATCCAACCTATGTCACGAAAGTATCACTTTGACTAGTCTGGTGAACAGACTGCAGGGGCACACGGGCAGAGACGGAGAGGCCTCTCAGACACTGTAGAGGCTCAGGCAACAGAGTGGCTTGGACCAGAGTGATTGCAGTGAAAGTGGCAAGAAGTGATTTGATCCCAGACACAGTTTAAGGATGGAATAAATAGGGATTTGCTGATGGGTTGGTTGATTGTGGGGTGTCAGGAAAGAAAGCTCCTTAAGATTTTTTTCCAGAGTAATTGAGTTAAGGTACTATATGTTGAGATGGGGCTGTTTTAATTGCCTCCTGTAAACCCTGTTGGCGAAAGAAGTTACTCCTGTCTTAGGGTTTTGTGGATGGCTGACCATAGGGCATCCAACACTGAACAGAGGAGATGGACGGCAGCTTATTAATCACGTGTACTCACACCCTGGGTGGACGCAGCACACTACATGGGGCCACACAGGGCTTGCACTTGGGACCAGGACGAACAACCAGGGACTGTGAGAGGCAGGGTTGTAGTATCGAGAGGGTGGGGTGAGCCCTGGTTCCCACAGGAAGATGTGATTGGCTTGTTTGAGTAATTCCACGGGCTGGCAGGGAGCTGCAACCCACTACTCACAGATAAGCAGGAACGGCTCCTGGTTCTTTTAATAAGGAGGTTTGTTTGGTTGGAGGACCTTATCCACGGGAGCAGAGTAGGGATGGGAACCTGCACTTAGGCCATTCAGGGCCCTTCCAATTTTAGCAGATGTAAAGGAAACACATAATACTGGGCCTTAATTTTAGGCCTTACACCACAGGGAACACTGACAAGAGTGGGGGATTGGGAACTCAGTTCAGGTGTGCTGAGTTTGAGATCCCATTAGACGTTTGACAGATGTCAAAATAGACAGTTGGGGAAAAAATCCATAGTGGAGAGGTCTGGGATAGAGATGTAAAGTGTGGGAGTCGTAAGTGATATTTAACACTGTGAGATGAGATGGGATCTCCTGGGCAGTTAGTATAGGTAGAAAAGGGGTTTTCAGGCCAGGCACAGTGGCTCACACCTGTAATCCCAGCACTCTAGGAGGCCAAGGGAGGAGGGTCGCTTGAGGCCAGGAGTTCAAGACCAGCCTGGGTGACATAGCAAGACCCCATCTCTACAAAAAATAAAAAAAATTAGCCAGCCATGGTGGCATGCACCTGTAGTCTCAGCTACTGGGGAAGCTGAGGCTGGAGGATCCCTTGAGACCAGCATTCGAAACGGCAATGAGCTATGCTTGTGCCACTGCACTCCAGCCTAGGCAACAGAGCAAGACTGTGTTTCTTTAAAAAAAAAAAAAAAAGGCCTTCATAGATGCTCTTTATCAGATTGAAAAAGTGCCCTTGCACTCCTAGTTTGCTGATAGCATTTTTTTTTAAATCAGGAATCAACTTTTTTCCCAGTGCTTTTCCTGCATCTATGAGATGACCATGTGATTTTTCTTTCTTAGTCAATTTAATAAATTGCATTGATTAAGGTTCACATGTTAAGCCAACTTTGCATTCCTAGGATAAACCTCACTAGGTCATGATCTATTATTCTTTTTATATATTGTTGAATTTGATTTGCTGAAATTTTGTTAAGAATTTTTATATCTATGCTCATAAGGAATGTTTTGTAGCTTTCTTGTGATTTCTTTGATCTTGAAATCACAGCAATGCTGGCATCACAGAATGAGTTGTGAAGCATTCTCTTTTTTTCTATTTTTATTTTCTAGAAGCATTTGTGTAGAATTGGTATTGTATATTCCTTAAATATTCAGTAGTGAAGTCAATCGGGGGCTGGATTGGGAAGGCTTTCTTCATGTGAAGTATTTAGCTGTTCAGTTTATTTCTTCTTAAGAAAGTTTTTCTCTTCAAAAGACACTGTTATGAAAATGAAAAGTCAAACTGGGAAAAATATTTGCAAAGTATATATCTGACAAAGGACTTATAGCTACTATAAGAATTCTCACAACTGAAAAAAGCAAACAACCCAATTAAAAATGGGCAAAAGATTTGAACAGACATGTCCCCAAAGATGTACAAATAAGCACATGGAAGGTGCTCAGTATCATTAGTTATTAGGAAAATGCAAATTAAAACCAGAAAGAAATACCACTGAACACCCATTAGAATGGCTAAAATTTTAAAAAACTGATCATAGTAAGTGTTGGCAAGGATTTGGAGCAACTGGTCTTCCCACTGCTGGTGGTAATGTAAAATGGTACAACCATTTTAGAGAACAGTTTGGTAGTTTCTTAAAAGTGAAAATTATACTTACCATATGATCTAGCCATTCCACTACTAGGTATATACCCCCCCCCAAAATAAAAGTGTGTTTTCACACAAAGACTTGGACACAAATATTCATAGCAAATTTATTTGGAATAGCCAAAAAAGGACAAAAAACCAAATGACCATCAACTGGTGAAAGGATAAACAAATTGTGGCATATCCATACAATGAAATACTACTTAGCTATAAATAAGGAAGAAACTATTGGAACAAGCAACAATATCCCTGCTCAGAAGTAGGATCTGGGGGAGAATATAAGAAGCATATCTTTTTTAACTTAAAAAATGGCTTTCTAAAGATTTGAACTGGAAAATCTTTTTTGAATATCATGTTATGGAATCAATATCAAGATTTGAAGTGCTATGGCACTTCAGTTGAATAAAAAGTTGAAGTTTTTAAATTTCATATACTTACAAATATTGAGACAGAGAGCTCAAAGCTATGAAAAGTTTTGGGTGGGGGGCCAGGCACAGTGGCTCATACCTGTAATCCCAGCACTCTGGGAGGCCGAGGCAGGAGAATGGCTTGAGGTCAGGAGTTCGAGACCAGCCTGAGCAAGAGGGAAACTCCGTCTCTACAAAAAAATAGAAAAATTAGCCAGGCATGGTGGTTCGTGCCTGTAGTCCCAGCTACTAGGGAAGCTGAGGCAGGAGGATCCCTTGAGCCCAGGAGTTTGAGGTTGCAGTGAGCTAGGCTGACACCACTGCACTCTAGCTGGGGAGACAGAGCAAGAACCTGTATCAAAGAAAAAAAATTTGGGGGTCACCCACAAATATGAAATAAGATCAACAAGGGAGGAAAGAAAAGTGAAAAATAAGGCTTTACACTTTAAGAGTCAGTGTTTTCACATCTAAAAACGGTATTCAGCCATAGAAAAAGTGAATCTGTCTACTGCCAAAAAGGGAAGAGGGACTTACTATGACAGTAATAGCATGTATTGAGTATCAACTATCTACCTATAAAGTACTATACTAAATTCAGTCTTCTCAGCAGCTCTGTATGAGCTGGACTATCATCTGTATGTAATAGATGAGGAACTAAGGTTAGCAATGTTCAGTAGCCTGTCCAGGGATGCACAGCTAACACAGAGCTGAGCTGAGATTTGAGCCCAGGTCTCAGACTCCAGATTCCAAGCTACATGTCTTAAAAAATCATGAACTGTAGACTCCTATTTCTTTAGCAGTCTACATGTCTCCCTTTCATTGGCATTCTTGGGATAGAGGAATGTTGGTGGATATACATCAGTAAAGGTTTAAAAATCAATGACAGGATATGTGAATTAAGGAATTCTTTTAGGCTGCAATTAACAGAAAACTTAACTACTAAGTCAGAGGTATTTCTTTGTCTTACATAACAAAAATCCTGGGAGTAAGAGGCTCCAGATTGGGCACAGTGGCTCAGCAGTGTTACCAAGGACCCAGACTCTGGGCTCACTCTGCCATTGTCAGTGTGATGGCTTTTTGTTCTTCAGTGTGTTTGGTCATAAGATGGATACTGCAATTCCATGCAACCAAATTCAAGGCAGAAAGAGGGAGCTGTGATTAAAGACTTTCCCCAGAGACTTTTCATCTGACAAGAAAAGCTTTTATAAACAACCGCCCCCACCCCCCAGTTTCCTACATTCATTGGCCAGCGCTGCACTGTTTGCCCCATAACTGGCAAAGGGAACAGGATTGCCACGCCCGCTTTAGATTCATCTACAGGGGCATTTCATACATTTGGAACACAGTTGTGTGTTGTGTGTTTGTTTTTAATGCTCCCCAAAAATGTGTGTTTCTTTAGGCTGCTTGAGACTTCTTTGTTAGACTTAAAAGGAGTAGGCTCCTTGCGCCCGACCCACGGACATTGTTACAGGAACAACGTAATCATGGTCACAGGTTGATGACTACAGGGCTGCCTTATCGCCCTACAGGGTAGCGTCTCTCTCTGGTCATTGCCACAAGGGGAGGCGCCTTCTAAAGCCTGAAGCAGGAGAGCGAGCCCAGGGCCTTCTTTCTGGCTGCCAGCAGCAGGAGGCTGCGAGTTCACCTGCAGAGTATCTGTGGTTCTCGGTTATCTTTTTTTTCCGCTATTGGCACCAAGCCACCTAGGAAAAAAATTCGTATTAATTCAACCCTATATTTATACAAAAAGACATATTGCTTAAAAGGAGAGAAGGAGCATTATTTCCTGAATCTTCAGGGACCTTGAATAGAATTTCCAAAGAGTGGCTGCTGTAAAAGTTCTGTGAATTATTTATATATTGCAGATAGTTAATAGTGTGTATTTTTATCTTGAGTGTGTAACCGGCAACTTTTTTTTAACTTAAAATGCCCCTGTGTTCCTGAAAGCTGAGTAAATTCACACAGTATTAAGTCTCTCACAAAATGTATTCAAGAAGCTCTTAGTGTATGTTCCCTTGTTTTGTGCTTTTGTGAAGTATTTAAGCATAAAGTGGTTTTTGTGCCAAACTTACCTGATAATGTGCTACGACTTGAGAAGAGCTTACAAAACAGTGCTTTTATTGACTTTATAAATTAAGAACCTGGTATTTCCACTTAGTTGGCCCTTTGCCCTTCTGAAACAATCATTTCCTTCTGGAACAATTAGTGCATGTTTTATGGATATTTGCATTGAACTGGGTGACTCACAGATACTCCCAAAGGAATTTTTTGTTAGAATACCACTTAAATATAATTACCTTTTGTCGCCATTGTTGTCTACATTAATTTAAATTAAGTGATTAATTTAAACATGACCTAAAATAAAAGGCTGGTCTCTGAATTTTAAAACTCCCAAGGTTAAAAGTAGGAAAAAATGTATTCTTTGCCATGTTAGAGGATAAGAAAATATTACAAAACATGCTTATTTTTACCTTTCTATCCTTAGACACTCACACCAGAATAAAAATCTCCCTGGGAAGGTCCCGAGCTCCCAGGCAGACCTCCTGCTGGGGCCGCTGGGGATCTGGGGCGGTGGGCCCTGGGCTCCTCTCCCTCCTCCGTGGGTGCTGCCCATCCCCCCAAGCTCCTCTCCACCCTGCAGCTGGTTTTGTGTTTTGTTCTTGTTTAATTTTGTTTCGACTGCCCTGTACTCTGTAAGTGCAGCCCGTGGCCCCGTGTGGCATCGGAATCCCAGGCAGTGCAAGTCGGGAAGGTTCCGGCCACCTACCCCTCCTTGTCCTGCCCCAGGGCCTACGGGAGGTTTGCCTCAAGGACCAGCTTTACCCTCCCCCAGCACCCCTCCCTCTCCTGTCTGCTCACTTGCTCAGCTCCGCGGCACCCACGACACATCCCATTTTGACATTCAGCACAGCGGCTTGCGTATGGCCTGCTTTACTAACTGCACAGCCTTTCAGACCAGGGCCATGTGTCACGGCTCCTTACCGAAGCCCGTACCCAATAGATGTTCAACAAATGTCTTTGGTGAAAGTAATGAGGACAAAAGGGGAAAAACTGTAAAAAGCTTCCTACATTCTTATCAGTTACTGCAGTGCAATTTCCACCATTTAAGGAATAGACTCAGGGGTCTGCCTACCAAATGTGGGTTTTGAATCAAATCGAAGTACTTTTAAGACAGAAGGGGAAAAATAGGCCTCACTTTTGCCCATGGTGTCCCTGTGGCCACGTCAAATATCTATATGGTGCTGAGGGTGGGCCGGGCACTGTTTTTAAGCACTTTGCATGTCTGGACTCTTATCCTCTTAACAGCCCTATGATGTGGTCCTATAATATCCTACAAACGAGGACGCGGAGGCAGGGAGGATTTCACACTTGCCCAGGGCTGCACGGTAAGCACCGGGGCCGGGACCGGAGCCGGGCAGCCTGGCTCCAGAGCCCGGGGCTTCACCCACTCATGGCGCTGCCTCGCACACACGCAAGTCCTGTGATGTCGGCTCGGAATCTCAGGAGCCCAAATGAAGAAGAAAACATCAGTATTTACAACTAGAGTCTATCCTCACCACCCCTCCTCCACACCTCCCCCAAACCTGTTCTTCCTCTGCCTTCCCCGACTCCAAATTACAGCATCATTCACTGAATTGCCCAAGCTATAAATCTCCAGCCTCCCCACCTGTCACCCCCCCCCCCCATCACAGTCACTTCCCAGGGCCTCTCGGGCAGACGCCTCCCTCCACAGGCAGACTGTGCCTGGCTCAGACATCTCAGCTCTCACCAGTGGCTGCAGAGCTTCTCTCCTCTCCAAGCATTTATCCTTCCCCTGCTAGTTACCTTCCAAAAACAGCTCTAACAACCCCCAGAGACGCACAGTCCTTCCATAGCTCCTTGTTGCCCGCAGGCCCCACCGCTTGGCCTGGAAGCTCCCAGAGAGTGCGGCTCCCACACAGCTTCTCCTGTCTCCTGCCCTCCCCACGCCCTCAATCATCTCATCCCACGGCCACCACCTGTGCTGTATTCTCTACCAGGAATGTCCTTCTCCTCTTCTGAGAAGGACACTCTTCTTCCCTCAGGACCCTGCTCAAATGCTGCCTCCATCCAACCTTCCCCACTGCAGCTCCCAGGCACGGAGCACACACTCCCCGAGGGCAGGCACGCCATCTGCACCAGGGTGCCGGGTCGCTCGACAGGCAGGGTTAGCTGTGCCTGTGACGCCCGGGCAGGTGCCCGGCCTGGGGCTCCCTCCCCTCTCGGAGTTAGTGCCCACCGCCTGCCAGTTCCCAAGGTGACCCCAGAGCAGAGGAACGTGGACTTTCACGCTGCTTTGAGGAGCCTGTATCACAAGGATTAAAGGATATCTAAGGAATGCCCGAGGAGCTCCTCAATGCCAAGGCAAGAGAGCACGGCTGTGCCCACGATCAGCTCAGAGCAGACACACCCACTCCCGCTCCCGAAAAGCAAGCCTGGGACCCCAAGGCCTACTTCCCCACCAGCCCTTTCCCTCCTGCTCATCCCAAAATTCCCCTGAGTTTTCCCGTCTCCCTTTCTCAAGCTCTTCCTTTTTAAAATCATCACAAATGGGAATAACTCAAAATTCCAGACGCTGGAATTGACGGCCTCATGGCTTAGAAAAGACATACAAAAATGAGTCCCAAAAGACTTGAATTTCATTCAAGTAAAGGAAACTGTCAGCAGGGGAGGGGTTATGGAAAAAACCGAGTTAACGATATGTCAACTTTGGGCAAGTGGCTTAATCCCTCCTCGCTTTCTCCCTCCCTGTAAAGTGACGATAACGTGTTTCTTATAGAAGATGTGGTGGTGAGAAGCTCCAACCATTTTAAATGGACATCATTTTATAATAGAGCTGTTTGATCACTAGTAACTCTTTCTTCAAAGAGTAAAATATGCAAATGTGAGCCAGCAAGCCTCCCTCTCAGCTCCCCTGTCCGGGGCGTTTTCTTGAAGTGGCAGCGAGCCCAGTGGCTGTGCCCGACTTGGTGTCAGGCAGAGGCAGGAGAGGTTTACTGGAGGTTAAGGCCGTGCTCCTAAGCCTAGGGCTTGCTGGCAGCTGTGTTGCAACTGTCGAGCCTTTGCTGGAATGACTGGTCTACAGTGAAGCCATAGGAGAAGAATGTGAGATATCTGGGTTCCTAGCTGCCAACAAGTGGGTGACACCCAACTTTGCACAGCCGCTTCTGCCGCCATTCAGAAACAGGGAGAGCTGCTGACTTCTTGGTGACGAGTCTGGATCAAATCCCAGGTATCTGACAAGACTCACCTGCGACGATAGTTCTCCTGGCAGTGGCAGGCGAGCCTGGTGGGGAGGGGGGCAACCCTTCATCAGCAAGCACGTTCATGACAGCGTCACAGAAGACACCGGAGAAAAAAGCCACGGAGACCAAGAAATGGACAATCCTGAGAGTCAGTGTGTTCTCTGAGAATCAGTGAACCATCAAATGCCATCTTCCAAGCCAGACACTGTCACCAGGAAGCATCAGCCACGGCCCTGCTGCAATTAATGTGTCCAGTGTTCTCTAATGGAGGCCACAGGCTAACGCCAGGGCCATCGCAGCACCACAACGAGAAGGGAAACGTGGGTTTGGGTTCAGGTCCTGAATTTACCGGCTATGAGACTTTGAATACGTCATTTGATGCCTCTGGACCTTGTTTCTCCATCTACAAGATGGGCACAACCCTGTCTACTTCAAAGGGCTGTTTTAAGAATCAAACGAGCTTGGGTATGTGACCACACAGGACAGTGAATACTGCCATTACCACACTGGACAACAGCAACAACTGTTGATCCTTTCCAGTGTGCCTGTCTCTATATGCTAGATAATAAGAGAATTTTTTAAATATGAGATATACTTTTTTTCCCTTAAGCAGCTTATGCTATAGTGAGGAAAAATGGGGAGGTGAAATGTTTAATATATACTGAGTTCCTGTAATGTGCCTGGCATTGTTTGAGACACTTCTTACACAAAAATAAACAAGCCCTTAGTGACAGGAATTATTATCCCATATTCCACGGTTGAGGAAAGTGGGGATCGCTCACGGAGCCGGAGGGAAGGGTGGAGATTCCGCACGCCCACACCCGGCTCCCAGAGCGGAAAGGCTTTCATCTCACAGCGGCAAATGCACGAGACCCAGGGCTCTGGGGAACGGGGTGGGACAGATGCCCGGGTGTCCAGGCACAAAGCTTCTGCCAACATTTTCAACCACTCGAGATGTCCCTTCAATACAGGCTACTTTGTCAGGGCTGAAGTCCCTAAACATGCTGCCATACAGATGGCTGTCGGGTGATGACGAGGTCACATGCCCAACAAGCAGCACTTGGAGGGGGTGGGCAGACTCCAGCCCTTCTAAAGAAGACGGGAGCCGTCAATCCAGTGTCTGTGTGCTCTCCACACCACGTGGTATCATTTTCCATATTTTACAGGTGGGAAAACCAAGGACTGGCAGTGAAGTGGAACGCTTAAGGTAAAAATAAGAGGAAAACCTGGAATTTGAATTTAGATCTGTTTGATTTTTTAAACATTTTGGGGGGGAGGGGGTTTCTTCCCATAGTTTTTTAATGTCTGTCCCCCTCCTGTTCCCAACCAGTGCTCCATGAAAGCACACCTTGGATGTACTGTTTACCGCTATGTCTAACACCCATCCAGGTAGCAAAGAAAAGGAGCAGTAAGCGGCACCTTGGTTCTCCAGACTGTAGCAGCTGCACCTGGCACCGCCTCTCTCTTCAGAATCCTCCAGGCCCTCTCTCATGGGGTGAGGGGGTACAATTCTGACCCTCTTGGGATGATCTCTGCCTCATTCCACTCAGAATCCAGGCAGAATAGTGGGTCAGAGTGTAGACCCAAGTCAGAAAACCAGGAGTCAAATCCTAGTCCTTCCATTTATATTACTAGCTATGTGACCTAACATCAGTGACCTCAACTGTGCGATGGGAAAGAGCACCCAAATATAGATATTAACACAGATATACGTATAACTCATGTATCAGGGTACCTCTTCTTAGAGGCCACCAATTCGGTGACATGAACCCTGGCAGGGACCTATCAGGCTGCTATATGCCCACAGATTCAAGTAAATGAAATACTGCTTGTCTCCACTTTTTGTCCCTGACACTTTCTTCTGCCTACATAGGCCCTACTAAGCTGACTGAAGAACTGGCTGTCTTTAGGTTTAACCATCCCCTAGGTCTGTTAGATTTAAAGTTCTTCTCTCAAAGTCATGCAGAACTGAATCAGTAGAAGACAGAGCAACTTGTGCTGAGCGGTTTAATAAACGGATAGCTGAGTAGAGAGTAATTGTAACAGGATGGGGCGGTTCCTGGAAGAGTGACGTTGAGGCTGGCCTCCGGAGATACCGACTAGGGCCGCAGTGGAGAGAGGGGTAACACGGGCAATGGCAGGGGCCTGAGGTTCAGGCCGTATTCACAGAACTGTGACAGGGGCACAGGGCATTGGGGACTTTTAACTGGGACATCAAATGGGAAATGTATGTTGGGTCCAGAGGGAGAAGGAACTTAAATGCCAGGCTAAGGAGCGTGGACTTCAGCCTGTGAGCCGTGGGTAGCTGACCATAGCAAACATTCTTAGCACCATGGCGCACTGGCATGGAAGGAACCAGATGACCCGTCCAACTGTTCGCTTTTACTGAGGCCCAGAGAAAGTGACTCTATTGAGATCATCCTGCTGGTCAGTAGAAGAACCTGGACTGGAACCCAGGTCTTGCGACTTTCTTAATCTGCCGCCCCGCCCCCGACTCCGTCCATCCACAAGTCCCCTAGTGCTGCACATCCGCTCTCCAGTGGGTCTAAAATCAGTTAGTTCCCTACTCTGAAGCCCATGACTTGGGAAGGTGCCTTAAAAGATCCTCCTTCTTTTAAAAAAAATACTACTCCATCCTTGAGCTTAAAAAGGTTATTGCCAAACAAATGAAAAGATGCAAAACCTCAGTCATAACTTTTTTAAAAAGGCAAGTCAATGGGAGGCCGAGGCAGGAGGATCTCTTGACCTCAGGAGTTCAAGACCAGGCTGAGCAAGAGTGAGACCCCATCTCTACAAAAAATAGAAAAATGAGCCAGGTATGGGGTGCACGCCTGTAGTCCCAGCTATACAGGAGGCTGAGGCAGGAGGATCACTTGAGCCCAGGAGTTTGAGGTTGCTGTGAGCTGTGATGATGCCACTGCACTCTAGCCTGGGTGACAGGAGACTCTGTCTCAAAAAAAAAGCAAATCAAAACAATGAGATACTATTTTTCATCTAATAGACTAGTAAACTTTGATAGTGCCCGTGGTGGTTGTTCAGGGTGTGGCATGGTAGGCTGTCTCATACCCCATCAGTAGGAGTCTAAATGGGGACAGCCTTTTGGAAAACAATCTGGCAAGATCCATAGAAATTGCAACTGTGCCTACCTTTTTCCCAGTAACTTCAATTCTAGGAATTTACCCTATGGCTAAACTTGATCAAGTGTGCAAAAATGCTAGAGGAACATTTATTGTGAATATTTGTAATTGTGAAAAACTGGGGGAAAAACTAATTGCTCACCAATAGAGTCTAGTTATTATATATCCATTCTAAGAAGTAATGTGTACTAGATTTCTGTGTGTTGACATGAAGAATGTTGAAGACATAGGAAGTGAAAACAGGAGGAGAATAAAACACATACATGCTCAAGTATACACAAAATTTCTAGAAAGATGCACAAAGACGATTAACAGTGGTTATGTCGGGGGGTGAGGGATGAGGAGGGAGGATGGAGAGGACTGTTTGGATTCTGTGTCCTCCTGTATGGTTTAAATTTCTTCCTTCCTTCCTTTCTTTGTCCCTTTCCTCATCCCTTTCTTTCTCTTTTGCTGCTTTTTAAAAAAACTATTAGCATGCATTATTTTTATAACTTAAAAAAAATCTTAAAAAATAAAGGTTATTACCAACAGCTCATAGATAGAGATTTTAATTTCTGTTTTGGAGAGCTAAACAATTCTGTACTCAAATTTACAAAGTAGACTCAAAGTTTTTTATTACTACATCTATGGTCTAATAACCTCGGGCCCTTCCTGTTCTTGTTTTTGGTTTCATGGTTTGGTATTTCTTCATTCATCCCTTTTGTGTGTGTGCCTACTACATATCAGGCACGAGGCCCTCAGTGGATGTCCACAGAGCACTGTGAGGGCCGTACCCACTCGGTCAACACTCGCTGGCTGTCTCCCACGTAGATGCCACGCACTGGGCACATAAAAATGAAAGCAGCCCAATCCCTGCCCTTGCTGGAAACACTCACACTATGGTGGAGACAGACACACACGGGAAAGCCTATTTAACCAACAGAATGTGGTAAACGTGTGATGAATGATGTGGAAGGTGCCAGTGGGTCACACAGGACATCTCGCCCAGCCTGGAGGGTCAGGGAGGCAACTTGGAGGAACCCGGAGAGTCTGGAAGTTCAGAGGAGTCTGCTAAGCACGGAAGGGAGGAGCAGGGAGTGGGGCCGGGGTGACTCTTGGGCACAGGACGCTGAGCTTTTCATTTACACACCGTGCTCAGGAGTGTGGACTTGATCTGAGTGTGACAGAATGACATGAAATCTGTGTTCTGTGAAGGTCACCCTGGCCACAGTGTGGAGACGGGTTAGAGGAAGAAGAGGAAAGGCAAAGGGTCACTGTCCCAATGGTTTGCACCACATCTGTGGACGACCTGTGCCATTAATATTTTTCTTAAATTAGCTTGCTTTTAAGATATAATTGATTTAAACAGAAAACGGGTGAATAAGAGGAAAGAACAGGCTGCATGGCTCCAGTGCTGTACCCAGGGTTAGAGGACCGACCCTGAGAGGGCAGTGAGAAGTGAGGCTGTGGTTGCTGATTTGGGCCCGGAGCACGCACGGGGAGCAGAGGGGCCGCTGGCATCGCGTGAAGGCCACCGCTTCCTCCTTGTTTCTCCTCCTCCCCTCGGCTTTGCGCTCCCCTTTCTGTCTCTTCCGCTCGCTCTTCTCCCTCCCAGTCCCTTCCCTGTCGGAGGCTCCAGGATCCAGTGTCACTCCCATGCTCTTTCTGTCCTCACTGCCGTGGGGATTCACCCATCTCAAGGCTTTACATTCCACCCGGACGCAAATGATGCCCAGAAGTGGAGCCTCAGCCCAGACTTCTCCCGCCCCCAGCAGAGCCCCTGACCACCCGCTGGGCTGTCCAGTGCCCCTGGAGCTTAGCACATCCCAAACCTTCCACAGCTGCGGTCTTCCTATCCCAGGAGATGGCACATCATCCCTTCCAGTTGCTCAGCTGGAAAGCTTGTGGTCGTCCTGGACACTTTCTGCCACACCCATTTCCCATTTGCAGGAAATCCTGTTGGTTCTAGCGTCAGAATACACACAGAATTCGACCACTTCCCGCCACTTCTCTACGCTACCATTCTCTCTTGCCTGCATCATGGCAATCGCCTCTTACCGGGTCCCCACCGCAAATCGACCAACTACTTTAAAACACAGGTGAGAGAGATCATGTCACTGCCCAACGCGTCCCCTCTCACCCAGCATAAACACCAAGGTCCTTACCGAAGCCTGCAAGGCCCCTGCAGTTTGCTCGCCCGCGCCCACTACCCGTCCGCCCTCCAGCCGCACTGGTCCCCGCGCGCTGACTGCCACACGAGGTGCCCCCGCCTCGCGCTTGGCTGCGCCTGTGGCTGCACCGGTCACCCCCAAATGCTTCCAAGCCGCGGCCTCGCCTCCTCCAAGACTGACAACCGGCTCCACCCCACCGCCCCGTCGGCCGCTCCGCTGTATTTCTGTGCAGAACTCGCCGCTTCCTAACATACCGCATCGTTGACTTATTTTGTCCATTGCCTGTTACCCCAACCGGGACGCTGGACAAGGCAAGGAACTTTGTGTCTGGCTCACGGCCCGGTCCCCGGCATCTAGGACGGGGCCTGGCGTCGGGGCTGGGTCTCTTGCTAGGTGTCCGCTGAGCGAGAGCGCAGACCCTGGAAAAGAGAGGGGCTCAGCCCGTAAAGGGCAATTCGGGTCGGCCGGGGGGAAGTGAGCGGGAGTGGGCGGTCAGAGGAGCCGGGCTGCCTCTGGGCGGCTGGTGGCTTCGGGGGGGCTGAGCCCCCTTGGGGCCTGCGGGGCTGGGGCGGGAAGCTGAACCCCTCCGGGCCTGCGGGGCTGGGGCGGGGGGCGCTTCGGGAGAAGGCGCCTCCGCGAGGCGGTGCGACGGGGTTGGGAGGCTGCGGCAGATTTCCAGTGCCTGTCACGGAGTGGACAGCGCGAGGGATGAGCAGGAAATTCTAACCAGACACTGCGGGGCGCAAGGAGAAAGGGAAATTTGGAGACATTTCTCGGGAGAAAGCCGCGGGACTCGGGGCGTGACCGGCGGCTCGAACCCGGCTGCGAGAAGAGCGCGCGTCGCGGGCCCCCGCCCGGCAGAGGCGCACCTGCGGCGGGCAGGGCCTGGGCAGGGCGCGGGGCTCAATACCCGCAGCCGCCGAGGGCCGGGGGCCCGCGAGGCAGAAGGAGGCTCCAAGGCTCGGAGGGCCGGAGGGCGACAGCTGCGCGCCGCAGCGCGGGGCCTCAACCCCAGGCCGGCGCCTAAGGCCGCCAGCGGGGATCGCGCTCCGCACAGCCACGCTGGTCCCCCGCCCGCGCGGCTCGGCCCCATCAGCCCCGCCCCGGCGCCCCGCTCGCCGGCCAATCAGGCGGCGCGGCCGGCCTCTCCGCTCCGAGGCCCCGCCCCGGGCCCGAGCACCGCCAGCCAATGGGCAGCCGAGCCCGGCTCCCAGTGCGCGCAGCCGGCGCGGAGCCGGCTCAGAGCGAGAAAAGCGAACCTAACCCGTCGGGGCCGCCGCTCCGGACCCGCCGCCCGCCGCCTCCCCCCGGATCGGGTGTACTGTCCCAACCCGAAAGTCCAGTTCTGCGGCCCGGCAGCGGCGAGAGCGCGATGACACAGGAGTACGACAAGTGAGTGAGCGCGGGCGCGGAGTCCGGCGCCGCGGGCCCGGCCGAGGGGCCGCCGCTGCCCGCCGGGCCGGCCGCACCTGCGGCGAGCGAGCGCGGCGCCGGCTCGGGGCCCGGCGGGGCGGGCGGGCGCCGGGCGGGCGGGGGCGGCCGGCGTCAGCCCTGCGCCGCTGTGGCCTCTGCCCCGCAGCGCTCCTGCCCCTTTGTTCGGTCGGAGCCTCCGGGGAGACCCTTGGCTCGGGAAACCCGACACCGGACAGCCCACCTCCCTCCTCTTCCTCCTCCTACGGTCGGGCGCGCCCCTCAGGGTGCGGGCGAGATTTGCACGGCGGACCCCGCACGGGACCTCTCGGCCTCCCCGGGTCGCTGGGCCCACTTGGTCCAATGGATCTGTTTGACGCGCACTCCTTGGCGGGACAGGTAGACTTCAGGTAATCTGTTGTCGCGCAACCTCGTCACCCGGAGACCTGCCAGAACTTCCAGAACAGAGAGATTTAGGGAAAGGTTGAAGTGCCCTGGTGTCCTGGCATTTTCTTTTCGCTGGCTGGCTGTGTGAGTGAGAAACTGCTGTAGGAGTTATTCTGTCACTTGCATCATTGATGGTAGTTACAGATTACTGTGTTTTTAATGGTTAGAAATATAAAGGGGATAAACTTTGAAATCAGGGCGATAAACTAGACGGTACTGTACAAAGTACCATGCCTTTCGGAGTTTGTGATTTTTAAAAGTATGTTTACAAATGTAAGGTGGTAGTGTAAGATGCGGTAATGTAAGACATTAGGAGAACTTAGGTGAGGGATATTTCTGTATTTTCTTTGCAGCTTTTCTAAATATAAAATTGTTCCAAAAAAAAAAAAAAACTTACTCAAAAAAAAGAAATAAAGAAAGAAAGAAAGAAAAATCACACCAGGCCAATCAGTGTATTTCAGATCAGTAAATCCAGGGCAGATAAGTACCCTCCCAGTTTCATAATTATTTGTTAAGGATCGTCTTAAGTGTGCTCTTTCTCTGGATAAAAAGATTAGGTATTAGGTGTGGAGTGTCTTAAATGGATTACCCTTGGTTGTAGAATATGCAGTTAAATTATTGCATGAACTGTATTTCAGAAGTCTGAGAGATCATTGATGAAAGGTTTAAGGCTCACCTGAAAGTAACAAGGAGCCTTTAGGGACTACAGCCTACTTCCTGACTGTCATGAGGAAGTAGACTAAGAAAGGCAGCTGGTTTTGTGTTTATTTCTTGGCCTATAGTTTAGATAAGGCAAAATTTCCAAAGCTAACACTTTGGCCTAAGGCACACTTTGGAAATATGGAACACCTTTGGGGTGATCCCAGACATAAAGCCATTTGAAAAATATTTATTTTCTGTTGCTTATACAAATTTGGGTTGGGGTGAGAGAAGAAGGGAAGCTGAAAAACTAGCATTACGGGAATTGAATGAGCCAAGTGCTGTCATAGTCTTCTGGAAGTAGCTATTACATATTAATAATAGCTTAGCAGTACGCCAGTGAGTCACCCCAAGGTACCACTGGTTCAGTAGCTGTTATACTCTGGTCCTGATGGCTCAGGGAATGCCACTTTGTACATTTATTTTCTTAAAATTTGAGATTTGTATAAACAATCTCCATTTTTAAACTATCTGCTTTGAACAACATTTTGTGTTTGTTTTGTGTTAAGATAGTATACCACCTCAAGACTTCTTTTCTTACCAGTTGTAAGCTAGGATTTTACACCTAGGTGTAATTTTTACTGAGGATAAATTAAGTTTTGGATTTTCCCCCCGTTTTTTGAAGATTTCTCCTTTTTCTAAATCTGTATCTGTTTTTAAAGGGCCTGGGTGATGGCCAAACCCTAACCTTTGTTGATTACTTAAAAAGATAATCAGTCTTTCTACGTTGGCTTTTAAAATAGGTAGGTCACCTTTAGGCCATTTACATATTTCATTAGTGTGTTGCAATGAGAACTGATCCTTACATTTGCTTGTTATTAATTCAAAGTAGTTCCAACCATTTAAAATTTATTTTTTCTTCTTTTAAAGAAACTGCTTTGGTTTGCTAGAGTCAGTGTTCCATTTTTTCACTTTATTGACTTATTAAATAGTACCAACTGAACAGTTATTGAAACTGTTTACATTTCAGGTTTTTAGAATCAGTAATGTTTGCTTTAATTTTTTAAATTAAATCTTCTATAAAGCTTCACTAAGATTGCTGTAGATTTTTCTGTATTTTTCCCATCAAACTACAGTGTTAAAATGAAACAGTTCTTGCCCAATGTAAAAAGCTAGAAAAGATTTTTAAAAACAGGATTTCCCACCTAGTTTTTTAGAAAATCTTTTTGCTGAGTGGCTCCATTTATTGTTGTAGATTCTTAAGTGTTTATCTCTGAGATAAACAGTTAACTCCCATGACAGAAAATTATGCTTCTTTATTGATTTACAGTCCCCTTTGGCCACATTCCATGCTCAATCTCCTGGTAATCAGTAGAATATTCTATCTTTCTCATATACCCCCAAGGATTAAACGAAGTATCCCATTTTCTTTCTGCACCTCCTCCCTCCTTGCTTTTTTTAGGTAGGAAATTTTTTAAGGTATGGCAGCCACAGGAGAAAGAGGGAAATAACATGTAGCAGCATGATGAACCTTATTATATACTCTCCTGAAGAGGGTACAGTCCTCATTGTGTGTTTGAAGAGAATAAGTGTTCTGTTTTGCCTTACTGTATCGTTGTAGTTGTTTATGTAAAGAGTTGAATAGCCTGGCATTTTCTTGGGGGTGGTTTTGTTTTGTTTTGTTTTTGCCAAATACTATATCCTGGATTCCATGTATAAGTTAACTGTAGGTTCCCTGGCTGCCTAAATACCTTTTATCTTACTGGGGGACCCATTGGTCTGCATTTAAGTGGTTTGTCTTCTGGTCTTGTCTTAATTTGACATCCTAGGGTCATTGATGAAACAATAGTCTATTTTATAGGAATGTCAAGAAATTGGTTGTTAGGTTCTTTAAAAATTGGCTGTGATGTATGCCTTGCAGTAGAAAAGTATGATTTTTTTTTTTTTTTTAAATTTCTCGGAAGCAAACGGCCAGTGTTGGTTCTTCAGAACGAAGCACTTTATCCACAGCGGCGCTCCTATACTAGCGAGGATGAGGCCTGGAAATCTTTCCTGGAAAACCCTCTCACTGCAGCCACCAAAGCGATGATGAGCATCAATGGAGATGAAGACAGTGCGGCTGCGCTGGGCCTGCTCTACGACTACTACAAGGTCGGTTTGCCTGCTCTGTGACACCCTTACCCGTCTCAGAGGCACCTGATTCAGCAGCATATAAAACAGTCATTTGCTGGTAGAATGTAATACAAGTTACTTCTGTAGTGGCTATAAATAGTTTAATGAGTACTTTGACTTACAATGGTTCAAAGCTGAAAATCCAGGATCATAGAATCAAAGGGCTGTTTTTGAAATGTGTGAAGCAGCCAGTTGCTCTGGCTCTATCTGAAAGGTGAAGCTGCCATAGATGAAGAGGGTAGAGGTGCCTTACTGGGTTTGAACACTTTACTGAAGGTAGTGCTTAGTGCCGTGAACAGTGGATAGGGCTAAGTTACCTGTGCTCCAACCTTTGTTCCTATGTTGTCAGGTTGATGTCCGGTCCCTTAAATGATATTACAGAACCTGTGATTTGATTGTAGGATTCATTAAAGGAAAAAAACATATTCTCTATTCTGGGACTTTCTAGTTCTCAAATCAGGATATATTTTGTTGCCTGTTTCTAGAGGTTTGGATTCGTCTTAGTTAAATATAATCTATGATCTGTGTGCATCTCTGTATGGTTTTCATTATCTGGAGATGACACCACTGATCTGTCTCAACATTGTCATTGTTGCCCTAATAATACGAGCTGCCACTCACTGGTGACCTGGATTATGCTCGGCACGTTACCAGCGCGCGTGACTTCTCATTCTCAGGTGGTGCAGCTAGGATGTGTGTAGCTGGGCTTTTAGCACAGCAGGCGGTCTGCTTTGCCTCTAGATTCACATTGGTATTCTTCCTTCTGCCACTAGCAGATATTTGGGGATGGCCATTAAGAGTATGGTGATACTGTTTAAAACAGACTGAGCTGAAACACAACTTTCCCAGGTGGCCTTTGTCTCACTGCTGTTTGTAACTATTCTACATAACCATTTGTTGTCCTCACTACCTTTATAAAGACAGGAACTTTTCAAGATTCCCAGAAGCATCTTAATGACAGTGTCTACTTATGGATATAATATATATATTTTTACAGCTTATTTTTGCTGTATTTTTGTTTTGAAAACTTTCAAACCTACAGAAAACTTAAAATAACAGCACACTGAACTCCCGAATACCTTTACCTGATTCACCAATTGCTTGTGTTTCATTACATTTTGGCACTGTGTTTTTTCCCTGAATGTAAGAAATACAGAGGAAAAAAATCAAAGAGGATTTTGATTATCAAAATTGGGGTGGTAACTAAGCAAAATATTTAATTATTTCCTGGTATGATGCCATATGTCCAACTCGTGTTTGAGGGATTCAAAGGTTTTTTTTCCTTTGAATATGAACAGAAACTTGTGTAATACCTAATGATTCTAGAAGAAACCCTTGCCTGGGCAGCACAGCTACGAAGAGTTCCTTTGAAGTAGAATTTATCATATATTTGTTCTTATGGCTTGTTTTATTGACTTAATCAGTGTAAAGACTACAAGTTCCTAAGATGTTAATTATGAACTTACTTTTTTTTTTTTTTTGAGACAGAGTCTCACTTTGTTGCCCCACGTAGAGTGCAGTGGCATCATGGTAGCTCACACCCACTTCAAACTCCTGGGCTCAAGTGATCCTCCTGCCTCAGCCTCCTGAGTAGCTGGGAGTACAAGCACATGCCATCACACTGGCTCATTTTTCTATTTTTTCTGGAGACAGGATCTCGATTTTGCTTAGGCTGGTCTCCAACTCCTGAGCTCAAGTGATCCTCCTGTCTCGGCCTCTCAGAGTGCTAGGATTACAGGTGTGAGCCACCTCACCTGGACGAAGTTATGTAGTTTTAATTGAAACTTTTGAGAATGGGAGAAAAACAGCAAGTTTAGTGCCAGAAAGACCAATGTAATAAAACTAGTTACAGTGGTTCTGTGTGTGTGTGTGTGTGTGTGTGTCTGTGTGTATGTTTTAAATAAAGTGTCCTAAAAGTGTTTTACAACGCAAGAGGAGATAAATCCTCATGTCTGTCCATGAAGGGTGACAATTTCAGTAGTGCTTATTTGTCAGGCTTCCTGTGATAAGTGTAAATTTATCTTCTTTATTAAATGAACTGAATTATTTGTTTCAGTTCTTTGGTTGTAAGCATTAGTCATTATTACATAATAACTTTGGTAAAGCTTTAAAAGTACATTGTTAATACATGAAACAGTTTATTTTGTCTTTAGTGGTGGAACAGGAGTGTAGGAATAGAAGTCTAATATTGAAAACCATTTTCAAGCGTCTTAGCCATTTTGGAGTGCATGTAGGGGTTAAGTCTCAGTTCAGCTGATGTCTACAGGACATTCACTAATGTTTGTCTACTTTTCACTTCCATTGCAAAGAAAAGAAGAATCAAAAAAGAAATAGAACAAACTTAGATTTGACCTTTGGATAATGGACGTATGAATCCCAAAGGATCTGAAGACATTTATCACATGAAGCCAGCATTTGGATCTTGGAAGAAATGAACTGTTAACATGGCTGTTGCTTTTGTTTTTGCATTTGATCTGAAAGGAGAGTAGTAGGAAAGAGCAGTGAGCAAGTTGGAGGAGCTCAGTTGTGTTTTCAGTAGCTCCTTCTCTGTTATACTTTGTAGGTAAATGGGTAAAGCCAGGGCAGAGGTATTTCTTTTAAGAGATGAAACCCAGACTCCAATGACAAAGTTAATTTGTGATGCTCTGAGTTTATTTGACAACTCAGTCGCTTTTTACATATCAACCAGATTGGTGACCAGATTGTAAGCTCCTTGAGGGCAGACACTGTCTTATTCTTTGTGTGTCCCTGGAGCCCAGTGTTTGGTAGGAAACCAGTAGATAAATGAATGATCAAGGTTACTGCAAAATAAAAGGCTATATCTTTGGGTGAAGTATACTTTGCTAGATAAGAAAAAAATTCTTTTTGTGTGTGTTAATACGTAAGGTTCCAAGAGAGAGAAGGTCTTCAACAGCAAAGCCAGATGTTGAGCACCCAGAGCCAGATCACAGCAAAAGGTAATGTTTAATTTATCACGGCGTAAACTAGTACACTTGAAAAATGACACATTTCTGTAAAAATAAAATGGGAGTTTCTTTAAATGAACAAACACTAGAGGAAGAGATAGGAAAGTTGGACTCTTAATATCTAAATTCAGACTTCATCAGTGATTTCCCTGTGTTGCTCTGATTTGATTCTGTCACTCTGAGACGTTACCTGTTTCCTTGGGCATAATATTAAGAGTTGCCTTTTCTAAAAAAACTGAAATCACTAACTTTCTCCTCCTCCAAAGGGATGTTTTAGTAATAACTTAAGTGTTGCTCATTTTTTCTTCCAGGTCCTCTCTAAGGAGGTTGTGGCAGTGTTGGGGGGGTCCATTAAAAATATTAAATACCAATGACTCTTGAATAACTGCCTGAGTAGAACTTAATAAAATAAGTTACATTGTATTCAAACTCCTGTTGAAATTATTTTTGAAATATTTTGGGTTAAAATTTTTGGAAGATTTAATTAAGGCTTGACTTTATAGCCACAAAAAACTTTTTTTTTAAAAGATACCTGTTTAAATAGCCCCGAATATTTATTAAACCAAAATTAATTTTATGCAGATATACCTACTGTACAATGTAATAATAGGTTTTCTTTTGGTGAAAGAGAAAGCCAAGTAGCATAGGTATCAGGAAAAGTGGTGGCCACATAGTAACAGTTCATAGTTCTTGAACACTGTGTCAGGCATTATTATACACAGTTTAGCGTATCATCTCATTTCAACCTTGTAAGGACAGACACTGCTGTTATCCCCATATTACAGATGAGGATTTGGTTGCTGAGAGATGAAGTAACTTTGCTCAGGGTGACAGAATTTGAGCCAAGTCAGTCTGACTCTGCACTTCAACCCGAACTGATCAGATCATGTTTGTAGCTTCAGGCTTCTAGTTAAAATATGGTAATTTTTAAAAAGATTATTGAAAATCAAGCTTATTAGAGGAGAGCTCTGAGTCCTCAGTATTTCCAATGAAATTTTCCTTATTACTTTTGGATTTTACTTGATCTGTAGCTGTGAAGTCTTTTTTTCTTTCTCTAGTCATGGGAGGTTGTACTGTTTTCTGTTTAGTTGGCTTCTACCAAGTGTAATATTGCATAGGACCCAACCGCCCAATGCCAAAATAAAAATTAATAAAAGAAATAAAAATTCTCAAAGAACTGTGTCAGCATCAAGTTTGAAAATACAGGTTTTCTTTTTTTCTTTAAGAAATAGCATACCAATAGTGACGGAGCAGCCCCTCATTTCTGCTGGAGAAAACAGAGTACAAGTACTGAAGAATGTGCCATTTAACATTGTCCTGCCCCACGGCAACCAGCTGGGCATTGATAAGCGAGGCCACCTCACAGCTCCTGATACGACAGTCACGGTCTCCATAGCAACGATGCCTACCCACTCCATCAAGACGGAAAGCCAGCCACATGGCTTTGCTGTGGGCATCCCTCCAGCAGTCTACCACCCTGAGCCCGCCGAGCGTGTGGTAGTTTTCGACCGGAACCTTAGCACTGACCAGTTCAGCTCTGGTGCTCAACCCCCAAATGCTCAACGGCGGACTCCAGACTCGACTTTCTCAGAGACCTTCAAGGAAGGCGTTCAGGAGGTACAGGAAACAAAAACATCTTCCCCAGACGGCTGTGTGTTTGTATAAGTATTGGGTTCCACCTTTTCCTTGTTATGTAAGCTTGAAACTCAGCCTGAAGTGAATGGATTAGGAATAAAAGATTTTTTTTTTTTAAGAGAAAAGGCCCATGGGTATAATTTGTAAACTAAATCTATAAAACCAGAAATTATTATGAAGGGCACATGGCTAATCTTACCAGCAGCTGAGTTAACAATTATGATTTCAGCTAAGTGATTTGCAGGATAAAGAGAAAGAGAACCCTGCACATAATCTTCCGTTGACAACAGATGGATTCGCATTTTCAGCGTTTGTCCTAGACCAAAGCAAGCTCCCCTGCAACTGGTCTTAATATAAAATGATTTATTGTGTCTTTGGTGCTTCTTGGTTGGTAGTATAGTCAGGGAGATGGGTAGACCACAAAAGTATATGAAATTTACAAATTAATTCCAAATAGTTCTGAAGGTTTTATGATGAGGAGTACCTCACTCAGAAAAAAGTTAGGGGCTGAAGGTCTTTGAAACCAAGTTTAATGTCTCAGTGGGGGAGAAGAGCATTTATCTCTGCTTAGGAGTAGAACAGTAGCCTTTCCTGAGAAAATGCACCCAATCCATCCAGCCATGGTGTGAACTGGATACTGTATCTTAACTTGGTACAATGATAGGGTGACTCCAAAAAGTCATGAAATTTTGGTTGTAGATTGTGGAGTTTGAACAGAATTGGGATATGTGAGAAAGATGGAAAAGGGGGGTAGTGAGTCCCCCCTTGGTGGGTGCACCTACATAGGTTGTCCTGATTTACTTGAGTGGTATATATAAGTGGATAGTTTCTTTTTTTAGTTTTCTTTTTGTTAATTTTAGAAAATTTTTGTAGATTGAAACTTTTTATTTGAAAATGAATATTGAATGGGTAGTGGGTTGCTGTATGCCACATCTATTCATGCTGTACCAGACCTTGGTCTGTAGTAACGATGGTAACCAGTTAAATAGTTGTGGCTTATTACGTTGATATTTCAGGTTTTCTTCCCCTCGGATCTCAGTCTGCGGATGCCTGGCATGAATTCAGAGGACTATGTTTTTGACAGTGTTTCTGGGTAATAGTTGCCTTTTAATTTGACTTTTAATTCACAGCTTTTATGACTTACTCCTCTTTTGTTAATTTGATATTGATAAATCAGAGGTGGGTTTAGCGGGCTTTCACTTTTATCTTGCTGTGTTTACTGTGGTAATATCTTGGGTAGAGGACATCTGCTTCAGTGCATTTAATTTTGAACTTTTTTTCAAGTCTCCTTAATTCTTGGTGTTGGTGCTTTTGCTTTCCTTTGGTTTCTTTATGTGATGGTAGTGGAGTAGAGTCTAACAGAGGAGTAGGGGATTAAGTTAGGTCTCTGAGGTCCTTTCTGTTTCCAAAACTGTATAATTAGGTGAGAATTTAGGAGTAATGTCAAATGAATAAAGGCTTTTATATTTTTATTAGCCTCACTAATGATAAAATAAATAAAGTCGTGTTTTTTCTGACTTGACAACTTCTTTTTAGCCTCACAGAATTGTATCTCTGGGAATATGAATATTTTTCCAATTTAATTGGAACCCTTCAGATTTTTAAAGTCTAGGGTTTCATTTTATAATTTTTGCCTTGTGTGGTTTTTTACATGTGTTCTATTTTGCAGTAGAAATTTTATTTTTAAATTCTAGGATTTTATGGGAATTATAGACCTGCCTCAAGGTTCATGAGTCACAAACTGAAATGCCTTTAGGGTTTAGGATAGGGGTCAGCACACGTTTTCTGCAAAGGGTCAGATAATAACTCCTTTAGGCTTGGTGGGCCATACAGCCTCTGTATGTTTTTGCAACTACACAGCTTTGCTTTTGTAGTGCAAAAGCAGCCATAAATAATACATAAAGAAATGGTGTGGCTGTATGCTAATAAAAGATTTATTTACAAAAATAGATGTAATTTGCTGACCCCTGGCCTAGGAAGGTTATTAAATAACTTTAGTGGCACATATGGGTGGTAGCATTAGATAATGGGTAATAGAATTGTGGAGTGCCCATGTAAAGACATTTAAGTTACAAACAGAAACAACAAAAAAGTGTTGTGCAGGCCAAATTGAATTTAATTAGAGGACTACCAACTACCTGTTTGCAAGCTCTGCTGGATAAATACCAGATTGGCAGCTTGTGAAGGTTTCCTTCCCAAGTCCTTTTCATTTATTTGTATCTTTGATATCCTTAGCCCCAAAACATCTAATTGTTAATATCCATCACATAGAAATTCTAGTTGACAATTTGTAGTCCCACATCTGAGAGATTTTAGAATTTATAGTTGGTAAGACTTTTGTTTCAGATTTCATTTATCATGAAAAAGTAGCAAATGCTAGTTATAATATGGTGTGGTCAGTTGGATGTTTTCTGGCAGTCTGCTATCTCAGTACATCCACATTGAAGCATTTCTAGATTGTATTAAAGTATATAGATAGGAACCTTCCGATAAAGTGGATTAGAGATGGATGACTTTTTTTGTCCTTTAGGAACAACTTTGAGTATACCCTAGAAGCTTCAAAATCACTTCGGCAGAAGCCTGGAGATAGCACTATGACATACCTGAACAAAGGCCAGTTCTATCCTGTCACCTTGAAGGAGGTGAGCAGCAATGAAGGAATCCATCACCCCATCAGCAAAGTCCGAGTAAGTTGTGCTCTGAATTCTGTTCTCTAGGAAGGCTAGTCCGAGCCTAGTATTTCCAGGTCTGAAGTAGATCTGAAGGAAGGCCTAAAATTACAGTTTTAAGCCTTATTTGTGAACGATAATACTAAATAAATTTTCCAAAAGATACTCACCCTGTAGTGTCTTTACATTGCAATGCATTCTCTCTCACAGAGTGTGATCATGGTGGTTTTTGCTGAAGACAAAAGCAGAGAAGATCAGCTAAGGCATTGGAAGTACTGGCACTCCCGCCAGCACACGGCCAAACAAAGGTGCATTGACATAGGTAAGCCGCCAGGAGCCTGCTTCTGTTCCCAGAGGTGCAAGCATCCAGTTTTCTAAATCCAGTTATTTTTGGCAGTGATCAACTTCCTGCCGAAAGCATTTGAATTTTTATGCCAGCCACTAATCTGTTCCAAACACTGTCCTTGGCCTCCTGGAACCAGTGCTCTCACCCCGACTTCCTTCACAGGACATGTGCCCAGGCGGTGGCTTCTCATAGGAGGCTGGGGCCAGAAGCCACATGGCCAGCTAACGTGACAGTATCCCCACTTTTCAATGGGCCATTTTTTTGGAGGGTAATGTCTTGTGTAAGAGATTCTGATTAGTATTTGGTGATGATGATACGATGGAGACAAAAACAAATAAGTAAAAGAAAGTGCTGCTGTTGTGCAGTTGCCTAACAGTCTTCCCCAGTCATCTGCTGAACGGTATTGCTAGTCTCTTACATCTGCGAATAAACCCAGAGATGCATCACTTGGGGTGTAACAGCAAACCCAAGCAAATCTGTAGTCATTGAAATAGCTTTGTGTCTATTCTTGTTGTTTATATGGTTTTCATATAAAACCATTGTCTGTATCACAGATGGCTGTTAATGTCAGTGTTACTTTTTTTCTTTACCTTTTGTGATGCTCATGTTCTCTTTTCAGAAGAATTAGAACTGAGTTCTAATCTTGGTTCTGCAGGCTACTTTTGTGACCTTGGGACCATTATTTAAACCTTTTAGACCTAAATTTCTTAATTTTGATATAATGGGATTGAATTAAATATATCTAAGCTTGCTTTTATTACAAAAATTCTGTGATTCTTTTACTTTTTGAAATTCTTTTAATGCAACAAAATACCAATTTAAATTGTCCAGAGGTGGTGATAACAAAAATGGAATCTTACTTTGAGCTGCTGTAATCTCATGTTGAAACTAAAAATCCTGAATTTCTTTTTCTTTTTCATCACTTCCTATAGCTGACTATAAAGAAAGCTTCAACACCATCAGCAACATTGAGGAGATCGCTTATAACGCCATTTCCTTCACCTGGGACATTAATGATGAAGCAAAGGTAGGTGATGGAGCCGATTCTGTGTCTCCAGCTTTTGGAGACGTGGGAGGAGCCTAATGATTTGACAGCTGATTTCTTAATGATGGTTTAATGTGTTTTCATTCTTGGATGTTATGAAACTACCCTTTTCCCCTTCGTAGCCTTCTCCAGAACAGATCATTTTTGTTGGTGTACTTCAAACACGTGGAATCCACCTGCAAACTTCAGGCTGGAGGTGGGCTGTGCCGCTCCTCAGTGCTTAACCTTGAGTCTCGCTCCTCATTTGCTTCATTTCCTCGTTTGCAAAGTGGAGTTAATACCTGCCTCCTCCCTCAGTTCTAGGATGATGCAAGGATGAGTGAAACCGTGCCTAAAAGGCTCTCAAATATAAGTTACCATTAGCAATACTCTCTTTCTTATGGTTACCTTGTGACTGCATCTCAATGCCAAATTCTCCTATCTTGGGCTTTTACAATTGAGGAATTGCCTCCAATTCAGATGGTCATTTGGGTAATTCTAATTGGAGATTTTAGTGCCCTTTAAGAAAAGTTAAGCATGTTCTTAAGTCCTCTCTGCCTCCCACAACATACTTCCCTTTTAGTATAATTGCTCTGTTCACCAAATTATTAGAGTTCTATTTATTCCTTTCTTTGGATTGCTTTAAAAATTGGGAGCTCAAGAAACACAATAGAAACAAGTTATTTTTTGGACAGTTGTTAAAATAAGGTTGATCTTTAGTTTTTGTTGCAATATTAGGGATATTGTTCTCTCAGGGACCCAATACACAGTGATGTTCAACATTCTATCCTTTTTCAGCCTCTCCTTTTTATTTTTTCTTTTACGTATTCAACAAGAATTTTAGTAACTTATGGAATAAGACACCGTATTAGGTAGGTGCTGAGTGTTAGAGTTTCATCTTATACTGCCCAATATTGCTTTTAAAAATCATATGACTGAGTTCTTGAGAATCATGTTAAGCTTGTATTGTGTTTGCTTTGTTTCCTTGTTGTGGTCATCGTTTTCCAAGGCAAAAGTGTGTCTTTAAGACTGCAGGATGTAGTCGGTTGGGCCCACCAGCCTGTGAGGAGTCTTGGGTGATTGTAACTGCACGCAGGTTTTCCTGCTGGTCACCGCGGCACACAGCGTCAGCAGGCTGCTTTGTCCCGAGTTTGGCACTTGGTTAAGCAGTGAATTCACTGCTGAGGAGCTACTTGTGGAATGATAAACTTTCCATCTTACATAATTACTATTACAGTTATTTTGAAATTAAATATCCCAGTAGGACTCGGTGCACTGGTACTAAGAACAGCCTAGAAGAGTTGGTCCTGTGCCCTCAGATGCTTCTGTTCTTAAAGCAAACTGGAGCAAGACTTCCTGGCTGCCCCTGGGGACAAGCTGAGAAATGAGGAGGCAGCAATGAAGGGCGCACAGGCCTGATTTCGCGTTTTTGACTTGTCTGTGACCTTGACTCAGCCCCTCAGTTCACTGGCTCAGCTTTTCCCCCTCGTTCCTCCTAGAAAATGTAAAAGGCTCTAGTGGCCAACTCGTTCCTTTGTTGGGGTGTTGTCAGCATTAATAGGCACTTGTCAGAGGCTCGGAGATCTTGGCTGAAAGGCCCTGCGTGTGGGCAGGGTGCGTGGTGTGTGTGATGTGTCACGCCAGGGCGGTAGTGGGAAAGCCGGGATGACGGCAGGGATAATGGCAGGTTTCATTCCGGAGGCCTGCAGCATGCTTGTCATGGAGAGAAATGTTGTTGGAGGAGCGTCTTAAGTAGGCTTAATAGCGTCGCTAATTGATGTAGGTAAATTCAGTTTCATTTCCTCTTCCAGACCCCCAGCACTGATGTGATTCTGAGCCTTCGCCTGCTCCCGGAAGGGTGCTGGGCCCTGTCTTAATGAGGCTGCTGCCTTTTGAAGCTGATATCAGGCATCAGCTTCAAGTGTGTGTTGCAATTAAGTATCTAGATTTTTTGCTTTCCCTGGCCAAGTTGATGTTTTCTGTTTTTATACTTAGAGTAATTAATGCCTCAGGGCAGCTAGAGTGAACAAGTATACATGCAGAATCCTGTATAATTGGTTTCTTTTTAAAATACTTTTTTCTGAAAATATCTACTGTCTTTGCCCACTTTCTGTTCTCATTTAGGATACATTTGTTGATTTTTTTTAATTTTTAAATTTAGAATTGGCACATGATGTTAGAAATATTTAGGGACATTTGTTGATTCTTAATTCTAGTTCCTTTTCCTCCACAGTCGTACGGGTCTACTGGAGCCATGTGGCATTTCTCCCTGCTCCCCTTTTTAATGTTTATCCTTTTGACCAGGCCAGGATGAGTGAAGCCAGAACTCTGGCCCAGTGTCAACATCTGAATCTTACCAGTAGCTTCTGCATTTCTCTTTGGAGGTGACACTATATTGAGGACATATTAGGTTGAACCCTAAAGGTCTTGGATTGTATTCCACTTTGGGAAAAACACTTCCCGGGCTAGGACTCATCTCATACGTCCCTGTGCACACCCTGGTCATCAGCATAAACATATGCCTGCTATCGCCACGGGAACTTTAAGAAGTTGTTGAAACTAGCTGGTCGCGGTGGCTCACACCTGTAATCCCAGCACTTTGGAAGTCCAAGGTGGGAGGATCACTTGAGGTCAGGAGTTTGAGACCAGCCTGGACAACATAGCAAGACCTTGTCTCTACAAAAAATAAAAAAATTAGCCAGGTGTGGTAGTGTCTGCCTGTAGTCCCAGCTACTCAGGAGGCTGAGATGGGAGGATCACTTGAGCCCAGGAGTTTAGGGTTGTAATGAGCAATGATTGTGCCATGGCACTCTAGCCTGGGAGCCAGAGCAAGACCCTATCTCAAAAAAAAAAAGTTCTGGAATTTGTGAAAAATCATTTGTTTCCAAAGCAGTGAATGAGAAGGAATTTGCTATGAAAAGCAGAAATATCTTAGAAACTGTCCCTCAGGGGGCACCGATCTATCTACTACGTAGACCTATTTTGTTCCTTTTATTGTCCTCTCATAAAATTAGAGAGGTTGGGTAGTTAGGTGTCTTTTAAAGAGTCAGAAGCATCTGGACAGGTTAAAGTTCATCAGCCATTCATGTTTCGTTGTGAAATAACTGAATCAGATTTCCTCCCTCCTGATGCACAGCTGAGGTCAGCTGCTTAAGGTAATTTTGGCAGGGAGAAGAGCAATTGCCTTTGAAGCAGTGAAAGATGGAGCTCTGCTAAGGTGCGGAAGTTTAGAATTTGTGGGGCAGGACATGAAGACACTGGTCACCTGGAGAAGAGAGGACCAGGAGACGGGGGCGGGGTGCACACAGCAGGGTGGCGGCAAGATAGACGCACACTCAGCCCTGTCAGCGTTTTCTCCAGGGCCAGCTGTGCATCTCTGCAGAAATTCAGACCTTCATCCAACGAACACCTGAGTGCCAGTGTGTTCAAGGCACTGTGCTGGATCCAGACTACTAACACTAGTACTGGAGTTCAGGTAGATTGTGAGTTACGTGGGCTTTTGTGGGCCTGAGATCCTAAATATGACATCATGATTTCCATGGAAAAATGTGTTTATACCACTTTGCAAATGAACTTTGGGGACACAAACAATTTATAAAGTGGGGCTCTCTGTTCTGCAAGTTTCAGTATTTTCTAAACCAAGTGAGTCATTCTGAGTAGGCTGCACCTCTTGGCCCAGAGTTTAATTTCTTGCTTGGGTTGTAAACCTTAAGAGTTTACAACAACATTGAGATTCAGTTAGTGATATGAAGTAAGGACCTCTCAAAGCCTGAAGATCTAAAATAAATAGAAGAAAAAGAAGTTAGAGAGAGAGAGAATTAACTGCTCTGAGTGCCTGCTACACGGTAGGTGCCGTGCTCAGGGGCCTCACCTGTGTTCACTCAGTGAGGCCCTGCCACTGCTCAGTGTCCGTAGAGCAGCGCTGCGTCCTCCAGATGGTTTTGTGTTTGCTGCTCGTCGTCAGAACGAGGCCTTCTGAAGAGGCCAGAGTCTAGACCTCGAAGTGGGCAGGAAGTGGTCTTGACAGGGGAGATTATTTAAAAGCATAAGAATTCTTACTAACAGAGCAACGTTATGGACTCACTAATACAAATTCTTCCAGTAGAAGAGCACTTTTTCTAGTAAGAAATAATTTATTTTGCTTGTTGGATGAGTAACGTCTAAATACAGAGGAATGGGAATAATAAACCAAAAAAGCAGCCGTGTTGGAATCCAGTGAGAATCAGGTAGGTGACTTGGAGGGAGCAGGTAATCCAGGGACACGAGAGAAAGGAACGTCTGTTGGTGGGATGGGAATATCTTTGGTAGAGCTAATTGCACCGTATATACTACAGTTAGCATGGCAAGTAGGAAAACTGCTGTGGTCGAAGCAAAGCTCACGATTTCTTTGGCCATCTGCGTGCAGGTGTGACCATCGTGAATAGGAAGCAGACTTCTAAAGGATGCCGTCAATCCCAGGAGACAAAATACCTAACTGATGGGTTATTTTCTAGTGGTAACATCTAAATCCTTGTATCTAAGGTAGCTTTTGTTGCTGCTGCCGTTCACACATTTCATTTTCAAAATACTACCAGCGAAGAGCTTCCTGTCAGACGGGTGCCAGCTCCCTCTGGAGGAGTAACGGCAGGGAGGTCCTTAGACGTGGGTCTGATTTTGTTTTACTGTACTGTGTGTTCCGTGGCTTAAAACAGCCTGGAGATGTGGACATTTCTCCTGCAGTGCCGCTGTGGGAGCTGGTGGCTTTTTGTAAGTCTTTATCGCACCTTCAGAGGGAAGCTCTTGGGCCCAGTTTGTGATCGTGTCGCTTACGGACAGATGGGACTACATCCCTTTCTTGGTGGCATGAGCTTATCTCTGGCCGTGACAGAGCTAGTTTCCGCACACTTGTCTCTTGCCAGTTCTGCAGTGGCAGGGGTGGTCAGAGAGAGCACAGAATCAGACCCTCCTGCTCCCTGGGCAGCCCTGTCAAATAAGACGACTGTGCGTTTACTTTTTATTATCATCTGTCAGCTATACAAAGGCATTCCAAGGCACTCACAAGGGTTGTCCCTAAGAGCCAAGTGGTTTATGTCATGGAAGGCTCGTGTTACGAAGGAAAGAGGATTAAAATGGAATTTGGAGCCCAGATGGAGTACCAAGGAGCTTTACTGTGAGGGAGCCCAGTGGATGGAGCTTTGGTATCTGTCCCCTTTGTCTCCTTGTCTCAGTGAAAGCACATGGAGTTCCTGGCGAGGATTATCAAGGCTTGCAGAGTTCATTCTGTAAAAGAGGGGTGGAACCTTTCTGGCAACTTGAACTTAAGACTTTTTGTGTGTGCTTGTGGGATGCAGGTTTATGGGTTTAATAACAGTTTGTTGTTTTGTCTAAGCATAATATTTGGAATTCGTTGTGAGAGTAATTTTTAATTTGTTTGGACTGAACATATTGCTTGCATTTATAGGGATTCCATTCTGGTGAAGCATCAGTCAAGTGTGCCATTAAAATAAGGTGTTGCCGTGTTTGGTTCCATTAAGCAGGGACAGGTTTGGTTTGTTTCACAACTTTAAATTTCCAGTGTGAATAGGAGGGAGGAGAGAAGTGAGTCAAGTATCTTACTTGCAATCACAATTAAATGAAGGCAGGAGATTTAAAACTATAAGTGTGTACTCCCTGGCCTAAATAGAGAAAGACATCAGGAAGCACTGTTACTTTTAAAACAAAGGATGAGAGACTTTTTGAGTCTAGGCGGATCCCAACACAGGCTCGGTTGAACCAGATTATCCGTGTGCTTCTGTCCTTAGACCCCAGAGAAAACTCAGGGTGGTTGTGGAGGCTTCCGAATTGAGAGTCATTCAACTCCAGGGGTTTTCTTTTATGAGATTTGAAAATACATATTTATTAAAATAAAAAATAAAATTTTTTTGTACCATAGAGATAGTCATATTCCTTTATAAGGAATGAATAGTCTTTAAGTTGTAATTCAATCAGTGTTGGAAATAACAAGAAAATTTTCTCGATTGGAAATTTGTGGAGAATGCCTTTCATTAGGTGATATGGGACAAGTTCTTGCTTTGAAGAAGCTGTTCTGGGTGTGATCGTGAGGAGGATTTCTCCCTGAAACATCCTCTTTTTTTTTTTTTTAAGCTAAGTCTGTTGGACTTTTGCTCAAAAGCATTTCAAGGAGTATACTCTGAAGCGTCTGTGCAGATGTAAAATAAAATACATTGAGTTGTGGTGGAACTTTAGAACACACAGGTAACAATAGCACGCATTTATCACGGCACATGCCCGAGGGTAAGGGCCAGGCGTGAGCTGTCTCTGATTGGACAGGGACGCGCTTGGCAGCTGAAGAAAGCTTTAGTTTGGTAGTGAAACTCGCGTCTTGTGAAACGGGTTTCAAGCACCTGTGACTACGTAGCCTCTGTCTGTGCTGTCATTTGAATTCGTTTTTTCTTTTTTTTTTTGGTCAAATTTTCCCCCTTCCTCCACCTTGCCACTGTCAAGAAACAATGAGCTGCTCTAGAGAACTTTCTTCTTTGACAGCTTGTCACCCTAATCCTCCTTCTCTTCGGTCCTTCCTGGAAATTCCATCTATGGTGGCTTTCTAATTGTGTCATTTCTACCAGTTTTGCTGCTTGGAAACAAGCGGAGAGCTCTGACTCTGGCCTGACGGCAGCAGGGCTGCTGAGTAAATCGGCATAGTGATTTCAAGGCTGCCTGGGGCCTCGGGGTTCAGGTCTCCCAGAGCAGCTCTTCCACCTGCAGGGCTCTCAGTCCTACATTAATGTCTCAGCTCTACCTTAATTTAGGGACTTTTTCTGTAGCTTTTCCTTTTAAGGGGAAAATACCTTGTAATTAGAACTTTTGGTTAGAAGTCAGCTGCCTGCCAGGTCTCCCGTTTCTGACCCACAGGCCTACTTGTCCTGTTCTGGACCTGGTGATGATGGAATGTGGTCTGTGTTTGCCTTGTGTCGCACCTGCACCCAGTTCTACATATTTCAGAGTAAACATTCTACTTATTTGGGACAACAGGTGCCAAATCACTTCATCTGCCAAGTGTCCTTGGGTTCAGCAGGTCCTGCTTATAGGATCTGACGGAGGGAAGAGAGCATGCAGGTACTTCCAGATCATTCTTTTCTCTGCCTCCCTTTTATCTCCATGACTTTTCCCCTGGCTCCCCGCGCTCTGCAGAAACCAAGACCACGTGTGGGCGGTGTGGGAAGGCGGCGGTGTGGCAACAGCCAGGCTGCTGACTCGTCCTTGTTGTTCTTCAGGGAAACGCCCCACGTCAATGTGGGAAGATTTCAAGTTAGCGCTTCTCTCTTCCCACATCCCTGTCCTCCCCACCCCCTCTGCCAGGTCTGTTGCCTTGGTGGGCACTTGGTAGTCTGAGAAATAGCACCAGTGCTGGTTGTCACTTGAAGTCTTCCTATTTGTGGCTAGCCTCCTGCAGTGGGATATTTCTGTCACCTCCCATCATTAGAGTAGCGAGGAAGTAGGACATCCAGGATTCTCTGATGAGTCGGTAGTGGAGCTGGGCTCTGCTTCTGAGTTTATGACTCAGTCTCTGATACCTTCTTGGGCTTCATGGATCGATGAAACCCGCACACATGGAGTCAGAAGCGGGAACCGCGGGGCTCAGACAGAGCTAAGCTAACAGCGTTGGTGTGTGTGTTTGTTTTGGTTTGGGGGAAGGAATGCTGATCATGATTAAGTGTCTGCTGTGTAATGTTCAATAAATATTTCTGGCTAATTAGACTTTAGCCAAAAGTTGGCTCTTGAGTTCTCAAACTGTTTCCCACACCACTGGCTTCAGATGGAATGTGTAACTTCATATACATGTATTAGAAAAATGGTGATTTTGTTCACTTTTATTAGTGCTGTTGGACTTGGGGTCAGAATAAACTACATTTTGAACCTCACATTTTAGTGTTGGTTGTCAGGAGGTTTCTACAAAACTGTCTTAGAGCAATCTTTTTGACTGATTTGGAGGAGAATTAAATTGAATTTTTTTTCTAGTTTTTACATTCAATTTAGCAGATCAGTTGCATTCTGGGAACAACATTATAGATATTAATCTGTATTTGGCTAAGTTGAATTTAAATACTAGAAAGGGTTAAAGTGACAAAGGCTCCGAGAGGCAGCTGGGACCATGTCCGAGATGGCTGCAGCTGTCTCTGACGGAGCCATGCCGGCAGCTAAGTCTTGTGACTTATGTGAAGTCAAGTAGGAAGTTTGGCACAGACTAGCTATTTGGTTTGAAATGTAGGGACCTTTAATTTCATGCCTCATACTCCCAAAACAACCTGCTCAGAACCATGTGTAGGGTCACCTTTTCCCTAAGTGTTTCCACTTGACCAAACCGTGTTTCCATCAGGTGCTTCTCCCGCTTTGCTTCGTGTCTGTCATTGTAGCGCTGTGGTCTCCAGAAAAGGGCCTTGAGGTTGGGGCCGGGAGACGTAGGTCCTGGCTTTGGCTTTGTCACCTCTGTTACTGTGAGTCTTTAGAGTAGAGCCTCAACCACAGCCTGGCAGTGTCTCTCTTGAGTTAAATGCTTGATAGCCACAGACTGTGCACTGTGTGATACTCTTGGGAAAGGTGAATGTTTTTTAGACTAAACAACAAGGATGCATGCATTTTTGGAACTTAAAACTTTTTCAGTTACCAGCTTTCTGGAGCATCTGCCATAGTTAAATCACTTTTCTTTTTTCTTTTCTTCCTTCTAACAGTTCTTTTCTTGTAATATTTACCAGCAGTTAGAACTCATTTGATTGCTTGAGCCCAGGAGTTTGAGGTTGCTTTGAACTATGATGACGCCACTGCAGTCTAGCCTGGGCGACGGAGTAAGACTCTGTCTCAAGAAAAAAAAAAAAAAAAGAACTCATTTGAAACTTAATTGGGCATTATAATGTACAAATGGGAATATATAATATTGACACCGAGCACACTCTCCTCGGCTCTCTAGGCTGATACTTTCGCAAACGCCTGCTGTGTAGACTCTGATTTGCAAAAGCAAAACACCATTCTGCTTTGAAGTTTTTTTTCCTCCTCTCATTGTAGACCTATTTTATTTTACTCATTTCTAACATCCTTCCAGGAAATTCTACACAAGATAGTTTATCTACTGCTACTATGTAGAAGAACTGGCTTACAGAGTCATGTTGCAAAGGGTTATCTTCCCTAACTGCACATTCATTCATTCAGCCGGTTTTTCATTGCACTGCTCCATATAAGCACTGGGAGGAATAAAAAAGTGATTAAAACATCAAGCCCGTCCTCAGAGGAGATCACACTCTGTATACTGATACATGTCATAAGTGCAGTTAAAAACATGCTCTGGTGATTTCCAAGGAAAAAGTACTTTCAGCTAAGGGAATCACAGAAGACTTTGGAACTGTGGAATATTTTTGTCAAGGATGATTGATTGGAACTCTTTTCTTTTTCCTGACATTTCCCCCCACAGCGTAGCTGTTCTGAATTTAGGTGCAGAAGAGGCAATTGAAACAGCATAGTCCGAAGAGGTGCTTGGACACACCAAGGCCCTGACGTTGGGTAGTGCAGGAAGAAACATTTGCAGGCCTGCCTCTTCTGCAGCACTAAGTCACACGGGGTCTGAGAGGGTTATGGACGACCACATCTGTAAATGCAGCAGGAAGCTATCAATGAAGGGAAAACCTATATTTAATTATCGAATAAAAAGTTGTTTGTTAGGTACCTACAGTTTTTGTAAAGGATGGTCACTGTAGACAGCATTTGAAAGTGTAAAAGTGGACACGTGCAATAGGAAACTGTCATGACCCGTGACGTGGATTTCTCACAACCTTACCTTATGTATCTCAGGGAGCCTCTAATACCATAATCTTTTCAAAAGTAATTCAGGGGATACAAATAGTTTATTTATTCTGCAAATATTTATTTAATGTTCAGTATGTGTGAAAAACTGCTTGGCATTTTAGATTCTACCCAGATGACCTAGGAGTTCAGGTCAGCCTAGAGGAAAGATGTGAACACAAATAACTTGTGAACTTGGGCAGTGAGTTACCTAACCTCCAAGCCTTGATATCCTCGTCTATAAAATGGGGCCAGAATAGTACCCATTTCATGGTTTATTTTGCGGGGTCAAAGAGCACATTATAGAATGGACTAAATGTAGCTCAAAGATCCTAGCAGCATGCAGTTTTATTTGGCTGGAGTTTAAGATTTGGGGGTCATTCATTCAGGAATCGTGTATGTCTTATTGGCCAGGCACTGCCAGGATGCCCTGGGAACGCACAGATGAGTAGTACCTGACCCAGTTCTCAAAGAACTCAGAATTTAGTGGGAAGATTGCTACTCAGTAAACAAAAAGGAATGGAACCTCACTTGGCAGAGGATGATCAGTGAAGGTTCCTTGGGTGGCACCTCAGTGGAGTACTAAGGGATAGCAAGAACCAGCCCAGCATTCAGGGCCCAGGATGAACCCATCAACTTGACGATGTACGAATGCAGAACTGAAAGTCTGAGGCCGGCAGCGGTGCCGGGGTGCGGGAGGCAGGTCTGGTAGGGACCCCATCATGAAGGCCCTTGTGGGCCCTAGTAAGGAGCTTAGACTTCACCCTCTTAATGGGCTTGTCTGATACAGCGTACCTAAATCGATCAATTTCATCACTTAGCTTCTGACTCAACTACTTATACTTTTTGTAACTTTTGACTGAGAAATTCCAAGTGCTTTGTTAATGCTTTCTTTTCCGTGAATTAGGAGGATGAAAAATATTTCTGTGATTTCCCTCCACAAATTAAGTCCACTTGCTGAAGTTCACGTATCTGACTACTCTCCTTAGACGAGGCAGTCAGCAAGTTTTATCAGAATTGTGCCTTGGTTTGTGGTGTTAATGATAAAGCCCAAAAGAGCAGGTGATTTGGAGGTTTATAAAATCCGTTCTTAGTTGCTTTCACTGCACCTGCGGGAAGGAACCTCTGACGGTGATCTCTGTCGTGAGCATCTGTTTCCTTTTGTCTTTCTCCTTTTTTTCCTCGAGGACTAACATTGGAGAAGCGACAACTGTGTGGACAGGGTTGCTTCCTGGGAGAATCATTATAAATTAGTTCAAGATCTGAGTTCTTGTTGTTTGTAAGCATTTAGAATAAAAATCCATACAGGTTAATCCTTTGATAATGGAAATTAGTTTATTTTGTCATTTTCCTCTCATTTTTCAAACTGAAGTTTGAAAACCAAAAAAAAAAAAAAAGTTAAATCTTTTGAAGCATTCTAAGTACGTGAATCCCCAGCCAAGAATGAGGAACTGTCCTTAGAAAAATGGGCTGGACTTTAAAAAGGAATCTTGCAGAGCATCTTCAGCCTGTTCAGCAGTTTGTTTTTGTGGTTAGTTTTTTTCTCTTCTAATAATTTGGGTGGGAACATTAGTTGCTCATCTTTTGAGACTACTGTTCTACTTAGTTGAAGACAATCAAACTTTTTCTCAAAATATGTGGCAAGGCAGTGTGAAAACAGAAACACCATCTTCTGAGTTCTTACAGTTCCATTTCAGAGAGCTCACGTCATTCTGGAGAAGGAAGGTTGTACGTCGTTCCGCCTACTCTCAGACTTCTGAAACAGGGCTTTGTAAGAGTGTGCATGTATGCGTGTGCGTGTTTGTGTGTGTGTGTGTGAGAGAGAGAGAGAGAGAGGAGGAGGAGGAGTTGGATGGGTGATCATCCATCTTTTTAACTCTTTCCTCTCTAGGAGATGTTGGAGTTTTTTCTGTAATCACGTCAATGGAGAGTATTTGTCTGCATGGTGAAAATGGTCTGAACACTGTTTTATCCAAATTTAGGTGACTTGGCCTATTGTCTTGCTCATTCAGGGTTGCCCATTAGGTAGAAACAATCTTAAGTGTTAAAACTGTGAGGAACAAAACATGCCCGCCTTGCAGCTTCCACGGGCCCCGAGGAGAGCTCTGGCTTGTGTTTCTGCACCTGCCGTCTGGCCTGTTTGTGTGCTGCTGGCTAAAGAGGCCGCCCTCCTCGTGTAAGGATTCCCTGAAGCCGGGCTCCTCCTCGGAGCTCACCCTGGTCCCTGAGATGAGTGTAGTTTGTCTGGTGGGGACATGTGGCTCCATGGTGAGTGATGCATTCATGAGAAGTACACGCTGGAGAGCTTGCCAGGAAGTCGCTTACATGGAAAATGGAAATATTAAATTACAAACAGGAGCTCTACCTCCTCCGTTTTTACCACATTGTGATGATGTAAGGGTAAATGATGTCCAAGCAACTGAGAGAATGGTTTAGATCAGTGCTCACAAACTACAGCTCTCAGGCCAGGCCAGCTAGCTGCCTGTTTATGTAAATAAAGTTTTATTGAGACACCAGTATACCCATTTGTTCACTCATTGTCTGTGGCATCTTTTACACTGTTCCTGCAGTTAAGCGGTTGTATAGGGCCTACACATGCTCAAATATTTACTCTTGCGTGTTTTGCAGAAAAATAGTCAACTCCTGGTTTAGGTAAGTATATGAAAGGGTATTTTATGTATCTACATTGTACTTCTTAGCCATATTTATTCACTTCTCCCTATGTGTTGTCCTTTTTTTATTAGAAATGTGTGTTAAGCATGTGCTCTGTATCAGACACCAGAAACAAAGAGATGATTAAGATATTGTCTCCTCAGGGAAGTTACAGTTTAGTGAGGAAGACATCACAAATCATGCCTTGTACTGTAGTTCAGGGTTACAACTTTAACCCTCAGCTGAACACACGAGTTGATCCATAAATGTAAATCCCATGAAAGTCAAACATGAGCAATAAAAGTAAGAAGTAGAATTTAATAGGTTGGTAATAGGCTTTTTTTCTGGTTAGCATCTTATGAACTCTGAGTACTTGAAGATTTGCATGACCTTGTTGAATAGTAAGGTTGAACAAAATGCTTTAATCTATATCTGTTCATTAAATGAATATTCTTATTTGATAGGGCTGTGCCTCTGTAAACAATTTTTTTAATTTAAAAAATCCTGATAGTATATATATAAACACAGGTTGAATATCTGAACTCTTTAGAGAAAGAAACCACGTATTGGGACTTGTTTAAATAATCTCAGAGTTTTGGATCCAAAGGAGACCTTTTATGGATCAAAGTGTGTAAGTATATAGAAGGTTAATCACTTCACAGCAGTGGTTTTACCTTGGCTGATCACTTGAATCACCCGGAAAACAGTCCTGATGTCTAGAACCCACCTAGGCCAATGAAATCGGAATCTCTAGAGGTGTGGCCAAGGCCTTGGTATGGTGCTAAATTCTCCCAGGTGATTCTAATTCAATCAGGGCTGTGAAGCACAGTTTACAAAACGATGCGCGTCTCACACGCACATAGAACCACCTGGAGAGCTCGCTACCCCCACAGCCTCCCCTGAATTTTCTGATTCAGTGAGTTAGGGGCAGGCATGGGATCTTTGAAAGCCAGTGCTGTGTGAGAATCATAATTTTACGTAAGTAGTTGCTATGGCTACTGTAAATGGCAACCTTACATGGCACTTTTAAAATAATATGATTTATAAAAAGTTGATGGGTAAATGTATTGCACACAATTATCACCAGTAAAAAACAGAGTAAGAATATAGGATTCATCCTCTTTCAATATAAATATATAATCATAGGCGTCTGGAGGTCAAAGTGATCTAAAGATCATCTAACTCACCCACCCTTGGACAGGTAAGGACTGTCGCCCAGGGTCGAGGTGCTAGTTAGGACGGAGCTAGGACCAAACTCAGATGCTTTGATTTACAGACCTGAGCTGCTTCTAGTGACACATGACCTCTTGCTAGGACAGCACACAGGGGCACGTTGCTCCCCTTGCAGCCTCTGGTTGGGGATCCCGTCAGCACCAGCTCGTCCCCTCGGTTGTCCCGCGTCTTCTTGCTGTGGGTCCTGCCATAAGAGGCCTTGTGAGCGCTGTCCCTGTTTTCCTTCCTTGGGATCTTCAGCCCACTGTCCTTGTTCCTCATGTCCCTGGCCTTCCGTGCTCATATTCCACATCTTTGTCACTATTTACTAGTATATTTATCTAGGCAAGTGGCGTTTTTAAATGCTGAGTTAGGACTGCTAATTTAGTAAATTTATAACAAATAACTAAATTTATAACTAATAAATAACTAATTCAATAAATTTAGAAAACTGCCAAGTTTGGAAAGAACTGATTTTTAAATAACAGCAAAATGCATAAAAGGAAGAGATTGCACGTAATCATGAACACTAGTGAGAGTAGAGCCTTTCCGAAGGCTCCGTATTTATGCTGATCCTGGCATTTGGCTCCTGCTTATTTTTGCTTTGAATAGAAACTTGATACTGGGACAGAAGGGGAGGGTTAGCTTTTGGGTTGGATTACCATGAAATCCTTTTGTTAAGGGAATATCAGTTCGGGTCGGGCTTCCTGAAATTGTTGAAGGTAAAGTCTAACTTTCCCAGGCAGCTGTTTTTGAGTTAGGAATTGAGGCACGTGGCCCAGAATGACAGAAAAGTTTAGATTTTTCTATTTGGTTGTAAAATGAAAAATATTGTGGTTTGGTTACTTTGTGTGCTCAGTTGTTTGCATGGACAACTTTCTTCTTTTCTTTTTAAACCTAAGTATGTTCCATAGACTGTCTCCTTACCTCTGATTTGTGGATTTATGGATTATATATGAAGTGTGTTTTTAAAATAGGTAAGAAAAAATACAAAGTCACATACAAATTTTCTGTAATGCTGTTGAAATTCACATGTGCCACGTTTTGCCTATATATCTGGATCTACATCTATTAATAGTTTTTTGTTTGTTTTGAGGAATGTGAGCCAAAGTTTTATTTGTTCATTTCTTGTATTTGAAGTACTCTTCAATGACATCCTTGGCCTGAAATTCTTTTCTGTAGTGCTTTAAAAAAATTACGTACAATTTCTTAACATTTAGAAAGTCACTAAGTTCTTAGCACTAGTCATAGTGAAGCTTTAATAATTAGCTGCGTCTTAAGAAAATGATTCCCATTATTAAAATTTGTTACAGCCATTTTCAGGGATCTTAACAACTGTAATGTTCTTAAGACTTGTAACATAGCTTTACTATTGCCAGCTTTTTAAAACTTTCTGCAAAAGCACATTCAGGTAATCACATTCATTGACAGGCTTTAGGTCTGGGCATTTTTAAAATTATAGCAATTCCCTTATTTACTGGAAATAAGTTAAATGGAAAGAAAAATCATGGCAGGCAGGATAAGGTGCTGTACTGAGTGTCAAAAGGAACAAAGCACAGAGTACAGACCCAGCCTACTAACTCTTAGTACCTACAGTCTCGCCAGGGAAGGAAACCCGTGCACATCAAGCTTGGACCAGCCAGGTAGTAAGTGAGACCCAGGATTATCCAGGGAATCAAGCAGGTGGCAAAGAGGCAGCAGTGTGGAAAGCGGGGAGCGTCCTCCGAGTTCACTTGCTTTCAGCCTGGGGACAACTTTAAACATCTTTCTGGGCTTCGTCTGTAAAAGGGAGATACCAGGGTGGTGGTGCTGATGCACTGAGGTCCCGGCCAGCAGTCTGTGCTGCGTGAAGGGAACCACATGTGGGGTGGGCCCTGAGCCGGGCCTTTGCCCACGCAAGTGGCCAGAGTGGTGGGGCTGGGGGGGGCCTGACTGGACACGCAGGGCAGCCAGGAGCTGGAAGCATGCAAGGTCGGGGAGGCAGGAATGAGTGTGCAAAGTGCATCCCAGAGACAATGAGGAGACTGTCTGAGATGACTTTTAAATCTGTTAACGTGGGCAAAGCCTCAATCTTTTCAGGATGTTTTGGTCTTTCCTGCTTAGGAACAGTATCTAGACTAGAGCAAGGCTGGGAACCCTACTTCAGCGTTTTGCATACCTTCCTGAGAGCGTTCCGTGTCCCTGGGATTCTGATTTCTCCTCTTCCCGCTCCCTTCCTTCTTGTTCATCTTAATGTTCTTATCACCCCCCCCCCGCAATAACTTAAACTTACCCCCATCTGCATCTTCGTTGGGCCGGTGACACCCAGTGCTACTTGTGGTAGACCTGTTCTTGGGTGTTGGGCCCCAGCAAGTTGTTGACCCACGGTCTAGAAGGAATCTCTGTCTCACTTAAGGGTCTTGGAGATGCCAGCGTTAGTTTTAACAACTGTAATTCCAGTCATGTCCACTCTGTGGTGCTCTTGCACCAGAAGTAAATTCTAAAACTAGCAGAAAGTGAGCTCAAAAACATTAAAAAATCCAGAATGACAAAAATAGGAAGAAAACCGAACATGTTAATTTGCTGTACTCTGGGCTTCCCTAAGCATTAATAACAACTTCCAGAGTCACATTTATCATGCGACAATTCTTTTAACTTTTGAGAAAATTTACTGGAAGATAAACATAATGGATTTGGAGCCCAGGATATGGAGAGGAGAAGAGAGTACAGCATCTCCTGATTTCCTCTCTGCAAGAGGAGACTCCTGCCCAGAGAGATTCCCGCCCGCTCACTGTGTCGCTGATTTGCAGAGGGGCAAACCTGCTGCCCTGGAAACAGTCTGTGAGAATTCTCGCGGCTGAGTGGCGGCTTGAGCACCAACACAGAGAAGACACTTTTGAAACCCCGGGTTGACAGCCCGAAAGCCTGGTTTGGACAGTTTTCTCCAGCATCGTTCTGTGATTGGCTGGTGGAACCCCTCTCTGTTGCTTAAAGAATTGGGTTTCTCTTTCATGGAAATAGACTGGCCAGCACAACACCTTCCTGGGTTAGTCTCCTAGGAAGTTTTGACCACGTCTATGCAGAACTTCCTCAAATGAGGAGTGTGTTTGTTAGTCTTCCGTGATCCTTAAATTCTCAGCATGTTAGCAAACCCGACCACTTGCATCTTAGTTTTAACCTGGGCGTGTAAAGATAGAGAATCCAATTATATTTAAATAATGAAAAGACCCTTGAGCTGATGGTGACCACTCAGAATGGAGATATGGAAATTATTGTAAATTATAAATTATTTCCTAAGGACTGGGCCTGATATAATTCTATAACCAAAAGGACAAACTACAAAAAAATTAAGACTTTTTAGCCTAGATGAACAGGGATTGAGAGAAAGCTTCATTGGAATCATATAATCATAAAAAGTGTGGATTAGAGGAACACTGATTTCATAAGTCCTAAAATATTAGGATATAGGGTATTATAGGTTATCCTAAGAGGTGGTATCAACATAAACATAGGTGAATTCCCAGAGTGTTTGTACTAAGTTGTGAGTAAAGCTGCAGCTGCAGAGAAAGCTATGCTGCCGGTACCTTTGGAAAATGACATCAGGGAAGACGGCCACCACCTCATAAACTTGTCCCAGCTGATGTTAAGTAGAGATTCTGGAAGGGAAAGTGAATAGAGGTTCAGAGTTGCTGTCTGTTCTTCTGCTTCAAAGAGTGCTATTCCTGTAACCTAAAGTAGTTTCAAAGTAAACTCTTTATTTCCTCTTTTTAAAAGTTTCTCGTGTAAAGATGTTTGGGTAATTTAGCAATGTTAGTATTTTCATAAGCTGTCATAGTCACAAGCTAGGGTGACTTTTGGTGCCTGTTGCTTATGGAGCCTCTGTTCCCTTTGCAGGTTTTCATCTCTGTGAACTGCTTAAGCACAGATTTCTCTTCTCAGAAGGGTGTGAAGGGGTTGCCTCTTAATATTCAAATTGACACCTACAGTTACAACAACCGCAGCAACAAGCCAGTGCACAGGGCCTACTGCCAGATAAAGGTCTTCTGCGACAAGGTAAGGTCGGGCAGGGATGCTTGGAATGAAGTGTTTGAGACTCTCACAGAAGACGACCAGGGTCTTTTTGCTATTTAACATCAATATGAAAGTACTGCTGCTAATATAAAATAGCTTATTTTAAATGAGCAATTATTGTTTTAGCCTTGCAAAGACACATTAAATAGGCATGAAAAAATCACATTTTAACTAAAAGATGAGAAGGGTTGGTAAATATGTTTTGCTGGGCATGTCTCATGCAGTAAGGGAGGTGCACACAGGTTGCAGGATCAGTAACCCGCTCAGCGGGGCTAAATGCAGGAGTCTAGACAGGCCGTTGTATCTCAAGAGCAGCAGCTAGAGGCATCTCTGAGAACAGGGAAGCAGTTGTGGATGAATGAATGGTCCATTGAACTAAGACTGAACATGATTTTGACTTTTCCTACTCAAAAATACTGGACTGACTTCTGGCTTTTTTTTTTTTTTTTTAGCCAGTTCTTCTCTTTTCATCTTCTTTAAAAAATAAAAATAAAAATAAAAACTCCCTCCCTTTTAAGATTTTTAGAAGGTTCTAGATAATTGGAAATGTATTTGCTGTCAGGGGCCGGGCTGTCATCCTGACTTTTGTGCTGGCTACACGAAGTGCAGCATCTGAGCACAGTACATGAGCCTCAGGCCTTGCAAGGTCAAAGAGCTCTCTCAAGTGAGCGCATACCACGTGCCTGATGACGTGGCCCGGTGGACTGGTTTCCTGTTGTTGTTAACAAATGACCCCTGACTTGGTGGCTTAAAGCAACACAGATTTGTTATCTTACAATCTAGGGGTCAGAAGTCCGACACGGGTCTCACTGGGCTAAACTCAGGGTGTGGGCTGGGTCGCATTCCTTCCAGAGGCTCTCGTGGGACATCGCTTCATTGCCTTCGCCACCTTCCCGGGGCCACCACAGTCCTTAGCTTGCATCTTCTTCCATCTTCAGAGCCACGATGGCTGGTCGAGGCTCGTGTCGCATCACCCAGTGCTCATTCTCTGTCACCTCTGACGCTCCTGCCTCCTCCTCTGTGTTTAAGGAGCCCCGTGATTGCCTTGGGCTTGTGTGGACGATCCGGGACGGTCTCCCTGTCTCCGGGGGGCTTGTGTGGACGATGCGGGACGGTCTCCCTGTCTCCGGGGGGCTTGTGTGGACGATGCGGGACGGTCTCCCTGTCTCCGGGGGGCTTGTGTGGACGATGCGGGACGGTCTCCCTGTCTCCGGGGGGCTTGTGTGGACGATCTGGGACGGTCTCCCTGTCTCTGAGCCAGCTGAGCGGCAGCCTCACTTCCTGCTGCCTTGGAATGACCTGTCTCCAGGCTCCCGTAAGGAGTTGGGCGTCGCTGGAGCCTCTGTGGTGACGAGCCACGGCTGGCAGGGCAGGGGTTGCCGGCCCCGAGT
>CM052437.1:5567420-5617951 GCA_028533085.1 Varecia variegata
CTCCCTGTCTCCGGGGGGCTTGTGTGGACGATCTGGGACGGTCTCCCTGTCTCTGAGCCAGCTGAGCGGCAGCCTCACTTCCTGCTGCCTTGGAATGACCTGTCTCCAGGCTCCCGTAAGGAGTTGGGCGTCGCTGGAGCCTCTGTGGTGACGAGCCACGGCTGGCAGGGCAGGGGTTGCCGGCCCCGAGTCAGACCTCATCCCTTCATGCTACGTTCCTCTTTCCAGGCAAAAGAAAACCTGAAGAGAAACTATTGAATGTCTATGTTCTTTTTCTAAAAATCTAGAGAGAAATTAAGGTTTTATTAGTTCAATTAAAAATATTTTTTCACATCTACTGTTTCTAAAAAATTTCCATGTCTTTGTAATAATTTTCCTTGACATTCTTTAGAATTCATAAGTTCACTTTTTGAATGCTACGGAAGTGTGTTTTTCATCAGACCGCTGCTGACATCAGGTGTGAGCGCAGTCCATCCTTGCCTCCTTGCCGCAGGTGTGCCGGTGCCGCCTGCAGGGCCCGGCTCTGGGACCCAGCATCTGAGATGGCACTGTCAAAAGACTCTTAGCAGAGGGCAGTTCCTGCATCAAGGACTTTCCTCCGTGTTCAGTTCCATCATCTCTTAGGGACATCTCCAATCAATGGTGAAAGACCGTATTTTTTATTTCTAATCTGTCATGAACTTCTGTAAAATACAATGAAAATTCAAATGAATTGCTAGAAATGCACAGTGGCACCTAAAGTCATATAGACTACAAGCCCCAATTATTTATTTTTAAATATTTGTTTATTTACTTATTTATTTATTTTTGCTACAGGATCTCTCTCTGTTGTCTGGGCTAGAGTGCAACGGTGTGAGCCTAGCTCACAGCAACCTCAAACTCCTGGGCTTAAGCGATCCTCCTGCCTCAGCCTCCTGAGTAACTGGGACTACAGGCACATGCCACCACACCTGGCTAATTTTTCTATTTTTAGTAGAGACCAGGTCTCACTCTTGCTCAGGCTGGTCTCGAACTCCTGACCTCAAGCAATCCTCCAACTGTGGCCTCCCAGAGTCCTAGGATAACAGGAGTGAGCCACCACACCTGGCCTGTGTTTTTTTTTTTTGATTCAGTAGATACAAAATTATTCTATCTAATTGCTTTCCAGATGCTTACTTAGTTTCAGATGGATCCTTCCCCAGACCTTAACAGTTGTGGGCTGATACTGGCCGACAGATCACACTTTGAATGTTGCTGTATCAGAAGATGTCAGCATGACTTTGCATGAACTGGAGTTTTCCATATCAGATGTTAAAAATGGTATAACCAGTTTTGAAGGGAAGGAATAGTATTGATTCACGCTCTTAAACAAATTTGGTTTTAGTATTAAGACTTTTCAAGGGAGCCTCCAAAATTGGTAGCTCGTTGAGAAAATAAAACATAGGAAGGGTTTCATGAATTGTCCAAAGTTACTCAAGCAATCAGTGGTTGTACAAAATTTAGATACCACTTCTTTTTGCTATGTGAGTACTTTAAAACCACATACTAGTGTATGCTGTGAAGCAGAATGCCTTCTTCCAAGTTGCAAAATTGAATGTGGGACATCACGTGATTTCATATCCTGGTGTCACTGCTTGCCTGCCCATCTATTCATTTAGATCATACATAATAGGAACATAGCATCTGAGGTTTTGGATAGCCTGTCCAATGTGCGGGCCAGAGTCAATCATCGTTTTCTCATTACTTGTGTATAAGCGCTACAAAGTTGATTACTTCTGTATAAGCACTACAAAGTTGGTAAAAGAACATCACACAAAGCCATGGTTAGAAAAAGAGGCGTCTGCCTCTAGTGTTGTTTTGTGTGGCCTGAGTCAGTAGATACTCAATAGCCTCAGCCTTCATGGGTTGTGGCTTTATTCATGAGACCCTTAAAATATTTATTATTTTTTCCCTACCTCCCTTGGTATGTAATTCTAGAGATCTACATGGAGATGAAAGTTGTTGGTCTAATCTCTCATGTTCTGCCCTTATGACATATACAAGTGGTAATAAGTGTGTAATAGCAGGGCACTTAAGGTGAAATTATACACCACGTTTTCATCCCTGGTTTTTAATCTCAGTTATTATGGGTTGATATAAAATCCTACATGAGAAGAAAATATTATATACATGCTGTGTGTAATTAATTTTCAAAGTCCTTGAACCTCTGAACCACATGAAACCCCACATGACCTGACACCCACTCTTGGTTCTTGTGCAGTTGGTTATGACTTTTCTGTCATCGCTTTCTGATTGTCATTGCTGGGTCTGTCCTAGGTTTGTTCCCTGCTGCCTCTTCTCTGGAATATCCCACTTGCTTCCTTGATTCTGTCCTTTCTGATATTTGACTCACCTGTTGTTTGGTGCCTGTCAATTCACTACCCTCTGCTGGCTCTTAAAACTCTCACATTCTATTTTATTTTATCTGGTCTATGTTTGCAGTAAGAAACCAAAAGTAAAACATCTTTTGGTATCTTTCAGAGGTATTCACGTGATTTTTCTCTCCTGAAAAGAAAGTTGTATCAGCATTGTATTATGAGTTGCTTAATTAGTTTGGTAAATGGAATTTTCTTTTATTGTAGAAGCAGTAGCAATTTAGTACTTTTTCAGAGAAAACAGGAGCAGAAATTGGATCTCTACCAATGGAAATTTGGCGACTCCTCTTTCTGTGAGCTTGTGTATATATCCCTAGTCCATCCTAATAGAGAAGAATTTCATTGACACTTATTTCCCACAGGAGATATTTTTTTCTTCATCAGAGCAATGTTTATCATAGCTGTAACTGGAAGCAGATGTTGTGCATTAACGTTTTGGGATGACACCTGATGTAGTTGCCCAAGATCAGTTTCTAGTTGTTGACTGAGAGAGTCAGAACAGCTTGCATTTAAATGGTTCTCCATAATGTCATGGACTTCCCTTAATATTTTTTTTGCAGTGTGTGCTACTGGTGATGAATTCTTACAGCTTTTGTATGTCTGAGAATTCTTTATGTCACCATCTATTTTGAAAGATCTTTCTGCTGGGTATAAAATTCTAGGTTGACTTTTTTTCCTTTAGCGCTAGGAAGGTGCCATTCCACTGTCTTCCAACTGACACGGTTTCTCTAAGAAGTCTGCTGTCATCCTCTCTTTGTTATTCTGTATATCATGTGTCCTTTTTTATGACTGCTTTAAAGATTTTCTATTTTTCACTGGTTTTGAGCACTTTGGTTATCATGTCTCTTCATGTTTCTTATGTTTGGAGTTTGGTGAGCTTCTTGAATTTGTTGAGAATCTGTGGGTTTATAGTTTTCATCAAATTTGGAAAATTTTCAGCCATTATTTCTTATATGTTTTTTTCTTCCCTCTTCTTTTGGGACCCCAGTTACACATATATAAGGTGTTTGAAGTAGTTCCAGAGCTCACTGATGCTGTTTTTATTTTTTTGAATTGCTTTTACTCTCTGCTTCATTTTGGATAGTTCCATTGTTAAGTCCTAAAGTTCACCAGTCTTTCCTTTTGCCAAGTCTACCCTGCTGTTAACTTCATCCAGTATCTTGTTCATCTCAGATACTGTAGTTTTCATCTTTGAAGTTCAAGTTGGATGCTGTATATCTTTCATATCTCTACTTAGCATGTTTAGTTTTTTTCACTAGCTTTTCAAACATATGGAATGTAGTTATAATAACCATTTTAATGACCTTGTCTAACATCTGTGTCAGTTTTGGGTCATTTTCAGTGGTTTGTCTTCCTTGTTACAGACAGCTGTGTTTTCCTGCTTCTCTGCTTGCTGGATACTGGACCTTGATGGATACTGGACATTTTTATATTCCTATGAATCTTCTTGAACTTTGTTCTGAGATCTAGTTAAGTTACTTAGAAACTGGTTTTTTTCTCTTTTTTTTATGAAGAGGGGAGCAAAGAGGGGGACTTAGTTTCCTTTTTTTTTTTTTTTTTGAGACAGAGTCCACTCTTTCACTCCCGGTAAAGGGTGGTGGCATCATGATAGCTCACTGCAACCTTCAACTCCTGGGCTCAAGCAATCCTCCTGCCTCAGCCTCCTGAGTAGCTGGGACTACAGATATATACCACCATATCCAGCTAATTTTTCTATTTTTAGTAGAGATGGGGTTTCACTCTTGCTCAGGCTGGTCTCAAACTCATGAGCTCAAGCGATCCTCCTGCCTCGGCCTCCCAGAGTGCTAGGACAACTTAGAAACTGTTTGATCCTTTCAGATCTTATTTCTGTGATTTGATAGGTGGGTCTGGAGCCTTGCTCAATGTAAGGCTAATTATTCTGCACTCCTGAGCAAGATTTTCTTGAGTGTTCTACCCAATAGCCTGTGAATTTTAAGGTTTTCCAGTCTGGGAACAGGTACTGTTTTTGGCGCTGTGTGAGTTTCAGGCACTGTTTCTCTCATCTTTTCAGATATTCATCCCCCCCCATCCCAACCCCGTACTCCCATCCCATCCCCTGCACCCCCTCAGTATTGGGTAATTTCCTCCCACCCGCATACCTACCAGTACTCTGCAGAATACTCGGGCAGTGGGGGGGAACCCTCTGAAGATCTCAGAGCCCTTTCCTCTTTGGTACTTTGTCCTGCTGCCTTGATCCCTCTGGACTTTCAGCTCTGTCTCCTCCACCCAGGGGATCTGGACTGAGAGACCACCCAGACTCCCCCTCCCGTGTCCCAGCCTGGGAACTCTGGAGGCTGTAAGGTGGTGTAGCTGAGGGGCTCACCTCATTTGCTCCTGTCGCAGGGGTCGCTGTTCTTTGTTGCGTGCCAGCCAAGGCCTTCAAAGTCCTTGTTTCATGCATTTTGTCTGGTTTTTGTTGTTGTTTCAGAGTGGAAGATAAATCTGTGCTACTCTATGTCAGGTTGAAGCAAGAGAGTTTCTTATTCTTTATGGATACAACAAATAAATAAGAAGGGAATGTCCTATTTTGGAAAACAACCTTAGTTTCTCATCAAAATGAAGTTATTGTCAGACTGTCAGAAGGGACTGGGAGAGATACAGACCAACTCCATATAATAATGGCTAGGAGATTGTGGATATTTACCTGTTTTTCTATCTCAGGAAGGTAATGTTTGTGTCAATATTACTTAGCAATTTTTATAAGTAGATTGTATGTTTACTGATGCTACATTAGTATATCAGCCTTCTAAAAAAGGCGGAAGGTGGTTTTGTATTCTGTTTTTGAAGCGTGTCCTTAGTATATAATAATGCCAAGACCATTGGCTGATTGTTACTGCATCTCTTTGCTGTCAGCGAATTTATTTAACAGAAAAATAAGCTCTCAGTTCATACGTAACTGGATAACTTTGTAAAGAAATCTGTGCCATCCAGAAATTAATGCCAATAAGTCAAGCAAAATGATTAAATGTTATGTTTTTTAGTTTACTTAATTTGCTTGATTTTTAGGTCATGTTTATTACTAATATGGTTCTGTCTTAAATTGTTCTGGGTTCAGTTGAACGACACTGTCACTCTTTGCACGGTTGGTTTACATAGTACAGAGGTGTCCTGTGTATAGGACTCAAAGTACACTTTTTCTCTTTTAAGTGATTATGCAGATTTCCAGTGATACCTTCCCTGATGTGAATTCTAGTTGGTCATATCTGTCACTTAGTGGGTGCAGAACCACGACCTTCAGTAGCGTTGCCCGTAGAGGAGAGTACACTCGGAAGCCAGGTCGACTTGTGTTTTGTCTTTCATTTTCTTTTCCTACTAGACAAAGGGAAAGGCCCTCGTGTCTGCAGGCCGTGTAGTAACATTAGCAGGTTTTCTCAGCTTTTTATTTAACCTGAGCATCTCCATTAAGGAAAGGAATTTTGCTCTATTTGTTTTCAAGTAAATGTTTTTCCCTGTGATTTCATATAGTTAAATTAATTTTTAAGAATAGGCTTTTTAGGGGAAACTGCTATGATAAGCCCCGTGAATATATTAATAGTAAGTGATGGAGTTACATTTGCAGAGAAGAGAGATTTTCCCACATTGGTCAGGGTAAGAGTTAAGTATTTTAAAGAGGATCAGATAAACAGAAGCATATCTTGCCTTCTCTTGACCTACAGGGAGCTGAGCGGAAAATCAGGGATGAAGAACGAAAGCAGAGCAAGAGAAAAGGCAAGTGCACTGGCCCCAGCTCCCAGGGGAACGCCTGTAAGTAGAACAGTTCCCGCCCAGCCTCAGACCTTTGCCGTTCGCACGGGGGCTGGAGTGTGCAAGCAGGAGATACGGCCATGGGTGTTGTCACTGCCCTGGCGTGGTGGCATTTGCTTCCTTCCTCAGACACGGCAGATGAGTGGCGGAACCGGGTGGCTTTCCTGGGAAGCTACTGGAAGGGTCCTTGAGGTTTCCACAGCCCAGCTTTTTTGGCTGTTGGTTCTAGTTCAGGCTGCTGGTTCCAGTCCTGAAAGATAGCACACGTTCCACATGAAACGTTAAAGCCTTTTAAAGTTGAGACTTGTCTAGACTTTTAAAAATAATAATGGCCTTTAGAATTCAGGCTATCTTGATTCCAAAATAAGTGTCATTTTCTTACGTACAGTGCAATGTCCTAACATTTGCAGACTCTATAGGGCTTCTGTTTGGACATTTTACCAGGAAAACTTTTTTTCTTTAATGTGACCATTATTCATATTCCCAAAATCCTGTATCTAGAAGAAACAAAGTACTGCTCTGTGCCTGCAGGGTTTCACCTGTGGCACGTAGGCTTCTGGCGTGTTCTTTGTGCAGTCTGCCTGGCTCAGCGGACGTCTGCCCCGCAGCACGCCGGTCAGGGCTGTCCCGGCATCGGAGTGCCAGCTCCCAGTGTCGCTTCAGGGAGCAGCTGGCTGAGGAGGAAACCTCATTACCAAGTACTTCAGGGCCACCTGTGGGGGAAGATGGAGTCTATAATTCAATAAATTAAAAATTAGACAGTCCTGAAAATGCTTAACCTCAGTGTCAAGTTTTTGATACGTTCTGAAGTCACAAGGTACGTTACTGTTAAAATGTAAATTATTTAATGAGAACAGCTGAGGTGAAATTACTTCGAAGTTTTGTTCATACAATTATAAATTTTAGCCTTTCCAATGAAAACTAAATATGGTTTGTCTCTGTCACAAATCTTCTGTGTGTCTGTGTTTAAAGATACCTTTTCTTTTTTGATTTTTGAAACAACCTTCAGTTGATTTTAGCAGAAATACACACAACAAACTCCTTTTCATAAACTGTGATATTCAATCGAGACGTGGTGGCCCGAGTCTGTGATTGCAGCCACTTGGGAGGCTCAGGTGAGAGGATCACCTGAGGCAGGAGTTGAAGACCAGCCCGGGCAACACAGACACGGTCTCCGGAAAAAAAATTAAACTGTGATTTTTCTCCTAGTCCAGACAACACGACCTGTGTCTTGCAAAGTGCTGCAATTTAAATTTCTGACGCATCAAGGCACATGCTCTGTGGCCTGCACCCAGTGCTGTGGATAGTCTGCTGACCTTGGCTCGCTCTCTCCTTCCAGTTTCGGATGTTAAGGTGCCGCTGCTTCCCTCTCACAAGCGCATGGACATCACGGTGTTCAAACCCTTCATTGATCTCGACACGCAGCCTGTCCTCTTCATTCCTGACGTGCACTTTGCCGGCCTGCAGCGGGGCACTCATGTGGGTAACCAGCGTCCCGGCGGAGGGTGCAGGGAAGCAAGGCACAGCATGGTAACAAAGCCAGCGTAGTGACGTTTGAGCAGTTAGTCGGCTCTTTGGAATATTCAGTTGGGGTAACATGACACCTGTGCAGTAAAGTACATTAAGTAAGCATCGTCCATTTGCAGATGCAGTGCCAGACCTGTCACCGTAGTTCTGCTTGTATTCATTCATTTATATCATAGCTCATTTAAAAGATTCTAGAATAGTAACATAATTTGGAGTTTGCATCTACACTCTTGAGAGTTTAGGTGGGGAAATGCCTGGGTTAGGGAGCCTTGATGTGGTGCAGAACATGGGAGGCTCTTCCCCTGGCTCCACTCAGTCATCAGTGGTGTGTGCATACAGCCGTGTGCATATAGCCATGTGCATACAGCCGTGGGTATACAGCCATGTCTTGGCAACTAAAGCTAAATTTAAAAAATAGTCACAGCCCATTTGCGGCAAAAGCTTACCAGAGATAGGAAGTCGGTAGAGTGGAGCATGCTTTTTATGCTGAGCTCAAATAAACATGAAAAAGACAGTCTTCCGTGCACTTTGCAGACAGATTTGTAAGGACTCATGATTGTTCAGAGTTCCTGGAGAGCCTCTGCCAGTATGTTAGTTTCCAATGGGAAGCCCTGGGCGAGCGGGGCTGGCACAGTGGTTCAGTAAAGGGCCAGGCCGTGGGTACTCAGGCTTTGTGGACTGCGCAGTCTCGGTGGTGCTGCTCAGCTCTGCTGTTGGTGCCAGAGCAGCTACAAACAGTGTGCACGTGAGTGAGCGTGGCTTCCTTTCAGTGAAGACTATTTATACAAACAGGCTTTCGGCCCCATTTGGCCCAACCCCAGAGTTGGAGGAGTTCAGAATATCTGCAAGAATCTGGTCATTGAAAAAATAAGGCTAAAGGATTTTGTATCAGATTGGTCAAATTCAAAATTATTTTAGGAATAACTCACTTATGGTCAAACATTTTGAGCATATATTTGAAAAGCATCTATTTCTTTGGTCTTAGGTCCTTCCCATTGCCTCAGAGGAATTGGAGGGTGAAGGGTAAGATTTATGTTTTGTTTTGTTTTAGTAAATTTATTTGATTCTGAAACAATCTCAAACTTATAGAAAAACCGCAGGTACAAAACAAAGAACTTGTTTCTTCCTGAGCTGTTGAGTTGCCGGCCGGGTGAGCCACCTTGGGTGTTTCCTGCAGACAGGGACGTCCTTCTGCGTCACAGTCCAGTCAGGGTATTGGCATCGACGCGTTAGTGCCATGTGGGCCTCAGACCTCTTTCAGGTTTATAGCAATAAACTCCAATTTGTTGCTCCAATAATGTCCTTTATAGCAAAAAAGGATCCAGCTCAGAATCCCACGTTGTGGTTGGCTGTCATGTCTCTTTCATCGTCTGCAATCTCAGCCTCTCCTTGACTTTTCCGACCATTACTTCTGAAGATTACAGGCCAGGTGTTGTGTAGACTGCCCCTCAGTTTGGGTCTGTCATTTTCTCGTGATTAGATTGAGGTGCTGCATCTGGTGGGTGTCGTAATAGCAATGCTGTGTTCTCAGTGCAGCCTGTCAGACGGGGCCCGGTTTCAGTCCCCTTAAGAATGGTGTTCACTTTGGTCCCTTGATTGAGATGGTGTCTGCCGGCTTCTCCACTAGGAAGTTGCTCTTTCTCCTTGTACAATAAATGTTGTCAGGGGAGGGGCATCGTAGCTTTGTAAATATCTCATTCCCCTTCAGGCTTTCAGTGGATTCATTAATTTATTCATATAGTATGCACTCATAGTTTCCTGTTTTATTCAGCAAGTTCTAATCCATCGCTGTCATGTACTTTGACACTCTGATTGTCCCAGAATTGGTCAGTGGAGCCCTTCAGGCTGACTCCCGGCCCCCTCTGACCTGGCCCCTCACGCTTGGGGCACTTCCTTACACTCCGCACTTGCATTTTCCCTTTTCCAGCCCTAGGATCGGCCTCTTCCCCAGGGAACGCTGCTCGCTTTGGTGGGGAGTGGCATTTAGATCCGGGAGTGCTTGCCCTGTGGGCTCTGCCTTCCCTGCGGGGTGGCACCCACTGACACGCTCTGCCAGGCTCCCCATGCCAGCTTGCTCAGACCCCACCTTGCGTGTCCTTCCTGGTGGCACCAGGACTGAGTTTTTCAAGAAGGGAAGATTTTCTTTGGTTTTTAAATGTCCCTTTTCTCTGGACACCGATCTATCCTCAGGAAAGTGCACCGTGACAGAAAGAGCCGAGGTTTGGGGAGTGTTCGTCCCTCATTCCCCACTTCCCCCATCATGATCCATTCCCAAGACTTGAACTGTCATTTCGGGGACACTCACCCCACGCGTGTTACCGACTGTGCCTTCTCTCTGAGGGCCAGGCCCTGCCGCCTCGTTAGTTCTTAGTGTTTCAGACGTGAGTCCTGTAGACGTGTGACAGGCAATTCCACTGGTGCCTGTCACGTGCCAGGAACTGGGGTAGACAGAGCACCGTGAGCCCAGTGCTCCCTCCTTCACCTTCAGTGACTGGCTCTCCTGTCGCTTCCCTGACCCCCCAGCCGACCCTCCATGGCAGGTGCCTCGATGGCCGGTGCTCAGAGCTGAGCTCTGCCCGGGCGCTCCTCTGCCCCTGCTCTTTTGTTTCCACTGACGCTTCTGTATTTTGAACCTTTAGAATCTTATGCTCTGCTTGTCACCAGAGTCCCCTAACTGGTTATTCTGCTCATAGGTCCTAGAGTCCCTCCAGTCTTGGCCACATGCTCTGGGCACAGTATTCTGTCTCACCAAACTGTCACAGAGTCCCTCTTAGCTGCAACATACAATCTGTTCTTCCTGAGAGCTGAACCTTCGAGATACCAGCAGTAGATCCAACCTCCCTTTCCAGATCTGTCTTCCTGTGGGACATTCTGTCTCAGCCAGCCTGCCCTTGTGTTTCCTGCTCACGCCTCTCGCTGTTTGAAATGTCCTCTCCTTTAGTACCACGCATACGAGTTGTCTCAGAGCCTACTTCCTCCGTACAATTCTTCCTGAAAAGAAGCACTCTGTCCTTAAGCAGGCAGCGTCCTAGTATGGGAGCGTGGCAGACGCCAGGCGGGAGGTAACCTGCGTGTGGTCCCAGCTCTGCCTTTAAATGTCCAGGAGCCCTGGTGCAGTCAGTATCTTTCTTCGGGCCTCAGATTTTTCATCCACAAATCAGGAAGCTGGACCAGATAAAGAATGAAAGTCATTTCAAACCTAAAATCCAGTGACATGCCCTAAAATGTCCCTCATGGTGTGTTTTGGACTGCCCGCAGCTCCGCCTTGAAGAGGGGGCCATATGGCACGGAAGATGACTTTGCTGTCCCACCTCCTGCTAAGCTGACCCGGATAGAAGAACCAAAGAGAGGTGTGTTGGTTTCCATTTGTTAGCGGGTTCTGAGTCTGTCAAAAGTGTAAACTGTTCAAACGCATCTTGTCCAGTTTCACTTTTTTGAGATTTCTTCCATCGGACCAACATCTAGCTTGAACTGGGAAGCTGGAACGTGTATTCCGTAGGACAAATTTTATATTGGCTTAACGCTTGTCATCCTTGATGTGAATGTTTTTTATTTTAACCAGTACCCAAGATCTGTTTTCCTATTTGCTCATGTGAATTAACTACATCCTATTGTTCTTTTTTCCGCTTCCTCCTTCCTGGCTGGGGATTCATTAGTGCTGCTCTATGTTCGAAGGGAGTCAGAAGAAGTCTTTGATGCTCTCATGCTCAAGACCCCGTCTTTGAAGGGGTTGATGGAAGCCGTAAGTAGAATCAACTCTGTAATCCCCTTTAAAAAATGAAAGAAAACTTAGATAGGATTCTATCGAACCAAATTTTAGCAGATCCAGACTCCTTCAGATCTTTGCTGGAATCGTTGACGTTCACTCAGGGGTCTTACCCCACTGCAGTCACCCGGTCGTGTCTGTTCCACTGAATTGAATGGATTTGTGGTGGCCTCTGAAATAGTTCAATTTTTATATACTCTATTAAAGGGAAAGTGCCATTTAGCAAGCCACTTAGAACTTAACAAAAGTTATGTTTAATCAAATAAAATCTTGAAAACTTCATACATAAAAACAGTGGCTCCTCAGACTGCCTTTGAAATTCCTGATCCTAGGGAATTACCAAACTTGTATCAAGACCTTACCCAAAGCATCTTTGAGAAAATTTAGGGCTGTAACCAGTGATGGCCATAAATCCTTCCTACAGGATGTCAGCACAGGGCTGGAGTGAATGATCCCATATTCCCTTTTAGGATGTCAATGAGAGAGGTGACATGGAAGGGCGCCGTGTGGCTCCCCATCGTGGCTTTGCCCTAGGGTAGAATTCAAGTAATCGGCACCATAGCCTGATATTTACTGACCTCAGTCCGCTGGAGACCATAGAGATCTTTGAGCCACCAGGCAGATGCAGTGACTCACGCCTGTAATCCTGGGAGGCTAAGGTGGGAGGATCGCTTGAGCTCAGGAGTTCGAGACCAACCTGAGCAAGATTCCATCTCTACTAAAAATAGAAAAATTAGCTGGGCATGGTGGCACATGCCTCTAGTCCCAGCTACTCGGGAGACTGAGGCAGAAGGATGGCTTGAGCCCAGGAGTTAGAGATTGCTATGAGCTATGATGATGCCACTGCACTCTAGCCCAGGCAACAGAGCAAGACTGTCTCAAAAAAAAAAAATCTTTGAGCTCAAAGTGTGTGCATAACTGGGCTGGAAACATGTCTCCCTGGCCCCTGACAACCGTGGTATGTTGGATCCATTTAACAAAACTTGATTCCGGGCTTGCTGTGTGCCAGGTGCTTTTGTAGGCTCTGGACTCACAAGAGTGAGGGACACGGTGCCAGGTGGAGTCTGCCTCCCAGTTGGGAAGACAGAGACAATAAAGTAAGCACAAAAATTAAAATGTCATTTTTCAAGTAGGACAAGTACAATGAAGAACGAAGCGGGACGAGGGATGTGGGTTTGGGAGCTGCTGTGTGTCTCTCGGGGGCACCTGGAGCCCACAGACGTCACTGAGCACGTCCCTGCTCACAGCACAGACACCACCACCCCCCACCCTAACTTCTCCAGCTTCTCTTTATCTTATTTCTTGGTGACCCTTTGTCATTTCTCACAAGTTATGAAACTCTTGATTATGGGGAGAGAGGAGAGTGGAAAAGATGGAGAATCACTGCATTATATGCAAAGTTATCATCCAGTGATACCGAAAAGGAAAAGCACTTGCTTGGTTAGAGCACAGAGCTGCGAGTTGGTCTGAAATGCACATTTTTAAAAGATTGGCAGGGATCTGAGGGTTAGTCTGCTGAGGCCCAGTTCCCAGCGCTGCCTTGAACTTCGCTCCACAGATTGAGGTGAGGCAGTGTCCCTAATTCAAGAGTGGTCTGGACAACAATTCCAAATAAAGTATTTGATCTAGACTATTTGTCCTTGGAGTCATTCACCCATTCTCTTTAAAAATAGCCTCTATGCCCTGAAAGGAAGACATCCAGAGTTTGCACAGGAGTGACGTCACTGCATCGGGGCCACTCGCAGCCCCGTACCCTGAGGGGCAGCCAGGATTGATGAGAAGCCGAGGGCCCTCGAGGGACACGTGTGGGTCTTTCCCGTGTCTTTGTTCGTTTTTGAAAAACAGAAAGTGACACTCTGTGTATAATTATTTATTATATAAATAATAATTCTACATGTATTAAATATATGTAAAATGATTTTGTTTGCTTTTTAAAGCCATGAAAACAGCATTTTAATTATTTTTCTTTGCTCTTTCAGATCTCAGACAAATATGATGTTCCCCATGACAAGATTGGGAAAATATTCAAGAAGTGTAAAAAGGGGTGAGCAGTGACTGTGTCCCGCGTGACTTTGAAACACTGACACCCCCAGTACCAGTGTGGCCCCCCCAGCGCCAGCCGAACACATACATGGTGCCCAGTCCAGAAGCAGCCATAGAAACAGGAATGCTAGAATATGGTTTTTCTTACTAAATTATTTAGATAAAATTGATCTGCCTTCAGATCTTTTGGATTATTGTCCCAAGTAAAGTTTTTATTTGCTGTCCCGTGCGTGGCAGCAGCGAGGCTCCATCCTCAGGGATAAAGCGCATTGGTGACAACGGTAATCGCGCCCCCGCACGGTGAGCCCCGGCATGAGCCAGGCCCTGGTCCAGGCACTTCCCGAGCTGCTTCACCGAGTTTTCACGTCATCTGTCCGGGAGGGGCGCACCGTGCGTGGTTTGTGACCAGGCGGCTGAGGCTTAGAAAGCTGGAGAGGCTGGTCGGAGGCCGTGTAGCCTGTTACGGTGGAGCCAGGATTCAGGCTCAGCTTCGACAGCCCCAAAGCCTTTGTGCTTTCTGCCCTACCATCCTGCCCTGGGGCGTGGTTTCAAGTTACATAATGTTGCTTCTGTGTCCAAAAATTGTACTTGTCTATGCTGTTTGGCTCGAATAAGCAGGGGATAGCATAAAAAATGTTTGGCTTAATTCTAAAACAAATTCTAATTGGAATTTTCTAGATAGGTCTAGTGGAAAGAGTTGAACTTAATAGTAGATCATTTAAACTTTGGAGATTACTTACCAGAGAAGATAATTGTCAGGGAAATGTGGCTTCAGATCATGTAATTAATTTTATTCAGTTGCTTTCCGAAGCTGGACCAATGAAACGTTCCTTGTGTAGATTTATTTTGTTATAATAAGTACCATTTATAAGGGACCACTGCATGCCAGATGCAATAACACATAGCTAGTATCTTTTGTTTACCACGTGCTGTGATGTAAGTGCTTAACTCAGTTCCCTCTTTATTTAATTTTCTCAACAATCTTACAAGATAGGCACTATTATTGTCCCCATTTTATAGATGAGGAAGTAGAGGCTTAGGGAGGTTTAAATAATTCGCCTCATATGTCCCAGCTGGTAAGTGGGAGAGCTAACGTTGGGTCTAGGTCTGACTCCAGAGGGGCAGGAACAAAGTTGTTTGTCTTGTCTATCTGTCTTCCAGGATCCTGGTGAACATGGATGACAACATCGTGAAGCATTACTCCAATGAAGACACCTTCCAGCTGCAGATCGAAGAAGTGGGGGGGTCGTACAAGCTCACCCTGACTGAGATCTAGAGCCGGAGGGCCCGCAGCCCCCCACACGTTCAATGAAGGTGTGGCGAGACCTTACGGCCCGGCGAGCCCCGGGCTCCCCAGTCAGCAACCTCGTGAACACAGGCAGGTGTCAAGGGAAGAGATTCCTTGCGAGTTGGAGTTGGAGCTGCATTTGGCTTAGAGATAGCATTTAATTTATTGCATTGACATTTTTCAGATGACAGAGAAATCCGCATACCACTATGTTTGAATTTTCTGATATATTTAGGATTAAAAGTGAAAAATTTGTTCCAGGATTTAACAGAGCCTCTGGGAACCTTTAGGATATCTTCTACATTATTTATCAAAATATTGGGCTATCTACCTTGTCCCTGCCATGCTGGTGAGCCCGCTCGCTAGTGGAAGTCAGGAGAGCACCAGGCTTGGCTCTAAGGACGGGCGCCCTTGCCTGGACTCCGTGTCGCTGCCCCACGTTCGTGGGCACCTGAGGGGCAAAAGGGTGAGTCCTTTCTCCCTCAGCCTCTCATCCTCCAATAAATGTTTACTAAAATAGGGCATGTTACCAAAATCTTCCTTTGCAACTTTCTTGGACATATCAACTGCCTTTCTTATGAAGAATTTAAATGGGTTACATATGAAATCAGTTAAGATAAAGCTGCATTGTATATAAGTGCAATATATTTTTGAAGGTCTGTGTCTGTAAATGTGTACATACATGTCTTATATAAATATATAATATATAAATATGGTGTCTGTGTACATACAGTGAAGATATCCAGTAAGATCTGCCTTAAAGACTTCCTCTAGACAAACGGTTAAGTTATTTTTGATAATGTATACCAACCACATAGAATTCCTTGCTTAGTGGAAACCTGATAAAAACCTGTTTTCTCTTGTGTTTTCCCAAACACAAGCAATCATTCCATAGCATAACAAAACTCCTCAAATGATAGATTCTGTTTGCTATTGAGAATGTTATCATTTTTATTTCTGCACTGTTTAACAAATGAAGTAAAACACCACTGCAATTCATGTCTGTTGTATGCTGGTATCAGTCAGATGTACTTACATAGAGTGAAGACACAGTAATGGCAACACAGATGTTATAATGATTGTGTACCAAGTGATACAACTCAAAATGGAATTCTTCCTAATCTTCCTGTTTTAAGAAATGATTATTTCATCATGTTCAGAGCCTTCAAGCTTTATCTTTGTTGTTAGCAATTCTAGAAAGCATTCACAAATTTATGAGACTATATTACCATGGCAGGGGAACATTTTGTATACATGTTTAAATATTAAAATACTAAAAAATGTAATTTTATAACTGAAATAAAAATCACGGGTATCTTTAGGTTCAGGGAGCTAGAATAGGTCATTTATATAAGTAGGATTGATAGTGACATTCTTAGGTTAAAATATTCTAATGAAGTATGTGAACTAAGTTACTGGTTTTCTAAAGTAAGGTATGGGATATGGGTCATATAACTTTTATATTTTGTTTTATGAAGTTGATTTTGTCTTGTTTTTAATTATATCATTGAAGATGTATTTTAAACTAAAGGGATTAAATTTTATATGTCTATTTCATAATATGTCATTTCCTATTATTCAATTTGACTATATATTTTCATTAGTAAAACAAAATTTGAGATCTTCAAATATTGGAACAGAAAAGAATCTCCTTATAGCACTTTTGCCTTATTTTATTTCTTTTCTTTTCTTTTCTAAGAGACGGAGTCTTGCTCTGTGGCCCAGGCTAGGGATTTGACATGTTACAAGCTCAGAAATGATTCTGGCTGGACTTACATCAGCAGGTCATTGCATACGAATTATGCAATTACCTCAATGAAGCTTTTTTTTTTCTTAATTAAAAGATGACTTGGATCTCTACCTGGGAACAGTCTCCCTCTCCCATTTCCCGCAGCTCCAGTCCGCCTGCACCCAGAGTCGACATGATCCTGTCTCTCTCAAAGAGAGACTCCCTGCGGTCCCTGTGGACGTGATTCTGCCCTCACCTGCCTCTGGGCCTCGGCTCCCTGCGCCCCTGGCGAGCTGCCCTTGTCACCGCTGGCTGTGACCCTGCTTCTCGGTCGGCACCTACTCACCGCTCTCGCGTCCAGGTGGCCTCCCTGCTGTCCCCAACCCCTGTGTGCCTGCAGCCACTGGCTCCAGAGGGCAGCAGGGCTGTGTCATTCTCTCCTGTGTGCCGGGAAGTTCTTGGCAGGAGCTGGGATCAAGTAGCTGCTGGTTGAAACAAACCCAGCAAAACCCTGGAAACAGCGGAGGCCTGGCGGAGCGCCCGAGGCACGCGAGCTTGATGTCTGTGCTCCGTAGTCCTGGCCTGGGGGCATCTCAGCTGACGTAAAGTGAAAGGTCACTGCGGTCTGCCTCACAAATGACCTCTTTCCCAGTTAGCAGACGCCCTCTGGACACACTGCACGGCCCCCTGGCCGCAGCCTGATGTGGGCGAGCCCAGCTGAGGGAGGAGAGGTCTCCTCGCTGTCTCTGTCTCTCCCCGCGGGAGCCTCTGCCTGCAGGTGTGGGGGCCGGACGGTTAGCCGGAGCCCTGTGGGGAGGCCCCACACCCACCAGGGCCCTGTGCAGCCATCCCCTCCGCTCCAGCCCCCTGCACCCTGCCAGTGGCCCACAACGCCCTCCTGCAGGACAGCCGGGGCCGGGGCCTGGAGAAGCCCCGTCCAGGCAGGACGAGGAGACCCGCAGTGGGGCCTCCCTCCCACGGTCCTCCCCACACCGGCCCGCCCGTGGCCAGGAGGCCGGCCAGGCTGTCCGCACGTCCGCGCAGCCTTCCCGGTGGCTGGCGGCCAGGCAGGGGCTGGTCCGTGGGTGTCTGGCCCAGCTGGCCACAGGCCACCTTGCTCCCGCTGGCCCTGGAGCACAGCCCCACAGCTGGCGCGACGCTGCGACCTTTCCCCCACTTCCAGCTCTGGCCTCCAGATGGTTCTAGGCCCCTAAGTTTATCTTTCTTTTTTTTTTTTTTTTTCCTTTTTTTGTCTGTTTGTTCGTTTGTTTTTCTTTTGGCCCCTGAAGTTTACACAAGTCACTGTGGCTGGCCCAAGGGCCTCCCACTGGTTCCCTCCCTGCTCTTGGCTGCCAGGGCCGCCCCATAGGGCAGGGATGGGCCCTCATCCCGAGCAGGGCCAGCCGCAGGGTCAGGGCAGGCTGAGCCTGGCACAAGGCCCACCCTCCGTGTCGGGGGCAGCAGGACCCCCGAAGCCCACAGCCCAACCCCTCCCCAGTGTTCCCAGGTAGAAAAGACACTCTGCCCTGAACGTCATTGTCACAAGGGCCAGGGGCTCAGCAACCTGACACAGACGTGTCTGTGGGCCTGTCCTCAACCAAGTCCCCTGCCTGAGACTCTGGCCTCTGGCCTCCTGCTTGGTGCTCACGCCTGCCACCCCAGCCAGCCTCTCTGCTCCCTCCAGCGTGTCACAACCCCCCAGGGTGCCTCCTCCCTCATCCCCTGCCTGTCCTCAACACAAGGAATGACAAGAGGCCCCTTGCACCAGTCCCTGAGGAAGACAGGGATGACCTCCCCGCCACAAAGACCCACAGTGGGGGCAGCCAGGCCCAGGTCTGCACACAGGGCTCCTGGCCTTCACAGCTGCACCACGAAGGGCCCAGATGGAGAAACTGAGGCACAGACCAGCAAGAGACTCCATGGAAGCAGGTGCCAGATACATTGGGCCCTGCTGACCCCCAGCCCCAGGCCCTGCCTGGACAAGGACTTGGGACCCAGGAGCACAGAGCTGGGGTGGGAGTGCAGGGGGTGGCAGCTCCCACTGCTCTCAGGCCTGCCCATGGCCGTCCTTGGTCTTCAGGTCTGGGGCAGGACTTAGCAAGCAGACCTGGGAAGTGGCATCCACTGAGCCACCCCACAGAGCCTCTTGTCTGCCTCCAGGGCCCTGGGGTCTGTGTCCTCCCAGGCCAAGGCTCCTTGGCCTCCCAGCCAGCGCGGGTCTGCCTGCACCTGCCCGGCTCCCGGAATGAGCTCTGTCTTAGTCTGTTGAGGCTGCTTTGACAAAACACCATAGATTAGACGGCTTATAAACAACAGAAACTGTGCCTCACAGTTCTGGAGGCTGGAAGTCTGAGACCAAGAGCCCGCAGGGTCGGGTTCCGGTGAGGGCTCTTCGGGCTACAGGTGGCTGACGTCCAGCGGTGTCCTCCTATCGTGGCAGGAAAGGAGCTAGCTTTCTGCCCTCTTCTTATAAGGCCACTAATCCCAGCACAGGGGCTCTGCTCCCATGGCCTAATCACCTTCCAAAGCCCCCGCCTCCTAAGACCATCCCCTTGGGGGTTAGGATTTCAACATAAGAATTTGAGGGGACATAAACCTTCAGACTACAGAGGGCTCCCACCAGGCAAATCTAGGACAATTTGAGCATCAAAATAAATAAATGACTGTCACATATAATTTATTGAACAAAATAGAATATCACAACTCCATACTGATATAGTTTGTTTATTTATTTCAAAATATTAAGGGGTATACTGATATAGATTAATACATGAAGAAATTGAAATTTTAATGAAGAATGGATATTTACATAATTTCAAAGTACCTCTCTTCAAAATACTTATTAATTACAAAATAAACAGACTAACTTTACAAGAAGACACCTGTCAGCACCTTAGTCAAGAAACCAAAATGAACATTGTTAGAAACAGGGAAACCATCACTGGACGCCGCTAGGGCACCGGGCACACGGCATCGCCTTGGAGATTTCCCGTGAGGACGCGCAACATGAACCTCATCACCCGGAGACACTGGGCAGACCCACTCAGAGACCCACAGAGGGCATTTTCCCTCCTTCGGACACCTCAGAGAATTCTCTGGCCTGACAGCTTCCTAAGATTCAGTCTGATGTCGTCTGTTCCCAGGGCACCTCCTTTGCCTCACCTTGCCAGTGTACTCACTTCCCCTTGCCAGTGTAGACAGAGCCCAAGCAGCTGGGAGTGTGTCCAGGTGGAGAGTCTATGGACACTGTGTCCGGGGAGGGGTGGGGGGAGGATAGAGTCAGAACTGCACCCAAATCGGTGAAGGGGGGAAGAGGGGGAGAAGGGTTGGACCCCAAGGGCAGAGGGGCATTGAGGGGTGGGAAGACAGGGAGAGAGAGTGGGTTCAGCGTAGTCAAGGAACCCAACAGAAGGCTGCCCTGTAACTGGGGTGCAAAGGCGAGCAAAGGCAGCCCCAGCACCCCCGCTGTCGGGTGCTAGGAGGGCCACTGCCCTGGGCAGGGCAGAGTCTCATGTGGCAACCAAAGTCTCATGCACATAAGGAGCAGCAGTGACAAGCGTGTGCGTGTGCATGTGCCAGAGTGCACATGTGCATGTGTGTGCACATTCACATGTATGTGTCCATGTGCATGCGTATGTGTGCATGACGTGCATATTCACAAGCATGTGTCCACGTGCTTGTGTGTGCATGACGTATGCACGTTCACACGTGTGTGTGCGTGCATGCCATGTGCATATTCGCACACGTGTGTGTGTGCATGTGTGTGTGCATTGGGGTGGGGGAGGTTAGCCTGGCCGGTTTGCCTGTGGCCTGGCCGCTAACTTTGGGAAGGGGGGTACCATGCAGGAGGGTGGGCCTGAAGCTTCTCGGGAATACCTGCAAGAAGTTACAGCAGTAAGTCTGTGTCATGGGACACTTTTAGCTACTCTGTTTCTTCCCCAGGGAAATTTGCCATCAGGTGGGACATGCCAGCCCGGAGTCAGAGGGATGCCTTCCAAGGAGAAGGAGGAAAACTATGGCTAATTTAGGCAAAAAACAGCTCTAAAAATCCATAGGAAAGCCGGGAAAACAGACAGGAGCACAGCCAAGGTCCCACCCCAGGAACCAGGGCCAGGAACTGCCTAGGACACACCCTCCACCCTACCCCGCTGCCACCCAGGGGCAAATCCCGCTCACTGGCACCTCCTGGGGCATCGCCCAGGGCAGAGGCAGTGTCCCGGCAGCGCACGGGCTCAGGCTGTGCCATACACCCAAGCCCTGACTGCCAGGAAAGGGGAAGGAGGCTCTGGTGGGCGACTGCACAATGGTTTCCTGGAGCCAGGAAGGGTGGGGTGAAGGCAGCTGTAAATGACACAAGTCCCTACCCTGCCCGGGTAGGGACTCTGAAGGTGGTGGAGTCAGGCAATTAAAGCATCTGGACCATCAGGAAAAGCCCAAGGGAGGCCTGAGTGGCTGTGGTCCGGAGACTTCACGGAAGAGGTGACATGATGCAGGACAGCAGAGGCTGGGCAGGAGCTCCACGGGAGGAGAGCGCAGGGCAAGGCTGGGTGAGGCTGGGCAAGGCGGGACAGGAGCCTCCTCAGAGGAGCCAGCTGTGATGTGAGGGGTCTGGGTGGGGACTCGGGCTGGGGAGCTAGGGAGAGGGTGGTGACAGAGCTGTTTGCCCCTTCCCCTTCCAGGGTCTCCTCCCACAGGGTGAGGGTGGGGTCACCTGGCCAGGCCCTGGGCACTGGACCCTCCCTTGCCTCACCAGCTGACACAGGGCACCTCCCCGGCACTTCCTGGTGCACCCCCACCATCACCAGCAAGCAGCAGCCGGCTGGGCCCCAACCCAGGCCTGGGACTCTGCATTCCTCACTCTGCCACTAGATGCGTTTGGAACTGCTCCAGAGGGAAGCGTGGTGCGACAGAGGGGTTTTGAGCAGGGGAGTTCTAGACCAGCTTTGGGTGGCAGAGAGATGATTCCGGCTGCAGCTGGGTGGTGGATAAGAGGCTGTGAGGCAGGAGTCCAGACACAGAAATGAGGGCAGGGGACTCTTGGGGCTCCGTGCGGGCAGGCAGAGAGGAAGGGCTGCCCAGCGTGGCTGACTGGATGTGGAGGGTGACGGGGAGGCAGCTTTGCAGATTAAGCCTTCTTGGCCGGGGAGGCGTGGAGGCTGGAGCTCCACCTTGGATGCTGATCTGCCAGGTTGACTTTGATCTTTTGATTAGCCCCGGTTCCTGGATTGCTCTAAGATTTCTACTTTCACTTACTTACTGTAAATCCTGCCCTTAGGTCAAAACAACCTTGATGCTATGGTAAACACACTGACTATAAATCCTGCCCTGAGGCAAAGGCTAGGCACCCCGGGGTCTGGGGGTAACAGTGCAGGCATCCACCCTCTCGGCTTCTGCTCCTAAGTCCCTGTTCAATGTTTCTTTCTGAGAAACTGGATTTGTCTGCCTCTTTCTTCAGCCTCTCGGCTCCCTTGGCCTTTGGGGGTAGGTTTACACAGACCTGCCCGTGGCAGGACAGAAGGCAGTGTGGTTTTCAGGCCACCCCCGGCCTGCCGCTCTCTGGCCTATCCTGGCACCACCTGTGTCCTCAGGCCTGCGCAAGACATGTCGTCTCCTCCCCAGAGCAGGGGCCTGGCAGCAGGCTCACAGCCAAGGGGCCTTCTGGGAAGGGGCCTCTGTTTCCTGGAAGGCCCAAGCAATAAACACGCAGCGTCCCTGTGCACCTGCCCCTGTGCTGGGGCCTTGGCTCAGGGAGATAAGGGCACGTGCACAGCGGTCCCATGAGCAGCTGGTGGGAGCTGAGGGGAGGGACAGGGAAGGGGTCAGAGGGCACAAAGACCGAGGAGCTATTGTGCTCTCCCCACGGGGCTGCATCTGAGACGTAGATCCCCGGCCAAGGCCTGAGCACAGAAGTACCTGAGAATCCATAAGCGTGCTGGGCATGGTCTGCAGACTGTACAAGTCGTGTGTGTGTGTGTGTGTGTGTGTGTGTGTGGCATGCATGTGTGTGCATGCTTGTGTATGTGCACGCAAGTGCTACGTCACTTACTTATCTGCTCAGCATACGTTCACGGAAGCGTTCCAGGCCCAGGGCAAAGGACTAGGATGTAGCAGGGAGCAAGTCTACACTCCTGCACGCACAGACTCCTCAGTCTGGTGGGGAGACACACAGCAAGTTGCTTCAGTGGATGCCGGAGTTGCAGGAGCACACAGGTGGGCCCTAGCCCAGCCTCCTGGGAGTCGAAGAGGATGAGGCTGCCATGGGGAAGGGGCAGGTTCAGTTATCTGTTACTGAGTGACAAACCACCTCAAATCTCAGTGGCTTGAAATGGCAGTACTGTATTATTTCTCATGATTCTGAGGGTTGACTGGGTGGCTCTTCTGCTTCGTGCGATGTTGGCCAAGGTCACTCCTGCAGCTGCTTGTGTGGCCTTTCCCTGCTGTGGGGTAGCCTGGCTTCCCGAGAGCATGCAGCTGGGTCCCAAGTCCTCTGAAGGCCTGGAACTGGCACAGTGTCATTTCTGCCACATAGTACTGGTCTCAAGGCCTGCCTGGATTCGGTGTGGGAGGGGACTACAGAAGATCAGGACTAGCGAGAGGCTCCCCCAGGGCCGTCGGTGCAGCAGTCTACTGCAGGAGGTAAGAAAAGCAAATCCCAGCTTTGATGGGGAATCAGGGTCTCTAAAAAATACGCCTTGCAGGGTGGCCTGCTGTCTCCGAATGTGTCCTATAGCAAAGGTGTGTGTCGGGTACCCACTCCGGGCAAGGCCCAGGGCTTCGCCACGCTGTCTAACTGGATGCTCAGAGCAGCCCTGTGAAGCGGGTCTTGCCGGCCCGGTTCACAGATGACACCGCGGGGCAAGAGTGAGCTGCTCGCTCAAGGCCTCACGGCTGCTCGGTGGCACCGTCCAGCCTCGACAGCCTATTAGCCTGGGGGGCTGAGAAAGGGGTTCCTGTTCTAGGTGCCCTGTAGCTGGTGCGATTCTGCGACACTGGGTCTCTGAAGGGGGCTAGAGCCATCTTGAGGGTCTCCCTGGATTAGAAGAAGAGGAAACTCTCACTGAAGAGGGGACTTGCCTCCAAGTCCAGTTGTTTTTCTTCCTGCCTTCCTTTTGGCAGTTTGCCTGGGAGTGTCTGTGCTCCAGATCGTGTCCCTGTCCTCGCATGCACGCATCGCAGGGTGGGTGCTGTGCTGTGACCCCGGGGAGGCCGACGATGGGCCAGTGGATCCCACTGCGGGGAGGCTGCAGGAGGTTGGCTCAGCCCCCCACATCACCGGGGCATGGAGCGGACATGGGTGCGCCATGCTCTTTGAAAGCCACCTGCCCCACCTGGACCTCGGTGTCCCTACCGTCAAATGAGAAAGCTAAACTTACAGGTCATCTCTACGCCAGGTTAGGTTGGGAGACTCTTGTGTTCATCCATGTTTATCCAAGTTTTGGTTCCCAGAGTGCTGTGAGGGCTTTTTTCCACGACCCTGGATAGTGCTGCTCCTTTGTGAAAGTCACAAATGATGCACGGGTGTCGCTGGGCTGCTGCCCTGTGCTGGACACTGGGGACAGGAAGGAGGACAGGGCAGGATTCGTGGGGGAAAAGGCATGTAAACATGTGCTACAACATAAAAGAGCAAGTGTGGAGGGGTGTAAATTTGTACAACTGTCTAGAGAAGTCATTTGGCAATACGTACCAGGAAATTCACAATGTTTATGTCTTTGGAACCAATCATTCCACTCCTGGGAACCTAACGTAAGAGACTAATCGGAACGGGGGAGAATGAGGTGTTTATCGCAGGATTAATTAGAACTTGAAAATAACCTAAATGCTAAATAACAGTGACCTGGTTAATTGGACTATGTCACAGACACTTAATGAAATATTTCAAAGCTGTTACAAATTGATGCTACAAAGAGGTTTTGGAAAATACTTTTTGAAATGATATTAACTGAAAAATGCAAAACAGATTGGAGGAGACAGGATTTGAGCTCCATTTAGGGAGAAATAAGAAGGGAATTCAATGAGAGGGAATTTACCAGATTACCAATAGTGATCACGTTTGGGTAACAGATGATTTTAAAAATTGTTATTTTTCAAATTTCCCAACCATCTTTTAAAGCCTAGTGCAAAAGGAATCTCCTCCATGAAGCCTTCCGTAATTCCCCCAGCAGTGATCTCTCGCCCTCTGATGCCTGGGACATTTGTCGTACATCTCCAGTAGCATCCACTGTCTGTGCTGCACTTGTCTGTCTTCGCCCTTACTCCAGGGTTAGTGCAGTGAACCTAAAGGGTTTCCTTTTCAAACAGACCGAAACCAGAGGCGTGGTTACCAGGGGCCAGAGTGGGGGGAGGAAATGATGCTGGGGAACACTTTGGGGTGATAGAAATGTTTTCTGTCTTGATCGTGGTGGCGATTATATGACTGTGTGCATTTGTCAAAACTCAAAGAACTGTACACCTAAGAAATGGTGAATTTCTCTGTGTGTAAATGACACCTCACTAAATCTAACTTTTAAAAGAGGGTGGTTTTTCTGAGGTTGCAGCAGAATGCCTGGCGTGTACGGCGCAGTCTCTTCACTCTGGCTGGTCAGAGCCCCACCATGCCCACACCTGTGCGGCCCGCTCAGCTCACAGCTCCCCGGGCTTCCAGGTGGCATTCTGTTCCCGTGCGGTCTAGGACTTGCTCAGAACTCGAAGGGACTCCTGTGCAAGTGCCTGGGGCGCCTGCTCTGCTCAACTTGCTCCTCTCCGGACCCACAACTTGCAGCCACCTCGGTGGCCCCGAACTCCGTCTCTGTTTGCCCCGGAAGATCGCCGCTCTCTGGCTCCACTTCCCTCTGCTGGGGTCAGAAAGTGCGGCGGCTGCCTTCAGGCAGAAAGCCAGAGTGACACGGGAGCGCCTCAGGTGTGTCCTTTTCTAGGGGTCCCAGCCCTGTGGGGTCGTCCATGCTTGAAAACAGTTGCTTCATATAATTTGTCCAGTTTTCTAGTTGCTGATGGGGGAAAGGTAAGTCTGATAACTTTACCCTCTCACGGCTGGGCCAGAGGTCCCAGTAGGGCTCTTGTCTCCCTGCTCACCAGCGCACCCACACAGGCTCCATGCTCAAGCAACACGAGCGACCCCCAGAATGTCCGTCCCATGCTCAGAATGCCTGTTCTGGACTTTGTACATGCTTGTCCCTGAATCCTAGAACACTGACCACCCCCCCCAACACACACGTGCACGAACACACACACATGCATGCACACGCACACACACTCACACTCATCTTCAGCTTCCACTTAGACTCCCAGGAGGCTGGGCCAGGGCCCACCTGTGTGCTCCTGCAACTCTGGCATCCGCTGAAGCAACTTGCTGTGTGTCTCCCCACCAGACTGAGGAGTCTGTGCATGCAGGAGTGTAGACTTGCTCCCTGCTACATCCTAGTCCTTTGCCCTGGGCCTGGAACACTTCCGTGAACGTATGCTGAGCAGATAAGTAAGTGACGTAGCACTTGCGTGCACATACACAAGCATGCACACACATGCACGCCACACACACATGACCCATGCAGTCTGCAGACTGTGCCCAACACGCTTATGGATTCCCAGGTACTTGGCAGAGCTTCATGGCCCTGCTATGCTCAGGCCTTGTCTCAGATGCAGCCCCATCTGCCTCCAGCTCCCCTACCTCTTGCCTGGTTACCCCACCCCCACCCCCGATGGGTACTGAGTTGGAGGCAGCAAAAGATTGGGATCCCCCAGGACCAGCTTGGACCTGGCCCTCAGCGTGGAGCTGTTGAAATAAAACAATGGCCTTGGCATGGTGGCTCAAGCCTGTAATCCCAGCACTTTGGGAGGTCAAGGCGGGCCTCGCAACACTGCAAGCCTGGATCACTGCACTCCAGCCTGGGTGACAGAACGAGACCCCTGTCTCTCTAAAAAAGAAAGAAAGAAGCAAAGAAAGAAAGAAAGAAAGAAGAAGGAGGGAAAGAAGGAAGGAAAGGGGAAGGAAGGAAGGAAGGAAGGAAGGAACAGGAAGGAAGAAAGAAAGAACGAACAAACAATAAAAAAATAATGAAGATTGTGTCCACTTTCCGGATGGGGTGGGGGTCATTTCACCTTTCATTCCCTCTAAATGAGGAGTGGGAGTGACACGAGAATGAGGCACTCTTGGGAACAAATGCTTCCCAACCCCATTCCCTGGCCTGATATTTGCTGGAATCAGAGAGGCTGGTTGAAGCCCACATGGGCTATTTTATCTGCGCTTCTGCCACTCCTTTACCAGCATACTGACCACGTCCTCTCATCCCAGCAGGGGAAACTGAGGCTAGAGCAGACAGGAGCCTGCCTCCACACACCACAGCCGCACACATAACAGTCTGCTGAAACAATCGGGCTGGATGTGTCCCTCTGCAGGGGAACTGGTGGCCAGGCCCCATACCCCAGGGATTTTTTTCCCCAAGTCAGGAGCTTCTTGACTCCCAGATAGCAGGCAAAGCCCTCAGGGAGCCCCTGTGGGACAGGGGCTCCTGGCACCCCCTTCCCACCTGCTTCTACCCAGAGGAATGTACCAGGCCTGAGACACCCTCGCCCCTCCCTTCCTTCCCTGCCAAGCCCAAGCCAGGAAGCCGGAGGGTTGGGAACTTGAATGGTCTCCAACCCTTGCTCTGCAACAGCTGAGCAGGGAAGTGTGCGTGTGTCCAAAAGTGGCTCCAAGGCCTGGTGTAGAACAGTCTGCTCTTGAAGAGTATCCAGGACCACCCCAGCTGAGGCCGGCCCACCAGCCTGGGGTGCATGCTCAGCGGTGGTATTTGATACAGCAGTTCCTGGGGTGCCTCCACCTGTCCTCGGACTCCAGTCCCTGTCCCTGCCAAGGTCTCTGGGGTCCCACAGGCTGGGCTGACAGATTCAGCTCCACAAAGTATGAGGCACCCCAGCTGTCCCGTTCTCCAGGCATAAAACAAAATGCACTCTCCCCCATACACACAAACTGTTTCTGGCATGAAAGGAAGGTTGGGCCCAGCTAAGCCAAAAAAATAACCTGTTCTGGGCGGGCATAATTTGATAGCCTATAAGGCCATGTTTTATGGAACATCATATCTAAGTCTCAAAACAATTTGGCTAGGGAGGTATTATTATTCCCATTTTTTTTAGAGACAGGGTCTCCATCTGCTGCCCAGGCTACAGTGCAGTGTTGTGATCATAGCTCATTGCAACCTCAAATTTCTGGGCTCAAGTGATGCTCCTGCCTTAGCTTCCTGAGTAGCTGGGACTACAGGCACATGCCACCACACCCAGCTAATTTTTTTTTTTTTAATGTTTTATAGAGACGGAGTCTTGCTATGTTGCCTAAGCTGGTCTCGAACTCCTGAGCTCAAGCGATCCTCCTGCCTCGGCCTCCCAGAGTGCTGGGATTATAGGCGTGAGCCACCGCGGCTGGCCTTACTCCCATTTTAGAGTTGAAGAAACCGAGGATTCACAGTGTCAAGTGGGCTGCTGGAGGGTCCGTAAGGCTGATGAGCCAGGGCTCTAAGTATGAGCCTAGATGAAAGACGCCCAGGCACAAAACTGCAAATTGCAGTGGAATATGTACACCTTTGAATACATTCATGGGTAAAAACATTCCAAACCAAAACCAAAGAAAATGAGTGTGTGTATTTGTTCACACACAGAAAAAGTCCAGCACTGTTTACCTGTGAGGAGGTGGAAGAATGCAACGGACTGAATGGTTGCACCCCCAGAGATCACGTGTTGTCATGGTATTAGGAGCGGGGCCTTTGGGAGGTGGTTAGTTGGTGCTTGTGGAGCCCTCGTGATAGGATCGTGCCCTCGTAAGGAAAGGCCAGAGAGCTAGCTCCTGTCTCTGCCGTGAGGACACAGTGAGAAGGCGGCCATCTGTAACCTGGAAGGAGCCCTCACCCAAACCCGACCTGCTGTGCCTGATCTTGGACTTCCAGTCTCCACAGCTGTGAGATAGGAACGTCTGTGGTTGCTAAGCCACTAGTCACAGTGTTGTGTTACTGCAGCCTGGACTAAGACAGGAGGAATGGAAGAGGGGAGGACTTAGTTCCTTCATAGGATTAAAGAGGCAGAGGTGGAGGGAGAAGAGGAAGAAGAAGGAGGAGGAGGACAGGTGGGAAGAGGAGGGGAAGGGGAGAAGGACAGGGAGAAGAAGAGAAAAATCCTTTTCATGTAATTTCTGTATTTCTCTGTTTTCTATAATGAGGATGAACTGCTTTGGCAATAAAAATATTACATTTTATTTAAGGTATCATATAAAACTACTAAAATAAACAAATCTTCAATTGTGCCAGCTGCAAAACATTATTGGAGGATCTAAATAGGAGATTCACCCCTGCCCACAATACCTGGCCGTGCAGTGCCGGCCACACACTCGCTGGGTGGGCCGGGCTGGGCGGGGCCGTGGGCGGGGCCTTCACCCGGCCGCTGTGTGATTGGGCAAGGCCCTCAACACCCCTCTGCAAATGGGAGTGAGGAGACCTCCAGTGCGAGGTCTATGTGAAAATCAAATGAGATGGCAGCAAACTGTGTATGGAGCAGTGCCCGGCACACTGTGTGATAAATAGTGGCTGACATGATTAACTCTGTGTTCATTATAGGAATATTCTTAATATTGCTCCTGCTGCTAATAAGAATGATAAAATGGAAGTCTTTGCATAAATTTAAAGCAATTTGTTCAAATGCATCTTTAGTCTTCACATGCAAGTTGATCCCTTACACATATTTTAAGCCAAAAATTTCCAAGTGGTATTTATCTGCCTTCTCCCATCTCACTCTTGCATTTTAATGAGCAGTTAGCAGGTGTTTCTCCTGAGGGGGCCCTCACACAGGTGTCAGAGGGACACAAGCCTTTAGTTTGTGGATCCCACCTGGTGCCCTGCCCCGTCTGTGCGGGCACCAAGCTGATTCCACCGTGGCAGAGGTCAGCGGGCAGAGACATCCCCTGGCCACACGGCTCTGCCACCTGACCACCCTCTTGGACACCCTGTGCACCCCCAGGGTCGGCCTGGCATTGAGGACCCAGTGAGCCATGTTTAAGGGGCAGCCTTGGGGAGGTGGGAACAGCCTGACACCTGCCCAGAGCCACCTGTCCACTGACCCCAAACCTCCCTGCCAGCCTTGCCCTGTGGCCACTCCTCTGGGATTCACCCCTGACTGCCCTTGTGAGTGTCTGGCAGGTGCATTAGGGGCCCACCTTTGGGGTACATCCCTCCAGCTCCCTGCCCTCATGTGCTGACCTCAAAGGCCTGGGGTTCAGAGCTGGACCAGGTGAAGACAAATGTCGTCAGCCCAGGTGTATGTGGCTCCAGAGCTCTTCCCATCACCCACGTGTCTGTGGACAGTATCCTTGGAACTGAACGTTGAGGACAGTGTGCCTGCCCCCAGCGCGGTGCTGTGAGGTCTGTCAGCAGACCTGGGTCCTGGTTAGGCCTTGGCCACCACTGCCTGGGGGACTGGCCAAACCACTCAGCCTCTCGAACCCTCTCCCCACCTGTGAGCCAGTGATGGGGGTAATGGAGAGGAAGAGCCTTGTAAATAAGTGCGTAAGGGATCGGCATCGCACCACGTGTGCCAAGCTCCTAACTCGCAGCCTCTGATCTGGGCGTCAGGCCCTGAGATCACACAAAAACAGGAGTCAGAGGTTCCACCTGGGAGCAGTTCGGCTGCCTCCTGGCGCCCACAGTCACTGCCCAGGTCAGAACCCCCAGCCCTTGGAACGTGCTTCCTCCCGCAGGGCAAGAGCTTTCGCCAGCCCCAGTAGCCAAGACACCTGCAGCCAGCCCTGGGGGGCCTCCAAGTGCCAGCAGGGCGGGAGGCCTCAGGAAGCCCCTGGTAAAGGAGCCCCCAGAGCAAGTAAGTTGACCAACGTGCAGCACACAGGCCAGAAGCGGGAGTGCTGTGCAGCCCCTCGGAGGCTGGGGTGACGAGGCGGCATTTCCGCTGCCTGCTGGAGCCCGTCTGGCCAGCCAGAGCAGTGAGAGAGGTGAGGTGCATTTCCTGAGGAAGGGGAACCTTGAGGCTCTCCCCTGGTCTGTTGGTAGCCTTTGGGGCCACCACCTCGGTAGAGGCATGAGCTTTAGAAGGACTCCCTGGAGGGTACACGCGCGCTGAGCTGACTTACGCGCTGGAAGGGAGGTGGCAAGCCAGGCTGAGTCCCAGCTCAAGGACTTCTGGGGCATGGCTTGGGGCAGATCACATGGGCAACTCTGGCAGGAAGTAAGGAGGGGCTTCCTGGGCACGAGGGCTGTTGCTCTATGCTAGGACGGGCCGCCAAGCGGCATCATGCCGCCCGGTGGCACTGCACGTCCTGCCAAGAACTACCTAAGGCTGCAGAGACACAGTGCCACCAGGAGCCCCCGGAACGCAGACAGCCCACCCAGGCAGGAATCCTCTGAACGGCCCCCGTGGGATTTCTGCCCGGTCCGGCTCAAGTGCATCTCACACAGGGGCATCCTCCCCTCGTGGGGCAATCCAGGCATCTGTTACAGTCCTAACCCACAGTCCCGTCCACCGTGAGTGCGGAGGGAGAAGCATGTGGTTAGGTGAGGCGCTGGCTGCAAAAGTCGCTCCAGGACGCTCCCTCCTCAGTGGTTCCCTGCGCTTGTGGACAGAGAGCCCCAGGGCCTGACCACGGGCTGGGAGTGGGATGGAGTTAACTGGGTGGGGCCACGGAGCTGGGCGGAGGAGGAGGAGGAGGAAGGGGGCACAGCACACAGGGAGAGCAGTTCCCTGGAGGACAGAGGGTCCTGGCTTTTCAGGACAGGAATGTCCATGTTAAGTCACCAGTCCTACTCTGCCTTTGCCCCGACCTTCTGTCCAGCTGTCCACGCACTCAGCACTCAGCCGTGACGGGACAGGGCACATCCGAGGGTTTGCGGTGCATGGAGACAAGGTCCAGCAAGGAGCAGGTTCTCAGAGCCAGAGGGGATGGTGGGAGGTTTAGCCCTCAGAGGGTCCCTGTTCTTAGAGAACAGGTGGTCTCAGCAGGCCGGGGGACGTGGGAACAGCCTAGACAGTCCCATGGTTAGAGAAACCTGCAGATTGGGCAAATCGGGATAGTTTCCCTGAGAGTTGGGGTGTCTGCGCTGACCACTGCCACCCATCCCCTTTCTTGGAAATCCAAGCTCCTCAGTATGGCTTAACAGAGCCTCTGCCACCATGGCCTGCCTCCCCCTCCACCCCGATGCCCTCAGATCAGCTCCTCACACGGTTCCCCAATCCTCCAAGCTTGCCCCTCAGCCCCCCTCGGCACACACGTACCCTTCCTTATTCTCTCTCCCTCTCTCTCTCTCTCCCCCCACCTGGAAAACTTACTCTGACTCATCTCTCACAAGTTTTTATTTTGGAATAATTTGAGTTTTTGAACAGTTGCAAAGATAGTAGAGAATCCCACACACCTCCAGCCAGCTGCCCCAGCGTTACCTTTGACATGGCCTCGTACGTTTGTCAAAACTAAGACATTAACATTGTTTTGACACTAGACCAAACCACAGACTTTATGCAGATTTCAAGGGTTTTTTCCTACATGCAGTGTTGCTATTTCCAGATCCAGTGGGGATACCACGGTGCCTCCAGTCACCGGGCCTCATCTACCCGAGGTGGGTTCTCTGTTCTTTGTCTTTCATGACCGTGACCCTTCTGAAGAACGCAGATGGGGCGTTTTGTAGAGCACCCCTTGATTTGGATTTGTCCGATACTTTCTCCAGATTAGACTGGAGTTCTGCTTGTTTGGAAAGAATGACTTAGAGGGCCCTTCTCATCACCTCATAACGGGAAGTTTGTGATGTCAACACAATTTATCACTGATGACGTTAACCTTTGCCATTGGATTAAAATGGTGTCTGCAAGATTTCTCCGCTGCAAAGTCATAATTTTCCCTTTCCACGCTTTGGTTAGACATGTGTCACTAAGTGCAGCCCAGACTCAAGGGGAGAAGAATTAAGCTCCACTCCCCCGAGAGGAGTTACCTGTCTATGTTACCTGGATGTCCTCTGTGCAGAACTGCCCTTCTCTCCCACCCACTTGTTTATAGCACGTTACTGCCCCTTTAAGGCCTTCATCATCGCTCTCCTGCCTCTAAGCCCAGTGGCTAAATTAGCTCCCCCCCCCACCCCTCCCGCTGCCCAGTGCTAGGGAAGTGCTCTCTCTTTGCACCTATCAAACCACATCACAGTCATCACCTTCCTTGTGAGCTTCCCTATCATAGGACAGCTTAAAAAAAAAAGTCACCATTTATTGAGTAGTCATTACGTGGCAGGCACCTCTGCCAAGCATTTATGTTAGCATGATCTCATTTAATCCCCACGACATTTCTGTAATTAGGATATTTTTACCATCCCCACACTACAGATGAGGAAACAGGCTCAGAGAGGTTAAACAAGCGGCCCAAGGTCACACAGGAACTGTGTCACACCGATCTCTCCCGAGCACCCAGCCCATGGGCTGCCAGAACTTCAGGCTTCAACGGGAACGTGCTTGCTGGAGAGCAGCCACCGGTGAACGGCACAAGACAGCAGAACAGCAACCCTCAGGCTGTTGGCAGTAACTGCCCCAGAGTTACGTCTATGGTCAGTGAGTCCCGTCAGTGTCTCCCACCTTCCTGCCCAAAGTCTTCGCTCTGCTGCCACTGGGCCCAGCACCACCGAGCAAAGTTCCTTTGTAGCGTGGTAAGTTGGGGACGAGGGCAGGTGGGGTCACTGAAAGGAATGACTCCTTCCAATGAGTGTGAGCAACTGCACACAGGGCTATGTGTCTCTCTCGGCTTCCCTCCCTGCTCAGAGTGGCCCAGAGTGACCCAAGGGGACCCTGCACAGATCTGTGAGTGACACTGAGCCAGGAAGGTGTCTAAGAGGGGGCTCCAGACCCATCCAGGCCCAAGGCCTTTTTCTGCGCTCATGCTGGGTAAACGGTTTGCTGGTGTCTTGGTGAGGAGCAAGCCCTGCCTGCACCGGCCAGCTCAGTGGTTAGATCGCCACGTTCCTTGGAGTTGGAGCTCCCAGTTCAGGGCAGACGCGAAGTGGTAATTGTAATAAACTGGCCGAGCGGCGGAAGAGATGCCACGTGAAGACACCTAGGAGGGGCACTGACTGCAGCCCGCCGGGAGTGCTCTGGGCAGAGGGAGATCTGTTGTCACTAAGGAACAGCCCAGAGTGGGAGCTGGTGGTGAGGAGTCCCCCCGTGCCAGGGAAGATCCTGGCAGAGGGGCCAGCATGCCTGGGGGATGCTGGTGCCTCCTCCTGGCTTTGTTGTGCTCAGCTCTGCGCTGGGGGCCGGCCTGTCTCGGACTGGGCACTTCCTTTGAGTAGTTTTTGTGCTGAATCAGGAAGCTGGCCAGCTTGGGGCCTTCCCTCCCAAGGCTGTGTGGCACACAAAATCTCCTGCAAATGCCCACTGGCCTGAGCAGAGCCCTGGCTAAGCACCAGGGCTCAGCCTGGCACTCCCCAGGGAGTGGGGATGGGAGCAGACTCGACAGATTCCTGCACAGGCCCCTGCAGGGACCCACACAAAGTCACCCTGTGAGATGTTTCTCTACTGGCCACTCTGCCAATGCCTTGAGCTCCTACTCTGGCTGGTACTGCTGCCCCATCTGAGCTGGTGCCAGCACCGCACTGGGTTGCTGGGGAAGCCGGGCTGGCAGCACCCCAGTTGCAGGCAGCTGGCCGGGCAGACAGGCTGGGCAGCCACCGGACACTTGGAAGGGCGCCCTCCTAGGCCAACAGGTAGTTTGTGCTGTTGCCCAGTGCCACACTGGCCTCCCAGCTCTCTTCGAGAGCTGTTCCTGGGGCATCCTGTCCAAGAGGTGGCAGGGTGGCACTGCAGTGTGGTGCAAAGTCACAACGCAGGGGGGCTAGTCGTTTCTCTGCTCACACTCTCTGAGCGACCGGGACAAGCTGTTTCTGTTCTCCGTCTCCACTTCTCTTTCTATAAAATGAGGGGTTGGACTAGAGCAATAGTTCTCACAGTGTGATCCCAGGACCAGCGGCATCAACACTCCCTGGGAATTTGTTAGACGTGCAGACTCACAGACCCCATCCTGGACCTATTCAATCAGAAGCTCTGGGGTGGGCCCAGCAACCTGTGTTTTCACAGCCCTTCCAGGCTCAAGCGTGAGAACTGCTGGCCTGGAGAGGTGGTCAGTTTGTCCCTGGGGTTATTTCAATTCACTGGTCATCCACTGTGTAGGAGGCTCCGTGCTGAGAGCTGGAGAATGCAAAGGTGGATGAGGTGTGTCATCAGTAGCAAAGGGTCACCTCCATTTCCTGAATAGTTACCTCCTACTTGTCCCTTAACACCCAGCTCAAATGACGTGTCCTTTGGAAACTGTCCCAGACCAGCCCTCTCACCAGCTCTGCAGGCAGGAGCAATCGGGTCCCCTCTGCTTCCCACCGCACCTGTGCCAACATGGCCCTCGGTACACAGTACATTGCGCTGTCTGTGGGCCAGTCTCTCCTGCCAAGGGGTGGGGCGCTGAGGGGCAGAGGGTGGGTCTTATTCCTCCATGGTCCCCACAGCCCTGAGCACATGGGGCTGTCCTGCCCTGCACCATAAACTGTACTAGTCCGGGCTCTTGCAAGGCCCCTGCCAAGTGCCCACCCCTCAGAGAAGCTTCCAGGGGCCTGCTACACCCACAGCTCCATTCTAGAGCTTTCTTTTAGCAAAAGTTGCAGGTTGGAGCCACGTGGCCCCTCCACCCCAAGCCTGAGATCTGAACCACAGGCACAGCCTGGTTCTCCCTTGTGCAAGGGCTGAAGACGTGGCACACAGAGAGGTGGTGCCCCAGCCTGGAGACGCAGAAAGAAGGCAGAATGCAGCAGCCACGAGGCAGCCACAGCCACCACGCAGAAGGTACACTGGGGAGGGATGGGGGCTGGCCGGCCACAGCAGGGACAAGCAGCACTTGCTTCCTCATTCCTCCCCGGGAGGGACGGAGAAGGGAGCATCCCCTCTTGTGCCCGGTGGGGGCAGCCCACCCCGCCCCCCAGGCCCACTTACAAGGACGCTGCACCTGCTCTCGCGGCTGGCTGTCCAGGAGGCGGTAGTTGGAAGGAAGCAGCATGGACTTGAGCCAGACGGACCCTGGGCCCATCACTAAGTGGCCAGAGGTGAGGGGCATGTGGCTTCACCTCTCTGTCCCTCAGCTTCTTCACTTACACACGGGACTGAAATTGGAGGATTAAAGGATGAAGAGCTAGCACCCTCGCAGGACTTGGCCTACTTCTGGGCATTTAACACGTCTGTTGACCTGACCCTCCCTTGTATCTCAAACACGTCAGACAAGGCATCGTGATGATTTCCCTCCTGGGCAAAGTGGCTCGGTGTGACGTTGCTAGGATTCAGCTTCCCCATCTGTAAAATAGACGGGTTGACCTGGATGATATGGGCTTCAACTGCAACAGGCCCCTCTGCTTCCCCTCAGTCAGTGCCCCAAAGGCAGGGGAGGCACGTCCAGGCAGTCACCGACCAGGTCTGTGGATTGGTGGGTCTGTGGTTCATTAATCCATCCACTCAGTCAATCATTTATTAGGTCGCTTAGTTAACCAGACAGCAGCCCAACAAGCAGTCAGTTCACAGCATGTTCTGGTCCGTGTGCGGCTTCCAGCCCAGTAAGCTCAACCCAGAGAGAAAGAGAAGAGCAGGACGCAGGGGCCAGACCCAGGCCTCTGCGGGCAGCCAAGCCCCCTCCCGGGTCCGCTCTCCCTGGCTCTGCCTCCCAGCCTGGCAGGCAGGTAGGGGCAGGAAGGGAAGCCTCCGGGAACCACTTTATCCTTTGTCGGCTCCACAGCTGGGCTCTGGCCAAAGGCTGAAATACTGAGGAGCTAGGAGGGCAGAGGGGCAGAGGAGGGAGTCTGCCCACTGTGGCTCCTTGCCCCTCAGCAGCTGCCAGGCCCAAGGCAGGCCTGGAAACCAGCTCCCCCAAGTTCAACGTGGAACGGAGACCAGCCCTGGTAGAACCATGGATCATCACAGTTGGGAGGGACCTCTGAGCATATCTAGTCCACGAGTCCCAGACTTGCAGATTTGCAGATTTGGGGATTTTCATCTGACCACAGATTTCAGAACCAATTTAAGGGGCTGCCATTGGTAGGCCAATATTTTAACAAGTCAGGGCATACATGCCATCCATGATCACCATCTCATCTAAAAGGACATTTTAGGAAGAAAAAAATTACAAGGATATAATCTCAGAATAAATGATAATTCTTAAATTATACTTAACTGTCTTAGTCTGTTTTATGTTGTTATAACAGAATATCTGAGAAACTGGGTGATTGATTTAATTTTTTTTTTTTTTTAAGGGATAGGATCCTGCTCTGTCGCCCAAGCTGGAGTGCAGTGGCTGGATCATAGTTCACTGTAGCCTAGAACTCTTGGGCTCAAGTGATCCTCCCACCTCAGCCTCCCAAGTAGCTGAGACTATGGGCACATATCACCACACCTGGCTAACTTTTTCTTATTTTTTTGTAGAGATATTACTCAGGCTGGTCTCAAACTCCTGAGCTCAAGTGATCCTCCTACCTTGGTCTCCCAAAGTGCTGGGATTACAGGTGTGAGCCACCATGCCTGGACCAAGGCTGGGCAATTTATAATCATCAGAAATTTACTGCCTCACAGTTTTGAAAGCTGGGAAGTCTGAGATAGAGGGGCTGGCATCTGGGCAGGGCCTTCTTGCTGCATCACCCCATGGTGGGAAAGAAAAGAGCGGGTGAGAAAGAGAACAAGAGGGAGGTAACTCATCCTTTTATAAGGAACTCACTCCCATAATAAAGGCATTAATCCATCACAGGGTGGAGACCTCATGGACTAATCACCTCTTAAAGGTCCCACCTCCCGACACCACTGCATTAGAGATCAAGTTTCCAACACAAGAACTTTGGGGGATACATTCAAACTGAAACATTGTATGAAAAAAAAAATCCATTCTTTGACCTTATTTTTTCTGATTCACAAAAAAACTGTGAAAACTAACTTGTTCATAGTTCAGGTCTGATTAGAAACACAGGGCTGGCCGGGCGCGGTGGCTCACGCCTGTAATCCTAGCACTCTGGGATGCTGATGCAGGAGGATCGCTTGAGCTCAGGAGTTCGAGACCAGCCTGAGCAAGAACGAGACCCCGTCTCTACTAAAAATAGAAAGAAATTATCTGGACAACCAAAAATATATAGGGAAAAAAATTAGCTGGGCATGGTGGTGCATGCCTGTAGTCCCAGCTACTCAGGAGGTTGAGGCAGAAGGATTGCTTGAGCCCAGGAGTTTGAGGTTGCTGTGAGCTAGGCTGACGCCACGGGCAACAGCCTGGGCAACAGAGCAAGACTCTGTCTCCAAAAAAAAAAAAAAAACCACAGAGCTAATCTAACTCCATTTTGCAGGTCTGAAAACAGACTCAAAGAGGAGAAAGGGACTTGCCCAAGGTGACCCAGCACGTTAATACCAGGACCTATGACAAGAACCCCATTTTTTGTCCAGGGTCATTCTAAAATTCTAACTGGGTTCTCAATGCCATGGGCCATCAATCCTGCCACTCCTCCCTGGCTTAGTCTTTCACACATTTCTCTGGGTCAGTTTCAAACCTTTCTCCTCTCACCCAGTCCCAGCCTCACCAGGGCCCCTGCCTCCAGCAGATGGCTTGTCCTCACAGGTCACCAAGGTGGTGGATCACCCTGACCTTCTCTCTTCTCTATCCCAAAACCTTCCTGCATCTCTTAGCATCTTCTCTTCCTATCCCATCCTCGCCCTCCGATGAAGCAGGTCCTTCCTCTGCATGAGGCTGGCTCCCTGCTGGGAGCACTCCCTCCCCACCCTCCCCACCGCTCCAGCCTCATTCCCTCACTATCAGCTCCCCCTTGCATTGTTACATTTTCTCCATTGACTCCTTCCCTTCAGCATAGAAACATGCTCAAGTTTTTATACTACCATTTAAAATTCCTTCTAAAGTTCACAGAAAATCAAGATGGTTTCAAATATATGAAACATTCTCAAGTCCATCAAAGAAATACAAAATAATATTATAAGCTCTCATTTTTTTCACTTAGCTTGGTAAATGTCAGAAAAACCTAACGAGACCCAGGTATCAGTAAAAAAATGGGGAACTGGGCTGGGCGTGGTGGCTCGAGCACCTGTCATCCCAGCAATTTGGGAGGCCGAGGCCAGAGGATAGCTTGAGGCCAGGAGTTCGAGACCCACTTGAGCAACATAGCAAGATCCAGTCTCTACAAAAAATAAAAAAATTAGCTGGGCAAGGTGGTGCATGCCTGTAGTCCCAGCTCCTAGGGAGGCTGAGACAGAAGGATGGCTTAAGTCCAGGAGTTTGAAGTTACAGTAAGCTGTGATGACGACACTGCACTCTAGCCCCGGTGACAGAGTAAGACCCTGTCTGAAAAAAAAAAAAAAAGAAAGGAAAGAAATTGGGAACTGGCTTTGCAGTCCATCATTGTTGGTGGGGTAAACAAGCAGGACAGCACGTTTGGAGGGCAAAATGATAGTATCTTTTCAACTTAAAAATGCACATACCCACATATCAAAATTTTCATAGCAGCTTTCTTCAAAACAGCCTCAGATTAGAAACAATACTAACGTTCACCAACAGAAGAATGGACCAATAGATTGGGGTATATTCCACAACAATGAGAATAAACAAATTCCAACTACATGCAGCAACACATTGAGTGAAAGAATCCAGACCCCAAATTAAACATACAGTATGTTCTTTGTAAAAGTTTCAATACATGCAAAACCCACCAATGGTGTTAAGAAGTCATCATAAGGATTGTCCTGTGCAGGAGGGTCAGAGAAGAGGGAAGTACTGGCTGGAAGGAGCTTAAGGGATCTTCTAGGATTCTGCAAGTCTTCTGCTTCTTAGTCTGGATGCTGGTGACACAGTGCAGTTGCTTTGTGAAAATTCATCGAATTGTACACATTTTTGCACTTTTTTATATCCATGCTATATTGTGCTACACTTCAATAAAATGTACAAAAAAGAAAGAAAGGAAGAAAGAAAGAAAGAAAAGAAATGCACAGATCAGTCACCCAGCAATTCCAATTTTAGGATCAGATGCTGTAGTTTTCCTTCCATGTGGGCAATGGATGGACATGATGTTCCTGGCAGACTGGAAACATGCTAAATGTCCTGGTTATGTAACCAGAGTGTTAAATAAATTATAACAGATCCATATGATGGAATATTATTTAATGAGGTTGATCTTTATGTCCTAACAGCAATAAATTCCAAGACGTATTTAATATTATAAAGTCAAACAAGCAAGGCACAGAGTATAGAGCGCTATCCTTTGTGTAAGAATATGCGTGCATATCCATAGACTCTCTGGAAGTATGCACGAGAAAGTGGTGGCCTTCTGGCCTGTATATAGGAGTTATCTGCGGCCACGTCTAGTTGGCCTGCCAGACCCTGCTCTCCTCGAGGGTCTGTGGGGCTTGGTGCCAACAAAGTTCTCAGTGATGTCTCTTAGTTAATGACTCGAAACTGTCTTTAGTTTACAAACACATCCCTATCTCTCTCACTATGGGCAAAATCAGGGGTCTGGCAGTGACCACAACCCATCTACCTGGAAGACTGGCTAGACCAGGGTGGAGCAGGGGCTCATGTCTGCAGCCTGAGCCAGCCTGCTTACCCACGTTCCCACATACACCTGCCGTCCAGGGAGTAGAAACGGAGCCTGGGATGAGAGAAGCCAGAGACCAGCTCCTGGGAGAGCTGCCGCTACCTCCCGTCCTGTAAGAATGAGGACTTGGTCAAGGTCACAATGGCAGAGCAGGGATTTGGATCCAGGTCTAACTCCGAAGCCCATGCACCCTGCCTTCTGCTGAGTCAGTTAAGCATGGTCACTTCATCTTCACTCTTACTGTTACTTTCAGCAAATACCCTCTTCAGCCTACTCAACCCCTGTGCCTAACCAGAGTAGGCCTATGAAGAACCGCTGGTGGCAAGAGGCCTGGGCCGACCTCAGTTTCCTTCTCAGAATGAGGGGGACACTCTGCCTTCTCCTGTGAGTTTGTTCAGGCTGGGCCTGTCTCCGTGGGCCCAGAGCTTCTCTCACTCAGAGCACAGTCCCCGCGGAGCAGGGATGCTGTCTACGCTCACAGGCTGTGGGCTTTAAGGGACGAGGATCCTCACTGCGGTCTCCCGCACCTTGCACTGCGCCAGCCCATGTCAGGGCTCTGCAAAAGTGGGCTTCATGGACGAACGGGGGTGGGAGGGATGTCCCACTGCTGCACTGCAGGCTGTGGCGATACAAACACCTGCTCTCCAAGAACTTAGCGCTGCAGAAGTGGAAAAGCCACACCAAGAGACACCAGCAAAGTGCAGAACAAAAAAAAAGGTGCAGTGGCACAGGGTCAGCTCTCTCATTTAGGCCTGAGAACTTCCCGGAGGGGGTGGCATTTCCACAGGGTCTGGGGAAAATGGACGGGTTTTACCCGGCTCCATTCAGGTAATTACCCATCCTGGCCTCCCCTGACCCTGTAACAGGGTGGCAGACTTCAGCCCAGAGACGCCTGAGGAGGGGCGTCCGCGGAAGACCTCGGTGGAGCTCGGGCTCTGGGTGTAGAATGGAGCGGACGCAGGAATGCCACCTAGAACCAGCCAGCTCTCAAATCTCTTCCCAGTCAGGAATGCACTCCTAACAGCTGAAGGTAGTACCAGAAACTAGAAACAACCAAACCGGGTTGAGACCTCCAGATCGGTCCTAGCTCCCCGGCGGACTCACTCCGGGGGCCTGCGCTCCGGGCAGATGCAGGCGGCCCCTTTAAGTGCGGTCCCCCACCCAGCCCGGAGAGCCCAGCCCCGGCCCCCGCCCCGACCCCGGGACTTCCCAGGACGCCGCGGCGCCGCCCCCTTCGCCCTAGCGCCCCCTCTTGCCACGCTCCCGCCGCGCCGCCGCGGGGACCTTTCCCCTACTTTCCAGGGCCTCAAGCCCCGCCCTCTCACTCCGACCAAAACACGTGCCGCATCCCGCTCCGCCGGATCACGCTGCGACCAGGCTCCGATCACGCGGCCCCCTGCGGTGCCCATTGGCCGGCCGCGCAGGGGCAGGTCGCGGATTGGCTGGCGGCGGCCGGCCCCGCCCCGGAGGGGCGCGGTCTATTTTGGTTTGCCTGCGCGCCCCGCCCCCGTGCGGCCGCTCCCTCCGCGGCAGCACCGCCCCTCCCGCGCCGCGAGGGCTGCGCCGGGGCAGAGCCGTGCGGGCGGGCGGAGGCGCGCGCCGGCCGCAGGGGCCCTGGGTTGTCGCCGCCCGCTGCGCACGTGCGGCCGCTGCCGTGCGCCGAGCTCACGCCCCGCAGCCGCTTTGTTGCCTCCTGGCCGCCGGCACCATGCACGGGCCCGGCTCCGCGGGCCCGGGCGACGCGCGCCCGGTGAGTGGCAGGGCCGGCACGGACGGGGCAGCCTGAGGGGCGAGGCGAGGGGCGCGCCGCGGTGCGGGGCCGGCGTGGACGGGCGGTGTGCGGACCTTGCCGCGGCTGCCACGGCTGCAGGGCTTGTGGCTCGGGGCGGGCTCCGGGGCCGGGCGGGGCGGCGGCCGCGCAGGGTCGGGCCGGGGCGGGGAGGGGGCGTGTGCCCCGCGCCGGCGGATGCGCAGCTTTGTCTAGCGCTCTGGCAGTCGTCCCGCCCCGCGGGCCGCGGGCTATTTCCAGCCATGACGTCACCCCGGTCCAGTGCGGAGGGCGGCCGTTGGGCGGGGGCGCGGCTGGCGGGAACGCGGCATGCGGGCGGCGGGGGCGGGGCAAGCCCGAGGGGTCGGTCAGGCGGGCTGCGGGGCTGGCAGAGGACAGGGGCGGCAAGGCAGGCTGCGGGGGCGGGACCGGGGAGGTTGGCGGGAACGCGGCACGCGGGCGACAGCGGCCTTGCGCGCCTGGACCTGGGGTTGCGGGGAGGCGGCCGCGTGGACTTGGTTCGAGCACGGTGGTCATGGTGTGCGGGCAGCTGCGGGCCTGAGTGGGGCCCGGCGGGCGTGGCTGGGTCTTCGTTGTGCGGGCTGCTGGCTCCGGGGCCCCTGAGGCGACGCCGGGCGGCCCACGTTGTGACTTCACAGTGAGTTTCGTGCACCAAACTGCCGGGCGGAGTGGCATTTGTAAAGGCCTTTTCTTTACTCATTTGGTCTGGGGGGAATACGGGCAGACAGGAAGTTTTGGTGCTTAGGCAAATCGAGTGGAAATGTGTGTCTTTACAGACTTTCTTTTGGAAGTAATCAGCTGATTGTATTCGCTTTCCTCCTCCCACTTAAAAAGAGATGGTGCCATACACCGGGAAGTGATCCCTCCCCTGGGTTGTGGCAGATCTCTTACACTCTCTCATCCTCTACCATGCTTGGGGCAGTAACAAGTGACAGTGTTTCTGGGTCTGTTGAGGAAACAGGCGAAATCGCCATGAGATCTCCCTGCAGGAGCCCATGGAGTTCAGCCGCTGGGAAATGCTGCCGTGGGAGTACCCTGCTTAAAGGGGGAGGGTGAGTGCCCCAGAGAGTGTCTAAAAAGGCCTCTGTAGGGACACTACTCTGGTGGCTTTGCCAACTCAGCCATCATCAGAGGATCTTACTCACTGACAGACCTGTTAGATGGCCTCAGTATCAGTTCATCCTTCCTGTGTGACAGCTTCACAGGGGCCCCTTTGGCTTATACCTCTTGGGTTAAAGTCCTACTAATCATTTACCCAAGAAAAACATGAACTTAGTAACCTTTTTTAAGACTCAGGTCTTTGGTGGGAACTGCTTGCCAGCTAAGTTCAGTCTTCAGGGTGTTGGCTCGAAAGCAAAGTTGTCATGAGTGTTCCGTTAACATCTTTTACTAGAACGCAGAGCCGTTGCGTGTGGAATATTGCACATGCATTACATGCATAGTAGAGGCTTCTGGTGTGCGTGTTCACGTACCCGTCATGGGTTACCTTTCCTGTTTTTCTCCTTCACTGAGAAGCCATTGTGTTGCCTTTAGGTTGACATCATGGACATATGTGAGTCAATCCTGGAGAGGAAGCGGCATGATAGCGAAAGGTCTACGTGCAGCATCTTAGAGCAGACAGACATCGAAGCTGTTGAGGCTCTTGTTTGTATGAGCTCCTGGGGTCAAAGATCCCAGAAAGGTGACCTATTAAAGATAAGACCCCTCACACCTGTCTCTGACTCTGGGGACGTCACCACCACTGTGCATATGGATGCTTCTGCACCTGAGCTACCAAAGGACTTCCATTCTTTATCGACTCTGGTAAGAGGAGGTGGGAACAGAGGAGCGTTTTTGTGAAATAACTAGAGTAGCTTAAATAAATGTGTTCCTCACAAAGTTTTTCAAGAACTCATGGGAAGAGCCACTGGGGTGCTAGCAAATAAGTTGCAACCCTCCGTTTGTGTGGGTTGGAAGGAGTAAAAACTCCCTCTTCATCTCTTGAAAATGTACTCTCTTCATAGCTTGCTAGCTCTGTAGTTAGTGTCCATAGGATGAACCCTACAGATTGATGGAGAAAGTGAAATTTACTTGTTTTCCTGGGGAATCCTGGGTCAGGGCTGAGATTCTCCCAGTGACCCAGTCTCAGTCTAGGATCAGGATGTTTGGGTGGCAGCTGGAGAAAGCATGTGCTTTGACATCAGGTGGCCTTAGTTGGGTGGCACCTCTGCTTTCCTGTGGCAGCCAGCTGCTTCTGTGAGTTGGGTGCTGTAAATCACTATTTTTTGTCTCTCTTTTTTTTTTTTTTAAACTTGCTACAGCTGTCAAAGTACTTAGAGAAATTGCTTCTCAGCTTGGAGAATTTGAGAGCTGGAGGTTGCTAATGGTGAAAATTGTGATGTGATGTCCTGGGCTGGAAGCTTGCACTGGAAGAAGAGTGTAGAAAGCAGATCTGGAGAGGGTTGAGAAGGGACTGTGGGTGGCGGACAGGGTGTTAGTAGTGTGGGCCTGGCTGCTGGGAGCCCCACTGAATTCCACAGCATTGGGATCTTCTCCAGGTTTGGGAGGGCTCAATGCCATAGGGAGAAGCTGAGAAAGTGAAGTGCCTCGTGCAGCCGTGAAACCTACTGAGGTGTTAAGAGCAGGCTTAGACCAGTTTCCTCTAGATGTTTCTGTTTAAAGGTGTTGGGGGCAACGTGATGAATAAAGTCTGTTTTAAAATTTAACCAAAATGACATTTTCCCATGGTACTTTTGTTTTTAAGTGTATAACACCTCCTCAGAGCCCTGATCTCGTGGAACCATCAACGGGATTACCTGGTCCTTCCCAAGCAACTGATTCCAAAGCACGCAAAGAGATGGCCATCTCCCCGTCCTCTGCTGTTGCAGCCAGAGTGCTGAGCAGGAGGGTGGAGATGGGCTTGCCAGGTTTGAAGCCAGAGCCACTAGAGCCAGCCCCTGGCCCCCCCTGCAGGGCCATGGTGACCAGTGTGATCCGCCACACTGGGGAGGGTCCTGTTCCTGTCCACTTTCCTGCTATCCAGACCCCAGAACGACGACTTTCTGACAACAGAGAAGGAGAAGCACGGTTTCTGGGACATTTTGAAGCTTTGCAGGACTCAGGCCTCACAGACAGTTTACTCAACACTAACTTGGTGTCCTGTCAGCCTTGCTTGCGCAAGTCTGGGGGCTTGCTCCCCACTGACAAAGGCCAGCAGGCAGGGTGGCCCATGGCAGTTCAAACCTGCTCACCAAAGAATTATGAAAATGACTTACCAAGGAAAACCACCCCTCTGATCTCTGTCCCTGTCCCCAGTCCCCCTGTCCTTTGCCAAATGATCCCTGTGACTGGACAAAGTGGGACATTATCAGCTTTTCTGAAGCCCCCTCCCCAGTTGTCTGCGGGGACTGTCAAACCCATCCTACCCCAGGCTGCTCCGGTGCCTCCACCTGTGCTGGTGGGATCGCCTGTGCCTCAGGGAGCTGTCATGCTGGTTCTGCCCTCAGGAGCGGTCCCCCAGCCTGCCACCTGCTCTGCCAGCGTCATGACGATTGGGAACACCAAGTTGTTGCCCCTTGCCCCTGCTCCAGTGTTCATTGCTTCCAGCCAAAATTGTGCCCCTCAGGTAGACTTTTCCCGAAGAAGGAACTATGTTTGCAACTTCCCGGGCTGTCGGAAGACCTACTTCAAAAGTTCCCACCTCAAAGCTCATCTTCGTACTCACACAGGTAAGTAAGTACTGGGACAAGGTAGGGCAGTGGGCAGGTGAGACCCTGTGGTTAGGCAGCACACTTTGAGCCTTTGGGTGGGAGGGAAGTGTGAGGACCACTAGAGAAGGTGGAAGTGTGCTTTTTCTTTCGTTCTGAAAAGCCCTCAGTGATCTTCTAGGGGTTGGGTTATCACTAGCTCAGCCAACAGGGTGGCCAGCTGCTCACCCTGGGGATAAAATGTGGTGTAGATCCATGATCAGAGTTCTTTGATAGCTTTTAGGGTGACTCACATTTACTGTTCCCATTTCAATAGACATCTCATGCTTTGCATTCACATTCAGTAAATGCATCTTATCAGTGTGACTTACCTAATGTTTACTGTGGGGGAAAGGCTTGTCTATACTATATAAAAATTCAAATTCTAGAATATTTTAAATGAGTATTTTTTCTTTTGAGAATATACAGTTTTTAATTCACAGTAAGTCACACAAGAAACTAGTGACCTAATGACCTAGAGATCTATTATCTAAGCAGCTTTGTCCAATAGAATTTTCTGTGACAGTGGAAATGTTCATTATCTATTAGGGTAGGCACTGGCCACATGCACTTGAAATGTGGCTAGTGTGACTGAGGAATTAAATTTTACATTAACTGAAGTTTACGTTTGTTATAAATAGCTCCATGGGGCGGGCCAGTGGCCTCCATGTTGTCTGGCAGCAATCCGAGTGTTGCCTGGAGTCACTTCAGTGTATGAGGGCAGCATTTCTCAGAGGTTCTGTGGCGCTTTTGTTCAGTGAGTTAGTGTTCTGTTGTTTTGTTTTCTTAGGGGTCCTCTGTGGTTAAGTTGCATGCTTGTAAAACTCGCTTTCCAGAAATTCACACATGCATTACATACAAGCACATTAACAGGGTGGTTGGCACTTAACATAGGAAAGCTCTGATCGTGGTAGCCGCATGCACACAATGAAGTGCAGTCTGGATTCAGACCTTCTAAGAAGAACTCTGCCATTCCTTCACACTACAGAGCGGCTGTTTGCTTTGGGAATAATGTTCCAAACCTGTTTGCCTTTCTGCTTGTGCACAAACAGCCTCTCTCAGGTTCCATATTTCTACCCTTTCACCCTCAGCCCTCTGCCTATCTCTGCTTGCTGGAACCTTCCAAGGGCCTTCCCAAAATCAGTTGTTAGAATGTTTCCTGATCTTCTTTCCTTCTTTGACCCTAGTCGTTTATCGTATGTCTCACCAAGTTCTGCCTTTGCCTTTTACTCACTTACATACTCGTCTTATCTCACCTGAATCTGCTCCTGGTGCCTGACACTGGTAATGATGGCTGGTGTGGGGTGGGCTTGGGGGCTGTGAACCTGCTTGGCGCTCTCATGGGCTGTTGATTTGGTAAGTGCTACTCTTCTCTGAGACTACCTAGGTGAGCTTCAAATCAGAGCACAGCACAGCTTCCAGAGTTGGGAGGTGACTGAATGAAGTTCTACCGTTTATTCAGTTTGCCTTCTTGGGTAGAAGTACTGATAAAATGGCATAAGATGTGGTGATCCAAACAAGTTCCTTCCATGTTGCCCTAAGTACTTCAAATTAAATAACCACAATAAGCCTGGTGTGGTTGCATGAATCTATAGCTACTCAGGAAGCTGAGGTGGGAGGATCACTTGAGCTCTGGAGTTAGAGGCTGCACTGACCTATGATCTCATCACTGCACCCCAGCCTGGGCAACAGAGGGGAGACCTTGTATCTAAAAATAAAACATTTAAATAACCACAAAGGTTCTGAAGAATACCCTTGTTCCATTTTGTCAACTCAGTTGGTATTTTCATGAGAAGTAGAAACTTTGGGTAAGATTACCTTGGATAAGATCACTTTTTATATATTTCTGCCAACCTAAAAGATATTTAAATTGGAATAAGGTGGAGTGAATGGATGCTACATTTTTGTTAGGTTGAAAACAAGTAGGGAACTTTATTTTTTTGAGACAGAGTCTCGCTTTGTTGCCCGGGCTAGAGTGAGTGCCGTGGCGTCAGCCTAGCTCACAGCAACCTCAAACTCCTGGGCTTAAGCGATCCTACTGCCTCAGCCTCCCGAGTAGCTGGGACTACAGGCATGCGCCACCATGCCCAGCTAATTTTTTTTTTTTTGTGTGTGTGTGTGTATATATATTAGTTGGCCAGATAATTTCTTTCTATTTTGAGTAGAGACGGGGGTCTCGCTCTTGCTCAGGCTGGTCTTGAACTCCTGACCTCGAGCGATCCACCCACCTCGGCCTCTCAGAGTGCTAGGATTACAGGCGTGAGCCACCGCGCCCGGCCCGGGAACTTTATATTAATATATCCTATGCCAAAGGGCTGTTAGTCTCTGTCCAACACCCGGACATCCTGGTATGCTGCCAGCTGTGATGGCAGAACCTGGGAACAGGTAGGGCACCTCATGCTTATACCATGCGGTATTTGAAATCATGAAGTTTCAGGCCCTGCTGCTTAAAATGGTTTGTGAAAGACCATTGTGGTGCTGAATCTTCTTGTTAATTCAACTCTGAAAAATCGCATATATTTAGTTGGTGTCTCTTAAACTGTTTGCCACCTGCTATATGAAGTGCTGTGCCAAGGGTGTAGCTGTACAATGGTGGATGAGCTGGACAAGTAACAAATCCATGGAAAGACAGGCCACGTAACAGCACATAGCAGCGTTTTACAAATCAGTGGTCGCACACGGTATTGTGATTGTCATAGGTTGGGAAATAGAAGGGCTTCCGGTTGCAGGAAAAGATGCTCTGCTGCTGGCTAGCAAAGCCCCAGGGGGCTCTGTTGAGGAGGGGGGCCGCATGCGCCTGGTTGGAGGCTCCCTTGTGTACCTCTGTAACTCCAGGAAGACACACGATGGGGTACTTCATATCATCTTTTGAAAGATTAGTTTGCACTCTTTGGGCCCTGATATACTACGTTTTAGGTGTGGCAGAAAAATTCATCTTGGAGGATTTCTTGACTTCTGAATCACACAATACCAGAAAAATAGGTTATTATTTTCTTCTGAGATTTTGGTGAGCAAAACATTAAAATGACATGAACTAACCTATCCAATAAGGTTCATACTGAATGTTTACTTTAATATGTGTTTTCTCACCTCTTAGGGGAGAAGCCTTTCAGCTGCAGCTGGGATGGCTGTGATAAGAAATTTGCTCGTTCAGATGAACTGTCTCGCCACCGCAGAACTCACACAGGGGAGAAGAAGTTTGTGTGCCCGGTGTGTGACCGCCGTTTCATGCGCAGCGACCACCTGACAAAGCATGCCCGGCGCCACATGACTACCAAGAAGATCCCGGGCTGGCAGGCAGAGGTCGGCAAACTGAACAGAATTGCCTCCGCAGAGAGCCCCGGGAGCCCACTTGTGACCATGCCAGCTTCTGCCTAAAGGTTGGCTAGGGGTGGCCCAGGGGGCTTTTAAAAAGCCTCTTTTCAGGAATGGAGCTGATGCGTTCCTCTCCAAAAAAAATGGTCTTAGGGGCTAGGGGAAGGTTGGGGAGCTGGTTCTGATGAAAGTATGTTAACTTTTCTTTTCTGGTTGGGACCCTGTTCGATATCTTTTATAGTTTGAGAATTTTTTTTTTTAAGGAAATGGAAGAAAATTTGGTAATTTAAATCACCAGCATTCAGGCAGACATTTCGGCAATAAAGTTTACAAAATCTGGATTTTTACAACCTTTCTATTCATGTTTTGTAGAAATGAGACAGGGTACTAATTTTTATACTATTTTTTATAAGAATATTTATATTGATTGTTGGTGCTCCCATCACCAATTTCTAGATAGATGATTTTACAACCTTATTTTCAGTGTTGAATAACAAAGTTTTTATATGACCCTGCCTTTAGTAAACTTGACACATTATTTAGCCAAAAAAAAAAAAATCACGTTTGTTTATCAGGCCTTTTAGATCTAAGAATTTTTTTGAAATCAGAACAGGCTGAATAAGGGCCTCTTAAAGAAAAGAGAAAAATAAATTTTGCAATCAACTTCTTTATAACATTTTCAAGGGAAACTCCAGGCAACCATTTCTGTCACCCAAGGAACTACAGTTTTGGTTGACTTGACTTGAAGTAGTGACCTGTGTCCATAGTGGGACTTGTGAAGGACGTACCCCAGAGGGTAGCTTAAGCCACTGGATAGACCCAGGAGTGGGAGCCGATGCAGGATCGAGTGTCCGTGTGTGATGCTGTCTTTTGGGTTATTGCTCTGCTGAAAGCAAGGCATTCAGTTTCCTGTGTTTGTACCTAAAACGCCAAAAAAGACAAGGTAAACACTCAAACCCATCCCCTTTGGCGATTGTCTTCTTTTGATGTGGCCTTATCCATACTATATTGTGGGTAGAACAACTTCTTAGAGAAAAAGCACATGTCTGTGTTGGTTGGTGAACTTTCCACCAAAGTACAGCTTATCTGAAGTGAGGTGCATGTGCAGGTAGATGGCTCCAAGGATCTGATTCTTTATTAAATATTAAAAACTATAGGAAATGCAAGTTACACTAAGTGACAGTAATACTACCCAGCTGCCCTTTCATTCATTTTCTTTAAAGAAAATTGTTTTGATCAAACGAAATTACTTGGAATGGGGTTTTTTACAGTCTACCTAGAAAATAGACTGGGGACATCACTTATAAGTTGTGTGAGCAGATGTCCTACATGTACAAGAGACTGTGGCCTCCTGCATCCAAGAAGCCGCTGACACTGGTTTTTGTTAAATATTGGAAGTTCAGGCAACAAAACAAATGTAAGATTACACAGAATGTTGCACTACTTTGGTAGCCTGAGAATTTTTTTTTTGTGCAGTATGTGTTTAGAGTTTGACTTGGCCTGTTATTGGCATTTACCTTTAAAATGATGGTAAGGTGAAATACTGAATAATTGAATAAAATTAGGTTTTGTGTTCAGG
>CM052437.1:5618451-5641021 GCA_028533085.1 Varecia variegata
CTGAGTGGCGGAGCCCTCGCTCACTGCTCCAGCGCGGAGCCCCTCCGCGGGCGGCTCTCGGTGCTGGAGGTGGAGAGGGAGCAGGGGGTTCCCCAGTGCACTTTATCGCCTGAGCAGTTTTGCTTGATCTTTTTTGACTTTGAGCCTTTTAAGTAGTTTCCATTACAAAACTTAAAATGTTTCGTAATTATGTTTTATGTAACAGACTTTGACTTACTATTTAAATGAGTATGTGTAATATAACTTCTTTCTTTGAATCATATAAAACTTTCTTGATTTGCAAACTAGACTGTGTCCTGTGTCATTTAACTGCTGCTTGTGACGTAAGTACACTCAGAGGGCCCGGCGTGGTGGCTCACGCTTGTAATCCAAGCACTCTGGGAGGCTCAGGCAGGAGGATGGCTTGAGACCAGCATGAGCAAGAGCAAGACCCCATCTCTACAAAAAATGGAAAGATTAGCTGGGCATGGTAGTTCATGCCTGTAGTCCCAGCTACTCGGGACTGCAGTAGCTGGGACTGAGGCAGGAGGACTGTGGAGCCTAGGAGTTTGAGGTTGCAGTGAGCTGTGATAATGCCACTGCACTCTAGTCCAGGTGACAGAGCAAGACCCTGTGTCAGAAAAAAAAATTGTATATCCTGCATCTGACCACTTCTCAGTACATCTGCTGTTGTCATCTGGTCCAAGCCACCATTGGACCTCCTGGATTATTGCTAGCCTCCCTGCTTCAGTCTGCTCAGCAGCCACAAGAAGCACTTTAGAAACATCAGGTCACACGGCTCTGCCTAAAACCCTCCAGGGGCTTCCATCGCTCTCCAGGTGAAAGCCAACGTCCCCACAGCAGCCTCCACGGCCTTGGCTGCCCTGCTGCTGCAGAGAACCACCTGCACGCTGCTTCACTCCTCCCACTCCACCCAGTAGCTCTTCTCTCGGATGGTGACAGTGGCAGCGTGTCTTGGGTCAGTTTCCCTGGAAAGAGACCTTCGAGACAGACTTGCCTGAGGACAGTTACTGGATGAAACCCCCAGGAACACCACCTGTAAAGGAGCGAGGGAAGAGGACTGGGCCCAGGGAGAAAGAACTGCAAAGCCAGCACCACAGAGGTGGACCCCACAGGAGCTCCGGCGCTGGGAGGGCCCTGCGAAGGGATCCCAGGCTGGGACAAGGAGCGAAGCCTCCCTCATTGTGTGAGGGCTGCCCCAGGGGAGGAGTTAGCCTCAGGCAAGGTAGCTGCCTTCAGGCAGAAGCCCACTCCTGATGGGCTGAGGGGCCCCCAGCACCCGCTACCCGTTGCTGGCACTATAGGGGCCTCTTGGGCCAGTGTTGTATCCACTGGCAGCAGCACACCCCAAACCTACAGGCCCTGCATCTCAGCCTACTCTCTTTCCTCCTTTAGCACCTTCTCAAATGTGTCCTAAATCTCTAAGAGTTGGCGGTGAGGTCCTGAAGGACTGTTGGACTTGGAACAGAAAAAGACCTAATTGAATCCAGGCTCGGCTACTTCCTAGCTTTGCAAACTCGGGCTTATAATGCCGACCACACGGGAGTAAAAGGAAGATGTGTGCCAGAGGTTAGTGGAACCATCAAATACGTTCAGTAAATGCTCCAGCATGTGGTCACCATAAGGGTAAGAACTGTCATCTTCCCACTGCGATACCCCTTGGCCAGCCCAGTGCCCGGCCTCAGTGCGCGCCCAGCACGTGTTTGCATGGATGCCGCTCCTTGCGCGGGACTCTAAGCCCAGTGCTCGGCTGTCCATGGCAGGGGTGAGCTCCTCTGCAAACAGCCTGTGGGGAGCAGCCGGCCTCCTGCTGGGGCTCCCTAGGCGTGCTGGGAAGGTGCAATCCGTCCTCATGGGGAGGGTTGTAGTTGTGTGGCTGACACGAAGGCCCCTGCCTTCCAGAGACCCCTAGCTGGGAGGCGGTGGTGGGGAAGACCCGGAGGTGCGACCTTGTCACCCACACTGCTCCTGGCTGTGTGTGTGTGTGCGTATACGCAGCCCTGTCAGGGTTTAGTAAGTAACAGGGGTCTTGACACTCAGCATTTCACCCGAAAGTCTCTCTGGTTCCCTGTCGGTGGCGGCCACAAGCCTGTTAACCTCAGCTTTATGACTTTGTATCTGCTGTTCTCCCTCTGTTGTCACCAAGGTTCTTAACTCCTTTCTGGCCAAGACATCACTGTTCCTTTACTTTCAACCTGCCTCTTTGTTTAGGGATTTTTAAAATGAGGAACTTGAGACATTTTCCTAACAGCTGGGCCCCGTCCTGGGAGTGAGCCTGGCCGCCCCAGGGATGTGAGACACCCAATCCCGAAGTCGTGGAGGTTCACTTTCGACATCCTCTTGCCTTTCCTCCTAAGACACCTCACATGCAGACAGGCTTCCTCTCCCCAGCGTGGTTCTTGCTGAGCTCAGAGGACAAACTGGCAAAGATGATGAAGAGAAAACAAGACCGCGCAGCCAGGTGCTTGGGAGGAGGAGCTCACGTGCACCGTGGAGAGCGGCAGAAGCCGAGAGCCAGTGTCCCCTGCTGCCGGGCTCTGCTGCAGCGGCCTCTGCGGAGCTTGCCCAGGGCCCCCTCTGCATTCCTCCAAGACCAGAGATCCTGACCCCCACTAAGAACATGCCAGGCTTTACTGACCTTAGTTTATTGCAAATCTCATTTACCTGCTAAAATATGTCAGCTCCTCCATGACAGGGATATCACATACCCAGCCAGCCAGACACCCATCCACCCAACAAGCATTTAATGAAACCCAAGATGAATTGTCCCAGTTCTTGCCCCCAAAGAGCCCATAACCGTGTGGGTGAGACATGGGAAAACACGTGATGCACAGAGCACCAAGCAGACCATAGAGGTGGAGAGAGGGCCGGGGAGCACCAGGCAGAGTGGCTGATCTGCCTGTGCCACCGGAAAACTCTGTGCCTTGAAGGTCAAGGGAAGAATTTTCAAAGCCTAGGACCAGAACAGCAGGATGCGGGACAAAGATGTCAACGTGCACACCAGGCGGTGGGGGCCCAGAGAGGTGGAGGGGGAGGACTGGGGAGGTCCCTCTTGAGTCCCTTGCAAAGGGCCAGCAAGCCAAGCTGAGGGTCCCCCCAGCCAGGAGTGTGGAGGCAGCCCCGCCCCCACCACACTCACCTGAATTCTGGTGTGGACTTGGGAGGGATGTGGACATGTGCTGTTTAAGCCTCGGGCCTTTGCCCCTCTTCCCTCCTTCCCGAATTCCCAACACCCGGCCACCTCTCCGGGCCAGACAGCCCGGACATCTTTCACCGCACCTGTCACAGGCGATCACACCTGTCTGTACTATCCATCTCCCCCACAGACAGAGTTCCCTGAGGACAGGATGGGAGCCCTTCCTTGGGGCTTGTCTGTGTCCCTAAGGCCAGGGCTTTGGGAGGCTCAGGGGGTGCACCCATCTGTGCGACATGGATGGAAACTGCTGTGGTCAGACTGCTCTGCAAGAGCTGGAGGGGTGCGGTTGGGCAGGTGAGTTAGGACAGGAGAGTCCAGGAGAGGACGAGGCAAGGATGGTAAGAAGCAGATCCTGAGAGGCGCAGGCTGTGACCTCTGGATGTGAGAGAGGAGAAGGCGGAGATGAGGGGGCAGCCCCAGCCTGCCCAGCACGCACGTGCCACGGGGCAGAGGCCGCGGGCAGGGCAGTGTGCAAGAGGGAGCCGTCTTCTTCCCACCCGGAGGCCCCCTCAGTAGACAGCTTTGCTTTGGAGCGAGAGGCCTGGTGCAGAGTCCGTGCATCTGGCTGTCACTTGCTGAGAAAGGGATTTTGCCCTAGTAGGCTTCAGTTTCATTATTTATAAAACGAGGACTGAACAGATACAACAGGTCCATGCCTATCTCAGTGTCAGGGACTTTTATATTCTATGTAGAAGAAAGTCTCAGTTGTTTTCCACTAAAAGGAACCTGGGCTCCTGGAAGGGCAGCCGTCGTAGGGCACAGACACATCAGAATGGCCTTAGGATATTCCTGTGTTGCCAGATGCCAGAGTGCCAAGGGCAGTGCCACGGCAGCAAAGAAGTCAACTCATAGGGCTCCTGCTGGCCAATGTGTGACAGGCTGAACAGTGAAATAATGCCAGTCCCTCCCTCTGCAGTTTCTTCCCTTCCCCACAAATTATCCTAAACCTCTGGGGGCCTAGGGACCTTTCGACGTCCCCAGGGACTGCACTATGACTGAGCTACTGCTGTGTGTCTCGTTGCCACATGGCTGTGACCCTGCTGGAGGCCGGGATCACGCAAGGACAGCCTGGTCCCCTCAGCACTCCTTCGCCTGAGTCCCTGGAGACTAAGCTTTCGGGGCCAGCCCTCTCAGCCTCCGGTGCAGCCATGTCCCAAGGCCCCGGCCATGCGGGGTGCTGGCCAGACGTCGTCCACCTCTTGTGGACAAGTGCCACCTTCTCTCCCAGGGATGCACACTCTAAAGAGAAGGCAGCTTCTCCTTCCCAACTCCTGAAACTAAAGGGTTTCATCATGCCAGAAAACAGAGCCCCGCCCACCTCTTAAGGTATGCTTTGTCCCCAGGGAGTCCAGACTGTCACCACACCTCCTAGAACCTAAAATGTGATTTATCCTCTTGATGGCAACTGTGACTTTTCTCCTGCCTAATTATTGCCAGAATAGAAAAAGAAGAAAAAAGCCCTCAGGTTTGATCTTCCGTGGGGTGCCTGGCTGCACCTCCTTGACAGTCCCACACTCCAGTGTCACCTGTACCTGCCACTGGGAGCAGATGCCGCACTGACCCAGGAGCCCCGGCCTGCGGCCAAGGGTCGGGCAGGCGCCCAGGCAACGTGTGAACTGGCGCAGCGTGCATGGGCAAAATGGCTCTACGGCTTTGGATGGCAAAGGAGAGTGTCTTAGAAGGGTGGTCTCACAGTGAGAAGCAAGGGGCCTGGGCCAGGAGTGGAAGTGGGAGAGGCCCCTGCCTGAGTGAGGCCAGGAGGGACGAGAGGAGAGGTGGGAACACGTGTGCCAGGAGGAGGGCAGTGGCGTGGCTCCGCTTCTTCCCCGAGAAAACACACAGCGTTTCTTGGAGCTGGGGTGGGACATGTTTTCTCAATTCCCAGGGCTTTGTAGCATCTCAAAGGAACTCTCAAGTCTACAAAACCAGGAGACACATTTGTGGTCACTAAGACCTTTCCAGACAATAACATGCAACATCATTTCGACTCTGAGATGCTTTTCTTTCTCCCTTTGTTTCAGACACGTTCCTACCCTTCGTAGCAGGTCCCACACTCAGCTCTAGGGCAGGAGGCTCGGCCTCAGGGGCCACATCGGGGACCACGAAGAAGCCTGATGGCGCACAGTAGGTGCTCAGCACACTGTTGGGCAGGGGTCCTCCCTGGGCCCATGGCTGCAGCAACGCCCGTCCCTGCTGCCTCCAGCCCGGCCCCTCATCTCACAGGACAGGGACAGGAGGGCTTCCTTTGACTAGCTGCTGTGCAGATGACACTTTTCCTGCATTCGGGAAATTAAAAAAGAAAAAAAAAAGACCTGAGCAAAACTGCCGTGACGTCTTGCCTTTGATGAAGCTTTCACTTTGCCATTGCCAGAGACTGTAACTACTTCAGGATTGTCTTTTCCTAACACTTTGATCTCATGAAGGGTTTTATGGGTTTTCCACCGGAAAGTGCAGAGGTATCATCTTTTTCTTGGAAACTAGCTGAACGTGTTCTATTTTAACAAAATAATGAGGTAAAATTGTAAACATTTACATCATTAAATTCAAAGCCTGATCCATCTGGCGGTAAGAAATAAAATTTTAACTCTTATTTTAAAAGAAGTATTTATATTATTAAAATAGTAATGTCTTTCATCTTCATATCAAAAGAAATGGTTTGGGCTTAGATGAGAAACCGCCCCCAGCTTCGAGGAGGTTCCGAGCCGCCCTCAGGAGGGTCTCCAGCTGCACGCGGCTGGCCAGAGGCACTCCTGTCAATTAAAGTTCACGGGAACCCCCGTCTGCCGATGACGCGCAGGCCTGTGGGTCTGGGGACAGTGCCAAGTAGCTGTCTGCCGGTTCCCAAGATGCGGTGTTCTGAGGACACGTGGGCTGGAGCTCTTCTCAGGAAACCAAGGATGCCGGGGAGGCGCCGTTTCGTCGCGTAACTGTGAGGTGAGCAGAGGCCTGTTCTGGCTTCAGCAAAAGCTGCCATTGTTTCCCAGTCCCCCTCTGGACGGCGGCCCTGGCCAGCTGCTCGGGAGGAGCCTGCCTCCCGGCCTCCCCACGGCTGCTGTCCACCGCGCCTCCCCTGAGCGCCCTACACCTGGCCGGGCCCTGCCGCCGCGGCCGAGTCCCCCTTCCAGCAGGGGCTCCGCCTCGCATCCACAGGGCGCCCTCGGCAAGTGGGTTTTCTCCTCTGTCAACCGGGAACATTCTAAGGCTCTCTGGCCTCACTGCCGTGATTTCTACCTTCCACCCAGGCAGGAAGAGCATTCAAAAGTCCCACAGGCACTAGTCAGGCTGACTGCGGGAGGGAGTAGTGAGCAGGTGGCTTCAAGACCCTTCCAGGTGGGGCCCAGGTGCTCACGCCCAGCAGGGAAGCTGAGGCTCAGGGCCGTGGTGGAAGGACAGCGACAGCCTGGAATTGTGTGATCCCAGATTGTCAGAGCTGGGGAGAGCCTCAAGGACCCTCCAGGGCTCATTTCCCAGAGAGGGAAACTGAGGCTCAGAGAGGGACAGTGAGGAGCTCTACGTCCCACTGCTAGTTAATGCAAGGCCAGGACTTGCGGGGTCTGTGTCACCCAGCCCACCCAGGCAGCTGCGGCTCGGAGCAGCTCCAGTGCCGAGAGGAAGGGCCCGAGGTCTAAAGCTTAGGCTCAAATCCTCGCTCCTCACGTTGCGGCAAGGGCTCCGGCAGCTTGGGCCTGGCCTGGGAGCTGGTCAGAAATGCAGACTCTCAGGCCCCGCCGGGCCCTGCATTTCAACATCCCCAGGCTGAACCGGCGTCCTCTGGGGAGACAGGGGTGAGAAGGTGGGCACAGCTCGGGTGCACCTTCCATAGCAGGAACCTTCTGGAAGTGCTGTGGGACACACGCTGGAGGGCTTCGCTTGTCACCTGTGCCTTGTGAGGCTTCCCCACCATGGAGACAGGAGAGCCCGACACAGAGCTCCCGAGGCTGCGGAGCGGGCGGTCTGGGCCACACCCTGCGGGTCAGCGCCGCCGCGTCCGGCCTGGGTCTGCACGGCCGCCCGCCTCTCACCCGCGGCGGCCACGGCAGCGCTGAGTCGGATGTGAAAAGGTCGGTTCTGAAAGACGCAGGAGCAGCTCCGTGTGGCGGGGTGGGTGGGGAGCGCGGCCTCAGCGGCAGTACTCGCGCTCGATGCTGGCCATCAGCTCCTCCTCCGAGTAGTCGTAGGAGATGGACGACTGCCGCTCCGGCCTCTTGTGACTGCTGCCCGGGGCTCTGCGGGCGAGAACAGGGACAGGCTGTCAGGAGGCAGGTGGGGCTTTCGAACTCTCCCCTCTCCTGGCCACCACACAGCCCCTAACTGGTCCGTCCTGAAACCCAAACCGAAAACCTTTGCCCTGGGGACACCTTCTGACTGTCACCCAGCACACAGCTGTGATCAGCCTCTGCCTCTGCTCTGGCTCCATCTCCCGCCACGCTGACCTCCGAGCCCTTGCCCTGGGTGGCAAGCCAGCCCCTGCGGTGTTTGAGAGGGACCATAGGCTCCGGGTGGCAAGACCCAGCTCTGCCACTCACCAGCTCGGCAAGGCGTTGGCACCTCTCAGCCTCTATTTTTTCCCTCAAAAATGGAGCTTCATCTGTGAGTTCACTCTGAGGCATAAGGAAGATAATGCGTGGGCAGCACATGCCATGGAACCCGGCACTCACCATCCCCTAATAAATGGGAACTGGCATCCCGACGGCCGTCTGCCCACTCACACCCGAGCCTGTACCCGCTGGGGCCTCACAGGAGCTGCTGCCCTAGGACGGGACCTTGTGCTCAGGGTCCTGGCCACTCTCTCCAGCATCTGGCATGAGTGAGATGGGGCCTGGAACACAGTTCCTGTTCCTGCCGCCTGAGCTCCAGAGAGTGAGTCCGCCAGCCTGGACCTGTCAGCCCAGCCCCTTCTCCCAGACTCTCTGGACTTCGTCTGGGTGGTGCTAACGGTGTCCCTGGACTTCTAGAGGTGTTGGCATGTGTGGGGCCTGGCCTTGCTCCCACCCACAGCACCCAGAGCAGGGTGTGACGCCTCAGCCAGGCTCCGTGCTACAGCTGGAGGCTGCTGCCTTTGAAGGGTGTGCAGGTCTGCAGCTGCCAGGCTCTGGGGGAGGAGGCCACTGCCAGCGTGGGGCGTCGCCCTCCCAGCTGCCAGCCGGAGACTCTGCTGTGCAAGGGAAAGAGCCCCGAGCTGCTCTACCCGCTGCCAGCCAGACAGCTGGGGCAAGCTGCTCCCCGCTTCCTGACCTCAGTTTCCCCATCCATGAGCTGGGCTAAAAGGGCTCCAAGGCCCACGTGGCTGCTGCAGTCGTGCTCCTGGAGAGCAGGCTCCAGGACGCCCCCTGGCTTTCCCAGAAAGCAGGGCAAGAGCCAGGCCTGGGCACATCCACTGGACTTTGTCACCTGGGGGTACAGTTCCCAGGGACTTAACAGGAAGGATGTGCATCTAACAACAGGACTCCAGGCATCTGTGGTGTGGACACTTCCTGTGCCCCAGAAACGACCTCGCCCATTGCACAGTGGGCTGCTGGGCACCGGCCCCGTGCCAGTGCACAGGGAACAGCGTGTGTTGTTAACTAACACATGCAGGGTTCCCAGCACAGTGCCTGTTCTTGAAGGTGCTCAATAAATGTTCCTTTTTGCCCTGGAGACACAGTGGAAAAAGCAAACCACCGGGGGGCAGGCAGATCTCGCTCTGGCTCTGACCTGCAGCAGCTGTGTGGCCTTGGACAAGTCATTCACCTGACCTCAATCCTGTCGGTAACAGGCAACAGCTGCTCCACGAGGCTGACCTTCGGCTTAGAAGAAGTGCTGCCTGCGGTGTGTCTAGCAGAGAGCTAGGCGCCCAGGAAGCACTGAACAGAAGTCACCGCCAGCGCTGCCAGCAACACCATGAGGTCCCAGCAACTGCCTGGTAGAGAGGAGAGGCCTGGCCCCTGCCCTTCCTGCTCCTCCCCGCCCTCCTCGGCTCATCTCCATGAGGACTGTTGGGAAGGGAAAAAATTGGGCAGGAAACGCCCCGAATACCCTCGAGGGCAACAGCGTCTCCTGGCCAAGGCTGGCTGAGCAGGAAGCCAGTCCTACAATCCAGACAACACTTCTGGGCCAGAGACCCCCGCAGGAATAAAAGCCCCTCGGGGCTCACCCAGGCCAGCCCCGCTTGCCTGAGATGTGAAAGCTGAACCCAGAATGAGAGGTGGCTGCCCAAGATCACACAGTGAGTCTCCTCCCTGCGTTTTTCCTCACTCAGCACCCCGACACACCGTGGTGTTGGGACCCCGGGGGGAAAGGGGCCCAGTGCTGAGCTTGCTTCCCCACTGCCATGCCAGGGAGGGGCTGGCCGAGCCCTGGGCACCGCACCCCAGCCCAGATTCTGAGTGCCTAGTGCTGTACCCGGGGGAGCGCCCATTAACGCATACTAAATGAATGAGTGAATGAATGAATGAAGTACCCCAACAGTGAGGGGCATCCTGGAGTATGCATGTGTAAAAATCAGAAGGAAAAGAAATAGTTAATTCATTCAAGGTAGAATTTAATTCTGAATTCCTTGGGTTGATGAAAACTGTAGAGAAAATCACTGCCAACAACCACCTTGGCCTTGGCTGAAGGTGCAAGGGGCAGAGCCATGTCACTGTCCTCACGGCTGCCCCAGTGGTGGAACGCTACAGCATTCCACTGGAGAGCAATCACCAGCCATTTCAGCGTGACATTCAGGGCCCTGCCCACACTGCAAATCCTCCCTCCCCAGTTCCCTTCCACAGACCCTCTGCTGAACCACCAGCCTGTGTGTAGATCATGGAAAGGTCACACTGTTCCCGGGACCCGAATGCCCCTTCCTCCTCCTCCTCAGAGAACTCCTCTATGTCCTTCAAACCATCTTAAATGCTGGCTTAGCCAGGCGAGGTGGCTCACGCCTGTAATCCCAGCACTCTGGGAGTTCGAGGCGGGAGGATCACTTGAGCTCAGGAGTTCGAGACCAGCCTGAGCAAGAGCGAGACCCCGTCTCTACTAAAAATAGAAAAATTAGCCAGGCACAGTGGTGCGTGCCTGTAATCCCAGCTACTCGGGAGGCTGAGGCAGGAGGATCGCTTGAGCCCAGGAGTTTGAGGTTGCTGTGAGCTAGGCTGATGCCGTGGCACTCATCTAGCCCGGGCAACAGAGCGAGACTCTGTCTCACAAAAAAGAAAAGAAAACAAAACAAAAACGCTGGCTCCTCCCACTCCTCCAGGGAGGAACTCCCTTGGAGCCCACCTCCCCGCATTTCCTGAGACCCAGGCAGCTCTCAGCACAGGCTGCTGAGAAAAACAAATCTTGAGCCAGAACTTCCAAACTCTTTCAGGCTCCATGATCTTAACTGAGCCCCACAATCAGCCGCATCTGCACGATCTCGTGTCAGTTAGAAGCGAGCAAGCCACAGGGTGATGGTCGGGGTCACAGTCATCCTGGGGCCACAGCTCTCCATGTTGCTGGGGGTGGGCTGGGACCTACTTCCAGTGGGTTTTACATGCGTTTTCCTGAGGACACTGTAATGGAGCCACAGGTGGGCGGCTGTCACCCTCGAGGCTGTGAACTCCGCAAGACCAAGAGTTGTGTCTTGTTCACAGCTGTAGCCACTGCCACATAGCACCACACTTGATACTGAATATTTCTGAATGGGTTAGTGAGGGCGGGACTAGGGAACAGGGAGGGTCAGGGATGCCCTGGTCTGATCCAGCTCGTGACCTTTTTAGGAGGAAGGTCGGAGCTGGGAGATGACAAGACTTCAGCAATCCCCCGTGGCTGGACCCTCCCTTGAGGGCCAGGGCTTTGCGCGCACAGAGGGAGCTGCCTCTGGAAAGGGGGGTGGGGGGCTTTGCAGGTAGCCGGAGTCAACAGAAAGAACCGGTAGCTTGTGGAATGGGAGACGTGCTTCCCGTACTTACTCAGAGACACTGCTGCTCCCTGGGTGGTCTCCTGCGCTCTGTTCTGGGGATTCCTTGGGAAGGATGAAAGGAAGAGGCATCAAAAACTTGTCAACAGTGCGGCCTGCCTGACCTCTGGCTTTGTGCGGACAGATGTCAGTCACCACTTCCAACCCAGGACCCATATCAGAGCTGGCAATGCTGTCTCTGGCCGAGTTCCATCTGCTTATTTCACAGGCAAGAAAACTGAGGCTGCGAGAGGAGAGTGACTTACAAAGCTCTCACAAAGAGCAAGTGGCAGAGCCAGGGCCAGACTTCCTGCATCCAGGACTGCCACCTAGCACGAGGGCACCCTGACTCCCATCGCCAGGGCTGGGGATCACTGCACCAGGCTTAAGGGGATCCTGACTCCCATCTCCACCAAACACGTGACCCCCAGGCCACTCTAAGCACTGCCCAGAAGCTGTTCCCTGCTGCTCTGCAGTGCTCTCTCCTTACCCAGCACGGTCTGTTGTGGACTCTGTTCCCTCTCTCCACTCGCCTGCCCTGTGGTCGTTCCACCCTGTGTCACTACTATAGTGTCTAACGACAGGCCTTGATATCTGCTGGAGCAAGTCTTCCCACCTTTTTTCTTTTTCCAAGACAGTCTTGGCAATTCTTAGTTGTTTGTACTTCCACCTACAGATGTTCCTCAATTTATAATGGGTCATGTCCCCATAAACCCATGGTAAAGCTGAAAAAATCATAAGTCGAACCATGGAAAGTTAGGGATGGTCTGTATATGTATTAGAATCAGAACCTTGGGGATTTTGCTAGGGTTGTATTAAACTATAGAGTGTTTTAGGGGAAACTTACATCTTTACAGTAAAAGTCGTTGAATTTATAATACAAATAGAGAATACATATTCATTCAAGGCTTTTTTAATGTCTTTTCTTTGAGACAGGGTCTCACTATGTTGCCCAGGCTGGTCTCAAACTCCTAGCCTCAAGTGATCCTCCCACCTAAACTCCCAAAGTGCTGGGATTACAGGTGTGAGCCACTGTGCCCAGCCTTTAATGTATTTTAAGAAGTTTTATCATTTTCCCTGTAGAGATACCATGGAGGTCTCTTTTTAGACCAATTCCTAGATACCTACTTAGGTTTTTTCCCTTTTCAGATTGTTTTTTTTTTTAACTGACAAATAATAATTGTACATATTTATGGGGTACATAGTGACGGTTTGATACATGTATCACATAGTAATTAAATCAGGGTAATTAGCATGTCCTTCATCTCAAACACTTATCATTTCTTTGTGTTGGGAATGTTCAATATCCTCCTTCTAGGATGTTAGCTACAGCCATCCTACAGTGGTATAGAGCACTAGAACTCATTCCTGCTATCTAGCTTGATATTTTTAATGTGATTATCAATGTTATCTTTTTAAAATAAAATTTTATTTTCTGCCTGCTTGTTGCTTCAGAAATATGACTGAAATATATAAATGTATCTTGTGCTCAGCAGTCTTGCTAAACTCTCTTATTAATCCTAATAATGTATTTGTAGATTCCTTTGGGATTTTCTTAGTTCCTGTTCACATGATCTGGGACTAACAACCATTGGTTTTTCCCTTTCCTTGTACATTTTTTCCATAACCTGTCTGTGCTGGCTGGGACTTCCAGGATTACAGTGAAAAGAAGTGATGATGATTTTCTCTTATTCCTTTATTAAAAGGAAAAGTTTTGGCTGGGCAAGGTGGCTCACACCTGTAATCCTAACACTCTGGGAGGCTGAGGCTAGAGGATCACTTGAGCTCAGGAGTTCGAGGCCAGCCTGAGCAAGAATGAGACCCTGTCTCTACTAACAATAGAAAAATCAGCTGGCAGGGGGTGGTGGGTGAGTTCTAGTGCTCTATACCACTATAGGATGGCTGTAGCTGGCACCTGTAGTCCCAGCTACTCGGGAGGCTGCGGCAGCAGGATCACTTGAGCCCAAGAGTTGGAGGCTGCCATGAGCTATGATGACACCACTGCTCTCTAGCTGGGGCGACAGAGCAAGACTCAGTCTCAAAAAAAAAAAAAAAAAAAAAGAAAGAAATGAAAGAAGAAAGGAAAAGTTTTCAACATATCACAATTATTACTAACTATGACATTTCCTGCAGTTTTTCTCTGGCTATCCTTCCTCAGACCCTGTGTCTCTGTGCTGGGTTCTGGGTTATTTCCTGGGCTCTATCTGCTCCCGCTCATCCTCTCTTCATCTTTGTCTAATCTGTTAAACCCGTTGGAATCTGTCATTTTCTTTATTATAGTTTCCATTTCCACAAGTTCTATTTGGTTCTCTCTCAAGTCTTCCAGGTCACTTTCTATAGTTCCCTGTCCTTTGCAGGTATTTATCTAAACATCATAAACATAGATGACGATAATCTGTGTCTGGTAACCCTAGTAACTGACATCTTCATTAGTTATCTTTGTTGTCTGTTGTTTCTTCTAAGTCTTCATTTGGTTCCTTGGTAATTGATTATTTTTTATTGTTTGCTGCTTGTTATCCTTGAAAAGCTCTTTATGGATATTCTTTGAGGCCTAAGAGGAAGAAGCCTTCCTCCAGAGAGTATGCATTTGTTTTTGCCAGGCTCCTACTGGCACCCCTGGCCTGGAACCACTTTAAATTAAATCTCTGCATTGAGGGATTTGGACCACCCAGGTGACGAGGATTTAGGCTTCAGTCCTTAAAGGTGGCTGCCGTGGGCTTATAACTGCTCAGGGCTGTTTAACCCCCCTGCCCTGTTCCGTGCCGTGACTCTTCTCCTTGCAGCCCCCGGAGTCCTAGAGTTCTGAGGGAGCGATGTCCCCTTACACTCTCTACCTTCATTGGGCCCTAACTTCTGTTCCCTTTTCTGCTGGACAGCACTGGGCCCGAAGCTCACGCTCAACTGAGGCAAAAGCAGCGTCAATGGCCCTCTCTGGATTCTGCTTTTTTCTTAGATTTTTGGGCTGGTGATTCTCCACTATCTCGTCAGCTATTTAATGCTTCAGTGATGCTGTAACATTAATCTTATCCAGCATTTTAAGTTGTTCTCCGCAGGAGGGTTTGTCCGCATCACTTCCTTCCCTGTGTTCCCCAACATAAGGCACTTGGGGACACTGGGTCACCCCTTTGAACCCCAAAACTAAGCAAAGCCATGGTCCTGCAAGATGTCAACCTTGTGGACAGGATTCCACCCACTGATACGGGCAGAACCCTCTGGAAATCCTTCCAGTGCACTCCTTGGCAGGACATTGACAATACTTTATGTTCGCTCATTTGTTCATGTGATGCCTGCTGTGAGAATGGCACTGAACCCCGAGGCTGCGATATGGAGTGAGGCTGCCGAGAACCCAGTCTGCCAGGAGCTTGCAGTCCCTGCAGTGAAATATGCATGATAAATCCTGCAGCTGAGTTATACAGGAAGGGCCGGGAGGGCAAATGACCGGGAAAGCAACTCTGCCTGGGGAGAACATCAAGGGAGGCTCTGAAGAAGAGTGACCTTTTAGCTGGGTTTCCAAAGATAATTTACCAGGTGGAAAAGGAGGGACGGGCACTCGGATACAGAGCGCACGTGCGAACGCACGGAGTCATCAGTTGGTATTACGCAGCATTTCCTTATCAGTGCCTACGTGCCCTCCATGAGCTGTGTTCCACACCCGCACAGACACGATCCCTCCCAGAGCAGCTCGCGGCCGGGCAGAAAACACCAGCGTGATGGAACTAGAGGGAAAACAAGTGCCAGACTGCGAGGCTGGAGCACAGGTGCTGCAGGCACACAGGAGACTCCGTTCAAAGATAAACCAAACACACGTGCCTGCTTCTGCCTTGCACCTGAATCCTTGGAGATGACAGAAAAGGTCATAAACAAATCTATCACAGTCCTGGAAGACAAGGTGAGCCTCTGGTGAACCAGAAACACTGAGAAGTTGACGGATGACGGACAGACGTGGGCTGAGGTAGGGAAGCACAGCCCGAGACACGCAGCGCAGAGCTGCGGGAGCAGGGGGGCGGCTCTGGGGGCTCCCAGGTCAGAGGAGATGGGCGCCAAGAGCAGCAGAGGGCCCTGGGGCAAGGGCAGGGGCCTCTGACCCCCGCCCCAGCTGTGCCGAATGGGGAGGAGCAGGGGAGCACACTGGCATTGCTGGCACCAGGCAGCATAGGAAACTGTTCCCAGATGACAGGGGACCGCCACGCTTGACCAGATACACATCCGCACTCCCCCATGACACTGGAGGTGGCTCCACAGACAGACATGCAACCAAAGTCGTATCAAACGGCTGAAGAAATCAGCACCACAGAAGGACTCCAAACTCATCAGTAGAAGGAACTAAATCTGAGAAGAGAGGGTTTAATTAGAGCAGATTGAAAGCAACTTGAGTAGGAGAATAACTAGTAAGCTCAGCAAAGCAAGCATATGCTGTTATAAAAAAATAACTAGCTAGAGATTTCAGAAATGAAATATATGACGGTAGAAATGAAAATATCAATAGGCTGGGTACAGTGGCTCATGCCTGTAATCCCTCCCATGTGCCGGGCACTTTGGGAGGCCAAGGCAAGAGGATCATTTGAGGCCAGGAGTTTGAGACCAGCCTGAGCAACATAGCAAGACCCCATCTATAAAAAGTAAAAATATTAGCCAGGCATGGTGGCACATGCCTATAGTCCTAGCTACTAGGGAAGCTGAATTGGGAGGATCACTTGAGCCCAGGAGTTCGAGGCTGCAGTGAACTATAATAGTGCCACTGTACTCCAGCCTGGGTGACAGAGTGAGAACCTGTCTCTAAAAAAAAGAAAAAATAATACAAGTAAACTTTCTTGAATTAGAGATATTTAAGTCTTCAAAATGAAAGGACTCAATAAAAGCAAACTAAATGAATGAAAAACCACTGCAATCTAAACATTCTGGTGAAATTTCAGAATATCAAGGTGCTATGGTCTGAACATGTACCCCCAAAATTCATATGTTGAAACCTAATCACCATTGCAATAGTATTAAGAGGTGGGGCCTTTAGGAGGGGATTAGGGCCCGAGGGCTGTGCCCTCATGAATGGGATTAACGCTCTTATAAGGGAGGCCCAAGGGAGCCGGTCTGCCCCTTCTGCTGCGTGAGGAAGCAGCAAAAATGCGCCATCCTTGAAACAAACTAGTCTCACCGACACTCACCTGCTGGCACCTTGATCTTGGACCTCCAGTCTCCAGGACGTGAGCAATAAATTTCTATTGTTTGTAAGTTGCCCAGTCTTAGGTGCTTTATTACAGCAGCCTGACTAAGACCCAAGGATAAAGGGAAAATCCTACAAGTGTTCAGGAGGGAGGCTCAGGTGGAGACAGGACACCTGCGAGGTGGCACCACACTGTTCGTCAGCAATCCTGGACACCACTGTTACAACGGCTTCAAGGATGTAAGGGAAAGTAATTTTAAACTCAGATTTTAATTCTAAATAAACTGTTAATCAAGTTTTAGAGCAAACGTAAGATATTTTCTGACACACAAAGACCAAGAATTTATCTCCTATTAGCCTTTCTGGGGGAAAAAATCTTTTAAAAAGATTTTTTTTAAAAATCATAAAAGAAAACGGCTCAATGAGCCTAATGGACTTAGACATGCAAAGGAGTAGAAACTTCTGGAAAGCATCCTGTCCATATTTGAAGTTTCCGAGACACAAATTGAGTGATCGAGATAGCTGACTTGATCGTCTGAAGAACTCATGTGTGGCAGAGGGAGCACATTCCTTGTGCCCGGGCAGAGGCTCAGCGTGTACACGTTGCCGGGAGCTGGACTTTGGCTCAACCCGGAGAACGGACAGTCAGAGCTGCCTGCCAGGCAAAGGCTGCCGAGTCCAAGGGTTTGTTCCTCCCAGGCAAGACACTCCCCCTGGAGTCGTGCACTGCTACTTCGCATCACCACGATGTTCAGCCGGGGAGGCAAGGGAGTGACAGGGTGAGACGGTCACACTCAACGCGCCCACTGGCCTTGCTGTACTCGGTCCGATGCCTGGGCGCCTCCCCCGGCGCTCCCCCCTCTCCCAGCGTGGCCAGGTGCCCTCTGGCGGGTTTGGCTTTACGCTGACTTCTGCGGTTGCGCTCGTCGTGCTGTTTTGTGAATCTGCCGGAGACTCCCCTGAAGGCAGGAGGGACCCCACGGCACCAAGCACAGGGCCTGTCTGTCGCACAAACGCTGAGCTGCCTGCTACTGCCCTCCAGAGAGGGTAGCCAGACCCGTGCCACAGGGGGCTTTGGATGCCTGGCGCAGGCACCTTCCTTTGCTCTGCTTGCTGCTACCTGGACGGCACCGCAGCCGCAGGGCAGCCTTGACGACGGACACCATCTTGTGCGTGAACCGTACCCCAAGCGCGGGATGCAGAAGGAAGGTCGCGCTCTTTCTTTTCAATTTCCCTGATGGCTCAGCCTTGTCGTATCTGTTCCGTTTCCACCTGTGTTTCTCTCTGTGCCTGAGGTTTGAATGTGGCCCTTTCAGTCTCAGCTCTTGCTGGCTTCGAGGATGAGCTGGTACAAAAAGCAAAGACACAGCAGCCCCTGGTGGCAGCTTGAGGCCTAACGCAGACACAAGCTCCTGCCACCAGCCAGCAGGCTGCCGGCCACCTGCAGGTCAGACAGACGCCTGCCTGGACACGGGAACCGCCTGGGCTGAGCTCAGGATGAGCGTGCAGCTGTATGTGTATGTGCGTGCATTTGTGTGTGTGTACATGTGCGTGCACACGGACAGGGTTGTGTGTCATCCCCTGAGATTTCTAGGAAGGCTCTGGAAAAACCAAACCCCAGCTGAACAAGAAGTAGAAAACATGAGAAGGAACCAAGTAAGATCTCTCAGTCTCCTTGACTCTTATAACCAAGCTTTTGTGAAAAGTACAGTTTCAAAGGTTACTTTTTAGAAAATCCACTGCATATTTTATTTACCAAAAGAGATTATATCCTGCTTCTTCCATTGGAAGAGTGAGTTCTCTCCTTAACTCTCAATTTTTTTTTTAATTTTTATTTTTTTGAGAGAGTCTCATTCTCTCACCTGGGCTAGAGTGCAGTGGCCTCATCCTAGCTCACAGCAACCTCAAACTCCTGGTCTCAAGGGATCCTCCTGCCTCAGCCTCCCAAGTAGCTGGATTACAGGTGCACACCACTGCACCCAGCTAATTTTTCTATTTTTAGTAGAGATGGGGTCTCACTCTTGCTCAGGCTGGTCTCGAACTCCTGACCTCAAGCAATCCTCCCACCTTGGCCTCCCAGAGTGCTAGGATTACAGGTGTGAGGCACCTCGCCTGGCCAACTCTTAATTTTTAACATCTTTATACACACACACACAACACATATGTATACACAGCAGTTATGTAGATAACTGACAGAACTACAGATGTTTGGTTGGTTTTTGAAGCCCAGGTTTGTTTGGTTTTTCTGTGTTTTATGATGGAAACTTGAACGCACACTATAGGGAGAATGGTGTCATGGATCTCCTGCTACCCAATCTCCCGGTATTTGCCAGTCAGCTGCGCGGTTCACCGCCAGAGGGCACTGCTCTCCCGGCACAGCGGCCAGGGGCCGCGTCCTCTTGGGAAGTTCCACCTAAGAGCTTCTGGGGCAGCACAAACTGGGAGGTGCAGGTGGTCTCCCGGTGAGAGTTGTTTTGCGTTGCTAAAATGACAAGGACTTGTTCCAACAGAGGCTCTGGAGAAACACCCCCTGGCTGTGAGACTGCCAGTCTGGGGCCGTCTCCCCTGGCCAAGGCCTAGGGAGGTGCTCCCAAAGCCACAGAGGAAGAAGGCAAGGGCGACCTAGAGAGCCACAGAAGGTGGGATTGGAAGAAAAGAGCAACCGTTACATTTATGTGGAGTTTTAGCACCTTGTGACGCACGTTCACATGCATTTTCATATAATTCCTCTAAACCTCCAGGAGCAAACATTCCCTGAGCACTTGTCCACACTGGCATGGGATGGGCTGTGGTCAGTTTGATCCAAACCCCAATCTCCCACTGGCCAAGCCGGTGTGGGTGAGGTGACAGTCAAGTCCTCGTACTCGGTTTGAACCCTAGTACTGCCGGGAGGACTTGGACAATTGCCTTGCTGGGCCCCTAAGGCCTCCGATGCAAATGAGAAGGTGGGACTGAGACCTCTCTAAGGTCCCTTCTGCTCCGCTCGTCTTGGATTCGAACAACGTAAAGAAACTAAAAGGGTCCTGAGCATCTGCCATCAGGAGGCAGAGTTCAGCGGGAACCTGAACGGGTGGCCTTGGGCTAGGGTGGCTTTTCTTGGTGGGTAATGGGCTCACAGCATTTAGGGACAGAAGGGCCTCTGTTCTGCTCTAACCACTGCTGTGACCCTCCTCCCCAGAGTCTAGTTAGGGTCTGTCCCGCCCCTACGGGAACTCAAAGCTCCTAGGCTAAGAGTTCTTGGTCAGCATCTCTCCAGGTAGTGCGTGCTCTGGCACCATCCTGTCCACGTTGTTTCTCTGTGTTGTTTCCTCTTTATAGAATGCACCATGCTTTGTCAACTGATGGACAACTCTACCGATCCTTTAGAACCAACTCAGACTTCAGATCCACCGGGAAGACTTCTGCCTCAGGTGGGATCACTCAACTCCTCGGAGCACGTATACTAATTGGTGCATACCTCCACCATAGTGCTTAGGCGTAGAATTACAAATGCTCACTTACACAGCCCTTCCAGCACAGGTGTGAGCTGGGGCTCAGCACCGTGCTTTACTCTTCCTTGTTTCCTAGATTGATTAAAACACTTACTGCCATTTAAATTTGTGTCCTGGGCCTGGTGCAGCAGCCTGTAATCCTAGTGCTCTGGGAGGCCAAGGCAGGAGGATCGCTCAATCGCAGGAGTTCAAGACCAGCCTGAGCAAGAGTGAAACCCTGTCTCTACTTTTTAAAGAATAAATAAATAAATAAATTTGTGTTCTTTGCTACAGATCTGAATGCAGACAAATAGTGACTTTTTTTTTTTTTTTTTTTTGCTGCGAGTCCATTATATTAATATTATCTATCACCTTTAAATCCCTCTGGTGGAGCTGATTTCCAGCGAGGTGCTCATTTTGATTGCTCTGTTTTCACCTGCACATTCCACAGGAGCTGTATCCAGGATTACAGTAAAGTCCCAGCTGGTGGTAACAGACAAGAAAGAATTATCCTGATCCTCCTTGGCTAGAGCAAAATCGAATCTTTGCAAAAACAGCAGACAACAGAGTCATTCAGCCTGAAGAGACGGTATGATTGCCCTAGACTTTCTTGCAAAAAACAGGCTATATTCCCAACAACTGAAAAAGATAATGTGCTTCCCTAGATCTTGGGTGACCAGGCTTATTAGGCACAAGGAGAAAAAAGTCTGAATTACCACCTGGTAGTAAATATACTAAATTTATGTCTACTGGATTAAACCGAAATTTCTTGAGAAGTGGTGGGGGAGGCCTCTCACCCTCAAATTTCCCTAGGGCATCTAATTCTCAAACACTTCTCTTATGCAGCCCATTCTGGGACTGAGATTTCATGGTTAATTCCCTATCCTAGCAGAGCCCTCCTTATCTCCGTCTGCTACTATTGCACTGTAAAGACGACCTTCCTGCAACAGCTGACCATCCCGCAGCTCCTTGCTTCCGTTCCCCATGAACTCCAGCCCTCCAGGTTCTCCTCCTGCCACTCTCTGACCCACCTCTGACCAAGGGCCTTGGAACCTCCAAGTGGCTAACTTCAGTGGCCAGCCCTCAGGCTTCATCATGTCATCCTGCCACAGAATTTCCAATAGCTGATCATTCCCTCCTTCCTCAAACACTTTCCTTCCTTGGCTTCCAGAGGCCACATTCTTTTGGTCTTCTCCCCCTTTGCTGGTCGTTCCTTCGCTTTGGGATGTCCCTCGTCTCCTCAACCTTTAAACACCACAGTGCTCAATCCCTGGCCTCTTCCCACATAGTCATATACGTGAAGCCCCAGAACAGTGTCGGGCACACGGTGCTTTGTAAGCGCTGTCACCATTATCATTGGTGATCTAATCCCCTGATATTCTAATGGCTCTCAAGTTAACTCCAAATCTGACCTCTCCCCTGAATGCCAAACTCTTACACAGATCTATTCACTTGACATCTTTGTTTGGATTTCTGATAGGCATCTCAAATTTAACATATTCAAAACCAAATTCCTGGTTAATGACACCCAGACCTGCCTCTTCCATGTTTCCTGTGTCCTTAACTGCAGTTACCTCCCTCCAGCTGCTCCAGCCAGAACTCCGGGGTCACCTTTGACTGCTTTCTCACACATCCCGCAGCCACCCCATGAGTAAATCCACAATCCAAACAGTCCTCGCCACCTCTCCCCACCCCTGGTCCAAACCACCCGCCCTTCTCACTTGGATGATTGCAAAAGCCCCCACCCCAGAGTGACTCCCAGCTTTTGTCCTGAGCCTGTCACCCCACCCTCTCTTTCTTCAACATGGCAGAGTGAGGCTTAAACATCCATCAGACCAGATCATCACCCGCTGCGGTGTGTTCCGAACCCTCCAGAAGCTTCCAGTTCATTAACACAGAAGCCAAAGGGGTCCCGGAGGCCCGGCAAGCTGGGCGCCCACAGGGGACGGCCCCTTTCACCTCCACAGCAGCCCCCTTGCTCTTGCTCCAGCCCCGGCCCAGCTCCCTGCTCTTTGCACACACCCCACCGCCTCCCAGCCCAGGCCTCTGACTTCTGACCTCTCTTTCTCTCAGAAGCATGGTGGCCCCTGGCCTACTGCACAGCTTGGCCCAAATGCCCCCTCAGTAATACCTCCCTGCCCACCTGTTCAATATGACAGCCCCACACCCCCAAGCCTGCCCTCCCATCTCCCTGCTGCTTCATTTTTCTTTGTGTTGTATTTTGTCTGCTGTTGGACTTAACACGACCAGTCTGTAAGGACAGGTTTTGTCTGTTTGGTTCACTGATGTAACCAGCACCTAGATAGCACCTGGTACATATAAGTGCTCAGAAATTACATGTGGATGGAATGAACCAATAGTAGACAATACGTTTTCTGAATTAATAGGTCACGGATTAGCAGAGATACTGCTGCGTTTTAAAAAAAAAATACAATTTGATTAAATAACTTAATAAAATACAAATCCTAAGCTTCTCTCACATGATTTTCCCACCTTAAATATTTTGCCATTACAAGTATCCCACTAAAATACTGTTGATTTTTAAGTTTCATTGACTTTGGGAAAGGAATTCTGCCTACCTATCTCTATGTAGAGACAAAGTTGAAAATTAATCCACAACAGTAAAAGGAGATGGGAAAGGTTTACAGAATTAAGATATATGCATCTGATGGAGTATTTTACATTCATTAAATAATTAAGAATAGGAAGGTGAAAAGCTGCTTATGAGATAGTTTAAGTAGAAAAATTCAAAATAGAATGTTATAATTTCAACAACATCAACATTTGAGATAGATATAAATTTGAAAAACAACAAGAGAAAACAGCTGGTAAGTTAGAGAAAAGTATAT
>CM052437.1:5641121-5666969 GCA_028533085.1 Varecia variegata
GGTCTCGCTCTTGCTCAGGCTGGTCTCGAACTCCTGACCTCGAGCAATCCTCCCGCCTCGGCCTCCCAGAGTGCTAGGATTACAGGCGTGAGCCACCACGCCCGGCCGTACATTCCCTATTCTAATTTTAAAAATAAACATTTAAAAGTAGCACAACTTTTGCTGTACTAAACCAATCTTCAAGATTTGCAGTATGTCTTGCAGTAAGCAGGGCAGCAGTTAAAGGCTCCTGGACCCACGGGAGCACAAGAGGAAATTGGGGACAAGTTATTAGCCCTACTGACAGCAAACTCACTTAATTAAAATTCTAGCGTAACACAGAGCACAGGGCAGAGAGTTTACTGTCAGAAAGACTTGGATCTGCTCCTTACAGGGCACCTAGCCAAGTTAACTAACTTCTCTGGGCCTCGGTCCCCTGCCTTGTGAATGGAGTTGCGGGCAGGGGATACCGATTCCGCTAAGTAACATAATATATATAAAGAGCCAGCTCTTCGAATATCCCTAAGGAGTAGTGGCTATTTGGGGAATACCTTTTCCACACCTGGAAGAATTTCTGAGTGATTATAAGTGAACTGCAAAGCCCTCTGTTTAATAAGAATCAAAGCTGGTACAGGAGGAGGAATGGACTTCCCTCTCCTCTTTCCCTCCTCCCTCTCCCTTCCTCCTCCATGCTCCTTTCCCCTCCCTCCTCTGTCTTCCTCTCCCCTCCTCCTCCCACTCCCTCCTCTCCTCCCCCTACTCCCTCCCCTTCTCCCCTCTCTCCCTCCTCCTTCTTCTCCTTCCCTCTCTCCCTCCCTTCCCTCACCCTCCTCTCTCTCCCTGCAACCAGCAATATTCACAGTCTCATGAAAATGCTCAAGTAAAATAGACCCCGAGGTTTAGGGATACAGCACAGGAAGTAAATAATTGTAGACCTGCCCGACTTTTAGTAAACACGGTATAAACCGTAAGCACATAAACACATGAATAAGCAGGCTGGTGGGGGGACATTCAACTGGTATTACAGGGCAAGAAGGGTGGCAGCAGACAAAATAAAAGTTCTTGATAAATTTGCTTGGGGTGAAAGTGACATAGTCACTAAACACTAGGGATTAATGAATTTTTAAAAATGATACAGGAAAGGTCAATGGGGAGGGAAGTGGTTGTTGTAAGTAGAATGTTTGCAAGTGTTGGATCTGCCTTTTGACTTGAACATTTGGAGGAAAATGGAAAAGACGTGGACCATGTTGGGCTGGAGCCTGGCAGACTTGTGTACAAAGTCTGACTCCCCCGAGAATTGGCCGTGTGACCCAGTAAGTTATGAATCTCTCTGGGCCGAAATGGCCTCATCTGTAAAACCGAGAAAGCAATATTCACCTCAAAAGGCTACCAGAAGGGAAAGCAGCAAGATAATAAATATGAAATACCCCGAATACAGTCCTTAACACAAAATAGGTGCCCAACAAATTCATTTCTCCCTCTCCCTTTGTTAGTACACATATTATCTGCAACAAAGCTGAATTATGTTCACAAGCATGTCTCCAGTGAATAAGTATTCAAACTTAAAACTGCACAAAGGGAAAAACTATTTCTAGCCTATTTGCATTATGGAACTGGTTTGGAAAATAGTAATATCATTGATGTTCTCTTTATTTGGTGAACTGTCTCAACTGACGTATTTTAGTGCACGTCAACACAGACACAGACACACACAGACTGTCACACGTTTACCAGTGGCCTTGGTCTGTTAATCCCATTTTTCCCATGCGATCCTAAATTTCCTGGTTATGGGGATTTGTAATGTAATCCCAACGGAGAGGACAACCTTATCCTTTACGTTTGAATTTTACATCAAATCTGTTCATAATTCTTCCTAAGCTTATGATCCAGGGTGAAAATCCTGTTACCCAGTGTTTCATTACAAAGTTTTATGGTTCACATACAAGAAAGAGTTTAACTGAAGGCTGCTTCAGCCAAACCGTAAGAGAAAATTTATCTTGATTTGGGGCATGTATACCACGATAGCTGAAAAACTCCATGGTTAGAGAGTTTTAAAAATTCTTCATTTAAATACTTCTTAAAGATTAATTTTAAGGTAGGCATGGTGGTATGTGCCTGTAGTCCCAGCTACTTGGGAGGCTGAGGTGACAGGATCACTTGAGCCCAGGAGTTCAAGACCAGCTTGGGCAACATAGTGAGACCTCCATCTCAAAAAAAGAATTAATTAAAAAAATTACCAGTTTTAGCAGAATATGGCAACACTTCATTCTTACCCAGCAAACTTAACTATATCAGGGGAACAGCCAACAATTTAAAAATAAGAGAAAAGGAACACTTGAGCCACTACAATAATTGCCACAAAGCTCATTCACAAAACAGTGATTCTCCAGGCCAAGGAAGAACCTCCCCCAGGCCTTGACTCAGAGGTTCTGGCCTGTGAAACACAGTGCCGCCCCCACAGTGCTCACCTGATTCCCACAAGGCGGCTCAGAAAAGCATTATTAGGGCAGGGGAGGACTGAGGAATCAAGAATAGGTGGGCTGGTTGCAGGTAGGCTGACAATAGTAGAAAGTGACAGTTGCAAGACTGAGGAAGAACCAAGGACAGAAAAGCAATGACAAGCAAACATCACAGCTGTCAGGGGCCATCTGGGTAAGGGAGCGGGGGTAAGACTGTCTGGGTTCTCATCTCTGCTCTGCCGTAAGTGTGGGGCTTTGGACAAGCTGCACAGCCTCTCTGTGCCAGTTTCCTTGTTCTCATCTGTAAAAAGGAACAGTAATGACGGCAAAGACGAAAAGAGTTACTACAAAGCTGAGACCCAAGTGCTCATTAAGATGCCAGCTACATTTATTTCTTGAACATAGTCAAGTGTGATACATAATATTCAGAATGATGATTCAGGGATATACATAATCATTCTCTAAGACATTCAAATCAACAGTGGTTAAAATTTTTAAATGTAGAAAATTAATAGAATAATTTTCGCTCAAGTTTGATGTTCTCTTATGAAGAATACATCTCTCCCCCCAAATGCTAGATAATTATGAACTAAGGAAGGTTTTCTTCCTTCCTTCCAAGAGAATCTATTAATAAAAATAGTGTTCTTATGCCCCCAATCAAGCAGCCTTTTCTCTGTTCTTGGGAATATTCTTTCCAACATTTTGAAGAAAGGCCAGCTTCTATGTATGGGTTTCAATACTGACTCATCAGCCTCCCAACTCTTTCCTAGCTAAATGGTGTCTTGTTAACTCAGAGTCTCGTAAAATGTGCAACTGCAGAGAGAATCAATGAAAGGGTGTAATCGGTAAAGGTAAAAGCATAAATCAAGGGCACGGGCAGTAGCTTTAGAGCCAGTAAATTAGGAGGCCTCCACCTTTTGACTTTGTCTCCCCAGGTCTGAAAATAATGAACTGGGCCCAAGAGCTCCCCTACAGCTCTAATAATCTATGAGTCTAGGATTCATTCCTTTATTCCAAGAAACATTCCTGGTGCAGAGGATAAATACAACCCACACTCCAAAGGGAAACCGCAGCTGGCTGACCTCACCTCTGCAGTACCCTGACTCCAGCTCCTCTGCAAGCCCCTCACTGCTGCAGCTCCACTTCAGGACCTGACCACCTGGATACTGCAGTAGCCCCAGGTGACGATGTCACCCCTCGTCTTACTCTGCCCAGTTCATCTTCCCCACAGCTGTTGGTGTGATCTTCCTAAAACACAAAGGGTCACGACCCTTATCCTTCAAAGATACACACAGCTTTCAGAGTAAAGTGCAAGCTTCCTGACGTGGACTACCCCTACCGTGACGCACCTGTGGCGTGGCACACGCTCTTAAGACCTCTTCAACTCATGCCCCGCACACCAGTCACCCGGCCACCATCACCTTTGCCTATGAGGTTCTCTCTGCACAGAATGTCCTTCCCCTCTTGTTTGCCTGGTGAATGGCCATGGACTCTTCTGGATTTAGGTCAACTGTGGCCCTCCTGGGATGCCCACCTGCCTCTCCTGGGATTAGCTGCACCTCCCGTGGGCCCTTTATATGCTTCTCTTGCCACACTGCACTCTACTCTGTCTGCAGGTCTTTCTCCCCCATCAGGCCGCAGGTGGCTTCAGGCCAAGGCTGTGTGCCACATCTACCTGCATCTCTAGCCCCAGAGTTGCTCAAACAGTAGTTGGGAAATGACTGAAAGAATGCGCAGTCACCACGACATTCGGCAAATCAGAGAGAAAAACGTCCGCTCTTGCTGTTCGCCTCTCATTTTCACCTCTGAGTTGCCAAAGCATTTGAAAATGAACACTAGAAGTAATTGCCTCCTTGCTGGGACAGAATTTTCCCCAAATCTCTCAACTGTCCATTTTTAGTGTTATATAACTGCATGCTGATGTAGTCTTAAAGGAATCTTGTTATATAATTCAGTCCTGCTTACCGCAGCTCACTTTTCCTTTTTAAAAGCCACGAGAAGAGTAGCCGGGAATGGGCAGCAGGAGGGAGAGAGCTCTGTGCACTGTGGGGTTGGGCTGTCCCACTCCCCACCCTCTCCCGGGCCTTTTCAGGATTCCAGCGCCAGTGACCCCCGGGAAGGCACTTCCCTCCTCCCGCAGTTGTTTAGGACTCGGGACTCCGGACTCAGCCTCCTCAAGCCCAGGAGCTGATGCTAAGGATCTTGTTCATTCAGCTCTGCTGGAGCAAAGGCTGTTTGTTGCCAAGCCAGACTGCTCGTTTTTATTGTTTTTTTAGAACAGTAGGTCTGTTATTACAAGTGTTCTGGAAGACAGAGAAAGGAAGCTCAAAAGAGATTCCACAGTATCTTAAAAATAGCCAGTAATATGTGAATTGTCTGAAAAGCAAGGCAAAGGTCCGCATGAGTCGGACGCAGCAGGGGGTTCTGAACCACTGTTTGGCCATCAGTCCCACCCACTTAGCACCCTACTCCACCAGTGTCCCCGGAAAGGGCCAAGGCCAGGGATGTGAGGAAAAGCCTGTACCGCTGGCCAGCTCACACCTGGGGTGCAGGATGCTGCACTCCGAGGGCGGGCATGCAGGTCCGGAAGGGAAAGAAAGGTGAGCTCTGGCCGAGAAGAAAGGGTTTCTGCCCAGGGACGTCTGTCCCCCTGCCCTTTAAGGCACTCCCAGCACCCCAAAAACTGGAGACAGACCCACACCCAGAGAGAAGGCAGAGTGGCAGAAATCGAGTGGGTGTTAGGGAATGTGAGGCCGTGTGATTCAGCAAGAGTCCTCGGAGGGACTCAGAAGCCGGGGGGCGGGGGGGGGGGACACGCGGGTCAGCGAGCGCTGCGCGGGCCAGGGCAGGCTGCGCGGGATACGGGGGCGGCAGGGCCCGGGAGGGAGGAGGACACGCGCGGCGCGGCGGGACAGGGCAGCGGGGCGCTGCCGGCAGGAGCACGCGCGGCCCGAGGGACCAGGGCGCGGGGCGCGGCCCGCGGGTGGGGGTCCTGCGCCGCCCTCCGGGGCGCCCGGCCGACTCCACACTCACCGCGCTCCCGGTGCCCGCGGCGGGGCGAGCTCGGGGTCGGGCTGGGCCGCGCGGGGTCGGCTCCCCTAGGTCCCAGGCCGCGGACTCGGCCAGCAGCTGGTCCAGCAGGCGCAGGGTCTCTTCCCTGCCGTCGGGGGGCGCCGCAGGGCCAGGGTCGTGACCCGCCGCCTCCTCGGTAGCCACCGCGGCTGCCCCGGGGGCCTCGGCCTGCGCCGCCGCAGTCGCCGACACACGAGGCTCGGTCCCGCCTTCCGGGGCTGCGGCGCAGGGACCCGCCGAGCGGCTCTCGGGGCCGCGCCGCCGCCTCAGAGCCCGGCCGCTCCGGCTGCTGCCGCTGCCCATGGCGCGCCCGTCGCCCGCCCGACCGCCGCGCAGGCCCCGGAGGGGGGCGCGGCCTAGAGACGGAGGAGCTGCCCGGGGCGGGGAGCTGGGGGGCGCGGCCCGGGGCGGGTGGGGGGCTGCAAACCCGGCGGGGTGATGCCGGGGCTGATGCTGGGGTTGGGGGGCCGAGCCCCCGGGAAGCGGGCGTGGCCGGGGACCGGGGCACTGGGGTGGGGGCATGACCCGAGGGCTGGGGTGCGAACCGGGCCCTGGGGAGAGGAGAGGGCGATGCCTGCGGGCGAGGAGGGCATTGGGACGCGCGCGGCCCCCTCCTCAGTCTCCTTCCCGGTCTCCCTCTCCCCGCCTCCCGCCGCCCCGCTCCTTGCCTCCGGCCCGCTCTGGCTCTGACCCTCCGGTAGACCCTCCCGTCCACCCTGTCCCCGCAGCCTGGAGTAACTGAAAGCACTCGGGCTGCGACACGCTTCGGGCGACCCGGCCGGGTTTTGTTCATTTGTGGAAACGCTCCCCCCAACAGGCCTGTGCGAGGCGGCGGGGAGAGCCTGGAGGTGACATCCCAGGCTGGCCCTAGACCGGCCAGTTCCTTCACCTCTCCCAGCCTCAAAGCCCTCAAATGTTAAGTTGAGGAGGGACTTTGAGGGGCTGAGTAAGATGAATGCGCAGAGCCTCGCACCTCCTTGCCTTTAAATGTTCCCGCCCCCGCAAACGCATACACACACACACACACACACACACACACAGGCAGGACCGGAGCGATGATCCCCTCCAGCCTTCCCTTCCCTCCCTTGCACCATCAGAGATTCGCTGTGTGAATGCTGAGTCTCGTCAAAACCCCAAAATAGGAATCACTTTTGGGGAAAGAAATTTTTAAATGAGGAAAAGAGGGAAAGCAGTCTCCCGGCCCCTGCCCCAAGGAAAAAAGCAAAAGGAAATACCAGTAGGTATTAGTCCTAAGTCTAGCTTTTGGTCATTGAATACGGTTTAAAAAAAAAAAAAACGCACAAAACAACAACTACGCTCTTATTTTTAAGTCAACTAACCTCAAACCAGGAGTAGGAAACACTCCAAAGCTGTCTGATTCAGGGGTCCTACTGCTGGTTGTTCCGGTGTTTAACTTAGACCTGATTTCTTTCTTCCTTTCCCCACTTCCTTTAAAATCCAACCTTTCTAAAGCAGGGCAATTCAAATGTCCTGGGTTTAAATCACATATCTTGACTCCACATTAATCAGATCCTGGCTGGATTGTAGAATAATTGTGAAAATGGAATTTTGGTTAAACTTTCCCAAACATAAACTTGAAATTTTGCTACTTCATCAATTTAGGAGTAGAAATTAAAAACTTTATGCCCAAGAAAATGGAATAAACATGGGACTCAGATCCATATCCATTTATTTTTATTATCAAGAGAACAAGAATGCATTTATAACTGCCCCCACCCCCCTTTTTTCCCCTGCAGCCCACTTACCAAGTGACCTCACTTGGTAAGTGGGCTTTTGATGTACTGTCTTAACCATCCAAATGTAGGACAGGGGGCCAAACACATTATTAGATGTCATTTGGGTGTTCTAAATCCACAGATGTATCTAGTTTGGAAGCTATTGACAGAAGTTTTCTCTTTAAGAAAACAAATCTCATCTTGAAACTCTTTAAGCCTGAAAAAAAATTCAGAGGGAAAAGAAATTTTTCTTGAACTAAGTTCAGCTCAGTTTAATCATTTAAAGGAAAACATGTTTTACTTCTGGCTAAGTAGAGTCTAGTCATGTGACTCATAGTTTAAATATATCCACAGCTCCCTGTGTTCACCTCCCAGGGCAGCCGATTTTTTCTGGCCACTCTTGATTCCAACCTTGTTTCCCCAGACTTGTCTAGTTAGCTCTGCTTCAGTGTAGAAATACTGCCAAAGCCTGTATTCTTTCCACTTTGAGAGTACATTTAAAATTGACTACATTTGAGACCTGGCTTCCATCAGATATGCTATGAATCCAGATTGATTTTATTAGAAGCTTCCCATATATTAAAGCAAACAACCTAAGCTTTTCCCATATGACTAATGCCCCTAAGTTCATCTCTGGAAATAAACTAGAATCTTTGTCCCAAAGAGTTAGCAAAGTCCCAGGAATACTGGAGAACTGAAAATGAGGTCTACTCCTTATTAAGAAAACATCCCGGCAGCCACACCTCTGTGCAGTGACGGTCGTGGTGGGTGCTGGTAATGGTGCATGGACGATGGAGCCCAGCTTGGGAGCTGTCTGCTTGACTCTTGGAAAATAAGAACTTCCTTCCTGTAAACAAATTAAACTGTGGAAGAGAACTGCAGTTAATGATACTTTCAGGAGGAGACAGGTCCCTGACAATGTTTTCTTTGGCAACAGAACTAGCCTGGCACCTGGAGATGAAGCTGGTCCATGTTCACTGCAGCCTGTGGTCCAGTCCTATAACAGTGGGCTGTGAAACCCACCCACGTTGTTTCAAAGCCCCACTCAAGTGTCCCTTCTTCAGGCCCCTCAGGTCTATTCTCTCTGCTCAGATCCTTGATAGTTTTCCACCATTCATGACACACCACAAGCCATTAAATAAGAGATGTGTTATGTAGGTACTGGTTATTATGAATATACAGAAAGATAGTATTTATATTCAAGTGACAAATGACTACAGTCCCTAACCCTTGGGCCATGGCCCAGTATTGGCCCATGGCCTGTTAGGAACTGGGCTGTGGCATCACTGCCTGAGCTCCCCCCTCCACCCCAACCCCTTACCCCTCATCCCCCATCCATGGAAAAATTGTCTTCCATGAAACTTAGGAACCAGGGCAGCACAGCAGGAGATGAGCAGTGGGCCAGCAAGCGAAGCTTCGAAGTTTCAAAGCTTCGTCTGTATTTACAGCCGCTCCCCATGACTCACGTCACCACCTGAGCTCCACCTTCCCGCCCCCTGCCCAATCCCCCATCCATGGAAAAACCATCTTCCATGAAACCGATCCCTGGTGCCAAAAAGGTTGGGGACTGCTGACAAATGAGACAGCATTTGAAACATAAGCAAGCCATGTTTCTATTTTTAATGCTTAATCAGTAACTTGAGAAAGCCACAGTGCTATTAGTGCTGATATGTTTGGACTACAACATCCAGTACAATTGCTATTATCTTTTTCCAAAGTGTCCAAGCTTTTGCATTTGGTGTCATGATTTCACCATCGAGAAGGAAAAAGAAAACGTAAGGGAAAGTCACCACTATTCATTAAGGAAATTAATGAGTTACAGAACTCGTTTGCAATATTTACTCCGAAATAAGATATCTTAGGTCCTCAGAGTTGGCATGTCTAGATCATGGCTGGTTTGGCCCATTCTATAACGTTGTAAAACATTCTGACCATGTGCAGTAAAACAAGAATGTCTTGTACCATCTCCCCCTCCCATTTAAGCAAACGGTGGGAACTGGAATTTGTGATGCAGACTTTCCGATACTTGACCAGTGCTTGTTGCTTAGAGAGACATCTAAGGGCTTCTGGTTCAAAACAGCAGATCAGGCGCAGAGTTGGCTTCTCTTGTTATTTGAGAACTCATTGAAATTAAGATGAAAGAAAAAGGGATAGAGGAGGAGTTGTAAGGGGAGGGAAAATCACAAATGAGAGATTTCAACACATTTCTGGAAGATGGAAAGCTGATAGCAGAGTTGGCAGATGAAACAGGGAGACATTGCAGCCTACAGTATGATGTCGGGGCTGGAGGGGAAAGCGGGCCAGCCTGCTGCTGGATGAGGTCGCAGGTATGAAAGGAGGGGGGAGCGAGGAGTGGGCAGCCAGCCCCGGGGACTGACTGAAGGTCTTTATGTGGGACAAGGGCATTATCCCCCACCCCACCCCGCTCGTGTTTAAGAAAAAAGGCCCAGGAACTGACGTGGTTTTACTGTGCTGCTGTGTACATAAGACTCTTTTGGCTGGGTGCGGTGGCTCACGCCTCTAATCCTAGTACTCTGGGAGGCCGAGGTGGGAGGATTGCTTGAGGTCAGGAGTTCGAGACCAGCCTGAGCAAGAGCGAGACCCTGTGTCTACTAAAAAATAGAAAGAAATTACCTGGACAACTAAAAATATATATAGAAAAAAAATTAGCCGGTTTTAGCCGGGCATGGTGGCACATGCCTGTAGTCCCAGCGACTTGGGAGGCTGAGGCAGAAGGATTGCTTGAGCCCAGGAGTTTGAGGTTGCTGTGAGCTAGGCTGACGCCGTGGCACTCTAGCCAGGGTAACAGAGTGAGATTCTGTCTCAAAAAAAAAAAAAAAAAAAAGGACTTTTCCTACTGGGCTCTATCCGGAGTAGGAATTTGACCACCTGTGTCGGGTGGGGCAGAATTGGATCAGCTGAGAAGGCAGGAAGCTGGCCACCCAATCACTGGGCTACTAGAGGGTCAGGCGCCCACCCTTGGCCCTCCAGGTAGGATAAGGCGTTGCATGGAAGGGCTGTTCCTTCTCCAGGACACAGCAATAGAAAATGTCTCTGGACAGGGCAGGCACCGTGACTGTCCATGCAGTACCCACGGTTGCTGGCCTCAGTGAATGTGAGCTCCCTTCTCCTTGCAGATCTGCTGCACAAAGATGAGCTGTAAGCTGACCCACTTTGCCGTGAACCCCCAGGTTTGAGCAGAGATTTGGAGGCCACTCAAAACACATTCAGACTCTAGGCTTTGTTAGGGTAATTTATCACCCTGAGGAAATTGTGCAGGGAGAAGGAAGAGGGGAGATGCAGGGAGGAGGAATTGAGCCTGTGCAAATTTGGTTATTAACACATAATGTTTCTCATAGAGGTTAGCCTTTGCAATACCACTGGCTAAAAGGAATGTGCAACAAACACAAAAAGTCCCAGTTTAAGCTCAAACACCCCCACCATGGATAGCAACTCCTCTCACGTGGAAACTGCCTTGTTTGGATGGTCACTTTTACACACAACCAGCCCGTGGGCCACGAGAGCTGGGAAGATGCTTAAATTCCTATTTCTCATCAGAGATTTGAGGATTAATTAGTTAATTAATCAGCTAAAAGGAATAGAGGTCTCCAGTTAAAGCTCAGGTTAAATATTAAAAGAGTTTGGCTCTTTAATTTGTAGCTCTTTAACTTGCCAAGTGGAGTTGAAGTCCCAGGCTGCTCCCAGGGATTACTGATTAATGCCTGCGTGTTTTTTGCACAAGTCTGGAAGGCTGGAAGGCTCTCCTGTCCTCGGGAATGCAAGCAACCTGCACCCAGGAAAAGTCACTAACACTTTCTGAAAGGCTGCCAGGCACTGCCTGTCCCTTTACAGAGCTTGGCTCGTTAAATGAGCTCATGACAACTTTATAAGATATTGTCTTCCTCCATTTTATGGATGGCAAAACTGAGGCTCTGCAGAGTTGGGCGCTTGCCTAAGGTCTCGAAGCTAGTAAGTAGCAGAGCTGGGGCTGAAACCTGAGTCTGTCTGATCCCCATGGCCTTTCATTTTATTAGCTATAACCAAATGAATGGGAAACATAGCAGAATATGAATCTTAATTCTGAGTATAAGAAACTACTACTGGTACCCAGGGCCAACACATACATAGGGTGACTAACAGTTTCTGTTTGCCCAGGACTGAGGATATCCCCATGTCATGGGACTTTCAACCAGATGACTTGAGTTAGTCACCCTACATGTAGGGTTGTACAGGTTGTTCACTGAACAAGAATCCCTGACCAAGGAGAAAATAGAGGCTGCAAGCTAGCCATGCTCCACTCACCAAGCTGTCCCCCCATCCCCTGTGCAGCAGGGCTGCATTCCCCTAGAGGGATGTATGGTATGTAGGCTGGCTAAGGCCTCACTAGTTCCTCTGACCCTGTTAACCTAGAAGTTTGAGTAGTTCGGTGATTAGGGTAATGGCTTAATTTTAAACCAACCTTTTATTCTCTCTTGTCAGGGAATTTCTCCCATTCCCTCCCTACCCCACCCCCACACACGATTAAAACACGCATTCCTAATCACGTTCTTATGAACTGTTCCAGTCACAGATGGGAAATGAAGCTGGAGAAACAGGATGGATCCTGAGTGCCGCATCTGATAGTCCTGAACACTGTTCTCCAAGTAGTCTTTGAAAACTGCAAACCTACGCTATTCTTCAGGGACTCTAAGTGGTCAAATTTGCACTTGATTCAATGAACCACATAGAGTCCCTGGAGAATAACACAGGTTTGCAGTTTTCAGAGACTACCCTTCTCTACGTCACTGCAGGGTTTAACACAAGTACGTTTCATAGTGGAGTTCAATCTTAAATATATTCTTAGAAATTAAGGTTTCAAAAATTGTGATTACAATTTTCTTGGTAAAAGTTACTTTAACAGTAGTCACATAAAATCTCTCTAAGTCATAAAGGAAGCAAATTTATTTTTCTACATGTTTTAGAAAGTTAACATTTCTAGCTGATTGTCTTGGACTTTCTCTGCCAGCACACGGTGCTGTGTAGCTTTGTGGCTAGTAAACCCACACAGCCCCAGACAATGCCCTTCATGGCCCAGCAGAGCTGAAAGTCTGTCACTTGGCAAAACAGGGTGTCACTGAGAAGCAGACAGGCCACTGAAGGCAGAGGGAATAAAGAAAGGGGGCTCTACCCAGGGAGAAGGTGAGTTACCCCTGGGTCTGAAACTGCCATCCAGACACACAGATCTGACCTCTTTCCCGTCTTGAGAGCCTTGTTTTTTCACTCATAATTTGATCACTGTGTTAATATTATAAATAAAAATAATCATGATGCCATATTAACCTTACCGCTTCGGTAGACATTTCTTCCTTTTCTATAAGTATGGTGTGTGTTATGGACTGAAGGTTGGTGTTCCCCAAAATCAGTGTGTTGAAATTCTAACCCCCAGTGTGATGGTACTAACCTCCAGTACTGATGGGCCTTTGGGAAGTAATTAGATCATGAAGGTGGAGGCCTTGTGAATGAGATTAGTGTCCTTTTAAGAAGGGACATGAGAGCTTGCCCTCTCTCTGCAATCCACATGATGTGTGGACACAGCAAGAAGAAGGCTGCCTGCAAACCAAGAAGAGATCCCTTACCAGGGATTTGTTGGCATCTTGATCTGGGACTTCCCAGCCTCCAGAATTGTAAGAAATAAATGTTTGTTTAAGTCATCCAGTCTGTGGTATTCTGTTACAGCAACCTGAGCTCAGACAGTGTGTTTAAGAGAATGGGAATAGGGAATACTTAGACATGAAAATGGAGTGGTAAGTTCAGGAGTCAGCAATCTATAGCCAGCAAGCCAAATTCAGGTTTCTTTTTTAGCATCTGGGTCTCGCTCTGTTGTCCAGGCTGGAGTACAGTGGTGTGATCATAGCTTCCTGCAGCCTTGAACTCCTGGTCCCAAGCAATCCTCCTGTCTCAGCCTCCCAAGCAGCAGGACTACAAGTACCTGGGACTATAGGCATGTGCCTCCATGCCCAACTAATTTTTTATTTTATTTTTCTATTTAGAGACAGGGTCTCGCTATGTTGCCCAGGCTGGTCTTGAACTCCTGGCTTCAAGCAGTCCTCCTAACCTCAGCCTCCGGAATTGTTGGGATTACAGGCGTGAGCCACCATGCCTGGCTGTTTTTGTAAATACAAGTTTTATTGGAACACAACCACACACCCATTTGTTGTCTCTGGCTGACTTTGCATCGCTATGGCAGAGAAATATTTACTATCTGGCTCTTTACAGAAAAAGTTTGCCAATCCCTGGTTCAGTTGATAGTCCTCTGGGTTTCACCCATTAATCCCAGGTGATAAATACTTTATTCATGAAAGAAAAGGAAGTTAATATTAACCACCTAAGATTTTTAGTAACTTATTTCTGCCTTCATACCTAACTTAGCATTCTCACCTGGGGCCCCAGGCAAGATTGTTGAGCTATAAAACCCAAAGTAAAAAGGTTCTTATAAATAAAGCAGCCTTCCTAATGTTTAAATGCCTCCTTTTGTAAGAACCAGAAACTAGATCTGAAAGTCATCTTTCTTTCTGGTTCTCCTATATTTCTTTTTTCCTTACAGGTAAAATGTTAAAGGCATTTCCCTCCCCTTGTTCTTTCTCTTCCTCAAACACAAATAAAAGGATAAAATCTTTTAGATTTCCAGTTCTGCAAGCATCGATCGACCCTACAGGGTGTCCCAAAAGTCGTTATACATAGGGAAAATGGGAAATTGTAGCTAAATATACCTTTATTTACAAAATATTCACTATAAAATTTTTCAAAATTTTTCCTTTGTATGGATACTTTTGAGATACCCTGTAGAAATCTATTAAAAGTTATTTTTAATCCACTCAAGAATGCTTACCCAAATATGTTTTGATTGCTTAAACTGAAAGTAAACCTACACCAAAATGAAATTATCAGAAAAGAAACAATCTGTTTGAGCAAGTATACACCCCATATATTCAATTTAATTCAACTCCTCAAACATTTTTAAAGACCTCCCATGTGATAAACATGGGGAGCGTAGACGTGAATAATCCGTAATCCCCACCCTCGAGGTGCTTGGGGCCAGTGGGAGAGACAAGTATGATAAACAGTTAAAATAACGGGAGGAATGTCAGGTACAAAATACAGAGGAAGGAGAATTAGCAGGAGTTAATGACGCCGGACAGGCTGATGAAAGGTCACGGAGAAAACACCAGAGCTGAGTTCTAAAAGAAAAGCAGAATTAGGGCCGGGCGCGGTGGCTCACGCCTGTAATCCTAGCACTCTGGGAGGCCGAGGCGGGCGGATCGTTTGAGCTCAGGAGTTCGAGACCAGCCTGAGCAAGAGCGAGACCCCGTCTCTACTAAAAAATAGAAAGAAATTATATGGACAGCTAAAAATATATATATAGAAAAAATTAGCCGGGCATGGTGGTGCATGCCTGTAGTCCCAGCTACTCGGGAGGCTGAGGCAGAAGGATCACTTAAGCCCAGGAGTTTGAGGTTGCTGTGAGCTAGGCTGACGCCACAGCACGCACTCTAGCGGGGCAACAGAGTGAGACTCTGTCTTAAAAAAAAAAAAAAAAAGAAAAGCAGAATTAGGAGAGTCTCCAAGCAGAGAAAAAAGAGCAGCTGAGGCTGAGATATGAGGACAAGGGACCTTCAGGGAGCTGGGTGGGCCCTGATGAGGGCAGAGGAACAAGAGATGGTGCTATTTTCCAAATGCCCCCATGTGGATTTAGCTTACTGCCTAGAGTGAGGAGAAGAGTTATCTGATCTCTAAAAAGAATCCTGCATTTTGAAGGAAATGAAATCCCATAGTGAAGAAGGCCCCCCTCCCCCACTACATGCCATTCCGCACTGGGAGCATGTGGCCCTGTGTGTTATCATGGCACTGTGCGCACACAGCAAACACACGTGGTGGTGGAGTCGGCAGTGGAAGGAACCCTGGACAACACGTGCTCCGGGAACAGAGTTCCAAAGAAGGAAAAGTGACTTGTCCAAGGTCATGTGGCAAGTATTTCAGAGCTACCCCTTATTGAGGGCTACGGTGTTTTAGGCACCCTAAGAGGTTATGAAGTTCCCCTTGGCAGCAGTATGGGGTAGACTCTGTGGTCCCCCATTTGATAGAGGGGGGCACTGAGGCTCAGAGAGCCAAAGACACTTGCTGACAGTCACACAGCTAATCTGTGGTGCAGCCTCACGTGGTTTCGCTCCTGAGCCCATGCTCTCCTGACATCTTCCTCAACCTGAGGCCCGGATCCTGGCCCCCATCTGGGGCCTCCATCACCAACGAGTCACTGCAACTAGCAGACCAGCAGACAGTTGCACAAATGGCTTTGGTGGCACTTGTAAAGCCTGTGCCTCTGTCCTCAGAGTACACTCTCTCCCAGATCAGCCTCTTCCACTCCCTAAAAAGATCACAGTCTTGCAGTTTGTAAACCTGGCACCCACATGCCTACTTCTAGCAGCCTCTTCATGCAGGAGAGGTTTTTGTTTCTTTGTTTTTTGAGACAGAGTCCTGCTCTGTCGCCCTGGGTAGAGTGCAGTGGCATCATAGCTCACTGCAACCTCAAACTCCTGGGCCTAAGCCATCCTCGCACCTTGGCCTCCCAGAGTGCTAGGATTACAGGTATAAGCCACCGCACCTGGCTTGCAGGAGAGGTTTATTTGAATTTGTGTGGCACCTGAACCATTATTACATCAGACACTCTCCTGCATCTCTAAGTCTAAATAAAATCTGAACACCTCCTGCTCTTATAGCAAGCTCTGGTTGCCATGGTAACCGGCCTTCAGGCTCTTCCTGACTCCAGCAGTCCAAGTAACAACACTCAGGTCTTAGCTGCAAAGCTCCGCACACAGCAGGGCGTCTCTTGCCTCTAGGTAGCTGCATGTTTCAGAACACTGGACGGGGTGAGGAGGGCGTTGAGTAAGTTACTTCCCTTGATCTGATCTTCCTCTGATTAGCCTTTTTAGCTCCGTCACATGCGATTGATTGAGCACTAGCTACATGTGAGGCTAAGCTTGGGGATGGGGATACATTGAGCACACGGAGATAGAACCAAAAGTCTAGGGGACTCCCAGCCTGTAATTCTGCAAATGCTTGTCGGGCCCTGCTATGTCGGGCATTGTGCTAAGCACCGGGGGAAGTGAATCGGACATAGACCCATCCTGCCCTCCAACAGCGGTAACCGACTGGGGAGACAAAAGGGTGAACAAGTGACTACAGCCCAGTGGGATAAAGCTGGTGGAGGTTGTGTACAAAGTCCTCGGGGCACCAAGGTAGACTTCCTGGAAGAGGTAGCTTTTCAACTGCATCTAGGTAGGAGTTCCCCAGACAGAGACCAGGGAGAAGGGCATCTCAAAGTCGTGGAGCTCTGAAGAGCAAGTGCAGCCCAGCAAGCCTGGTGGGGAGGGCATGGGGTGCGGTAGGAGAGTGGGTGGGTCCAGATCAGAGGCACCTTGAACTCCATGCTGGGTAGGCTGGGCCTTCCCCTGAGGACTGTGGGGAGGAGAATGGAAAATGGAGTGGAGAGGACAAAACCGAAGGCCCAAAGCCCAGCTGGGAGGTTGTGACCACGGTCCAGGTGAGGTGGGGTCTCTCCTCTCAAGCCACAGTGTTCTTCAGCCTCAGGAGCAACTGCAGCGCCAACGAGTTGATCCTGGAGGAGCTCAGGAGGGCCACCCCTTTCCTCGGCCATCTGTGCTCGGCCAGGGGAGCACGCATCGCAACGGGGCTCTTTTGCTGCCTCCCAGACTCAGCTCTGTGGATTAGAAGTGGTGACCAGTGATTGGCAGTCTCCGAGCCTCAGAGCTGCAGTGAGTTGGGAACCAGGTCAGTGGCCAAGGCCAGGGCCAGGGCCCTGGGCTCAGGCTGCTCTTGTCTTGGAGCAGCTGGCTCCCTGAGGGGGCAGGAGCCCCACTGAGCCAGGCACCTGCCAGATCTGGGCAAGTTCTTCTAAGCAGTGGCCAAAGGAAAGGAGAGGGAGGTGCCAGGCAGTCACCTCAGGAAGATGGGGGAACCATCACAGAGCGGGGAGATGAAGGAGACAGGACAAGGAAACATAGGTGGGATCCTGGGCCAGAAACATGACTGCAGAGGAAAGCAGGGAGTCCGAACCAGGCCTGCAGTCGTGCCAATGTGAATTCCTTATTTTCGATCATTGCACTGTGGTCATGCGAGATGTTCACAGTAAGGGAAGGGGGTGGGATGTGGAACCTGCACTGTCCTTGCACCTCTTCCCTATGATTATTTCAACGTGAAGTTTTAAAATCATGTGGTTTTCTTCATGAAAATAAAAGGAGGTCCTGGCTCTCATATCCTAGTGCACTGTCAATAATCTTGTTGTGTCACCTTGTTTCTTTGTCCCTCCCAATTTCCCACTAGGTGTAGAGTCACCTAGACCACTGGACACAGGGCCACGGAGGTCATGGGGAGACCGCTCCTGTCTCTCACAGCCACTCTCACGCCACTAGCAAATCCCTTGGCTCTGCCTTGAGGTTGCATCTCATCTCTCTAATGCAGTCCTTGCGCTCCCACCCGGACCCAGCGGCAACCTGATCTCCACTCAGCAGCCGGAGCTAAAGTGGAGGTCTGATTATGGCCCTTCCTCACTGACAAGCTAGCGACTGGTCCCCACTGCCTTCAAGGTAAGAGTCAAAGTCCTTAAAATGGCCTCCAAGAGCCTCTCAGGTGGGCCTCCCGTTTCTTCTCTGATCTCGGCCCTCCTTGTTCCTCTCCTGCCTCCCTGAGCTCCTGGCCCTTGCTCAGCCATGCCCAGCCCGGGCGCGCCTCCCGGCCCCGGCACGGACCGTGTCTGCACACCCCAGGGAGCAGCTCACATCCGTTTGTGACACCTCACCTCCACTGGTCTCTCTGCACGGAGTCCTACATTAAATGGAAACGCCCTCCTGTACTCCAGACCCCCTTTGTTTTGCTCTATTTTCTTTCCGTAGACCTTTTCCCTTCTAATGTACAGTTCAGCAGACTTACTGACCACATTTATTGATTACTCTTGTGTTTACAGCGCCTGGCCCTCGGGAACTATTTGTTGTCTCAGTGAACATTGTGAGAGACGGATATGTGAGAGCCACTCTCTCTCCAGGACTGAGCTGAGCAAATAGTCCTCAGCACTGCTCTTCCGTAGGTTTTTTCCTTCTAGAGCAGATATACGTCTAGCCACATGCACGCCCTCCATCCGGCGCAGTGGTGGGGTCTGTTCCCACGTGCTAGCTTTATGGAGCAGTGGTGCTTTGCAAACGGAGCTGCTCAGACTTGAGTCTGGTCTCCACCATCTGTGGAGCTTTGGACAGACTATTTAATCTCACTGTGCCTCAGTTTCCTCATCTTTCAAATGGGGATCAATACTACCCACCTGTGTTATTGTGCAAAGTGAATAAAATTAAATGTGATCATGCATGTCAATCAGTACAGTGTCTAGCACACAAAGCGCTCAAAAAGTGTGCACTAAAAATGCATTTGGAAAGATGACTACTTAAAACGCAAAAGACATTTTCCCAGAAAATCAATGGGAAAAACTACTCCCGCAAGTTTGTGAGAAAAGTTTGGTACTGAACTTAGAACATGTAATTAGCTAAAGGTATCAACTCAGAGGACATTTCTGAGGACCCTGTTCCAATGACAGGTGGGACTTCTTTAAGCATGGCACAACTTCATTGTACCTTCTGGCTCTGGACACATTGATGGAATTGGAGATCAGAGGTGCTCTGAGCTCAAAAGACAGAGATGATGCATTCTAAACGGCACTCTATGGGTGAGCGAGCTGAAGAGGCTATAAACACTCCCCTGGGTCACAGGACTGGGGGCGCCACCTACCACCTGCTTCCTCGGGGACCGGTGTGAGGACTGGTCCCAGATCCATTCTCTCTTTTTTTTTTTTTTTAAATCTGTGCCCAGCCTGGAGGGCAGTGACATGATCACATGATCACAGCTCACTGCAGCTTTGAACTACTGGGCTCAAATGATCCTTCTGCTTCAGCCTCTTGAGTAGCTGGGACGACAGCAGCACGCCACCATGCCCTGCTAATTTTTTGTAGAGAGAGGATCGTGCTGTGTTGTCCAGGCTGGTCTCCTGGCTTCAAGCGATCCTCCTGCCTCAGCCTCCCAAAGTGCATGATGTTTTTGATGCTCAACTGGCTGTATCAATAACTGAGGTGGAATAAAAAAAGTCTCCTCTGCAGTAAAAATGTGTCTGTTGTCTTGTATATAAGGAACAACTGTGTCACTGCCCTCAGCCTCCAAACATGGGCGCAAGCTCCCTGCCCCGGCTTCCCTGCCTCCTGGTGGCGTCCCCGTCGCGGTTTCTCCCGAGCGGGGGAGCTCGGCGCGCCCGGGCGGGTGTGAGCAACCGTGGGGCCGCGGGCGCCCCCTGGCGGCCCTCGCTGGCACATCCTCCAGGCCCGCCATTCGCTCGGGCCAAGTCAGGGGCTCCGGGAGCTGCCACCTGCCCGCAGGTTGGGGGGCGAGAGTGGCTGTGGGACTCGACGGAGCCGTGTGGAAAGGGCGCTATTTGATTTGGGTCGTCTGTGTGTTGGAGAAGGGGAGGGCTGAGGAGACTCATCGTCCCACTCCCCTCCCCGGCAGCATCACTGGCAGGTTTCTTCAACGGCTCTTCACTAAATTCAATATTTATCATGTCCTACCGTGTGCAAGGCACTGCGCTCAGGGCTGTAGGAAATTCGAGATTATTAAGATCTTTCTGTCTAGCCCCAAAGACTCAAACAGCACGCTGTGCCATTCAACCTGCGGAGCACCTACCACGCGCCAAGGATTGTGCTCTGCAAATGTTTAAAGAGAGTAATTGTTAACCTCAAGTGAAGGACACAATCACTTAGCAAACATTGACACAGGGCGTGTGCTCAGTAAGGGTTAGCTGTCATCGTCTTTACCTACCGCTGGGCAGGGAGAAATGGACTCACTGAGTGTCCCAGAGTGGGAGATGGGGCTTTTGGTGGGATAAAGGAGATTTTAAATATATATAAATATATCTATACAAAACATATAGATATATGTATAATATATATGCACACTTTGGTTCAAATGCTTTCTTCTCTCCTAATGCATCCATGGCACTGGAAAAATGGCTTGGGTGGTTCCCCCTTTTCCCTGAAAGACCTGCAAGCCCGGGCTGGGCTCCTGGTGGCGGAGGCTGGAGGGGCAAGTGGCCCTCCTTGGCCTTCTTTTCCAATGTCCTCCCGCAGCTGGAGAGGACAAGCCAGAGGGTGAAGTCCAGATGGGCCTGGGAGTCCGGGAGAGGGGCTCCCTGTTCCAATTTTAGACTAAGTCCCGTGCAGTTACACAGGCTTCTTTGCTGCAGGACTTCTCAGGGTGTTCACTGTGCCAATGAGGCCTCCAGGGGGGAGATGAGATGAGTAGGTAACGTTTCCCAGAGGAAGCAATCGGTCAGTCACCTTGCATTGGGTTCCTAAGCAATTTTGCTTCCCCAGTGCTGGGTGTAGCCCACGGCCTGAAGCCAAGACCATTGTTCTTGCTCATTGCTAGGAAGCTGGTGACCTAATCTGAGGTTTTCAAACTTGACACCATATCTGGGGTTCTTCAGACAGAGGGAAGACAGAGAGCAGGTCAGCTGTGCTTGCTGAGCTCCCAGCATTAGTGAAACCGAGTCAGAGAAAGGAGCAAGAGACAGGACACCTGCTGGTGCCTGTTGTGATCAGAGCCAGCAAAGACCATAGAATGAATCAATCCAGTCACCAAACACTGAGCATCAAGGCTAGGCCCTGAGGACACAGAGGCCAGCAAGACCCAAGGATCTCCTGGTCTTGGGGGCGGCACACCCACAAGCAGAGGCTCAGATGCCATGAATGGGGTGTCCTGGGAGCACCGTGCAGGATAAGGGGTGGCTTGCTTCAGTGGTATCAGGGCTCTGGGATGCCCGCAACTCCCACTTACTGAAGCAGTAAAACAATTCATGAGAAGAAAACTGGAATTGATGGGAAAACTGCAGAGCCTGACTCAGAAAACAAACAGGAAGTAAGGCAGGCTGGGCAGCAGAGAACACAACCAAGGTTATGCCTCGGAACCACCTGCTCAGGACCCAGGGCTGCCACTGCTGCCACTGCACACTCTTCACACAAGAGTATCTCTGAGAGCCCCTGGAACTTGGGAACCCTCCCTAGAGAGGCAAAGTACCAGGCGAGAGCGTGCATTCACCTGAACCTAGGTCAGCCTCAGTCATGAGCTCTACTCACTGCGAGTGGGACTAGCTCTTCGTTGGTCTCCAGGGGGAGGTGGGGCTGCGTTTGAATGCTGGGAGCCAGATCCTGACAAAAGTCCATTAAAGGGCAAGTTGTTGTTTGAAAGAGGATTAGAGGTGGCTCCCCAAGGAGATGCCTGAGATGTGTGTTCAGGAACGGGCAGGACTCAGGCGACCAAGGGGAAGGCGTGAGAAAGGCTCCCAGGCCAGACCCATGTGGTGGCGAATGCCTGTAGTTCCAGCTCCTTGGGAGGCTGAGGCAGGAGGATCGCTTGAGCCCAGGAGTTTGAGGCTGCAGTGAGCTATGATGACGCCACGGCACTCCAGCCTGGGCAACAGAAGTGAGACTCTGTCTCCAAAAAAAAAGAAAAAGTATCTTTCCTAATTAATCCAGCTTCTTTCCATCCAGCATTCCATTTTCCACTCTATGCTCCCAAGGCCCATCCTTAGTGCTCCTCTCGCCCTGCACTGGCAGCGAATGGCCTGAAATGGAGCCTCCCCGATAACGCTTGCATCCGTTGCCCATTCCTGGCAAGAGAATAGAAAATGTCCCTCTCCAGACCTCTGGGGACAAGGAGGACAGGTGGGGAGTTGGTCTGAGAATGGGGGTGGGTGGTCCCCAAGTAAATGGGAGGAGTCGCTAACTACAGAAAGGGGGGCACGCTGGGCAGGCAAGAACAAGAGATGGCCATGATGTTAAAAAATCGAAAAGGAGAGAAATACATCTAAACTCCATCAGTGCTATTCCCGCTCCATGAGAACAGGGATGATTTCGCTCTGTTTCTCTAGTTTTCCTCACTCTCCACCATGAGTACGTGCTAGTTTTATCAGGGGAAACAGTGATACATTTATCTCAAAAATTTAAGAGGTCTAAGCTTCTCTGTGGTACTAAATAATTGTTTTTATATGTGTTTCTTTTGTCTTTCCAGTGGACTGCAAACTCCTTGTGAACAAGAGCTCCATCCCACTGTTTCTGCGCCCCAGTCCCCCATGAATGCCTACCACGTGCCAGGAGTCATGCTAGCTGCCTGGTGCACCAGTGAGTAACACAGATAAAAACACCCACCTCTCATTGCAGGAGGACCCAGAACTGTGAAAAAGTGAGGAAGAAAATGGGATGGCGCATTGGAAGGTGATTCGTGAGAGAGAGAGACAGCGAGGGGCAGGCAACTGGGGAGCTCGGGGTGGGTGTTGATGGTGGCATTTTATGCGAGCCCAGCGAGGCCTCACTGGGAAGGTGACTCTGGGCAAAGAAATGAAGGGGGTGAAGAATGGGTGTCGCAGGCAGAGGGGACCACAGGTCAGAGGAGCCCCTGAGGTGGCAGTGTGTCTCGAGTGTCCCGGGAGCAGCAAGGCCATTGCAGCTGGAGGGGTGGGCATGGGGAAGGCACTGGGAGAGGGGATGGGGGCAGGTCACAGGGTGCCTTGTGGACTTGGACTTCTGCTCTGAGGGAGACCACAGGGACGTCTGGGCACCTTAGGACCTGCTCTTCCCACCGCACCGTCTGTCCCTCCGCTTCCTGGAATGCTGTCTTGCCACTTGGGGTTATGCCAACCCGCCCTAAGTGTGATTATTCAGGTTTTTAAAAATGTGCAGCTGCCAGGCCAGTGTCTAACCTCACTAATCTCTCCAGTACTGCCGTCCTGGGCCACGGGCCAAGCTGATAAGCCTCTTGGGCTGCCTATCAGGTGCAGTCAGAGAGAAGGGCGACACCTCCCCAGGGCCCCCCAGGGCTTGTCGGGTCACACCATGGGGCTTTGCATGGTGGGTAAAGGAGGGCCTTGGAAAACCCCGGAGCAAAGCTCACAATCATCACACTAGCCACCATGCACGGAGGGTTGCGATATGCCAGGCGCGGTGCTAGTATCTGCCATGAATTCTCTCATCTAAGCCCCATGACGTACTATTGAAGTATCAGTAGCCTGTTTTACAGAGGAGGGAGGTGAGCTCAATGAGTTGAGATAGCCTGCGGTTATACAGCCAGGTGTGGCAGACGCGGGAATCAGCCTAGGTCTGTCTGACTCCAGAGGCACTAAAATTAAGACCCCCTGTTACCATGTCCCACCACAAATGAATCTCTGGTCTCTTGCCAAACTTTTTCAACCTTTTTCACCAGGCGGGGTTATGTGATATGCAGCAGATAACAGTATCATTTTTGTTCTAAATTCTACATTGGCAACCTATTAAAAGACCTCTATAAAAGTTTATGCTGGAAATATAAATCAAAACCACAATGGTTGGTATTTTAAAAAAGACAACAGAAAATAACAAGTGAAGGCAAGGATGTGGGGAAATTGGAACCCTTGTGCGCTGTTGGTGGGAATGTAAAATGGTGCACTTGCTGAAATAGGAAATTCTGAAACAAAATAAGCATTGAGTTACCATATGGTCCAGCAGTTCCACTTCTGGGTCTGTACCCCAAAATATTAAACTCAGGGGCACAAACAGGTAATTGTACACCCTTGTTCATAGCAGCATTCTTCACAATAGCCAAAAGGTGGAAACAACCCTAATGTCCATGGATGAACGGACAAACAGAATGCGGTATGTCCACACAATGGAATATTATTCTGCCATAAAAAGGAAGGAAATTATGACACGTTACAACACGAATGAACCGTGAGGACATTATGCCAAGTGAAATAAAACAGTCACAAAAGGACAAATATAATATATGAGTCCACTCACATGAGGTACTTAGAATAGTCAAATTCGTAGAGACAGAAAGCAGAATGGTGTTGCCAGGGGCAGGGTAGAGGGGAACGGGGAGTCATCCTTTAAGGGGTTCTGAGCTTCAGTTTGGGAAGATAAAAAGTTCTGTGCATGGATAGTGGTGATGGTTGCACAATGTACATTAACTTAATGCCAATGAGCTGTACAGTTTAAAATGGCTAAAATGGTAAATTTTGTGTTATATATGTTTATAATTTTTTAAAAAGAAATTAAAAAAAAGTAATGCTAAAAATCACAAAGTTCTAATAAAAGTGTTCTCCTTTCCCTTGTTCCCATGTGATGATTCAGAGCAGTTGAACCCTCAGAATATGAAGTGCAGCCTTCCTCTCCTCTGCTTTCCTCTTGTTCCCCGTGGTGCCAGCCAGGGTCTCACTCTATGCTAGGGTAGGTTGCCTTCAAAGGGGCAGCCCAGGCAATCTTATCCTAGAATCCATGAGGCTCCCCCAAATCTCTGGTCTCACTCACTGCCTGCTCATCTATTGTGTGACTTCGGAAAGCCTCTTTATCTCTTTGGATCTGATATTTTTTTCTTCTATAAAATAAGGGAGTAGGATCAAATGTGAAAACTTAGATCAACTGGGAAATTTTCTAAAATTATAAGTATCCAAAGTCCAGTTAAGAAGGGATAGAAAATTAGGATAAACCAATAAACAGGAAAGAAATGGATTTGGAAATCAAACTTTTTCCCTGAAAAAGATAATAAGGCCTCCAGGTGGGGTGGCTCAAGCCTATAATCCTAGCACTCTGGGAGGCCAAGGCAGGAGGATTGCTTGAGCTCAGGAGTTCAAGACCAGCCTGAGCAAGAGTGAGATCCCATCCCTACAAAAAGTAGAAAAATTATCTGGGTGTCGTGGCTTGCACCTGTAGTCCCAGCTACTCAGGAGGCTGAGGCAGGAGGATCACTTGAGCCCAGGAATTTGAGGTTGCTGTTAGCTACGACGATGCCACTGCATTCTAGCCAGGGCAACAAAATGAGACTCTGTCTTATAAATAAAGAAAGAAAGAATAAAATAAAATAAAATTGCACAGGATATAAAGTACAGGATGTTAGAATAGAAAGGAACAGATAAAACTGATATTTGTTTTTAAGATAGCCTTCAAACTATTAGAATAAATAGTTTCTAAATTCAAGAGCAAATACAAAAATTTAGACACTAGTGATGATGATCATAAATAATACTAGTAAAAGAAGGTATATTATCAAAAATGGCTAAGAATAAATATATCCAATATAGCTGGAAACCATTCACAATTAAGAACTCACATAAAATTAGTAGGAAGAAATGGGCATGACACTAAGATTTAGAAACCATATGATAAAAACTATTAGAAATGGCCTGGACCTTATTTAAGATCTTTGTTTAAAATCTTAAAATAAGAAATAATTTTGTTAGTACCTTTCAAAGCTTTCAAAATGGGAGAGATTTTTATTAGAATTATGTTTTAGCTTGGAGGTCTATTTTATTTTTTATTTTATACGTTTTTTTTTTTGAGACAGGGTCTCACTCTGTTGCCTGGGCTAGAGTGCCATGGCGTCTGCCTAGCTCACAGCAACCTCAAACTCCTGGGCTCAAGCAATCCTTCTTCCTCAGCCTTTCAAGTAGCTGGGACTACAGGCATGTGCCACCATGCCCGGCTAATTAT
>CM052437.1:5667469-5687460 GCA_028533085.1 Varecia variegata
CCTACTTTACATGGAAAACTATCTAGAAAAGCTTAACTCAGAAGCTAATTAATGTATATAATGCTAGGAACAAGAAAGCAGCAGGTATTTACCCTCCTGCTGTTACTACTGCAAACAGACCAAATCAATTTATTTCCACAAATATTTATAAAGTCTCTACCATGTACCAGGGACTATACTATGCACTGGGGCTAAAAAGACAGGGTTAGTCATGAGCCCTGCCAAGGAGCTCACAATCTGGTAAGGCAGATCAATTTTTTAAGGGAAAAAAAATTACAATAAGATCAGTAAGTATATTACGGGAATATAGAGTGTACAGAGAAGGAAGTGATTCATAGCCTGCAAACTTTCTGATTTCAAAAGAAAATTAACACTAAGTTATGCATTAGCCAGAAGAACAAAAGAATGAGAATAAATGTAACAAAAGAGTGTGAGCAAAAATGAGTATGAAGAAAAGTACATAAAACTGAATCTTGGGCCAGGTGTGATGGCTCACGTCTGTAATCCTAGCACTCTGGGAGGCCGAGGGGGGAAGATCACTTGAGCTCAGGAGTTCAAGACCAGCCTGAGCAAGAGCTAGACCCGTCTCTACTAAAAATAGAAAAATTATCGGGGTGTCGTGGTGAGCACCGGTAGGTAGTCCCAGCTATTCAGGAAGCTGAGGCTAGGGGATTGCTTGAGCCCAGGAGTTTGAGGTTGCTATGAGCTATGATGACCCCACTGCAGGGGACAGAGCGAGACTCTGTCTCCAAAAAAAATTAATTAATTACTTAATTAAAAATAAAATAAAAGCGAAGTAACCAAAATTTGGTTGTTTGAAAGACTAATAAAATTGATAACAACTGGTGAATGATCAAAGAAAAAAAGGCATAAGTTACCAATATCAGGTTATTATGAACAACTATACGCCAACAAATTTGAGAATGTATATGAAGTGGACAAATTCCTATAAAAACAAAACATCAAAAAATGTAAATAGACCAATGTCTTTTAAATAAATTGAGTCTATAACTTAAAACCTTTTCACAAAGAAAACTCCAAGTCCAAATGGCTTTCCCAGTGTATTCTTCCAAACTGTTAAGGAAGAAATAACATCAATGTTAAATAAATAACTCAAGAGAATAGAAACAGAGGGAAACTTCCTCATTCATTTTATGCAGCTTGCATATACTTGATAACAAAACCTGACAAAGACAGAACAAAAAATGTATGTTAAAATGCCCAAGGCAATCCCTCTCATGAATATAGATGCAAAAGATGCTAAGCAAAATATTAGCAATCCAAACCCAGCAATCTATAATATAAAAGGTTGGATTTGTTTCAGGAATGCAAAATTGATTTAACATTTCAAAAATCAACCAATGTAATTCACCACATTAACAGAAGACAAAAGAATAAGAAGCATATAATCTTCTCAACAAATGCATAAACACATTTAATAAATTCAATGAAAATTCTTAGCAAATTATAAATAGAAAGAAATTTCTCTAATCTGATAAGGAGTATCTACAGAAAAGCAATAACAAGCATCACACTTAATGATCAAATATTGAAATTTTTCACCTGAGATTGTGCAGGAGGCAAGGATGTTCACTATTCCACTTTATTTCAATATTGTGTTTTGGGTCCTGGCCACACAGTAAAGCCAAAATTAAAAATAAAAATCATTAGAAAGATTGGGTAGGAAGAAGTGAAACTGTCATTCTTCATAAGCACCATGACTATGAATGAAGAAAATAAAAAGGAGCCCACAGATAAACTAAATAACAAATTTATCAAGGTTGCTGGATCTAAGAGCAATAACACACACACAAAAATTAATTTTTATATACCAGTGTATAGAATTAGAAAATGAAAAAAATTAAATGATACTATTTACCAAAATATAAGAAATAAATACCTAGGAAACATTTTTTTTTTTAATGTGCAAGACCTCTACATGGGAAGTTACAAGAAAAATTACTGAAAAAATTTAAAGACAACATAAATAAATGGAGGGCTATGCCATGGCCATGGATTGGAAGACTCAATATCACAAAGATGTTTGTTCTCCTAAAACTGATCCAGCAATTATAATAATGTAATCTGAATCAAAATCCCACTAGGTTATTTTGTTTTAAATTAATAAACTGATTCAAAAATTTAGAAGGGAATTACAAAGTGCCAAAAATAACTAAGACAATCTTTAGTAAAAAGAAAACTATCATACATCAAGATTTATTACAAAACTCCAGGAACTAAGACAGGACAGTACTAGTGCAAGGGTTGATCTACAGACCAATAGAACAGGGTACAAAATCCACAAACAGATCCACAGATATATGGACATTTGCTAAATGGCAAAGGTGACACTGTAGAGCAGTCAGGAAAGAATAATCTTTTAAATAAATGACACTGGGCCATCTGCATAACCACATAAAAAATAATGAATCTTGAACTCTCTCTCTCACCATTTGTAAAAATCAATCCCAGGTGGATTGTAGGTCTAAATGTAAATGGTTAACAAGAGAGCGAATAAAATAGAAGATAAGAGATTAGCTGGGGTAGGTAAAATTCCTTAAGTAGGACACAAAAGATAGCAACCACAAAAAAAAAAAAAAGATTGAGAAATTGGACTACATTAAAATAAAAAAACGTTCATCAAAAGGCATCATTAAAAGAATAAAAAGGCAGTCTACCAATCAGGAGAAGATGTTTGCATGTGTATAACCAGCAAAAGGCTCAGGTCCAAAACATATGAAGCATTCCTAGAGTTGGTAAGAAAAAGACGCCAGTGGAAGAACATGCCAAAGATCTGCATGTCATTTCACAAAGGAAGATGGCCAGTCGCTGGGAGACATGGAAAGGTGCTCAAACTCAGTCATCTTTGAGAATTAAACTACAATGAGATAACACCTCACACCCTCCAAGATGGCTAAGATTAAAAATGAAGGTGGGCCGGCGCAGTGGCTCAGGCCTGTAATCCCAGCACTCTGGAAGGCCGAGGCGGGAGGATGGCTTGAGCTCAGGAGTTTGAGACCAACCTGAGCAAAAGTGAGACCCCATCTCTACTAAAAATAGAAAAAAAAAATAGCCAGGCAACTAAAAATAGAAAACATTAGCCAGGCATGATGGTCCACGCCTGTAGTCCCAGCTATTCAGGAGGCTGAGACAAGAGGATCACTTGATCCCAGGAATTTGAGGTTGCAGTGAGCTATGATCATGCCATCACACTCTAGCCTGGGTGACAGAGGAAGACACTCAAAAAAAAAAAAAAAAAAAAAACAGAACAGAATAAAGGCTGAATTAGTCACCAGTTGGCATGTACTAAAGAATGTTCTTCAGGTAAAATGAAAATGATCCTAGTTACGGAGATGTAAGAAGCTATGAAGATCAATTGGAAGGGAAAATAAGTTATAAATCTAAATGGGTATTGACTGAAAAAGACGGTAATAACAATAATAATGTCTTGTGGTATTTAAAATACTAAAATTAAAACACATGACAATATCATAAAATGGAGTTATTATGTTCTAAGGTCTTTGTATTGTTCAGGAAGTAGTAAAAACACCTATTGCTATAATCCTATAATAAGTCAAGGATGCAGGTTGTAATGTTCAGGTTGTAAAGTCTAGGGTCACTATTAGAAGATTAAAAAGCTGAGGAAGGAAGATTGCTTGAACCCAGGAGTTTGAGGTTGCAGTGAGCTATGATGGCACCACTGCACTATAGCCGGAGTGACAGAGCGAGATTCTGTCTCAAAAAAAAAAAAAAAAAAAAGAATAAAAAAACAGTGTATAACTAAGAAACTGATAGAGGAAAAGAAAACATAATAATAAAGAATACTCAATGTAAAAGAAGACAAAACAACATAGAAGGTGGGATAAATATAAAGCCAAAAGGAAAATAGATCTGAACACAAACATATCAGTAATATCATTAATTATAGTAAATATTTAAAAACTAGATTTTCAATTAAAAGCAAAAGATTGCAAAATTAAAAGCAAAAAAATCTAACTATATGCTGCTTACTAGAGAGACACACTTTAAATATAAGATCACAGAAAGATTAAAGGAAAAGTTCAGAAAAAGATATATCATGGAACACTATTCTTTATTTTGTTTTTTTAAAAAGATGAGCATATATTTAAAAATGTTAACAACTATAAAATCTAATTGGTGGATATAGTGTTAATATCAAACAAAGTGGACAGGAAGTATTGTCAGAAATAAAAAGGGACATTTAAAATGATAAACGGATTGATCCTTCAGGAAGATATATCAGTTTTAAATATGTAAATATCTTATACAAACTTAAACATTTTTGTTTGTTTGTTTTTGTCTTTGTTTTTTGAGAGAGAGTCTCGCTCTGTTGCCCGGGCTAGAGTGTCGTGGCGTCAGCACAGCTCACAGCAACCTCAAACTCCTGGGCTCAAGTGATCCTACTGCCTCAGCCTCCAGAGAAGCTGGGAGTACAGGCATGCACCACCATGCCCAGCTAATTTTTCTATTTTTAGTAGAGATGGGGTCTCACTCTGGCTTAGGCTGGTTTCGAATTGACCTCAAGCGGTCCTCCGGTCTTGGCCTCCCAGAGTGCTAGGATTACAGGCATGAGCCACCTCACCTGGCCAAACCTCAAAATTTATGAAGCAATAAATTTGCTTCAATACCTCTCTCAATAACTGATAGAGTAAGCAAACTTTACTCAACAAAGTTAACATAACTGACAATTATAAAACACACAACTTTTCAGATGTACACAAAATATTTACAAAACAATAACTACATATTGTTCCTGAATACATAATGGATGAAAAATTATAAAAATAAGGCTGAAATAATACACACTACATTCATGGCAGTGTTGCCTTTGGGAAAGATGGAGGTGGAGGTGGGTATAGGGACATAGAATGTGTTTAAGGGACAAAGGGAACTTCATTGTTCCCTGTATGTTTTCTTTCTTTTGTTCATTGAATTTTCAAGTAAATTGAAAATTTTTAATTTTCAAAGATAAAAATGTTAACAATTTGCCGGATGTGGTGGCACCGCACCTCATCTCTAAAAATAAATAAATAAAATGAAATTCTTGGTCTGTCACTTCTAATTTCTTATTTGTTATAGTATATGTAATCCAGTTTGGTTTTTTCTTTTGAAGTAGTTTTACTTTGGCAGTTGGTTTCATATTCCCCCGGGCGAGGGTTACCAGCTGCTCAGGCAGGGCCTGCCCTGGAGAATGGGCCCACCACCTACCATGAGTCACAACCTACCTACTTCTCTGATAAGGAGTCACTTTCACCCTTAGGGAGGAGCCGTGGCTAGAGACCCACTCTCCCCTGACTGTGAGCCTCCTCATAGGATTGTCGTGAGGATTAAGGGAGGTATTTAGTGTAAAGCACTGATGAGCGTGCCGGAATGTTGGAAGCACTAGATAAATATTGGTTGCTATTATTATGATTTATATAACCAATCCCCTGTAACAAACATGTAGGTCATTTCCAATTTTTCACTATTATAAACAATACTGCAATGTATATCTTATTTTTCCTAGTAGTAGAATTACTGGGTCACATGGTGCAAACATTTAAAATTTGGCAAAGAAACTAACATTTCCTTGTTGTCTTAATCCAAACGTATTTGATTACTAGTGACATTGAATATGAACATTTATGTAATGTCCATTTATATTTCTTCTCTGAATTTAGTTATATTTGTCCATTCATTCATTGAGTTATTCATCATTTTCTTATTGATTTATAGAAGCTCTGTATGTTTTGCATGATAACCTTTTTTTCAGTTATGTATGTTGCAGTTATATTTTCCTGGTATTTCATTTATGTCTTTTCTTTTTTAAAAAATTATAAGCTTTATTTTGAAATAGTTTAAGACACACAAGAAGTTACAAAAATAGTACGGAGTTCCTGTGTACCCTTCACCCAGGTTACCTCAATATGTTACACAATCACAGTACATTGTGAAAATCAGGAAATTGACATTGGTATAATATTAACTAAATTATGAACCTTGTTTGGATTTCACCAGTTTCTATATGAACTCGTGTGTATGCGTGTGTGTACATGGTTCTTTGAAATTTTATCACATGTACAGATTTGAATAATCATCACCAAATTGGGATATAGAACTGTTCCATTATCACAAAGAAAATCCCTGTGTGCTCCTTAATAGTCGCATACACCCCCCAGCCCTAACTCCTGACAGCCACTGATCTGGTCTCTAGCACCGACACTTAGAGAATATTATATAGATGGAATCATATAATGTGTAACCCCTTGAGATTTGGCTTTTTTTCAATCAGCATAATGCCCTTGAGATGCATTCAAGTTGTTGAGTGTGTCAATAGTTTGTTCCTCTTCACTGCTGAGTAGTACATATTCCATTGAATGGCTATACCAGTTTTTTTATCCATCCACCTGGTGCAGGACATCTGTTAATTTTGCTTTCTAACTAATTAATTTCTTCCCTTATCCCCCCACCAACTTTGATTGGGTTTACTATCTTCTTTTACTAGTTTCATAAATCAAATTCTTAAATTCTCTTTTGTTTTGAATGTTTTATTTTGGAATAATTTTAGATTTACAGAAAACTTGCAGTTTTACAAAAAGTTCCTGAATACCCTTCATTTAGTTTCCCCAAATGTCTATGTCGTCCATCTGTTAAAAGTAAAAGCTAACATTGGTACGGAGCTACTCCCTACAGACTTTTTTCAGTTTCCACTGGATTTCTCACTACTCTGCTCCAGAATCCAATCCAGAATCCCACACTGCACTTATCATGTTTTTCTTTTATTTTTTTTTTAAACGAAAACATTAATGCCCTTACATTTTCCTTTGATTACAGCTTTGGCCAAATCCCACAGGATTTAATAGATAGTGATCTCATTTTTGCACTTTTCCTAAACATTCTGAAATTTTGGATTTGATTTCCTTTATTACGTTAATGTGGGTTATTTATAATAGAATATTAAAATTTTTCATCTCCATGTGCTTTGATTTTCATTTTGGATTATCTTTTCAGTTCCATTCTCTATTTTGCTTTTATTGCATTGTGGTCAGAAAATGTGGCACGTATTTTATTTTTTAGAAATTAAAAAATACAAGGAATAATATAATTAAAACTACTGTTCCAGCCCTCAGATTTTATAATTGTTAACCTTTTTTTCCAATTTTTTATTTTTTAGGGATGGGGTCTCACTCTGTCTCCAGGAGGTAGTGCAGAGACTCAAGGGACCCTCAGCCTCAGCCTCTGGAGTCCCCGGGATTATAGGTGTGAGCCACCGTGCTGGGCTCAGACCGAGGATTTTAAATAAGCATTACAAACATACTGAAGCCTGTGGATTCTAGATTCCAAGAATTCAAAGCACACAGTTAGGGTTCTAAAATGCTAATCTTTGCAAAGTGGTGGAAATTACATCGCCTACAACGATTTAATTTATGATGAAAAAGTTTAAATGTCAGTTCAAACGTGTGCAAAGGGGCACATCACTTTTCAACACTATTTTAGAGGTTATCTGAGCACAACGAAAACCACCGACCCCAAAGTCTGCGTCGAGCCGGCCGCCTGATTCTCGTGCCCTGATAACGGCCTCTCAATGGCTGCAGCTCTCCAGGCTCCGCCCGGCTGTCCCCTAGGCTTCCTGGTAACTAGTCCCCACCTACTTCCGGGTGAGCTGACGTCAGCTACGTCACTAGCTACAAAACATAAGTGGACCGATGTGACACCTCGACTCCTGTGGCTCATGCTGGTAATCCTAGAGGCCAAAGCGAGAAGATCCCTGGAGATCAGGAGTTCGAGACCAGCCTGAGCAAGACCATCTTTAAGGAACACCCCCCCCCCCCTCGCCTACTGGCTGGGCACAGTGGCTCACGCCTGTAATTCCAGCCCTCTGGGAGGCCAGGAGGGAGGATCTCGAGCTCTAGAGTTTGAGAATAGCCGGAGCTGGAATGAGATCCCTCTACAGAAAAGAAGGGGAAAAAGGAAACGCAGCTGAGTGTTGTGACCAGTGCTGAGGCAGGAGCAGCAGAAGGATCCCTAGAGCCCAGGAGTTGGAGGTTGCAGTGAGCTATGACGACCCTCTTGGCCTAGCATGTCCCAACTACTCCAGAGCCTGAGGCAGGAGGATGGCTTGAGTCCAGGAATGATGCTACTACACTCTACCCAGGGCCACAGAGTACTCTGTCCCAGCTGCTCTGGAGCCTGAGGCAGGAGAATGGGGGGCGGGGGGGCTTGAGTCCAGGAGTTTGAGGCTGTAGTGAGCTTTGATGATGCCACAGTACTCCGTCTCAACAAAAACAAACAAGGCAACAGACCCCCATCTCTACTAAAAATAGAAAAATTAGCCCTGCCTCTTGGCCTACTTGGCATTGGCACAGTGTCCCAGCTACTCAGGAGGGTAAGGCAGGAGGATGGCTTGAGTCCAGGAGTTTGAGGCTGCAGTGAGCTTTGATGATGCCACTGCACTCTATCTCACAAAAACAAACAAGGCAACAGACCCCCATCTCTACTAAAAATAGAAAAATTAGCCCAGCCTCTTGGCCTACTTGGCACGTGTCCCAGCTACTCGGGAGGCTGAGGCAGGAGGATGGCTTGAGTCCAGGAGTTTGAGGTTGCAGTGAACTATGATGACCCTAGTGCACTCTAAAAAAAAAAAAATTGGCTTCCTCTTGACCAGAAAAATGAACCTTGGGCTGTAACTGTGTTCAAATGAACTGTTTGAGTCTTATAAGAAAAAAATATGCTGATGTCTTCTGGAACTTTGTGAGCTTGAATAACTATTATCTTTTGAACTTTTAAACTAATTTCTAATTTTTAAAACGTTTTTGTTTTTGTATTATAGTTTACTCTAATATTTCATCCTTTAATTATTTAAAAATAATTTTTACATTGCTTAGAATTTTATTATATTTCAAACATTTTATTAATCTTTCTTAGATTTTACTTTGTTTAGTTTTACTCTATTTCTTTGTGCCTTAGCTGTAGCCTGATGTTTTGTCTTATTTCATTATTTACTTCATTTTAACTTTTAAAAGTATGTTTATTTTGCTGATCTTTTCTTACATTTAAAAAATGTATTATTTTATGATTTATACACCATATTACACCAAAAAAAAAAAAAAAAGCTTAAGTGGGCTGGAGGCAAGCAGGGCTGCTCCCCAGGCTTGTGGATGTGGCCCAGCTGTGCTGATGGCTTGGTCTATGTCTGAATACAGTAATAATTAAGAATGTAATTTGTTGTCCCTATTAAAACAGTTTCTGAGAGTCTGGATTCTGGAGTGGCTGGGCCGGGGTCTCTCAGAAGGTTGCAGTGAGATGTTGGTCTGGGCCTCAGTCATTGGACAGCTTGACAGGGCAGGAGGATCCCCTTCCAGGATGGCTTCCTCGAATGACTCTCAGGTGGTGCTGGCTGTTAGCAGGAGGCCACCAGGCTTCTCCACAAAACTACTAGTGTGTCTCATGGCATAGTGGCTAGTTTCCCGCAGAGAGACCTTTCATGAGGTCAAGAAGGCAGCTGCAGTATCTTTTATGACTTAGCCTCAGAAGTCACACACCTCTCACATGGTCAATTCCACATTATTGTATTAGTCACTGAGACCAGCCCTGATTCTGTACGGGAGGGGACCACACCGGGGTGTGACAACTCTAAGGAGAGAATCGGTCGGTGGGCATCATCTTGGAGGCTGGGTACCACAGAAGCCAAGATTTCCTCTATTATCAAAACAAGCAGCTTAAAATAGCTCAAGAGATTATAAGTTAGCAAAATATTATCTCCTCGGTGGTATAGAGTTGTGCGGTTGAAAACCCCCAGGATTTGTTATTTGCCAGACCTGGGTTCAAATCCTAGCTATATAATCACCTATGAAGTCTTCTTGCCAATAACTTTTAACCTAATCTAATAAAGGCTTTAGATCTCACTTCCAGTTTACAGTCAATAAAGGCGTTACCAAAACCAGTTAAATGACACTTCGAAGAAACAGGCAATGTATAATGTGGGACATTCTTCAAAAAGTCAGTGTGGTGGGGAAAAAGGTGGAGGAGCTTTACTAATTGGGACCAAAAAGACGCACACCCATAGAGGGGACGAAGCCAGTAAGGCAAAACGGAAACAGTGTTGACTCCTACGGGGTGAGGGGACGCTGTAGAATTTGTCTCTGTGTGGAAACCCTTCTTAATAAAAAGTCAAGGTTGAAACGCTCTAGTTGTGCGGTTTAAGGAGCTGTGTGACCTTGGGCAGTTCCCGCACCTATAAAACACGCTTAAAAATACCAACCTCCCGCGGTTGCGTGGATTAAAAGTGTATCGCCTGATGCAGGCGCACAGTGGCTGTAGGGTCCCGCGGCCCTCACCGCCAACAGGACAATCCCACACCGCATCCGGCGCGCAGGGGCTGCCGAGCGGCTCCCGGAAGAGCCCCCCGCCCGTTTCCCTGGCCGTGAGGAGGAGGCGGAGGGGGAGGAGCGCCCCGAGGGAGCCCGCCTGGCCGGGGCTGGGCGGCCGCAGCGCGGGCAGCGGAAGTAGGCGGGGCGTGAGAAAGCTCTTTCCTGGCCTTCCTGATCGCGTACCTGCCGTGCAGGTGTCAATGTCAAACGTGGCATCTAAGGAAAAAGGAGGGTCTCGGGGCCTGCGCGGCCCCTCGCGGTGGCTGGGCCGCCCTGGGCGCCGCGCCCTCCTGTCCAAGGGCGCAGACGGCCGGCCGGGGAGCGCGCGCCAGGGTGACTCAACTGGGCGCGGGGCGGCAGGACGGCGGCTTCCGCCTGCCTCTTCATACATACTCATCTTTCCAAGTTTTCTACAATGGTTGTGTGTATTTAAGTGCTCAGTAAATAAACTAAAAATGGAGTCATTTCTGGCTGCTTCAGAGTTACAGTGAGTATAACAGGAGCTAAAAATTAGCACATGGTGCCTGAGAGAACAACTAAATGGCCCACTATGGATACTGATTAAGGGAAGTGGGCCTGTAAGCCTAGCACTCTGGGAGGCCGAGGCGGGTGGATCGTTTGAGCTCTGGAGTTCGAAACCAGCCTCAGCAAGAGCGAGACCCCCGTCTCTACTAAAAATAGAAAGAAATTAGCGGGACAAATAAAAATATATAGAAAAAATGAGCCGGGCATGGTGGTGCATGCCTGTAGTCCCAGCTACTCGGGAGGCTGAGGCAGTAGGATCGCTTAAGCCCAGGAGTTTGAGGTTGCTGTGAGCTAGGCTGATGCCACGGCACTCACTCTAGCCCGGGCAACAGAGTGAGACTGTCTCAAAAAAAAAAAAAGAGAAATGGGAATGTGACTTGGGTATTAGAATACCAAGAAATTATGGATAATTTTGTGAGATAGTGGCTTTATCAGCCACAAATTATCAATAAAAAATATCCATTTCCTAGAGATGGATGCTCAAGTATGCAAAGGGTGAAACTGGCAATGTCTGCGAGTTGCTTTAAACAAATGATACTACACCAAAGTTTTAGTTGCTGCTTTGTGTAAGAGATGTGGTCATTGACCTTTGTAACATGACGATGCTTTGAACGCAAGTCTGTAGTACTTTAAGAAATGGCAGAAACAGACCCAGGTGGGGAGGCTACTACCTACCCCAGCCTCTTTAAAGCATCGTATCTAGAAAAGGCTTTGTAAAAAGTCCAGTGTCTCGCTCAGTAACAGCCCTGAGAATGTTGGCAGTTGGTGGAGCTTTCCCAGGTTAATCATTTCTTTACTGGATCTTAACGTTTCTTTCTCTTCACTTATTTCTGGCATTTTGCCCCTTGCAGGGCAAACGTCACTGGCAAATCAGAAAGTCACATACAAAATGAAATGAAAACTTACTAAGTTCCTGTCTCCACCCTGGCCCCAATGGACTTTTCAAACTTCTCTTTAGGCCATTTTTTCTTTCTTTCTTTCTTTTTTATAATGTAAAAATAACCTACTTTCACCCTACACGGACTTTGACTATCTTTAGGCCATTTGATGCCCAATAAGTAGTAAATGAATTTCTAGTTCTTCAATCATTCTCTGAACCTTCTCAGGATTTTTTGCTGAGTTTGCAATTTTTAAAACAAGGCTGACAATAGGGGACAGTGGTATGACAGGAGACAGGATTTCAATGGAAAACTGCACCATGGGTGCTCCCTGTATCATTTAGTTTGAAGGTTTACAAAGGATTGTACAGTTTACGTGAATCGTCTCATTTAAAGCTCTCCTCATTTTTCTAGTAACCCCACAGGGTAGGCACGGTTACAAATCCCATTTTGCCAACAAGGCCCCTGACTCTTTAAGAGGTCAGGTCACTTGTCCAAGTCACAGCAACCGGAGCCGTGGGGCACAGTAGCCAGCGGCCCTAACCATTGGGCTGCACGGTCCTCGCCGACCACCCCGCGAATCTGTCAGATCTCGGGGGCCCTTGCACCACTACCCCAGGGACACGAATCTAAATGGTCGAAGTAACGCCCCCGCCCCGGCCCCCCGCAGCCAGGAGCATTTTTCAGTGTTTTGCACCAACCTCATTTGCAAAGCCCCCTGCTGCGGACAAGTTGGCAAATTTTCGGGGGGTGGGGCTGTGGGGTGGGGCTGTAGGGTGGGGGATCCGTTCCCGCTCTCCGGGCTCTCCAATCGCCGGGCCTCCCTCGCATAATCCTTAACGGTTAGAGCCCATGGGTGCCAAGGTGGCCGAGATACTCGGGGGCTGCAGCCTTTTTTCCGGGGGTCCCGCGGGGGCCGGGAAGCGGCGTCTCTACCCAACCAGCCGTCCGAGGGGTCCGGGGAGGTCCTGGGGGCGTCCCTGGAGGGGACGTGCGGCGCACTCTTCCGCGCAGGTCTTTGAATTTCTGGCTTGCTACGTGTCAGGGCCGGCGGAGGGGGCGCGTCCAATGAGAGGCAGGAGAGGCAGTGGGGGAAGGGCATAGGGCATTTAAGGACGCGGGACCACGGCGCAGCCCATGCGCCCCTCGCCGCTGCTGCAGCTGCGCCTTCCGCCGCCGAGCCTGCCTCCCCGCCGCCGAGCCTGCCTCCCCGCCGCCATGCTCTCTACCCGCGTCCCGCTCGCCCCCATCGGGGACAACCAGCTGCGGGTCTCGCCGCTGAAGGGGCTCAGCCTCGCCGACAAGGAGAACACGGTGAGCGCGCGGGGCTCAGGCGCTGCTGGGCCGGGCGCTGGGCTGCGGGCGCCCCCCGCGGGAGGGTGAGGAGGGTACCCCGCAGCCCCTCACGCGCGTCTCCCCGCAGCCCCCGGGCCTGAGCGGGACCCGCGTCCTGGCCAGCAAGACTGCGAGGAGGATCTTCCAGGAGCCCGAGGAGCCGGTGAGTGGCGGGCGTGGGGCCGGGAGAGGAAGTCTGAGGACTCCTGAGCGTCTCCGCGCCAAAACCGCATTGTCTCCTCAGTGGCGCGCGCTTTTCCCGCCAAAGTGTACCCGCCCTGAAATGACCTCCTCTGTGCATATGGGCGTTTCCCACTAGTTCTATAGCATATTCCTCTTATGTTGCATATGGAATGCAGGGTGACTGTGAATATTTGTGCATCGAGCCACATGAAATGCCAATTGAAGGTACTTGGCCGAGAAAAATGGCAATTTTATGTGGTTCGCCCTGTACTTGAATTTTGTGTTATTTTTCTTCCCCACCAGAAAACTAAAGTACCCGTCCTGGAGGATGAGCCACTGCTGAGAGAAAACCCTCACCGCTTTGTCATCTTTCCTATCGAATACCATGATATTTGGCAAATGTATAAGAAAGCCGAGGCTTCCTTTTGGACGGCCGAGGAGGTAATCGGATTCAGGAACGTGCACAGGGCCGGATTATGCAAGACTCCTGCAGGGGCGATTATAACTTGTTTGAGATGTACTTACATTCCTTTTGGGGGCGGTTGCCCACCGAGGGTGTTAGATGTTTTATTTGGCAAAGGGGGAACTCTGTATGTGAAGGGTATATTCATCAGGTCATGCTGGTAGACTTAAAATTTGAAAGTGCTTTACTGTGAGGTCCTGCAGGCTTGAATCTCTTCCCTTTGTGCTAAAATTGTGCACTTCTGACCTCAGGTGGATCTTTCCAAGGACATTCAGCACTGGGAAGCCCTGAAGCCTGAGGAGAGATATTTCATATCGCATGTTCTGGCTTTCTTTGCAGCGAGTGATGGCATAGTGAATGAAAACTTGGTGAGTTTCCAGAAAACAACTTTCATTCACTTGAAGATTTAGCGTAGACCTAGAGAACTAGGTTGCTTTTGTCTTTTTAATTTTTCCACACTGAATATGTGTGTGTGTGTGTGTATGTACATATATATATATATATATATATATATTACATGGCAATTCGTGTTTTGCAACCCAATTTGCACTTATTTCTCCTTATCATATTTTCCCTGACTGGAGAAGCTCAAAGGCAATGTTAAGTGGTAGTAATAGGTTTACTCCTTATGGCCACGTTTGCTCTTTCTTCTTGTGGCTTTGCTGTTTTAATTATTTGGTTGCATATATCTTATTGTGAATGGATCCTTCTTGCTGTGGATTAGGAAAGAATGAATCAATAATCAAGTGCTCACAGAAACCTTGTGAAACAGGAATCATCTACTTCCTGATCTGTAAATTGAGCACATATAAAATGTCAAGCTTTATCACTGAATTGTGAAAAATTATATTAAACATATATAGAAACAAACTGTACTGGTACAAAGAAGGGACTGGGGTGATACCAGTTTCCATTGACCGTTGTGTTGTTTCTCTTCAAGCTTAACTTTGACATTTTGCCACTAGGTGGAGCGATTTAGCCAAGAAGTTCAGATTACAGAAGCTCGCTGTTTCTATGGCTTCCAAATTGCCATGGAAAACATACATTCTGAAATGTATAGTCTCCTTATTGATACTTACATTAAAGATTCCAAAGAAAGGTGAGTGTTCAAGTGGTGTGCAAGATGTTGAGGGCTCACTAATTGTTAACTTTATTTCAAGTTTTTTAGTTCATACAGGGATAAAAATGACTCCAGAATGACTAAGCAGTCATAGACGTTTCTAGCACCCATGGGCATGTCTGCTCTTAGCAAGGAGCCTAAATTCACTTTATTAGTCATTCACTTAAAGGTATGAGTGTACAGTTGAACAACCAATCTAGTGCCTGTGCCTTTTGAGAAAACATCCCTATTTCTCCCTATCTTGTGTTGAAAAAGGAAAAAACAAAAAAAAAGAAAGAAAGAAAGAAAAAATCCCTCAGTGCTGGGTATGACATAAAGAAAACCCAGGTCTTGACAGTGTTTTTATTCCTGTGACAAACCTGTTGAGAACTTAAAATGTGGGGCTGGCGAGAGAGGAGAACTTGTCCCTTGAGGAGCTTGCAAGGTCAGCTTTAGGGGAAGGAGCCTTGTATGGGTGAAAGTGGCAAAGCTGAAGCCTAAACTGGCTGTTGCAGACTACGTGGAAGCGTGTGAAGAGGGAAAATGAGCAGGAAGTTGAAAGGTCTGAGGAAACTCTTTTGGGTAAAGAGATTTGAACCTGTAGACAAAAATGAGAAAAGATAGAGGCAAGATTGGGGGTATGACAAGGGTGGCATCAGGAAAGTCGGGGGCGGGTAAGCCTCAAGAACATGAGACAGGCAGGCCAAGTCCCTCAAAGAGGAGGGAGGGCATTAAGATGGAAAGAACAGAAGGAGCCCAGTATCTGGTGACTTTTGCCTCAAGAACACAAGGCCATCTGGGTGGGAATAGACTGGGAAATAGGTAGACTCCCAGAGTGGGCACCAGGATGAAGAGAGGCAGAGGAGGGTAGTAAGGAAGACCCAGGTAGGTATTGGGCCCACCAATTTGCTTTCCTAATCTGGGGTCAATGGGGTAGCTTAGAATTCTAGTAGGAAGCAATCTTAGATGGTTTAGTTTATTGGTTTAATTATATAGATGTGGCAGTTGGGTCCCAAATAATGTACCCAATGATAGTCTTTGGGGCTGTTTACTTAGTGGGGTAATAGCGTATCAGTTAAGATTTTATGGTTCTTCAAATTTAAAGAAGATAGGGGCATGGGCAATATATATAAACTAAACTTTTGTACCCCCATAATGAGCTGAAATTAAAAAAAGAAGAAGAATATAGGGGCTCTGAACTGTGATCCGGACTTGAAATAATTAAGGCAATATTGCCCCTGGTATAATGGACTAAGTTTTAGTGTTCATAGACCTTGGAGCTCAGTATGGACTACAGAGTACCTAAACTTGTATTAGTTAACACATGAATGTTGAGGTTTCTAAAGGAACACTAGAAGGAGAAGCTAACCAGTAGGAAGAAAACATTTCAGTGTGAGTTCTTTTGGGGAAAGAATTGGCAAATACTCGAATCTGGCCTTTGTCTCAGCACTCTTATCTAGAAGTTTGTGATCAGAGGTCTTGGCTGTGATGTAATTGCTGATGCCTATATACACCTACTAGGGAATATCTCTTCAATGCCATTGAAACGATGCCTTGTGTTAAGAAGAAGGCAGATTGGGCCTTGCGTTGGATTGGGGACAAAGAGGCAACCTATGGTAAGGAGACCTTTGACCCTACTTAAACCTGAGCTTCATTTTTTAAGTAATGTTACTGGGTTGTTGGCCCTTCCTACAAATACCAGCAGTTACTCACTAGAAACATTTTGCTGTTAACCCTTAAATAGGAGAACGTGTTGTAGCCTTTGCTGCAGTGGAAGGCATCTTCTTTTCTGGTTCTTTTGCATCAATATTCTGGCTTAAGAAACGAGGACTGATGCCTGGCCTCACATTTTCCAATGAACTTATTAGCAGAGATGAGGTGAGTCTAAATGAAATAACAGGCTAGCTTGTTCCCCAAACATCTACAACTCTTAGGTATGCTCTTCTGTTCACTGAAGGGGACCCCAGCTATCAGATGGCATTTCCACATTTAATATGTGAGTTCAACCATGTGCATACTCAGCAAAGAAGGAAATACTTTGCTGAAGTTATTTTACTTGCATTCTCAATATAATACATTAGTATATACATATTGCCTTACAGGCTGGGGTGCACAAAACTATAAATACTTGATGGGGTTTTTTAAAGGGATGTTTTATTATTCTTGCCTGGTATTATATGTGATCCTGTTCTACCTCAAAGTTCATGATAAGCATCTCAATGAAATGAGGGTTCATTTTCTTTTCTTTTCTTTTTTTTTGAGACAGAGTCTCGCTCTGTTGCCCGGGCTAGAGTGAGTGCCGTGGCATTAGCCTAGCTCACAGCAACCTCAAACTCCTGGGCTCAAGCGATCCTGCTGCCTCAGCCTCCCGAGTAGCTGAGACTACAGGCATGCGCCACCATGCCCGGCTAATTTTTTCTATATATATTTTTAGTTGGCCAGATAATTTCTTTCTATTTTTAGTAGAGACGGGGGTCTCACTCTTGCTCAGGCTGGTCTCGAACTCCTGACCTCGAGTGATCTACCCGCCTCGGCCTCCCAGAGTGCTAGGATTACAGGCGTGAGCCACCATGCCCGGCCGAGGGTTCATTTTCATCCAGTGTCTTTGAATACTCTTGGATTAAACTGAGGAAAGGAAGGTAAAAAGTGCCTAGGTTTAAGTCACATTTGAAAGGCAGGGAGCATGAACCCTACTATACTTGGAGCCCACTGAGCATATCAAACAGTTGATCTTACCTTATAGGAAGATCTTCCTTCCTGTGTAAGGACATAAGCTTTGAATCTTATCAGAGTTTCATACACTAAGACTTGACTCACTTAAAATTGCATCAGATTTCCTGAGCATCTAAAAACTAACTAGCCTTGTCACTGAGGTTTGCCATTCCTGCTGGGGGTAGTGCCAAAATTGGAGCTCACAGCTATAGAAAGAATACTTTGAGCAAAAGTTATGGCTCCTCTTGCCACCACACAGAGGAATAGACGTGCCTCGTCCTTACCTAGGTGGTAGCATTCAGGGTCTTGGGTGGGGCTGTGCCTGCCTCAGTGGCATCAGCAGTTGAAGTCATCTTCCCTTTGACAGTTTCAGTGCTCTCCGTAAGGCTGAGCAAGTTGTATAAGGAGAATGCAGAAAAAGATAAAACATTTTCATATTCCACGCTGAAGTCTTCTGGCTTTCGTGATCTTGAACTTTTTCTTCTAGGGTTTACACTGTGACTTTGCCTGCCTGATGTTCAAACACCTGGTACGTAAACCGTCGGAGCAGAGAGTAAAAGAAATAATTATCAATGCTGTTAGGATAGAGCAGGTAAGTGGGTGATGTGTACGGATCCCTCTAGTGCTTGCTGGATGCTTTTTTGCTTCAGTGGTATTTAGAAGCTGTATTTTGGTCCTAGGAGTTCCTCACTGAGGCCTTGCCTGTGAAGCTCATTGGGATGAATTGCATGTTAATGGAGCAGTACATTGAGTTTGTGGCAGACAGACTTATGCTGGAACTGGGTTACAGCAAGGTAAAGTATTGTTTATACCCTTCTGCTTCTTTTGAAATTGTTGTTCTGTATTTATATCTTGATGTGAACCTTTTCAGGTGTTCAGAGTAGAAAATCCATTTGACTTTATGGAGAATATCTCACTGGAAGGAAAGACTAACTTCTTTGAGAAGAGAGTAGGCGAATATCAGAGGATGGGAGTGATGTCAAGTCCAACAGAGAATTCTTTTACCTTGGATGCTGACTTCTAAATGAACTGGAGATGTGCCCTTAATTTTGCTGATTTTTCCTTCTCATCAAAAAAAAAAAAAATCAGCTGAAGTGTATTAACCAGCTACACTCTGAATTATACAAAATATTCATTAACACCATCTTTAAAACTGTGTAGCTACCTCAAAAATCAGCCCTGTTTATTAATAATACTAGTAGTAGCACCTAGAAGGAAAGAGTATTACAAAAATTGTCCGTTTTTGCAGGCTATGATTTCACCATAACAGTAAGAGTGGCAACCTTGTCCTTATATTGTGGAGACCCTAGTGAGTGTGGCCCAGCAGAATTAAACATTCACTTATGCCACAAGGCAGTTGAAAGATTCAGCCTCCCTGCTTCAGAGCATATTTTAAAGTTTACTTAACTTGTTTGTATATAAAACTCGCACTTTCTCAAAGAATAACATTGTTCATACTGTCAGGTGTAGCCTGATTTATTTGGTTTTTACACCAAATACAAAGTATTCTGTTTACTACCAATAAGAGCCAATTTGAAATTTACCAACTGACTATTACAAAATAAGTTAAACCTGTGTAGACTAAGCATGCCATTTCTAAGCTTTATTTTCTTTAATGAATTGAAATACTCTTTAACCAACTTTAAAGTCAATCCTGGGCATACCTAGATATTAGTCTCTTGGTGCTACATAGAAGACAGGTTGTGTTCTTTATCCTGTAGCCTGGGTAGAGTGTTGTGGGATAAGAGATAAAGGGTCATCTTTTAGGGCAAGGATTTTCTAACCCAAATCATTAGGAATGATGATCTGGGCTGACTGCTAGGGGCCTGGGTTTTAATATGTATGAGGGAGAGAAAATACAATTTATTTTTTAAATTGAATTTTCCCCAACTTCTAGCTGATATGAAAATATCCTTGAAGAGTTTTCTTAGGTGGAATCTAAGGTATTATTGTAAATTTTCTAGTCATCCTTGAATGGAATGACTTGCTTAAGATCTTGCTCTTGTTAAATGATAAAATCAGAATTGAAGTTGGCTCTCCTAAGAGTTGTTTATTCTGCTTTTGTTTAATTTGCATGTAAGTATGTACTGTTGAGAGTTAATTCATTTATATTTACTACATCGTTTAAATTGGAAAATATTTTTTTAGTATGTATATCCTTTTAGATTTTACCTGTAGTTTATGCTTTGAGATAAAAGACCCAGTAGTGTCTTTAAGTTCATAATTGACTAAACATTGCTTTATGCAATCCCAACATTCGTCTAAACCTGAGCATCATCTGGTAGATTCTTAAAACTAGCGTTGTATGAGTTATTAATAATCCATTTAAATTAATTTCAGAAGATAGCATAAGCTAATAGATATAGAACTAGTTTAAATTAATCTGCCTTTATGTTTGGAAAAATGAAAAGCTGAGACATCACATG
>CM052437.1:5687960-5709568 GCA_028533085.1 Varecia variegata
GATGAGGATGGGGGCCTTATGTAACACGGTGACATGAAGGAGGCCTGGGCCCTACCTGAGCCCGGGGCCTCGTGGACTTCACCCTGCCAACCCTGCCTCGAGCCTCCCTGAACTTGAGCTTTTCAAGCACGCGCCTCCCAGCCTTTCCCTCTGGCCCTTAGACCCGTCCACCTGCTCCTGATCTTCCGGGTCTCAACTTAGAGGCCACCTTCCCTAGGAACCTTCCCAGGCCCAGGGAGGCCGGATTAGGGGCCCCCACTGTGCCGCCATGGCCTCCGAGAGCTTATCACACAGAATCACACTTGTCTGTTCGGTTCTCTGACACCCCGTTCCCAGTTGTGACTTCCCTGAGGGCAGGGATGGGGTCTGCTGTCCCCCAGTGGGGTGGGACGCTCAGTTCTGTCCATACATGTTTATTGAATGACTAAGCACATGAGTGGCCCACGGTGGGAGCCGCTGTGTCTGACACAGTAACGTGAGGGTCACGCTGTGGAAACTAGTGCCCAGAGTGGTGGCCCGTCAGGGGGCTGGCTTCCTCCCCCCACTTCCCTTCCTCCTCTCCTCGGTCCTGTCCATCCAGGCTGCCCCACGAGTGGCTGTCGATGCTGACTGGATACATGCCCACCTGGCTGTCATTCTTCATGCACAGGGCCCCCCGGGGACTGTCCTGGAGCCCCGAGGGGTGGCTGAAAGCTGGAGCATCAGGCCTTTAGGGCCAGGAAACTGCACGGAAGGCTGAATCCTCGGGGGACCCGGGCTCTGGGCCTGGCTGCGCTGCTCTGCGGATGGGAGTGGAAGGAGGCGGCAGCAGTCCACAGCCTCTCCTCGGCTCTTCCAAGGTCAGAGATGAGGTGTCAGATCGACTTGCTAATGCACAATTTATCTCTTTCTCAATTTTCTCTGGACCCTGTGCTTGTATAGCTGATCACGTGATGTGGTGGGGACTGAGTTTTATGAAGCTGCTGGCAGAGCCCCATGGGCATCCCTGTGCTTCCAGAGATTGCTGCGGCCCGGGCTGCAGCTCCAGCTGCCGACGGCCGCCTGCCTTCCTACCGCGCAGCTCTGGGGGCCAGCAGCTCCCTCAGCCCCAAACACGCACGTGACCTTGCGATTCTGGCCCTGCAAGGATCCCGACATGCTGTTCCCGTGTGTAGGTGGATTTCCTATTTTTAATAGCCAAGTTGTTGAGAAATTGTAAGGCTTCTACTTCCTTTTGAATGGAAGGATTTCAGAAATATTTATATCTTTGTTTCTGTAGAATCCAGGAGGTCATCTTTGCCTGGGGAGGCTTGGCAGCGGAAGGGGTCACCTGCGAGAGGTCCCGGTATTAGCTCGCGCCTGCTGTGAGTAAAAGGAGAACACTGAGCGCCGAGGGGGCCCAGCCAGCTGCCCTGAGGGAAGTCCCAGCTCTCCAGTGGGGGAAAGGCGGGGCGGCATGAAAGCAAGTGATGACCGCCCAGGCTGGCGGGGGTGATGGTGACTTGTGCAAAGTGTAGTGTGAGTGCATAGCCAGAAGCCCCCAAGGCTGCTGGAGAATCAGGGAAGACATCAAGGAGGAGGTGGCCTTTCCCTGGAAGTGTGAAGGATAAGTAGGAGTCTGGGGTGGGCTAAAGGCTGGAGGGAGGGGAGGGCGGGAGGAGGGAGGCTCTTACATGCCAGGCAGGTGTGCAAGTGCTTGGCAGCAGAGTTTGCAGAAGCCAGCAGCTCAGTTTGGTTGGAGTTGGCCATGGCCAGGTCCTCAAGGGCTTTCAGTGCCATGCTGAGGGGTCTGAACTCTATCCCAAAACCCTCCCAAGTTTTAACTGGGGTGTGACTTGGTGGTGGGTTAGAGCTACGTTAGAGGGTTAGAGGAGGGGATGGGTGTATTCACACCTCATGGGTGCGGTGTGAACTGTCTGGGGGATGGACACACTTGAAGCTCTGACTTGGGTGGGGCAAAGGCAATATATGTAACCTAAATATTTGTACCCCCGTAATATGCTGAAATAAAAAAAATATTTAAAAAAAAACCATGTTGTGCCTTTTTTTAAAACCTCAAAATGAAAATAATTTCAGAAAACAAAAAAACAAATGAAAAGGAGCTATGTTGTCCAAACTTTCTCAAATTGATTTCACGTAGAGACCTAGTGTGCACACTTACAGCCTGGGTGTCCTGAGCCACAGTGACCCTTGCTGGGTGCAGTGCATCTCTATTCTGTTCTGTTTCATTTGTCCTTTTAAAATGCCGTTTGCAGTCTTCTACATTGATTTCCTGTCTCCCTGAATATTTTTGATCTGCAGTGCGGAACAGCGCTGGACTGGGGAGAGGGAGATCGAGGCAGGAGACCATGCAGAGGCCGCTGTCAGGATGCAGCCAGGACGTGATCAGGGCACCGGGCGCCCGGCCTGGGGCGGACACCAGAGACTCCCGAGTGAAGGTCCTCAGTGGCTGTTGGCCCCCAGGCCTCAAGCCACTAGAGGTAGTTCCCAAAGCAACAAGAGGGGCCCATCGCTATGAGCCACACTGAGGATCCAGCAGCTGTGGTTTCATAACTCAGACACATTGCGTGGTGTCTGAAAGCCATTTCATTAAATGTCACATGGAATCAAAATAGAAATTACATCTCTGGGACAAAGCCCATTGAGCCAGGAGCCAGGCATTCTGAATTGGAACCAGAACAGACTCAGAAGCAGGACTGTGGCTCCAGGCTGCCTGTGTCTGTGGGGCCAGCCTTCCCTTCCCTCTCTTGCTCACAGATGCGGCAGGTGGTCCTGGAGCCGGCCTACCTGCAGTGAATCAGAAGTGGCCGAGGGAGAATAAATAGTGACAGCCCCTTTCTCACACACCTCCTACGTTCCCTGTGCCAAGCCTAATAGTTTGCATTTATTAAATATGATCGCAGATCCTCATGTGCCTTCTGGGAGGGAAGCACATCTTACAGATGAGGGCCCTGCAGCTCAGGGAGGTTAAGGTGATGGGCTGAGGTCAAGCAGCTAGTGAGAGGCAGAGATGGGGCTAGAACTCCAAACTCTGTGGCTCCAAAGTCCACCTTCTTTCCATACCCTTGGCTGCCTCTTTTCCTAGTGCTCCTTGGGTTTGGAACTAGATGATCAAAGTGGAGAGACATGAACTGATTCAATCAGAATTTTTGGGGAAGGGACCAGGACCCTGGCATTTTTAAAGCTCCCTGTTAATTCTGATGTGCAGCTAGGGCTGGGTGTCTCTTCTCTGGTGGGTAGGGAAGAGGTGTGAGTGGCCCTGTGTCTGCCTTTGTCCCAGCTGCCACCTGCTGATCCATCCATTCAGCCGTTACATGAGAAGGATCCTCTGCTGAGGGCTGGGTGTGTGCCAGAGCTGGATGGGGTCGGGGTGGAACAGGCCTTGAGGGGATGCCTGATGAACCCAGAGAGGGGAGGCAGAGGAGGGCAGTGCAGAGGCAGTGACCCCAGGCATGGGTGGAGGGAGGGTATACACAGGTAGTGAGGAGATGCCTGGGCTTTTCTAATGGGTTTTCTAATCCATTAATTTTTACTGTTTTGTGTATTTCTTTCTGTCTACTATTTTTAATTTTATTTTATTGGATATATTTCTTTTTTTAATTTAAATTTTTAAACTATGAATTTTCCTCTGAGAACGTTTTTAGCTGAATCCCATAGCATCTGCTATGCAGTGTATTCATTATTATCTGTGTGTTCTGCAGTTTGGGTTTTGACTTCCTGTTCAACTCATGAGTTAAAAGAGTTTTTCTCTTCTTCCCCAAGATGGTAGCTCCTTTTTTTTTTCCAGGTTTGTCATAGATTTTTAGTTTTATTGCACTGTGATTAGAGAATGTTATTCACATTATTTCTACTTTTTGGAATTTATTGAGATCTTTGTGGCCTAATAGATGGCCAGTTTTTGGTTTTGTTTTATTGGTACTTGAATAGAACGTACCACCAGAAATGTGTTCTGTTTTCAGGTCTTCTGTATCTTTATTTGCTTTTCCTTCATGTCGTCTTGTCATTGGCTTATAGAAATAAGTTGGCTTTCACTAGTGTGTTTCTATTTTTCCCTTTATACCTTGTAGTTTTTGCTTTGTGAATGTTGATGCTGCGTTATTTGGATCATAGATATTTAGCTATTATGTCTTCATTACAAATTATACTCTTTATCATTGTCAAATTCCTTTTTGTGTCTTGTTTAATGCTTTTGTTCCAAATACATTCTTGTCCATTGTTATTAACATCAAAACTCCTCCTTCTTGGTGTTTTCATTTGCCCAACTTACCTTTTCCCATTCTTTTATTTTCAAAGTTTCTAAATTGCTTTGTTCTAAGTTTGTCTCTTGATTACAGCACAGAGTTTGGTTTTGCTCTCATGTAATCTGAAAACCTGTTTCTTTTAATGGGCAGGTGTAGCCCATTTACATTTATTGATATGACAGATAATAGTATTGATTCTGTCATTGTTTTGTGTTTTTATAACTTTTATTTCATTTAATTTTTATTTCAGGATATTATGAGGGTACAAATATTTTGACTACATTTTATGTCTTTGCCTCACCCAAGCGAGGATTAGAGGCATGCCCTTCCCCTCTACGATGCTCACCGCGTCCATTAGTTGTGAGTTTACCTCCACCCAACCCCCTAATCCCTGGGGAATATAACTACCGTGTGAGCACCATAGTGTTGATCAGTCAGTGCCAATTTGATGGCGAGTACATGTGGTGCCTATGCTTCCATTCTTGTGATACCTCACTTCGGATAATGGGCTCAAGCTCTATCCAGGAAAATACAAGAGGTGCTAGATCACTGTTGTTTCTTATAATTGAGTAATATTCCATTGTATACATATACAAAATTTTAGTAATCCACTCATGAGTTGACGGGCACTTGGGTTGTTTCCACATCCTTGCAATAGTGAATTGTGCTGCCATAAACATTCAGATGCAGATGTCTTTATTATAGAATGTCTTTTGCTCTTTTGGTATGCCTAAAGCGCTGCCTAATAGCGCTATTGTTGGATTGAATGGTATTTCTATTTTTAGCTCTTTGAGGTATCTCCCAATTCTTTTCCACAGAGGTTACACTAATTTGCAGTCCTATTTTTGTGACTTTTATTTTTAAGTTTTTTATTTCCACTGTGTACACTGTGTTTATTTTTATTTATTTATATTTATTTTTGATAGTTAGGCTCTCGTTATGTTCCCGAGGCTGCAGTGCAGTGGCTGTCACAGCTGCAGGCATAGTGCGCTACAGCCTCGAACTCGTGGGCTCCAGCACCCTCTCGCCTCAGCCTCTCGAGTAGCTGGGACTGTAGGTGCAACCCACCCCACCTGGCTACTCTGTTTATTTGTGGGTATGTTTCTTCTGATAATTTGGTTCATGATTATGACTACATAATACCCTTAATTCCCTTTTTTTAGACAGTATATTTCCTACTAAAATCACTTATGAAAAAAGTATATTTTCTCTCATTTCCCCCCTTTTTTTGCCTTCAATTTTAGATGATTATATTTCTCAGTATTTACCTTTCTGTAGTAAAATCCCTCTATGCTATCTTTTTCTTATTTTTGCCTCCTCTCCCATAAAAAAAGATAAAGAAATCAGCGTACTTAACAACTCTCCCCTTTCTTCCTTCCCCATTTTTGTTCACTGAATCACTTCTAACCTCAAGGCTTATAATATTTATATATGATCTTCATTCTCACATTGGCCCTCCAGGTGGATTCACTGCTCACTGTCAGTTCTTTTGCTGAAATTGTTCTATTTGTCTCTTGATTTGCTGAAATTCCTTTTCCAATAATTTAATCAAGAGTGGCTCAGTGAAAGAATATTTCCTGAGTTCTTGCGTGCTCAGAAAGGTTCCTGGTCTTTGTGTTTGACCAGCAGCTTTTCAGGATGTAAAATTCTTGTGCTGCACATTCTTTTCTTGAGAACTTTGAAGGCATCACTCTTCTGACTCTAGAATTAAATGCCATTGTGGGAAAGTCTGAGTCCAACTTGCATTTTTTTACCCTTATAAAATATTTAAATTTTTGCTTGGTGGCCCAAAAGATTCTTTAGCTTTTTTCCCCCCTTCCTTTTGTATTTTAAGTGTAGTTACTTTTATAGAAATTGTTTTGGTATTGGCAGATTTTTGTCATTTTCCCCAAGATGTGGTGTGCCCTTTGAGTTTGTAGATTCAAGTCTTTTCTTTATTTCAGGAAAATTTTCTTGAATGATACCTTTAAATATCTATGTTCCCTTATTTCAGTTTTCTATTCTGGGGTGTACGTTGGAGCCTTTGCAGGCTTTCCAAATCTACCATTTCCCCATAATCCCTCCACGAGGTTCATTTGCATTTCCTTTTGCTGACTTCTCATGCTGGTTCTCAGTGCCCTCAGCAGTGTTTTCACAGTACTGATTCTCCTCTGTGCTGCTTGCCACGTTGTCATTGCTTTCAAGGTTTTGTTTTTTTTCCCTTCTTTCTCCAGTTTCATTTCCCCCCTGAGTTCTCATATCTCTGTTTTGTGCACTTGCTTTCTAGAGCTGATTGCTTTATTAATTTTTTTGTTGTTTAATTTACAGTGAAAGGTTCAGTGGCAGGTTTCTCATCTGTAAGTTTCATCTAGTAGGTTTTCCCTTGTTTTTCCTGTTCCTTTTTATTTTTTAATTCTTATAGCTTCTTCCTATGGATTCTGTGCTACTTGGTTTTATATTCCTCATCTTTGGATAAGGTGAGTTTTTATTCAGCTGTCTGTTTGCTGGAGGCTCACATGGAAGAAGAGGAGGCCAGGAATTTCCCTATGGTGGTGTCCTGTGCAGTTGTGGGGCTGCTCACAGGCAAGGTCTGGCGGTTCCTCTTTGCTTCCTGCGAACACTGCTTGTCTGTGGGATTCACCACTGTGATTTGTTTCCTCTGCTTCTTGGAGCCAAACATGCCTGTATCCCGAATGCCTGTCGTGAGCTGGTCACCCCACTCCTGTTGATGCAAATGAGGGACTTTGATTGGGGAGCAGTGTGGCCCTTCTCACAGCTTCTTGCCAAACCTCTGCTCCATATTTCCTGCTTTCTGCAGCCCTCTGACTTTCTGGTTTGGGGTTTCATCTCTTCTTTTTCCATTGGAAATGGAGTTTGCATCCAAGGTGGAGTTTGCATTACTTTTTCTCTTTCTCTTTGTTACTTAGGGATAATTTCTTTTCTTTTTTTTTTTTTTTGGCTTTATTGAAGTATAATTGGCATACAATAAACTGTGCCTGTTTGATGTGTACTATTTAATTAATAAGCTTTAACATGCGTAGACACCATGACACCATCGCCGCCATCGAGCTACTGAGTATATCCGTCACCCTGCCGAGTTCCTCCTGTGCAGTTACCTCCTCTCCCACCCTCGGGCAGCCACTCACCTGCTTTCTGTTACTGTGGATTAGTTTGCATTTTCTAGAATTTTATATAAATAGAATCTTACAGTATTTTTTTTCTTTTTGGCCTGGCTTCTCTCACTTAGCATAAGTATTGAAGTTCATTCAGTTGTGTACGGCCGCGGTTCATTCCTTTGTCTCGCTGTGTTGTGTTGCACCGTACAGGTGGGCCGCAATTCATTTACCCGCTTACCTGTTGGGGGGCGTTTGGGTTGTTGCCGTTTTGGCTGTGAATAAGGCGGCTATGAACATTCACGGAGAAGTCTTTTGTGGACACATGCTTTCATTCCTCTTGAGCAAACATGTGGGAGCAGAATGATGTAGGTTTAACTTTTTAAGAAACTGTGAAACTATTTTCCAAACTGAGTGTGCCATTTTACATGCCTGTGAGCACCAGAGCAACGTGAGAGTCCCGGTTGCTTCAGATCCAGGGGACACCTGCCCTCCACTCTCCAGCCCTCTCCTCGTGGGACTTCCTCCAGGACACTGGCCAAGGGTCCCCCAGAGCCAGGGCCCCCTAACTGGGAGGGCAGTGCTGAGTCAGGGTTACCTGGCCCCCACTGTACTCCCAGGGAGGTGTAATTATGTCCTCAGGTTCTCACAACATGGGCTCTCCTTTAAGGATACAGAGGCTGAGGCCCAGAGAGCTTGTTCCATGTGTCCAAGGTCGCACAGACGATCGTCCAAGCCAGGTTGTCTGAATCCAAAGCCCACTAACCCACACTGCTGTCCCAGGGACTTGGTTCCTCTGGCCTGAGTCTGCTAGAGTCTACAGGAAGAGCCTGGAAGGCACCCCAAGGAGCCCCTCTAGACCTCAGAACTGTAACTGCTCTCAGAGCTCAATTTCCAGTCAGCCTATGATGGATCAGAGGTGTGCACAGTCTTCATAAAGAGGGACCAGCTTCCAGGCCTGTGAGACAGCAGGGAGCTGACTGAATGCTGTGAGCAAAGAAAGGCAAGGCCTGGGCAGTGGGGTCCTCTGGGTGGGCCCTGCTGTGTTTACTCTGGGGTTAGTCACATCTGAGTTGTCCGGAGAGCTGGGGGACAGCACGGCAGGGTCTCTTTGCCTTCTGGGAAAATGCTCAGCTGCAGGAAGAGAGAAGAGAGGTGCAAAAGCTAGGCCTTGTTCATTCATTCTTTCATTTACTATTTAGTGAGCTTCAGCTGTGTGTGAGGGACTGTTTTAGGTGCTGGAATGCAGTGACAGTGTGTTGAAGGGAGGGAGCCTCTGAACTCGGCCCATTCCCTATACTCGGGTTTTCCCAAAGCCCCGGGAAAGGGGCTGAAGTGGGAGAGAAGGGAAGAGGGAATGGGCAGTGTCCCTGGGCAGCAGAGACAGGAGATGGAGCCTGAGCTTCAGCAACGTGGAGGGCTAGGACAGCCCACGCCATTGCGGGGAGCAGAAGAGACCCACACAGGGGCCAGGTGACCTTGTCCAGAAAGAACCCTGGGGTGGCAGAGGAAGGGAGGACTGCATCTCTAGGAGGAAGAAGTCCAGTGCACGTCAGTAGCTCAGTTGCTCATTATCAATGAAAAAAAAAATGGCTTCTGGTTTACACATCAGCCATGTGAGCCTGGCTAATGTGAGTCTTCCCTGCAAGCTGTGCTGTTTCTGGCATGGCAGGGAAGCTGTGCTTCCCTGCTGTGCTGTTTCTGGCATGGCAGTGAGGTTTCTGAGTTGGGTCAGCTGAGGGGTGAATGCTGCCTGGGAGGCCCCTTGGAGGACAGCCAGCCGGCTTCAGTCAGCGGCAGCTCAGCAAGCAAAGGGTCATGTTGAGTTCAAGTGCAAAGATTTGTGAAGCCCACTGGGGAAAAGCCAGATGAATTGAAGTCACCCTAAACTTTTCACCAGCTTTGCAGCCTGGGCTAGAGCTGGGGTCATGGTGTGAGCTGGGGAGAGAGAAGGAAGACCTGTGTTATCTGGGCTCTCCCTCCTGTGTGCCAGCAAAAGTGCTGCCAGGGGCAGGGTCATTCCTTCATCCCAACCTGTGCTTTTCCACCACTTTTTGAGACTTGAGCTTTGTGGGGCAAAGAGGTGGGTCCACCTAGTTCTTGCCCTTGAGGCCCTTGGGGTCTAGACGGGGCCAAGGCGGCAGAGCACTGGGCTACCTGTGTGGGAAGGTGGGTGAGTTGCTTGTACCTGGCTCTTACCTGTTTGCACCTTCTGTCCTTGGTTCTTCTCTGCTCCGGAGGGTGGTCCCTGCAGGGCCAGGCTGTGGCAAGGCCAGTCTCTGCCAGTGGTCAGGCCCATGAAGCCACCAGGCCTGGAGGAAACAGCAAGGGTTTTGGAGTCAGACTCCCAAGTTTCTCCTCTCCCATTCCTCACTTTGCTTTTCTGGGCAAGTTGCTGAACCTCTCTGAGCTGGTTTTTCATCTGTAACACGGTTCTGAGAAAAGCCCCTGGCAGAGCACCTAGCACCTGGTGATTGCTTGGTTCAGGTTAACCCCTTCTCCTCCCCCAAAGGGCACCGCCTCCACCCCATCTGCTTTGCTCCCCTGATGGATAACCTGGCTCATAAACCCTTTTTGGGGAGAAGAGTGGGGGAGCCCTGGAGGTCCAGGGAGGCAAGAACTGGAACCTTCTGCTATTCACCTGTCCACAACCCAGGTCGGATTACTGGGAATTTGATATTCAGACCATTCTGAAATACAGTTCTGTTGTTTCTGGGAGTTTTGACAGAATGCAAAGAGAAGCTAAATTAAATTAAAATAAAATTACAATCACTGAGTTAATGATTGTGACAATATAAATAATTGGCAACCAAATTAATGTGATGTTAAGTCTCACCATTATACTAATAACCTTGGCACAGCAATACAAAAACAGCAGTTGTTTGGGGAGGAATGATTTATTACACAGGAGAGCAGAGTTTTGGGAAAGGCTCAGAATTGTCTTCTGGGATCTGAAAAGGAAAAGGGAGGAGCTCAGATTTCTAAAGTGCCCCCTGGGTGCCAGGATGCAGGGCCACACCGTCCCTGCCCTTGGGAAACACCCAGCTCACGTGGCGGGACGGCCACATTTGCAGTGACTGTGAAGTGAAGGGCCTTATGACAAGGGCTGTTGGGAAGGCTTCCTGGAGGTGGTGGCATTGAGCAGGAGTCAATGGGTTTTGTTCCCCTTCCTCATCTTCCTTCTTTCTACAGCCAGCTACGATCTGGCTTTTGTCCCCTCTTGCCCCTGAAATGCTCTTATCAGGTCACCTTCATATTGCCAGACCCAAAGGTAGGTCCTCAGGCCTCATCTTTCTGGACTCGCAGCAGCACGTGCTCCCGGAAGCTTCCACTGTCCTCTGGGACCCACCCTTCCCTGGTTCCCACCAGCATCACCAGCCCCCTTCTCTGTCCCCTTTGCTGGGTCCTTTCCCCTCCCAACCTCCTAGACCCCAGGGCTCAGCCCGTCCCTCCTCTCTTCCCTGCGTTGCTGGCTCCCGTGGGTCCCACGGGCCCACTGATGACACCAACATTCTCGGCTTGTCCTGGCCCTCGTGCTTCCCCTGGGATGTCTAGTAGACATTTTTTTTTGAACCAGATAATACAATACAGAAAAATGCACACATCCTAAGAGCACAGCTCGATGCCTTTTCGCTAAGTGCGTGCACTTGTACAGTCAGCCCCCAGACGGAGAAAGAACATCACCAGCCCTGGGAAGCCCCCGAACCTCCCCGTCCTGACCACACTGAGACTTCCTTCCCCAGACACGAGTTTTGCCTGGTCTGTGCCTTGCATAGGTGCAATCAGGAAAGACCACTCTTCCGTGCCTGGCTGCTGCGGCTGGCACGGTCTGCGTGGGACTCACCGCGTGCTGCGTGCAGCTGTGGGTGCTCTACTGCCACAGAGAGGATTCCGGTGCATGAGCGTACCGCAGTTTATTCATCCCGCTCCTAACTGACATTTTTGGTGTTTCCAGTTTTGGAATTATGAACAATTCTGTTAGAGGGAGTTAATGGCTGTTTTACTCCTCATTCTGCAAACCAGCCCTGCCCTGCAGGGTCTGAGCTCGTGGAGACCAAAGGTATTTTAATGGAGACCTTCAATGCCTTCATCTAATAGAGTGAGTGCCCTGATGTGTGATCTCAGGCATCATAGCTGGCCTATTTATTTAAATAAATGACTGTGTGAATTGATGAAGGAATAAATGAACGAATGAATGCATTTCTGAAAACATTATTAGGTGCTCCCCTGTGTCAAATACTGTGCTAGTCATTTTCATAAACATTGCCGTATTTAATTCTTGCCACAGTCCTTTGAGATGGGATGGTTACCTTGATTTTGTAGACAGAAAAATAAAAACAAGGCTCAGAGAATTCAGGTCATTTAACTTCTCTGGGCTCAGTTTCCCATCTGTGAAATGGGTAACAGTAGAGCTCAGTGGGTTGTTGAGAGGACGAGTCAGGTGACACACATGAAGCAGTCAGCATAGTCCTGGCCCAGAAAGGTGCTGGAGAACTTTCTGTCCATTATTTTATTTTTTTAGAGACAGGGTCTTGCTCTGTCACTCAGGCTAGAGTGCAGTGCTGTGATCATAGCTCACTGTAACCTCGAATTCCTGGGTTCAGGTGATCCTTTCACCTCAGCCTCCCGAGGAGCTGGGACTACAGGTGCGCACCACCACACTCGGCTAATTTTTCTATTTTTTGTAGAGATGGGGGTCTCACTATGTTGCCCAGGCTGGTCTCGAACTCAAGCGATTCTCCCACCTCAGCTTCCCAAAGTGCTGGGATTACAGGTGTGAGCCATTGTGCCTGGTCTCTGCCTGTTAGTTATTTTAATGGTTTGCACTCTTGTAGCTTTAAGTGGCCTGGCCAGGATTTGAACTTACCACCTTCCGCCATCCAAATGCACGATCTCTGCCTCTCTGTACTGCCTGCCTTCAGGAGATTAGGTGAGCAAAGGGGTCTTGGCCATATCTTTCCAGCTTTGGCAGTTGGTGCCTGAGCCCCCTCTGTCTTCTCCCTGCCCTTAGTCTGGGCCGTGGTTAAACAGCTCGGTTGGACGCAGCCCTGGGACTCTGGTGCTCCCCTCCCTGCCCCTCCGCTACCCAGAGGATGAGGTTGGAATACAATTGCTGTGGTCTGGGCTCCCTAATTTCATTTTCTGTGTCTGGAGTAATGGGGCCTCTCAAGCTCATTATGCCAATTTAAATTCAAATAATAACCAGCTGCGCGTGTGACTCGAGTTGGGGCCGAGGCCACGCTCTGAGTAAGCGCTCGCCCGCCGTCCCAGCCGGGGAACAGCTTGGCGGAGCTGAGGGCGGCCTCCTCCACCAGGAGTTCAGGCTCGGTCAGCTGTGACCAGGCAGAAGCCGATGCTGACCCTGACGCAACCCGGGCAGGGCCGGAGAGCTCCTCCCCGGCACCCACACCTCGGAGAACCAGCTGGTAGGTAGAGCAGCGCCGTGGGGCCCTGTGGATGGCTTCTTCCGTGAATTAGTCATTTAAATCACACTCTTGTGTCAAGACGTGGAAGTTCGTTTCGCGTGGGGACCAGATCTGGCCCCAGTTTTTGTTTACAGCTGGCACTGAGGAGTAAGGTGGGGGCGCGTGACATTTTCAAAGGTGTCTGTGTTCCCAAACAGGACAGCACCACTTTCTAGCAGGTGCAGATGTCCAGTGCAAGGGCTCGAGTGGTTGAAGAGCTGTGAGCGGTGGTCACCACGTGCTGTGGGTGCCCAGATGATGAGCCAGGCCCCCAGGGGCACCCCAGGAGGCCACCTCAACACTTGGCTCTTCCTGATTCCCGCCCTTCAGCTTCAGGGATGTGCCCTGGATCCTTGGTGCTTCTGAAGGCCTCTTCTCTCGGTGGGTAGTATTTGCTTAGTGTCTACTCCTGTGCGGGCAGAGCTCGGCATGGTGTTTTCTGAAATAGGATTTTAATAGTGCAACAAGGAAAAAAAATGGCTCCAGGAGGATTGAGGTTTATTTCTTCCTGCAGGACTTCTCAGAGCCTTTATTGGCTGCTGAGTAGTGTGAGTCTCCGAGAGATGTGGAATGGGGCATTTCCCAGACACGTAGATCTTCTTTTCCTAGGAGGCTCTCCAGGGAGCAGAGCTCTGCTTCAGTTTCAGAAACGCTGGCCCAAAGGGGCTGTGGAGCGTGTCCCCAGTTTGCTGCGCCACAGGCGTGCTTCCTGCTGACGGGAAGGGGGCAGGCAGGCTGTCTTCCTTCAGGCCGCCACTCTGCTCGTGCCCTTCTCTGCCTGATGCATCCCCGTGGCCTGCGGGAGCACGTCCAGCCCTTTCACTGCCCTCCGTGGTGTGTTCCTTACCTGCCCTGCATGGATCCCTGTGTGCTCCTCCGTCCCAGGCAAGCCCGGGTGTTGTTCCTGCTGTCTCAGGCTGCTGTCCTCTGCTCCTACGGGGCCCAGGCCTGGGAGGCCTTCCCTGCAGCCTCTGGTCCACATCCCGCACAGAGTTCAGGTTTCCCCTTCCAGGAAGCCTTCCTAATTGGCCTCTGGTACATCCTTTCATGGAGATGAAGGACCCCTTCTTTCTCTGTCCCCAGAAAAAGTACTGGCCATGCTTTCTTGAGCCTGCCAGCCATGTTCGCACCCAGCTGTTGAGTGGGAAAACCATCGTCTGTAGTCGGTTCAAAGCCACCACTTGTTTCTGGCCGTGACTGTGCATCTTAAATTAGCCTTTTGGTCGGTATGAGTCCGGCCACGAGACTTGGGATTGACTTGGGGCTGTACCTGAACTTGCTGCGCGACCTTGGGCAGGGCATTTTCCTCTCTGGGCCTCAAGCACGCTCTCTGGACAAGGGGGCCGTTGGATGTGCTGTTCTCGAGGGTCCACCTGCACCAGCAAGTCTCGCCGGGTTCCCTAGGTGGACACCAAGGGCCTGTGGTGGTGTCCGGTCAGGCCTGAGCAGGAGGGGCCCTCCCATGTCCCCAGAGGCAGCGTGGGCTCGCTGGCTCCTCCAAGAATAGCAGGCACGGTCCAGAGCCCGAGCGCAGGTAATTATGTGTGCGCTTTGTTCCCCGCACAAAGGAGCTCTCAGAGAACTTCCGAGAGGCTCTGCTTCCTGGCTGATTGGATTTTTTCAGAACTGGAGTGTGAAAGTCAAGCTGAACCTGCCTAATTGTGCCTGCGAAGGCTATTCAGAGCCTCCGCTCTGGAAAGAAATCAGGACAATTAGCTCTTGGCTGTGGGGAGGGAGCCAGCTCTTGGTGGCAAATGTCAGCCTGTTCCTGGGAGAAGCAAAGGGCAGAGCTGGGCAGGGCGGGGTGGGGGGGGGTCTGCAGCTGCCTCTCGGGCTGGGTCTGAGCCCCCCATCTGCGCGGTGTCGGGCTCCAGGTGTGGGTGTCCGGTGGCCAGGCTGGGGCAGAGGCCCGGCCAGGAGAGCGTGCTCGGGGTGCTCAGCCCGGCCCTTCCCCTTCGGGGCCTGGCTGTGTGACTTTGGCCGAGTCACGCAGCCCCTGAGGCCTCAGTTTCCCTGAGTCTGCAACACGAGTGCTACACGAAATGAGCAGATGGAGTGCATGCGGCATGGGGAGCAGCAGGTGGGAGCAGTGGGGGCCAAAGCAGATGGTGCCGGAAGGGCCTGAACAGAGAAATGCGGTGGCCAAGCGCAGAGCCCGGCTCTCCGGCCACCCAGGGCCCTGCCCTGACCCAGCCTGAGCTGCTCTCCTCTCCCCTCCCCTGGTTTTTTTTTGGCCTAGACCAGAGGAAAATGTTTCTAATTCTAATGTGAGCACCTCACTGGGCTTCCAAGTCGGAGAGGTGGAAGTTCACATTTCAGCCTTGCTGCCTCTTAGCTCTGTGACGTTAGGGACAACCCTCAGCTTCTCTGAATCAGCTTCCTGGCGAAATACAGTATCTCGTGCTCTGTTGGCACCACGTGGGTGATAAAAGCCCGTTGTCCTTACTGTGGCATCAGGAAATTAGGGTCCCGGAAGTTCATTTCCCTCTAATCAAAGCCTGTGTGTGTATGTGTCTGTGTGTGCGTGTGGCTGTTTTGGATGGATGTGTTTCTAAATGAACTGTGTGTTTTCTCTACCTGTTTTGAATGGAGCTTAGGGCATACATTCCAGAAAGGTTTCGTAATTTAGAGAAGCAGCAGAGTGTTGTAACAGCAGTGGTCGAGCTGGGTGCCTGAGTGTGACTCTGGGCTCCACCTTCACCAGTTGTGTGGGATAATCACTTTGTCCCTCAGTGTCCTTGTTTGTAAGTAGAGACAGTGATCACACCCACTTCACAGCTGTGCCATGAGGATGAAACTCCTTAATATACTCAGAAGACTCAGAACAAGGACTGGCACTTATAGGTGCTCAATAAACTTTAGCATCCTCCTCCTCCTCCTCCTCCTCGTGTGACGGCTCAGGTCACACTATAAAATCCGCAGGAACTGGCAGGTGATGCGGGATGAACGCACTCCTGCGTGGCTGTAAGGAGCGCATCAGGGCTCCCGGCAAGGTGGGCGGGCTGGCGTCTGCCTGGACTGGTCTGCACTTGAGCCATGGTGGTTGTTGAATGGTTGGAATACCACCCTGGCTAGAGATACAGAAACCTCAGTGCCACTTACAAATGCAGGGACCAGGGAACAGATATGGGTGTAGCCAGAGAACCCAGCCCTGGAGACAACCCAGTTCTGTGAGGGGCCAGGGCCCCCACTGCCATTCCCCTGGTCCCACTGTCCACCTGGGACGTGAAGCTGCGAAGCTGGGCTCAGCTTTTCAGCCAGGTGCATGGGGACAGGCTGCCACCGGCAACCGAGAGTCGGCTTCCTCATTTCAGCTGGCCTTGTGCTTTGCTTCGGCTGACCCTCCAACACGGGGTTAGAATTCTGCCACACGGATGGGTACCCCACTTTTCTCTTTTAGTTTCTTTTTTTTTTTTTTTTATTTTTGCAACAAACAGAACACCTGAGATCTTTTAGTTTCTTAATAATCAACACTGGCAGGGCATTTGGGAGCTCCGTCAAACACGTTTCTCTGTGGGCACCTTCATCCTCTGGGATGAAATTTCCGGCTGGGAGGGGACTGAGGAAGAGCTACGTGTGGGCCCTCCCAATTCGTGGCCCTGTAGCTGTGTGACCTGGGACTGGTGCCCTGGAAGAAGGTAGCACTAAGCGGAGCTAACGGGTCCAGACGTGATGCAGGGGCCACGTTCAACTGACTAGGGACCCCTGCTTCTAAGGCTCCAGCCACTCATCTGGACACAAGGGAGACCACGAATATTGTCACACCTACCGGAAATAATGATCTCAAACAAGCTGTGTAAATGTGACGTGCCCACAGGCCTTCATCATCATCACCACTGTCATCCTGTCATGGGTGGCCAGAGTGACCGACCAGCCCAAGTGCCACCCACGAGGAGGCCGAGAGCTCCGGGAGCTCTGCCTTCGCGAGACCTGACGCTGCTTAGAAACTGGAAGAGCTGCTCTGGAGAAGATGCTCTTGAGTAAATGTTGCACTCTAGGACGTGTTTATTGCGTCCCGGGTCCCCTGTGCACCTGGCCTGTCACGACTCCCTGCGATGTCCCGCCCCCTCTGCCGAGGAGCTGGGGTGGGCAGCGACGCAGACCTGGGCTCGGCGTGCAGACGCCCTTTCCGGCAGCCGCAGCAGAGGGGGCTGAAGACGGGAGCACCACAGCTGCGGGTGGCAGTTGGCTAGGTCACCATGGGGGGCTCTGGGAGGTCCTTCTGCCCGGGGACTGGGCCGAGTTGGGTGGGGTGGCGTGGAGCGGATGGAGCCTCTCTGCCCACCCGCGGGAGCACGTTGTCCTGCCTTAATGCCTTTTCAATAAAGCCACAAAGGCAACAAGCCCCATTTCCTGAGCAGAGCTGAACAGTCATTTCACACTTCATCTAATTGATTAAAATGACTCCTCTAAATTAGCCAGGCCTTCCAAGAGCCTAGTGGGGGAGTGACATCGGAAGAGCGGAGTGGGCTCCAGGGGCCGGCACGGGGCTGTGACAGCCCTTCTCCCGGGCCCTGCTCTCCACCGGCCCCTTCCGGCTCCTCCTATGTCAGCCAGCAGGCTCCTAAGTGGCCCCTGTGTCCCCCCCAAACACCTGGCTGCAGCTAAACGGGGCCTTGTCTCTCAGGGGCAGGTCAGGGACACTGTGGGTGCCGACTGCTCCCTGTGGACGTGTCAGGCAGGTGGGGGAGGTGTTCGGCATCCAGGGTCTCCTTTATCGCCCCTGCTGCCGCTGGAGGCAGGTAATTACGATCCCACTTTACAGCTGAAATGCTGAGGCCTGCCCGTGGTGCACAGCCAGGAGGCGGTGGGGCTGGGACCTGGGCTCAGCCGTTGACTGTGAAGCCCACGCCCTGTTCACTGTCGCACCCCAGCCTCTCAGATGCTCCCACGGCAGCGGTGCCTGGATGTCACATTCTATTTACCGCGCACTGACGGAACTCGAGCTCCGTCCTCCTCAGTGTCTGGGCAACTTCACAAGCTCCTCTAGGACGGTGCCAGTTCACTCACAGTCTCTCCCTGAGAGGCTTGCCACCCATCAGGATTGGGGGTGTGGCAGAGGGTGACCACTGACCCTCTCAGGAAATGAGTGTATCTGCACGTGCCACTTATGACGGGGACAGGCCCTGGTCACTTTGCTGGGGCCGGTGTTAGCATGATGGCAGATGCCCTGAGAACAGAGCAAGAACCTGTGTCTTTGAGGAGCTGGTGGGTGAGGTGCTGTTTGAGTCACACATGACACCTGTACAGAGCCCGGTCACAGCCTGTCTCAAGATGTGCCCTCCTGCCTGGCCTCTCGGGGCTGCGTGTTCACCCCTGCTTGTTTATAGGGGAGTCCCGCACTGCCGGCTCCTGACTAAGTTATCTGCCTTGGTTTTTCCCGGGTCTGGCCCAGTGCCTGCCCCACGGTAAGTGCTCAGTAAATGATTGCGAGATAAAAGAATGAACAAATTAAGGAACGTATGAGCAAGAGAAAAGTGTATGACTAGAAGGGAGTGGCCGACTTTGATGGGGTTGGGAAGAAGCTGATCCGAGGGTCCATGGCAGGCTGCTCAGCTCGGACATGCCTCTGGCCCTGCCTGGCGCAGGGGGCCCCCCAACACCTCCTTCCTACCCACGGCTCAGAACATGAATACCAGTGGTGCCCTGGACCACACCCGACACTCTGCCATCAGAGCTGGCTGTGTCATTTGCTAAGATGGGCAGCGTGTGGAATTCGGGCACCGTGCTGGCCAGCGGGGTGGCAGGTAGTGGGTGTGTGTCTGTGGGTGGGCTGTGGTGCATGGTGTGTGTCAGGGCAAGGAACGCGGTGGCCCTGTCTTGCTGTCTTCTATGCTCTTGGGCTGTGCGTGGCCTTGGCCAGGTGCCCACAGAAGGCACAGAGATGGTTCTTTCCCTTGCCTGTCCTATGTCCTGGCTCTGCCCCCTCATGTCTTCTGCCCGGGTCAGGAGGGAGTGGAGAGGTGGGATCAGGGCCCATGTCCCCAGCCCTAGTGGCAGTGAACTTGGACCATGTTTTCCCACCTTGAGTTCTTCATGGCAAATATTTATGGCCTGCCTGTCCGCATTTTCCAAATTGAAGATGATTGTGGCTGTTCTGACTTCTCTTCCTGCACAAGGGCATGGTGGCCACAGCCTCTGGGATTTAATAAGCCCTTAGGCCAAACGTCTGCTTGCCCAGGGGAATGGTGTCCAGGGCTCTCGTGGGGATAGCTCTCAAAGCAACTCATCAAACTACAGTATCGGGAGAAAAACTTCCTCTACCCACTTGGGCTCTGTGTTTGGGGGCTGTGAATTTAACTGAGAAGAGACAGAAGAACAGGAAAAAAGACCAAGTCTGTCCGTCTGCCCGTGGGGAGCGCAGGAGGGGCTCCCGCAAGAACCGGAGGTGGGGTTTGCCTACAGCCTCTAACTTAACCAGGAAAGGGAGAGGAGAAAAGGCTTCCATGGGGAGAACAGACGAGGGACAGATGGGCTTTCAGGGGAACAAAAGGGGAGACGAGATGGTTTGTGGTGCTGTTTGTACAGTGACAGAGGTCGTCTCCTTGACCAGACTCTACTCAGGCTCCCTGAACTTTTCCAGCCGTGACGTTTGCACTTCCACGTTCGTCTCTGTGTTGTCCGATTTCAGCAAGAACCCTGCTCAGTCGGTTTAGCCAGAAACCACCCCCATGTGACCCCCCTCGGTGTCTGTCCAGCTGCTCATCCCCCACCGTCCCCAGGAACCTGACTCTCCCCCGCCAGCCTGCCTTCCGCAAGAATCCTTCTGAGTCGTTTAGCCAGAACCCTCACCCTGGTCCCTCCTGTTAGCAATTTTCTACCCACTGACCCCCCGCCCTGCTCCTTGGCTATAAATCTCCACTGTTGCCAGTTGTATTCATGGTTGAGCCCAATCTCTCTCTCCCACTGCGAAATCCCATTGCAGTGGCCCCCATTGAATAAATCTGCCTTCTCACATCTCTAATAAGTGTCACTGAATAATTTTTGAGCAGCAGGTGCAAGTGCTCTTCTGTCTTCTTCCTGGCAGCCCCCTTGCCCCCAACCCTGGGCTTTATGGCAGCCTCACTCCTAGAAGTTTCTGCCTTTAGTCAGATAAGGGAAGCTCCAAAAAGCTTCCTTCTGCATTGTTGAATCTCAAATGTCTTCAGTTTAAAATAATCTTCATACCAACTCTGGGGGTTGGAGTGGGTCCTCACACCACTCTTCCTACCTCCTCCCTACAAACAGCTATAAAGATGTGCTGACCCTGGCCTGGCCAGTTGGTTCCACCTTCTAGCCCCTGCACTGTTTATTCATTCCCTCCCTCTGTTCTCTTCTCTTTTCCAATTTATCCATCCCATCATTCCTTCCTTCTACCCACCCACCCACCTGATTACCTACTTTTTCTTCCATCCTTCAACCTTTCTCAGTACCCAACCTGTGCAACTGTACCACAGGCTCCTTCAGGCAAGGGCTCCCAAGACCTAGCACAGAGTAGATGCTTAACACACACCCCTATTTCACCCATTATTCAGCAAACAGTACCCTTCCAGGCACTGGTCCCTTGCTTTTCTTTAAAAGTTCCCAAGTTGAAGCACCCCCTTCAGGTCTAGTTTTAGATATGCAACATGGGTGGAAAGTGCTAGATTAACTCCTGGGTCCAGAATTGCTCTGAAGAAGAGGACTGTCTTTGTTCTAAAAAATGTCCTCATGTGCGCTGTGGAGGCCTAGATGTCCCTGAGGCGAACTAAACAGAGAAGCCAGCACAATGCTCTGCGTGAGACCAGTCTCAGTTTTTGCTGCAGAGACAGGAAAAGCCGTAAAGGCAGCAGGACGAGGTGGGGGCTGCTCCTGCACAGAAGGCTTTCCCGGCCCCCCAGGGTCCTCTGCACTCCTGCATGCTCTGCGCATGAGCATCCCTGGGCTTGAAGAGGAGCGAGCCCACGCCCGGGCTCCTGTGGGGTAGATCGGGAGCCAGAGGCTGAGGCTGGAGGTGAGTCCCCGGGGATCTGAGGGAGCCCGGGAGGCAGCTTTAAACTTCTGCCCACGCTGGAACTTGGGGAGAAGAGGGAGATGTGAGTCAGTTTTTCCTGGTTCCTGAGGGCCAGGGAGGCCTTGCCTGACCCTGAGTGTCTGTAGACAGTGGCCCCACCTGATGGTCTTAGTCCAAATCTTGGCACCCAGCGGGCAAGGCCGCGCTAGCAGCCCCGTGCTGTCACTGCAGGCAGTGGGGGAAGTTCTCTGGGGCTCAGACTCAGGAGGGAAGGGGGTGCCTCTCTCTGCTGGGTCCCGGCTTTAAGGAGCACTCAGGACACCCCCAGACTTCCCAGCAGTGAGCTCCTGCACCTGCCAGGGCCCCTTGTGACTCAGTCTACCTTCCAGGAGGACCCGTTTGCAGCTTCCCGATTAGCTTTCCCATTTCCTCTTTGGAGATGGAATTTGTTTTCGAGGCTGAGCAGGTGGCTGGAGAAGCGGAACATACATGCATCATGATCTGGGAGCCGACTTGCTTATCACGGACACAAATGTCCTCCCTCCCGAGAAGGGGTTGCGTGAGCAGGTCGCCTTGATCTCACACTCTGGTGAAGCCTGGCAATCTCCAGCCCGTGGGCGCTGGAACCAGGGGGGGTCTCAGCGTGAGTCACTGATGCTGGGGGCAGTGAGTGGACTGTCAGCCTTGCTTTCCTGTTGGTGTGAGAGAGGAGGGGACAAGAGAATGATGCCAAGGAGGCGTCTGGCCAGCTGAGCAGCTCAGCCCCCTGGGTGACTGCAGTCATTGGGTCTGCAGTGGGGACAGAGATGGGATGGCTGGGGCGCGGGGCTCTTGTGGCCTGGGTCTTTCCCTCCACTTC
>CM052437.1:5710068-5735331 GCA_028533085.1 Varecia variegata
AAAAAAAAAAAAAAAAAAACAACTTTTTCATGATGGAGAATTTCAAACATAGGCAAAAATAGATTGATATAATGAGCCCAGTGTGCCCACATGTAGTGTCACAGAGATCAACACGTGGCCAGTCTCCTCTCTTCTCCCTCCCACCCATTTTCTCCTCTCCCAAATCTGGATTATTCTGAAGTAATTCCAGTCATATCATTGCCTCTGTAAATATGATTGACTAAATTCTCAAGTATACTGAATACATTCTTGAAAATACTAACTACATTCTTGAGGATGAGGAATTCTTACAAATATATTTTTAAATGTCCTGCATCTCCCCTTCCTTCCCTTTCAACCTCCTCTCTTTGTTCCTTTGTCTCCTCTTCCTCGCTCCTCAACCTCTCCTCTCTATCCTCCCCAGTCTGCCCTAACCTCCAGACCTCCACTCTGACCCTCAATCTCATCTTCTGGGTGATTGGCAACCCAGCCCATGCTGGGTGGACCCTACCCCCTGTCCTTCCCCATGCAGAGGTCCTTGCTCTTTGCCTCAGTTTCCTTCAGTAAAGCAGCAGGCAACCGGACATAGACAAGTCCAACACACCCTGAATGCTCTTCTAAAGTCAAATGGAGAAGTGTTAGCCTAAACTCGGCAGAAATCTTTTTTTTTTTTTTTTTTTTATTTTGAGACAGAGTCTCACTCTATTGCCCAGGCTAGAGTGCTCACAGCAACCTCAAACTCCTGGGCTCAAGCCATCCTCCTCCACCTCAGCCTCCTGAGTAGTGGGGACTACACTCACGCACCACCACACCTGGCTAATTTTTCTATTTTTAGCAGAAATGGGGTCTTGCTCTTGCTCAGGCTGTCCTCAAACTCCTGAGCTCAAGGGATCCTCCCACCTCGGCCTCCCGGAGTGCTAGGATTACAGGTGTGAGCCACTTCGCCCTGGTGGCAGAAATCTTTTTAAAAAAAAACCCATCCATTATGAATCAACGTAAGGTTGTAAGTCATTAGAGTTAATGACACATTGATTGAGTTGCCCTTTGGTGTATTGACTTAGAACCACGTGAGTTTGGATGAACTGATTTACCTTTTAGAGCCTCAGTCTTCTTCTCTTGGAAGTGGGGAGGTTTGGGCCTTAGCAGTAGTTTTCAAACTGCTTTTGGAAGCAGACTCCCTTTTTTTCCCCAACCAAAGCCTTGGAGAACCCCAATGTGTACAACAATTAAAAGCAGAAAAGCAGAGACCAGCAGGTCCACGGGAGCAGACACTGAGACATCACTGCCTGGGCCCAAGCCCCCCAGCCCCTCTGTGCCTCAGTTGTTCATCTGACAAATGGGTCTAATGATAGACAGTTGAGAGGTGGTTGAGAGATTTCCTGGGATCAAATACCTGGAAGAGGCTTAACTAGGGGCGTGGCACATAGTAAGTGCTCAGTGAACACCAGCTGTCATTGTTACTGCACCCTGTCGGAAGCAGGGTCCGGGGAAGAGATTGGCTGGGTCTTAGCCACTGCCCCTCCACTCCCCTTGAGGCAGCCCCCACCCTACAAACAGCCACGGGCTTGGGGACCCGAGTCTTCTGTGCTCCACGTTCTCGGGTCTCAGTGAGGCTGAGCTCTGAACCATCCAAGTCAGGCAGGGCCAGGACAAGGACCCGGGAGCTCTGGTGTCCGGGATTCTGTCCTGGGCTCTCAGGTCCCCCCGAGGGGGAGCTCAGGGAAGTAAGTGCAGTGCTGGGCGCCGGTGCCCCTGCCAAGGCCCCGCATGCGGCCAGCCTCTTTGAGGTCTTTGTCCAGCCCGGGGTCCCTTCCAGCTTTGCGTGGCATTTGCCTCTGCAGTCCTGGTCACTGCAGTCTCCAGACAAGGAGTGGCCCAGAGGCTTGGCAACCCCCCACCCCCCACCAGCTTCCTGCCTCCTCCCTTCCCACCAGAAGGGTCCAGCGGCAAGATCAACTCTGAAGTTAATTGTCATTACGGACAACTGCAGCTCGGTTGTCATGGAAACCTGCCACGCAGGGCTCCGCTGGCAGGACCTTCCTTCCTACCTCTCCTGTGTTTCAACAAGCCCGGGGGAGCTGGGAGCCATGCTGGGAGGAGACGGTGAAAAACGGCAACATGTTCTCTCGGCTGCCGGCATCTGAGATGAGGAGGAGGCCAGAGCCTCCTGGTCGGGGTGGGGAGGAAGGCTCCTCTGTGCCTGCTCCCTGGTTTCAGCAGTGGCGTCGGGGAGATGTGGGTGCTCTGAGGCCTGGGGCTGGCCTGCATGTCCAGGGAGGAGGGAACAGCAGGGGCTCCGGTCCCATGCAGGTCTGGGTGACTGTGTCACTTCCGGGTTCTGAGCCCAGGGTTCTTTGTCCGTAAATTGGGATGGTAACATCCACCTGCTGATCCGTCCTGAAGGTTGGATGGGCTGAGGCCTGGGCCAGCCACACCACAGGGGTTGGGCAGGGTCAGTCCCCTCCCCTCCTCTCTGCTGTCCTTGGCGCCAGGACTGCATCCGGGAATGGAGGAAGGTGCCCCTGACCAGCATTCCCTGATGCAGTGGTTCTCAAAGTGGGGTGCCCGGACGGCAGCACCTGCATTCCGGGAACCTGTTAGAAGTAAAAATTCCCCAGCCCCGAGCTAGACCCAATCAGAAGCCCCAAGGTGGGGCATCAGCAATCTGTGTTTTAACGCATCCTCTAGGGGTCTGATGCCCGGCGAGTCTGCGACCCCGTGTGCTAATGGTTTAGGGATGAGACACCTGCACCCGCCTCCCTGGGGGCGGCTCCCACGTCCGCCCTCACCCTGAGCTGCAGCCCCAGGGCCTCCCCCACTGGGGTGAGTCTGAGCTGGGCCGGGGTGGCGGGGGCGTGACGGGCCGCAGACTCGGTTCCTGGGGAGGCCGCCCTTCCTGCTCCCAAACAGGCCTTTGCGCTGTGTCCTCTCATGTCTCCCCTTGTGCAGGTAGCTCCGGTGTCCCTTTCTCTTCTCATAAGGACACCAGTTCCCCTGGATTAGGGTCCCACCCTTAGGACCTCATTTAACCTCAGTCATCTCCTGAAAAACCCCATCTTCAAATACAGTTCCATTGGGGGTTAGGGCTTCAACCTGTGAATTTGGGGGGACACAGTTCAGACCACAGCACTCAGCCTCCCTGCCCCCCAGCTCGAGGTGCCTTCTTCGTGAGGGGCACCAAGGGCAGCGAGTCTCAGGCCGGGGGCCTTGGGCCAGGGGGTCAGTTTGTGGGCTGGTATCTGGAATCTTCCGCTCCAAACACATCACACCCCTGAAGAGAGGAGCACAGGGAGTGTGGTGTGTCCTCCTGATGGTCTTGGAACCTTCTGTTTGAGAAGTCACAAGTCAAAAGGTCCTAGTCCTGGCCACGTCTGGAGGCTGTATTCTCATATGGGAACACGAACACCCCTGAATAGCTGATATTTGTTGAGCATTTACTATGTGCCAAGAGCTTTTCATGTGTCAAATCATTTAGTCTCCACAGTGATCTATGAAGGGGGGTCCCCAGTTCGTACCCTAGTCCTCAGATGAGGAACGGTGGCACAGAAAGGTCAGGTGAGTGCCCAGGGGCTCAACATTGAAGCCCAGGCACTGTCTGGCCCCAAACACACGCCCTGCCCCATCCAGCTGCACTTGTCACCAGACAGCTGCGGGAAGGCCAGGGGGCCTCACCAGGGTGCCCCCGGGCGGGTACTGCGTTGGCCAGCCCCTCCCCTCCTGCAGGTGGTGGCCCGCTCCCTCAGGTGGGTCAGACCCTCTGGTCCCGAGGCTGGAAAGTTCAGGTGGAAATGGCCTGAGGGGGAGAGGGATGACTCATCCGCCATTAAACCAGAGCCATTTGGAGACTGCAAGCCAGAGGTGACACTACTACGCAGGGCAAGAAGGGACGACTGTGCACAGTTTGAATTTATGGTATTCCAGGACTTGGGCTCAGCTCAGCCTGGGTCAGGAGCCTGAAAGCAGACCCCCGGAGGCTGGTGTCATCCGTCAGGGAGGGCTCAGGCTGGGGGCTGGTTAGAGTCTCCAGGACAGCCCCATCCTCCTCCCACGCTGGGTGGCAGCTGGGTCGGGAGTGCAGCTCCTGGCCAGGTGATCCTGGGCAAGCGGCTTCAGGGAGCACAGGCATCGACCTCACGTGGTGAGGACCAAAGGAGAGATGTTAACGTGTCCGGCACGAGGCTTGATGACTGTAGACTGGTCGGGACTTCCGAAGGCAGGGCAAGCCCAGCTCGTCCCAACACCTGCAGCTCCGGGCCCAGAGCCGGGCACAAGGCAGGCACCCCTTCCCTTTACAGGGGCCTCAGGGGGTGAGGGTAACGGTGATGATGATGGCAGGGATGGTGGGGATGTTGGGGATGGGTGATGGTGACGAAGGTGGGGATGGTGGGGATGGGGTGATGGTGATGCAGGTGGGGATGGTGGGGATGGTGACGATGGCAGAGATGGGGGGAGGAGGTGATGGTGATGATGGCGGGGATGGGGGGGCGGAGGTGATGATGGTGATGATAAGAGTGACGGTGATGGTGACGATGATGAGATGATGATGGCGACGACCATGGTGGTGATCATGCCTTCCTGTCTTCTGTCTCTCACCCGCTCTTGCCTGAGCTCCACAGTGGCCACCCACTGTGACTATGGGGGCTGTTTCTACCCATGGAGTGAAAATAATTCTAATTATGACATTTCCCTCCAAAGAACAAACCCCTGGGTTTCTCTGGCACACAAAGTCTTGGAGCGAAGAGCAGCCTGCCCCGCAGGACCCTGGCATTGCCCTCTGAGCGCCTCCCGGCTACACCTGGGGGCAAGGCAGGCAGCAACGAACCTGTTCAGTCCAGATGCCGCCTGTGCCAGGAGCCCGCCGCTGTGCCTGTCACCCCCCGAGGGTAGGCTCTCAACAGAGCCCGGAGACTCTCCAGGGACAGCGTGGCCTTGGTCAAAGTGGGACGCTGGGCTCCGCCGTTTATGAGCTGTGTGACCTCAGCATGCTCCTTAATCTCTCTAAACCTTGCACGCCACTTGGGAAAGTTGCTGAGATCGGGCCTGTGAGAGGTCACAGTGCCATACGGATCCGTGTCTGTGATGGGGGGCCAGGATGTGCTGGTGGCAGTGGATACCCAGTGGGCCAGACCCAGAGAGGCTGCAGCTGGGAGGGCCTGGTCTGCGGGAAGGGGTGCTGCCGGCCGGCATGCGGGCAGAGGAGGGGTCACTGCCCACAGAGGGGAGTCTCCGGGTTGGAGCAGATGCCAGGCTGATTCTCACCGCTGGGACAGGGGCAGGGGAGAAGGGAGCTGCGGCCTTCTTGACTTTGGGGCTTCTCAGCATCTGGGAGACCCAGGTCACGTAGACTGTGCAGGGACCAGCCCACAGCCAGAGCTCAGGAACACAGGACGCCGGGGCCCTGCACACAGGGAATGGACAGGAGCCCCTGCTCTCCCCAGGCCTGGTGTGGGCGCTGTGGCACTCCCAGGGCCTGGCTCCTGCTGGGATGGGGGACTTGGTGTTGACAGTAGGGGCAGGCAAGGACAAACTTGGGGACAGCCCTACAGCGGGGCGGCAGGAAGGTGGCAGGAGTAACCTTGGGTGACTCCATGACCCCCTGAGGGATCTGCATGCCACCTTTGGCTGTCTTGCCACCTGGTGTTAGGCCTGCAAACTGCATCTCCGAGGATCTCAGGAAGGCCCACTTGGACACGCTGGAGGTGGAAGGAGCAGGGCACAGAGATTGGGGCACTCGGGGAGCTGCAGTTGCTGTATGAGAACCAGAGCTTCCCAAGGCTGCAGCCACCTTCTAGAGAGCTCAGGAGAGAGGAGGGTGGAGGGCGAGGGGAAGGCTGTTCAGCGGAGGTCCTCTCGCCTGGAGACTGATGCGTGGGTTTGTCCCATTCTGCGGACCAAAGTGGACAAACCAAAGCCTTTGGCAGGGAGTGTCTCCCTTGCAGGACTTCTCAGAACCTTTAATGGGCCAGGGACCCTGGCGATGCTGAGGCAGCAGCAGAGTAGGCAGGGCTTCTCCCCTGATGTGACCGCGGAACCCTCTCCCCACAGCGACGTGTGCTGCTCCGGGGCTGGGGAGCAAGCGCTTGGAACCCCCCCACAGGGGACGGAGGGCTCCCTGCCTGGCGCCCAGCTGTGCCCACTGGCGGCCAAGGTTAATGCCCTCTCCAGCTCCCTGGGGCTGGTTTCTTGGGTGCTCATTTTCCTGTGTGAGCATCTGGCAGGAGGCCCATTGCCCCCCACCCAGCCGGCGAAGAGTGAGCGTGAAGGCGTCTGTCTGGGGTCCGTCCCGCCCCACCCTGAAGGCATCTGTCCGGGGTCAGTCAGTGCCCAGAGACCCCTGAACGAGCAACTTCATGGGTTCTAGGTCCCTCCTGTCCTTGGCTTGGCTCCCAGCCCAGACGCCCCCTCCCCAGACAACGTCTATCTGCCAGCATGAGGTAGATTTGGCCTCTCTTGGCCTCTGACCCCTGTGTCCCTTGGGCTACAGGTCTCCTGTGTTCAGGGTCTTCCTTCAGCCTCCTCCAGGGAGGCTGCACCCTGCTCACATGGACCTGCTCTGGTCTCCGCCTCTGCTCTGAGCAGCCCCTAGACTCACTGGGGCTCTGGCAGAGGTGTTTCTCCTGCAGAAGAACTTGGGTGACATGCCAGAGGCCTCCGGTCACCTCGTTCTTCTTTCGCCAGCCCTCCCCTGTCTGTCCTCTGCTCTTCTCTGCCCTGCCTGGGTCTTGGGGGCTGGGCTGTCTGGACTTTGTCAGTGACTCACCTGTTCTTTGATGGCCGTGGGCATGGGGAGCCCAGCGGGAGCAAGTGCAGGAGGGGAGCGAGGTCCCTCCTGCCCCTCCCAGGGCTGCTGTTGGCGGGGGCTTCTCCCTCCCTCGAGCCTCCTCTCTTCCAGCCTCTCATCTCACGCGGCTCCAGGGGGGCTGTTTCAGGCCTGGGGGTGGTAACAGGGCTGGATGCCAGCTGCCTCGACGTCCCGCGTGTGCCTCCGTTCTGCCCACTCCTCTGCAAATAGCCTCTGCGTTGCATGCTCTCCCCGATGCCAGCCGAGTGCGGAGGCCTCTGCTCGGGGCTGCGTGTGGGCATGGCACTGAGACAGTCCTTGTAGCACACACCACGGAGTGCCTACTCTATGCCCGGGACTTCCCGGGCACTTGTGAGTCATGGACATAACAGGGCTTCTGATACTTTTTCCTTCAAGTCCCAGTTCAGTTACTGAACCCGATGCCCCAACGGCACAGTCTGGGCCTGGGCTACGGCAGACCCTGGGCGTCAGGAGTTCTCCGCAAAGCCGGCGGCAGTCACAGAGCAGCCCGTCCCCACCCGAGGGACAGGGCCGGGTTTTCTGAGAGCGAGCATGAGATCGTGTCGCCAAAACCGAAGTTGTCAAAAAGACCAGGAAGAAAGACAGCTGGGATTAACCGGCACGGGAAGTGGGCACTGGGTGGTGTGAGGTCCCTGGACATTTCTGTCATGGCTGGTCCTGGGCTGCAGCCTGGAACCTAGAGGCATTTCACAAATTAACATAAATCCTGTGAACCCTCCGTCCATCTCAATGCTTAATGCCAAACATAAACACATTAAAGTCACTTCGGAATCTGGAGGAGTTGGAATAATTCAGTCCCATCATCATTTACTCCAAACGCCTCATTTCAGCTCATGAGTCATCTTCGAAAGGAAAAGAGAGAGATGTATGTGGCCAGTAACGTGGCATTAGGACCGGAGAGCTGGGAAGGCTTCCAGGAGGAAGGAGGCTGCCAGCTCCCTGGGTGGACACAGCCGTGGCCAGTTTCCGGGCTCAGTCCTCGACAAAGGCCACCCAGGGAGATGGCCTCTGTGCAAAGGCCACGGTGTGAAGTTGCTCACTGGGGTGGGGGCAGGTACTTGTCCTGGCCAGCTCTGCCGTGTCCCCTCCCCTCCCCCATGTACCTGTCCACCCCACCCCAGTCACAGAGCCACCTCCTGGCTCTCCCCTCTGCCTCCTTGGCGCGCTGGGAAAACCTGAGTTCGAGTTCTGATTCTACCCCGCACTTGACCTTGGGTGAGTTACTTACTTAGCCTCTCCCCGTGTCTGTGTTCAGTGGTGGAAGGAGGAGAGTATCGCTCCTTCCGCTGCCATCTGGGGAGTGAGAGGCGCTGTCTGCGAGGCATGTGGCCCTGCAGAAGCCCTCACAAGGCCCAGTGGTCGTGGTCACCAGTTTAATCTACAGTCGGTTTCTGATTCAGTGGCTGAACCAGCCCTTTCAGAAATGCAGGCCTGTTTTGTGCTATCGTTAAATGTCTTCATGATTTAAGCAACTAGTCAGACTCTCACCCTGTGTTACCTTGGGCAACACCCTGCAGCACTTGGGACCCATGTCCCCATCTGAGGCCTAACCAGTGCAGGGCCTCAGACCTTCAGGAGGACAAATGGCTGGGGGAGGAAAGGTGCCCGAGAGAGGGTGGGGTGGACCACGAGCCCCTCCCCAGTGCGAGCCCAAGGCATTGGCAGTGAGTGGAACCACGGCATTCCTTCCGTGGTGCTCCCGGCTCCTTGGAGAGAGCGGGGTTTATTCCCAGGAAGCAACCGCATTAGTGATTGGCACGGACCCGCAGGAGCCCCAGGGCCTGACGGGTGACAGTTTCTGTGGCGACCAGCAACCGGGAGGGTGGGGTGTGGAGCAGTGCTTGCGAGTGGGAATTGAGGACACTGTGCCCAAGAGGTAAGTGTTCCAGTCCAGGGCCAGCTGTCGTCCCACCCAGCAGAACCCTCGCCGTGCAGGCCCTGCGTGGGGTGCGGGGGGTCCAAGGATGAACAGACTGCAGCCCTGGCCCGAGGCCCTCACAGTCCAGGGAAGGGGGACAGGCAGTGGCCACACAGGGTGGTGGGGCCGGGCAGGGCTGAGGCTGGGCTGCCATGGCCATGTGCCATGCCAGAGCCACACCAGAGCCAGGAAGCCAGAGAGGTGTGAGGGCTGCAGCCTGGTTGGGAATGAGGGTGCCAGGGCATCGGAGTGTAGACCAGGGCTGGGGTCCTAAATGGGACCTATGGCCCTGGCCCACAGAGACCACGGGATGACAGGAAGGAGACTTCACACAGCTGGGGCCCCAGCGGCATGCATCCCCTCTGTGGCCACCCCCCTTAGCATGTCACCCCCTAGCACTGTCACCGTCAGCCTTTTGTCTGAGAAGAGGCTCTGAGATCCATGGGGGCCTGCTCAGCTCACCCCGGAAATAAAGGCAAGGTGGGCGTGAGCTCCCCGCCCTCCTGCCGCAGGGCTGTTAAGGCTCCGCTGCCAGCTCCCCACCTCTCTCCGGCCTGGCCTCTTCCGGGCTCTTCCTTTCCTCACGTTCCTTCTCCTGCCCAGCCAGTCTGGGGGGACTCCTGGGTGCAGGGGCTTCTCAGGCCGCCCTGGAGGACACCCCAGCGGCACTGGGCAGTGGGGGACTGTGCACCCAGCGAGGCTGGGGCCGGGGCAAAGCCTGCAGAGTGCACACCCGCACACCGAGGGCCAGAGGCTGCAAGGCGGGCACGGGACGGGGCTGTGGGTCCTCGCTAAGGAGCCTCCCCCAGAGCTCCTAGTCCTTTCCACCTTTAAGACGAAGTCACATCTGTAACACCGAAGCCCCGCACATTGTAATTCTCGCTCCCATACCGCAAATGTCTGCTCCGACGGTCCCCTCACCCCATCTTAGGACTTCTCAGGGCACAGAAGAGGCCTCAGAACCTTGGCCGACTTTCGGGAAGGCCAGGCTTACGGAGGGAAGAACCCTCAGAGACGTCCAGTGCAGCTGGCGGGGAAGTGCCCCTCCCAGAGACTGTCCCCTGGGTCCAGCTGGGCCAGCCTGTCTGACCACCCAGGTTCCTCTTCCCCCAGGCACACTGTTAAGCACATCTGCTCTGCCTGGGTGTAGACCCCAACAACCACATGCCCGCAGGAGGAGGAAACCTCTTCCCTCCCCAGGACCCATTTCCTGTCTCAGGACCGGTCTGTCCCCGGTGTGTGTCCCACACACCCCATGTGGGAGTGCACGCAGACTCCGGGGAGCCCGCCCACGGGGCGTACCTTCAACAGGACAGTCTTGTGAGGACGCTGTCGTCAGGGTCGGGACAGTCCTAGGCTTCTGGTCCTCCCCCTGCTAACTAACATTTTATCCCAGCTTCATTCTACTTCAAAGTTTGGGGTGACTATGGGTTCCGGTCTAGGGAGAAACCCAGGTCAGCCGGTGAGCTGAGCTCCCAGGAGGCGGGAGGCCCTGCCTCGAGGTTGGGCCTCACCATCTTTTTCTGGCACATCTTCCTCCATGACCGTCCAGAACAACACATATTTTCCACCTCTTCTTTTTCTACGCTTGCCATTGGCTCTTGCTACAAATTCTGGAGAAAGAACAGCGACTTTTCAGGCTGCAGCTTAGCCAAAAGGCCAGTGAGGGAGAAGTATTTATGTCAGCAATGACAGGTGTGCCGTCCTGTCCCCCCCAGGAAATATCACCCATCCACCAGCAGGGGCCGCACACCTGCCCACACCTGGTGCGGGGAGCGGTAATGCCCGGGAAAGCCACGGCTCTGGGACGAGCCTGCCCGGGCTAGTGACTAATTCATTAGCGTGATGTGTGCATTATATCATCCTAGGGGCAGTGTGGCTTAGAGGCTGCGTCTGAGGCCAGCCTGGCAGCTCTTGTTCCCTGACTGCCACCCACTGGCTGTGTGGCCTCGAATAAGTTGCTTAACCTCCCCATGCCTCAGTTTCCTCAACTGTAAAGGGAGCAGGAAGTAATGACCATGTCTACTCACAGATTGCTCCTGAGGGCTGAATGAATTAACGCAGGTGAGGGTCTGCTCCCCTTTGGCCAAGGGGCTGGGGCATGTGGCCAAGTCAGACCCATCAGGCTCTTTCTCCAGGGAACTTGAACCCTGAGCCCTGTGCCAATGGCACAAAGACTCACGAGGCAGATGAGCCTCCCTCCCCAGGTGGCTGCTGAGGGATGCTGGTCTTTCCTGTCAGCTGGGCCCCTGGAGCTTCCTGGAGCTCTCCGGTCCCTGTTCTGGCTGAGGCTGCTCAGCTCTCCTTGTGATGATCCTTCGAACATACTCCTCCCCTGGAACTAGCCACATCCCAAGAACCCCAGCTGACACACGCCCTGGGGTTGAGACGAGCAGAAGATGGACCTCTTTCACTTGGGGTGTGGCCTCCTCTGATGAAAGAGCCCAACTTCTAGGGGAGACTGACCCATGAGGGGCGTTGGGAGCCCAGAAGAGGCCCCGTTCAGCCTGTGGGATCAGAGGAGGCTTCCTGGAGGAGGTGATGCCTGAGAGAGTGTGAAAGAGTACAGGTGGGCACAGTCGCTCACACCTGTAATCCCAGCACTCCAGGAGGCTGAGGTGGGAGGAACTCTTGAGGCCAGGAGTTCAAGGCCAGCCTGGGCAACATAGCAAGACCCGGTGTCTACAAAAAATTTAAAAATTAGCTGGGCACGGTGCTGCAGGCCTGTAGTCCCAGCTGCTCAGGAGGCTGAGGCAGGAGATCACTTGAGCTCAAGAGTTTGAAGTTGCTGTGAGCTATGATTGTGCCACTGCACTCCAGCCTGGGCGACAGAGCAAGACCCTGTCTCAAAAAAATAGATAAATACATTTTTCTAAATTAAAAGGATAAATAGGCGTCAGCCAGGTGAAGAGAACAGGAAAGGAGGCTCCAGGTAGAGGGAACACATACGAAAACAGGGAGGGATGAGATGCACTGGTGGGTGGGCAGCCACACCTCTGTCCTCTGGCAGGGGAGCGAGCCGAGGCTCGGGAGGAGCACACACCTGAGCAGCCTGCAGGGCTTCTGCAGACAGCCCTGGCTGCGTCCCGCCAGCCCTGCTCAGCACTGATCCCAGCCCAGGGTGCAGGGAGGTGGGGTTCGCTCTCAGAGGAGCCGCCAGCCCCAGGAGCAGCTGAGGCCATTAGGGACAGGATGCTAATGGATCGGCGCCCCAGCGACTCTGCCTGGCTTTTGTGAACATGTCTGCACTGACTAATCTGCTTAATTACCCATTGCCGAGTTTGTTCCCAGTTGTCCTGTGCAGATACTCAGTCTGTGGCTGGAAGCCAAACCCCAGGGTCCTCTTTTCTCTTCCAAGGTGGGGGCACTGGATACTGAGGCCGTGGCCCCCCCATGTGATAAGAGACATCACCATGTGGCACTAACATTCAGCAGGCATTGCCCAAGATGAGCCAGGGGCAGACCCTGGGTAGGCCCTACGGGGTCACAGAGGACCCGGAGGCTTGGTTGCTGGTGGTCCCCAGGAGCTACGGCTCTACCACAGATGAGGCACATGTGAGCAAAGTCCAATGCGGTGGGTGGGAGGCAGCCCTATGTGGTGTGCTGGGAACTAAAATAAACTCTTCAGCTCCCCCCAGCTGACTGAATGGACCCCCTATTGGCCAAGGGGTTACCCTAACACAGTTGCTGGCCATGAGAAGGGAGGTCAGATGGCCTCACCATGCCCCCTCCCTTCTTGTAGACATCCTTTGTAACTCACTACCAGGCCTAAGGCTGCCCGAGACAAACCTGCAGCTCCTCAGTTTACATAACAAATCACTTGAGTCTGGGTATATGGCCGGTGGCTTGTCTCTGATTAACAGACTTCCTTATCTTAACATAAAACATTCCAAGCCTTTAGACAACGCTTCATTCTTTAACTAATTACAAATGAAAGAGTCTTTAAACCCACCTATAACCTGTAAGCCCCCCCTCCCACCTTTTCAGGCCAAACGAATGCATATGCCTTCCAGGTATTGATTTACAATTTCACGTGTAATTTCTGTCTCCCTGAAATGTATAAAACCAAACTGTAACCCAACCATAGTGAGTCCACTTGCTCAGGCTTCTTGGGCATGGTTCGGGGCCATGGTCCTCAAATTTGGCTCGGAGTAAACCTCTTTCCATTATTTTAGAGTTTGGCTTCTTTTCTGTTGACAGTGCTTAGACACCTTTCTGATTCACACCCCCCCCCCTCCCTGCAGCTTCTTTGTCTTCTCCTTCTCTTCCGAGTCTGACTGCTTCTCTGTGAATTTCTGCTGTTGTCCTGACTAGTCCAGGCTGATGGCCAGAGGTCAGAGACCCAGGGGAGGAGGGGGCTGCGTGTCTGTGATTATCCACAGTCCAAACCAGGTGGGGCGTAAACATGAAATGGGGGGGATAGGGCAATATATCACAGAAGAAATGGCTTGAAAAAGCGGCAAAAATGTTTTGTGTCTCTTTAAAACATCCCCAGTCCTTTTGGAGAACTAGGACCTGCAACCCTGCCTCAGGCCAGTGGTCGGGAGGGGCAGGGGAGTGTCTTTTGTTCTTGGTGCCACAGGAGGTGGCTCAAGGGAATTGTCCAGGCCAAGGTCAGGAGATTGTCTTAGCCAAAGATGGGGTTGATCAGAGCCTTTAAGAGCTCTGCAATTCTGCTCAGAAGCAGGATGTTGGTACTTTGAGACGGGAGTCTGCCAACCTCCTCCTCTGCCTGCAAATTAATAAACTCTTTCCTTCTCCTCAAACCATTTGTCCTCGTTCTTCTGATGTGGCCTCGGGGAAAAGTGCTGAACTTTTGGTAACAATCTCTGTCCTCAGCATGTCTGTTTAATATTCCTTTCCCAGCTCTGAACGTATTTTGGGCAGAACCCAGAGTTTTCTCATCGTTTTCTGATACTGAAATCCAGCTCGCTCAGGTACAGTTAAAACCTCAACATCATATTGGACTGCATTATGGTCTTCTCCCCTCGGTCCAAGAACCATGGGCTTTGGATTGGGGGACGAGAAGGTGGGGAGGGGTCTCATTGTTTAGTTTTCTGGGTTTATTTTGTAACCACCCTTCCCCCCATTAGGGTGAAGGGTCAGCTCTACTTTTCTAGTTCTAAGTTTTCAGGGAAGGAGGCAGGAAGAGAGACATAGAAAGGGAGCTAGATACCTTCTGTTTTCAGGAAAATGCAGTTTTGTTACAGAGGAAATGGCCTGAAAAAATGGCAAAAATATTTCGTATCCCTTTAAAACATCCCCCCACTCCTTTTTTGAGAACTAAAACCTGCAACCCTGCCTCAGGCCACTGGTTGGGAGGGGCAGGGGAGTGTTCTTTAGTCTTTGTGCTACTTGAGGTGGCTCAATGGGACTGCAGGGGGCGGGGGTCCTGGGATTGTTCTAGGCAGAGATGGGGCGAAGATGAGACATCAAAATCCTCAACTGTAGTTGAACAGCAATTGCCTGAAGCAGAATGGCCTCCCTTTAAAAATTCTGTATTTCTGCTTATTATTGGGAAAATTGGTACTTTAAGATGGGAGTCTGCCATTTCCCCCATTTGCCGGCAATTTAATAAACTCCTTTTCCCTTCTCCTCGAACTACTTGTCCTGGTTCTTCTGATGTGGCCTCGGGGACAAGTGCTGAGTGTTCGGTAACAGTCTGGATGTCTGAGAAAGACTTAAGGCAGAGATGCTGGATGAAAAAAGCCAGTTTGGGAGTGACTTGTAAACACATGTAACCCATGGCCCAGCAATTTTAGTCCTAGATATTTATCCATGAGACATGAAAACACGTCTCCACATAAAAAGACTTGTATAAGATTTGTCATAAAGGTTTTATTCACCATAACTAAGAAACATAAACCACCTAAATATCTACTAATACATGAAAGAGTAAACATGGAACACGTAGCTTGGAATACTGTCCAGCAATGAGAGAAACAGGACAAGAAGATAGTGACGGGATGAAGGGAAAGTTTCCCCTTTGCCCTAAGAAGGTTGGCTGAAAAATCAACTCTCAATAAAACAGATTAGTAAGAGAAAAGCTGTCAAATTTATCTTAACAAGTACACACAGGAACCCTCAGAAAGTGAAGATTCAACTCTTCAGTGAGATACAGAGGTTTTTAAAGAATGGGGGTCAAAAGCAGAAAAACAGGTTTTGGGAGGGAGAGAGGAAGAGGCTGGACTATTAACAGTTAGCAAAAGGGCGTCTTGTTATGTAAATGAAGACTTACAGGTGGCAGCCCTCAGAGAGAATAGATGACCAATATTTCTTTTCAGACCTTAAAGGTGTCAGACTCTCAGTTAATCTTTTCTAGATCAGGAAAGGACAGACCTGGCCGCATTCTCTGCAGATGTGAACCCTCCCCCAGCTTTGCAGTGTGGCTGCCTCCTGTGAGGCTCCCGGCAGCCATCTCAAAATATGTCAAAGAAATATTTTTGGGGTAAAATATTTCTAATTTCCTTCAATAGCTAGAATGCAGTCCAGAGACAAATATATGAAAACTATGAAAGAGGCGAGAAGACATGGGGGTAGAGCGAGAAGTTCTGATACGTGCGTGACCTGAGCCCAGTAGCAGCGGTGGGGGAGCAGCAATATTCGAAGGGGGGCACCAGTCCCGGAGGCAGGAACCACGGTGATTCCCAGAGAGAATAAATCAGCAGAAATCCGTACCTAGATACATCGTAGTGAAAGTGCAGACCACCAAAGACAATGAGATTTTCAAAGCAGCTGGGACAAGAGAGCTTGCCCCCAGAAGAGCAACGAATAGCCGACGGCTGACTTGTCAATGGCAATAATGGGAGACATGCAGCCAAAAGGAAATAGACATCAACCAGGAACCCTCTATCCAGCCAGGACACTTTTCAACCATGAGGGCGTAATAACGACGTTTCCAGACAAACAAAAACTGAGAGCAGTCATTACAGAGCGACCCTCACTAAAGAGGATCCAAAAAATGTATTTCAGGAAGGAGAGAGGGTTCAGAAGGAAGGTCTGTCTCCCAAACTGAACCCGCAGCCGGCCCTCCTGAGCCTGCCTCCTCCTGGGGTTTTCTGCCTCCGTGAATGGTGACCACAGTCCCCCAGGCCACAAACACAGAAATCATCTTGGCACCCCCTTCTCCCTCACCCCCCATATCCAACTGGCCCAGTCCTGTGGTCTTTGCTTCCTAAACATCCCTCAAGTCCGCCCACTCCTCTCCACCCCACGGCGCCCAAGCTGCCGCCATGTTCTGCGGACCCACCACGACTGCTCCCCTCGCTTTCCTCAGGCAGCCTCTGCACTGCCTTTGAAATGCAAATATGATTGTGTCTCCCTGCTGTTTGAAACACAGAATGACATCCCATTACTCTTGGGATAAAAACAAAAATCTTTAATGGGTCAGAGAGGTCTCCCAGCCCAGTGCCTGCCCACCTCTCAGACTGGCCTCTCCGGACCCTGTTGGTCCCTCACAGGTGCCGTCTCTTTTGCTCACCTCGGCTCTCGTCTGTGCTGCTTCCGCTCCACAGAGGGTCCTTCCCTTCCTCTTTGTCTAGTAATGATGTTCATCCCTCAGTTCATTTGGCGCCTCCTCCAGGAAGCCTGCCTTGACCTCCCTAACTAGGTCAGCTCTCCCCCATTAAATGCCCTCCTGGTACCACTGTCCCCTCATCAGTGACATTTATCACAGGAGCAATCTCATAATTTCACATTTATTTGTGTAGTTAATTGCTGTCTGGCTTCTCCAGGGGACATTACTGTCCAGTAGGTAAAAACCTCCCCCTGCTTTGCCCCCCACTACGTCTGCGGGACTAACGCAGCCACGGACACATGGTACGTATGAGTGGTGCCTGCCGTTCTGGAATTTCCCTTCTGCAAAATTCTAGAATATGCAGATCACTTCTTTTTTACACCCATGTGAATTTTGCTTCTTGTTTAAATGAATTGTGAGCCGATAGTACGGGAATTACTCGGAGATAGAAGAAATTGGGGATTGGGAAGACAAAGAGGAGAAAAACAATAGAGGCAGAGCAGCAGCTTTGGGGGAGAGAAAGGAAGCCCAGGGGAGAACAAGTGGGGGGATGGCAGGTGTTTGGCCCCAGGTTATCTGGAGCAGAGCTGAGACCACCCAGTCCCGGGGGAAGGGGCTGGGCAGGAAGCCACTCGCTCTGCTGAGCAGATTAAATACAGATCATCGAGACCCACTGTTCCCGTTCTGAAATGTGCGTTGCTCTGTGTTGCTGGGACTGCGGTGAGACCCAGGAGGCAGGAATAAACAATTCTGAGTCATAAAATCATTGAGGCATCAAACATTTGGAGAGATGAGCAGATACAAAAATGTGCTTCCTATACACACGTTAAAAGCCTAACTCTTTTGACAAGGATCTCACCAAATCTCTTGGGCAGAGGGATTCTGTAATGGGAAGTAATTGTATGGTACTCATCTTTGTTAATTTAAAATGAGTAAGGGTTATTGATTCACTCTGTTTCATGAGCTGCTTTCATATTGAATTTCGGTGAACAAAAGTGTTTTCATAAAGATTTTCATGGGCTCACTTGCGACCTTTATCTCCCCAGCTGCAGAGCTGTATGTCCAACTGCCTATTGGACAAACTCAGCTCACCCCCGGCCAACTGCCCCTCCTGCTGTGTTCCCAGCTCAGGGTCTGGCACCACAACCCACCCTGTGCCCAGCCAGATGCTCATGTATCATCTGTGATGCCTTCTGCACCCCGGCCCCACCCCACAGATGCCCAGAGAAGGGCACACTAACTCCTTCAGGCCTCCCCAGCCTGGGCTCTTCCCCCAGCCCTGGATCCTGCCAGTTCAGACCTGTCCTGTCTCCTGCCTGGTGGCCAAACCGGCAGGCTCAAAGGGCCAACGATGGCCTCCAAACTTCCATATATTCTTTCATTTAACCCGCACGGCCCTGCCAAGCAGGTGGGACTCCCACCTTCAGAGATGTTAAATCACGTACCCCAGGTCCCCTGGCCAGCAAATCTGCCACTTCCAACTGCACCCTCCGCCTCTCATGGCCGAGTGGAGGGAACAGAACTTGCCAAGCCCACAGGGCCGTGGAGAGGGGGAAATTGCGGTGATGGAGCCCGAAGGGTGGAACTGAAGGGTGTGTACTGAATGTTTGTGTCCCCTGGAATTCATATGTTGAGTCTCTAATCCCCAACGTGATGGAATTAGGAGGCGGAGGGAGGTGATTAGGTCCTAAGGGGTAGAGCCCAGTGATGGGATTAGTGCCCTTACGAGAAGGGGAAGAGACTAGAACTGTTCCTGTCTCCACCATGTGAGGACACAGCAAGAAGGCAGCCATTCTGCCAATGATTTATTTCTTGATGCAGGTAGCGGTTCTCAAGCAAATTCACTTAGTGAAAATTCCTTGGGTGGAACTGCCTCTTGCAGACCCTGGAAGCAGTGCATCCAGGGAATTAATCCCCAGGCCCTGGGCGCCAGGGTGTGGCCCTACAGGGTAGGAGGAGGCCCAGAGCAGAGCCTGTAAGTCCAGGTTCCGGACAGCAGGGGCCCTGGCTGCCTCAGTCTAGGGGCAGTACTCAGGGCCACCAAGGGCTGGTGGCCTGGGATTGCTGGCAGCAAGTCCTTCCTGTTATCTTGAAGGTGGGGTCTGACAAAGGGAGGGAGGAGGACAGGGAGGCAACACTTTGCTTAAGGAATTCTGACCATGACTTTGGGGCTGTGGGGGCGCGGCTGTGCACTTAAACTCCACGGGGCTGGTGTCAGGCCCTGGGCACATCCTGGCCCCTCCGTTTTGGAAGCTGGTGAGGACCCTTAGCCAGTGTGACCAAACGCAAAGTTTCAGTCCAGTCTGAACCTTCTGCGTGGATCTGGCGCAGCCCTGAGCCTGTCCCCGTATGATCTGGGCTGGGACACATCACCTCGAGATTCAGGGTCTTATCACAGGAAACTCTCAGCTTGTGCTTAAGTGTGTGGCCCAACCCAGAGTCCTGGGGCAGGGCTGGGTTCCCCGGTGGCCTCCTTGCTGGGGGCCCAGGAAGGCTGTTTCCAAACCCTCTCTGCAGGAAGATGCGCTTCCCACCTGGGATCCAGGTGGCAAGAGACCCCGTCACTGCGAGGAGCAGGCCAGGGGGCTAGTTATCCTCCAGAGACATCCTGTCTGAGAGAACAAACCTCACAAGGGCTGAGGAGGAGAGAACAGGACAGAGACAGGACATTTCTGCACAGTCATCTGAGCCAGAGGACAATTTTGCACTGGACAATAGATGTTGCATATAATCGAAACCTCCGTTAAATACTCTGAAAAGTTATTTTTGTTCATCTTGGGATAAGATGCTTTCCTTGTGCTTTGGTTTCCTTGTCTGGGAGACCTGCTGTCTCCATCCAGGGCTGCTGGGAACATCCTCTGGAAACAAACCACAAATGCAAGGCCCGGGACTTTTACTATCTGTATATGAGCATTTCCCAATGTGTTCTGTGGCGTGGGGGTGTCTCCATATATTAATAGGTCTTAATAATTTTGAAAAGATTTCTTGGTTAATTAAGTTTACAAAACATTGGGTCAAAGAAAGTGAAGCAGATTTCCTTATAGCAGGACTTCTCAAGGCCTTCGGTGTGCTCATAGGCATCCTAGATCACCAGGAGAGAGGTGTTCTATGTGGCATAGAACACCAGAAAGGGGTGTGTGTGTGTGTGTGTGTGTGTGTGTGTGTGTGTGTTCCATCTCATGAAATTAGTTCAGAGAAATCCAGTGGTGAATTCCAACAGAAAGTGAAGAATGTCATTCTCATGTGAATACAGGTATTCCCTTCATAACGCAAGTTTCCCAGCGCAAGCTGAATCTAACCAGACGGATTAATTCGGGAATGTGCATTGCTCTGCTCAGGCAACTACTGCACAGATTGCTGGGGTGAGGGGGACTGGTTCTGGGGGGGCAACTGTGGCTCGCAGAGCCCCTGGGCACTAGGCTGCTGTGCGGATTCTCTGGCTCAAAGGACTCGGGGTGGCAGTGGGGCAGGAGGATGGGGAGGTGCTTCTTTTGCCTGGAGTAAAATTGCAACAAGGAGGCCAGAAGATCAGCATGTGGCTAGAAAAATGCAAACGAGAAACCGTGGTTTTGGTGGTGTTTTCGGTTTTTGTTTTTGGTGCGTTTTGATCGATCAGTTTACTTTTTTTAAGAATGCAGTTTTTAAAGTGCTTTTATAAAAAACATTTTAATTATTTAAAATCCTGCAGGGAAAGGAATGTGTTACTGGGCATCTAAACCTCTCTAGGTCTTAACTCCTCCTTTCCTAGAGACACAGAGGTTTTCTATTGTGTATTTTGGTGACATGCAGCTTCTGAGGGGCCTTAGTGGCCTTGTGTCACAGCAGAGGAGACCACCGGCCACCGGCCACCTGGCTGGGCTGCGTGGGAAACTGAGGTTTTCGCTGAGTGCTTGCCGAGGTGTGGGCCGCGTTCTGCCTGCTGCTTCACTGGAAGGAGTGAAGCTCCTCATCTAATTCTGTCACCAATACTAAATGGCCTTTCTATATTTTGCCACACTGAATCACCATGTCCGAGGCTGTTCTATTATTTATAATGGCTCATGTTGGGGGACGATGAATCATGGAGTTCGTTCCCAGCCCCTGCCTCCCTGGTGGGCCCTCCCTCCTCTCCTGTCCACCCTTCTTTGGAGCTGGACCTGGGTGTGGGGCCCACGGCAGCCCCGCCAGTGGGGGGAATGCAGATGAAAGGGGGGCTCCGCACGCCCCAGGCCTGCACGCACGCAACCCGCTGCTCAGCAGACGAGGCGTGGAAGGCAGCTCGATGCGGCAGGAAGACAGCATCCCTCGCCCAGGTCTCCATGGCAGCCGGGAGCCAGAGACAAGCAGCCTGCTGCCCCGCGTGCTGGTGCACCGGCCCGGGGCCAGGTGTGCAGAGCCAGCGCTGCCTCTTCTTCTGGCCACACACCTGCCCTCCCGGTTCCAGTCTGGGGCAAAACAGCCCCTCACTGTCCTGGGAAGATGCCATCCCCACACAGCTCAAGGCCAGGCTCCTTCCCCCTGCCTGGGGCAGCTGCACGTGGGGTCCTGGGCTTCCTTGCGCGTCCCCAGCCCCAGGCCTGGGCTGTCTGTCTGTGGGGCAGGGCTGGCCCTGCAGTCTGCAGTCGGAATTAACTAGCTGGCCCTCAGCTCATTTCTGGTGACTGGCCAGTACGTCCCCTGCCTGAGCTCTGGCTCTGACACTGATTGGGTGTGAGGACAGCTCATGACATGCTGTGCCCTGACCAACCGTCGAGAGGCCCCACCAAGCCTACCCTCTTTTAATTTGGGACCATCTGCTATGCTTTTCCTCCCTTCAAAGTTCTTCCCCAGGAGGCCACCTTGGACCTCAGGCCGGGGCAGGGCCCTGCCCTCTGCCTTTCAGACACCAGGTCAGCCTCTGCTGTCACCACCAGTCTGGGCTGCCTCCCCTGATAGGCTGAGAACCACTCACTGTCACGTGCCTCACGCCCAGAGTGCCTCACAAGGAAGCCCAGTGGCTTCCCAGGGCTGACGCCTGATGCCCCCATCAGTGCAGGCTCCCCACTCCTGGGAGTGCACGGCCCATGTGGCTCTGCCCAGGGTGGTCTGTGCCATTCCAGGCCACCTCTGGCCAGAGGAAGGGGCTAGGACCTGGCGATGCAGGGGAAGTCCTGACAGAAAAGGGGGTGGCCGCGCCATCCAACTCACAGTTGGCCACTGCCACACTGGCCCCTCTGCAGCAGGAGCCCAAGTTCTGCTCCTGTGGGCACCTCTTTAAGGACTTTGACCTTGAGATGGTTTGTAAGACTCTGCCATCCTGAGAAGCACAGCCACCGTGCATAGCCTTGGACGCCGCTCCTGGACGGTGCTCTGGCCAGGGACAGAATTCACCTGCTCTTCGGGTCCTGGCGTCTGCCACGCTGGATGATCTCCCAGGTGCACCATCCCTCACGCCCCAGGTGCTCCTACTTAGGCTTGAGCTGTGCTAAGCACCCAGCCCTGCTCTGCAGGTGTATTGGGGGCCAGGGCCCTCCCAGAGTGGCCCACCCTTTGTGACCTCTTAGGAAGAAGGAGCTCCACGTCCAGCATTCGCTTGGACCTTCCCACGCGGGATCTCATGTCATCCTCGCAAACATCCAGCAAAATGGGCATTGTTTTCCCGTTTATGGATGAGGACACAGAAGTTAGGGGCCTTGTCCAACACCCCCAGAGGTAGTAAGAGCTGGGATTCAAACCCAGGGACATCTGTCTCCTGATGGCACGCACCATGCCAGACTCTGTCAGAAGCTTTCTGTGGATTATTTCTGCCATGGGACTTCACAAAACCTAGGAGAGAGATAGTATTTGCTATGATGTGAATGTTTGTCCCCTCCAAAACTCATGGTGAAATTTAATTGCCATTGTAACAGTATTAAGAAGTGGGACCTAAAACCTCTGTGGAAAATAGTATGGAGATTCCTCAAAGAACTAAAAATAGAACTACCATTTGATCTAGCAATCCCACTACTGGGTATCTACCCAAAGGGAAAAAATTCATTTTATCAAAAAGGCACCTGCACTCGAATGTTTATAGCAGCACAATTCACAGTTACAAAGATGTGGAATCAACCCAAGTGCCCATCAATACATGAGTGGATTAACAAAATGTGGTATAATATATGTATACCATGGAGTTCTACTCAGCCACCAAAAGAATGAATTAAGGCCTTTTGCCTCCAGATGGAACTGGAGACCATTACCCTAGGTGAAGCATCACAAGAGTGGAAAAACAAACACCACATGTACTCGCTATTAAACTGAAACTAACCGAGGAGTGCACACGTGCACAGAGGAATGTGAAACCCAGTGGAAATCAAGCAGCAGGGAGGGGCAAAAACCTACTGAATGGGTACAGTGAGCACTATTCCGGTGATCAGCACACTTATAACTGTGACTCAAGCATTACAAAAGCAATGCATGTAACCAAAACATTTGTACCCTCTTGATACTTTGAAATTAAAAAACAAGAAGTGGGACCTTTAAGTGGTGATTAGGCCATGAGGGCTCTGCCCTCACGGATGGGATTAATGCCATTATAAAAGGGTGAGTTTGGGTCCCTTTTGTCTCTGTTTGCCCTTCTGCCTCCCACCTCCCACCATGTGATGACTCAGCAAGAAGACCCTTGCCAGATGCCAGCACCTTGATCTTGGACTTCCCAAACTCCAGAACTGTGAGAAAATAAGTTTCTGTTCATTAAAAAGTACCCATTCTCAGATATTCTATTACAGCAGCACAAAACAGACAGGACACTATTGCTGTTTCTGTTTTATGGGTGAGGAAATTTAAGCTCAGAGAGGTCAAGAAACTCAATCAAGGTCCCACAGCTAAGAAGTGGCAGGACCGGATTTGATCCCAGTCTGTCTGGCTGGAACTCTGGCCACATTTCCTGCTGCCTCCCACCAGCTGAGCGAGCAGAGGCCTATCCTGAGGGACGCCATCCTTACAGGCGGGCCTCACCTCTGTCCACTGGACAGACTCAGCACCGTGTGATGAGCTGCATTTTCCTTTAGAGGGAAACCCTGTTGTCCCCAGAAGATCTCTGGGTCTTGGGCACAGCCTCCCACCTCCCCACAGCAGGGCTGCAGCCGGCTGCAGCAGGGCACGGGTTCCACAGAGAAGACTAATTAAAGCCTCTGAGCTATTCGAGCTGGTTTGCCTATTAAGCTATTGTGAACATCCAGGCTGGGGCGGCCAGACGGGGGGGTAATGACTGGTTGCGCACATCAGCAGAGCGTAGAGGAGATTCTGTTGTTGGTAAACAGTTTGGCAATTTGAAGAGCAAATTGTGGCTTGCACGGAGAGTGGGGAGGGTGCCAGGCTACTCCTCTGGAAATGCTGGGGAAGGAAGCGGCTGTCTGCAGTGGGGACAAGAGGCTGGAGGGAGAGAGGTGGTGGCGGCAGATGGAGTTGGAGTCGACATGGACCGACTGCCGTTTCCACAAACTTCCAACCCTGTGGCTGGCAACGTGCTGATGCCGAGGGCTCTGGACCTGGGATTGTGGCCCAACAGAGACAGCCATGTAAGCAGGTCCCTAAAATACAATAGCACGACCACAATGCAATACCACCTTATGCCCACTAGGATGGCTACTGCAAAAACCAGAAAATAACAAGTGTTGACGAGGATGCAGAGAAATTGGAACCCTTGTGCACTGTTGGTGGGAATGTAAAATGGTGCAGCCATTGTGCAAAGCAGTCTGGTGGGTCCTCAAAAATTTAATCGTAGAATTGCCATATGACCCAGCAACTCCTCTTCTGGGTATATACCCCAAAGATCTGAAAGCAAGGACTCAAACAGACTTTCATACACCTACGTGTATAACAGCATTATCTGCAATAGTCGAAAGGTGGAAACAGCTCAAATGTTCACCAATGGATGAACAGATAAAATAGGATGAATACATACCATGGAAGATTTTTCAGCCTTAAAAGGGGAGGAAATTTTGACATGCACTGCTACATGGATGGACCTCGAAGACATTGTGCTAAGTGAAATAAAACAGTCCTCAAAAGACAAGTACTCCACTTATATGAGGTCCCTGGAGCAGTCAGTTCATGGTGACAGAGTAGACTGGTGGCTGCCAGAGGCTGGAGGGAGGGAGAATGGGGAGTTAGTGTCTAATGGGGACAGAGATTCAGTCTGGGAAGATGAAAAAGCTCTGTGATGGATGGTGGTCATGGTTGCAGAGCAATGGGAATGTGCTTCATGCCGCTGAATTGTACACACAAAAACGGTTAAAATGGTAAATTTTCTGTCATGCATATTTTACCAGTTACAAAACAAAACAGTGCTTAGGTGGGGATCCCAGAGCCGAGAAGCCACTATGGAAAAGCACAGCAATGAGGCAGCAGCCGATTCCTCCTGGGGGTGGGGGCGGCAGGTTCTAGTAACAGATATTTATGGTGAGGACTGGTTAATGCAGGCACCGCCCAGCAAGGGGAGATGCCCAGCGCCAATACAGAGAAGTGGCCTCAGGCCAGCAGTCCCTGCCGACATGGGGGACACAGCAGAGCTCCCTGCGGGGGATTTTTGCCTTTCCCATTAGACCTCTATCAATAGCGCAAGTAATTTCGGGTTTGGCTGAGAAAAATTCACTCAATCAGCCAGCGTCTGTCATTTCCCCGTAATGACTGCTTTGCTCTAGCTGCGAGATGCCCTGAAGCACTTACTCCCTTGAACTTGGGCACAGCTGCCAGGGCTGCTGTGGAGCTCCCTGGCAGGGGTCACGGCCCTGCCTTTTCTTTCTCCTGCAGGAATTCAGCTTCCACACTGGGTGAATCAGGTCTCTGTGGTGGGCTCCGTCCCCTCAGGGACCTGCTCAGCCTGTCTGGTGGGAGGCTGGGTGTCACCTGTGCAGTGACCTCCCTGGAGGAGAAGAAGTTAATCAGCATGATGATGATGATGAAGATGGCAATGACCCCTTCGAGGTGCTCTGCATTTTCAAGTTTGTACCTCCAGAGTCACCAACTTGCCATGACGTCTTAGGCAGGTCTTTTCTGCTTCTGGTCCTCGGTAAAAAATTTAAAAAA
>CM052437.1:5735831-5774723 GCA_028533085.1 Varecia variegata
GATCCCCAGTGCTAGCACCACTGCCTCAGCTCCACCTCAGATCATCAGGCATTAGATTCTCATAATGAGTGTGCAACCTAGATCCCTCCATATGCAGTTTACAGTAGGGTTTGAGTTCCTATGAGAACCTAACGCCGCTGTCGATCTGACAGGAGGGAGAGCTCAGGCAGTGATGCGAGCGATGGAGAGTGGCTGTAAATACAGATGAAGCTTCCTTCACTCCATTGCCTGCCGCTCACCTCCTGCTGTGTGGCCAAGTTCCTAACAAGCCATGGACTGGTACCAGTCCATGGCCCAGGGGTTGGGGACCGCAGCTCTAAGCCATAGTGCCTGAGAGGTTGAGGGTAACACCTCAAAGCTGGAGGATCTGTTGGCCACCAGTCTGAACTCCAAGGACAGCGGGCACAGAAGGGACCATTTTCTCCCTCATCAGAACAGGATGCTGCCCAGACCACCCAGGTTAGCCCTGACGATAAACCCAGGCCTGCCAGGCCTCTCAGGCCCCAAACAGCTTTACCTGGGGAAGAAAATGTCATTTAGAATGTCCCTTTCTCTGTTTTACTCTCTAGAAGGGGAGGAGGGTAGGCAGTGACACTAGATCCTTGGGCTCTGTTCTCTAGCGTCAACGGGAGAAAAAGCTAATAACTGCAGGGGGGACCGGTGCGTAATTCAGCCAGTGACTGTTGTGCACGCTCCTCATCGCAGCCTCCCAGGCTTTGGGTACAGAGATAAATAAGACAAGTCCCTGCCCCCAGGGAGCTCCCATTTTGGTGAGATCACATTCTTGGAGATGGCAAATACTCAGCTTATAACAGACAGTGGGGGCAGACTATTCCAGAAGCACATGCAAGCACGGAGGGGGGCCTTCAGCAGGGCCAGGGTCAGGGCAAGGTGCATGAGGCTCTCACCTCTTGCACAAAATGTAAAAGGCACCAAAACTCAGTCATCACGAAAAACATTATTTTAATGTAATGTTTTTAAAACTCAATATAAAAATTTGTGATGAACAAAATACCAAAATTGCAAATAGAGACAAGGCTATTTGTTGTATAACCCTGTTATTGTGCAATGTGAACAAGTGTTTCCCATCAGCCCGTGGTTCCTGGCCATGTGGCCAAGTCCCCGGGACAGATTTGACGATGACACAGAGGTTTGACAATGGCATGTGAACAGATTGGGCAATTCACGGCTCTCTGCTTAGCCACAGCTTTTGACTGTAGAGCTTCCACTCATTTTTTCCACTTGATTTGAACATGAGGGGTGTTTTGCTAAGTGTCTTAGGTGGGCACAAGTTTCCCCCAGCCTGAGGCTCTGTGCTGTGTGGTTCAAGGTGGCACCTGCCTTCAGAAAGACATCTCAATGGGTTTCCAGGTGGGAGGGAGAGTGTTGCTTGAAGAAGACACTTGCAGAAGTGGTTCTCGCAACACTTGGCGAAGTGTTTTTTTGCAATGCATGCAAAAGGCCTGCAGGCAGGAATTCCATTCAGGTGACTCACCAAATGAATACAGAAAAATGAAAAAAAAAAATTAACAGCTTTATTGACATATAATTCACATCCTATACAATTCACTCATTTAAAAAGCACATTTCAATGGTTGTCAGCATATTCACAGAGTTGTACAAACCGTAAGTCTTAGAACATTTTCATCACCTCAGAAAGAAACCCACACACTTCAGAGTCACTGCCCCATTTCCCTCCAAATCTAGCCTGCTCCCCGCCCCCAGCCCTGGGAAACCATGAATCTACTAAGAAAAGGAAATGATTTTTACACTGGATGGTGGGCTTTGGAGACCCGAGACCCGGCTCAACAGTGTTGGCACACACGTGCCCCAGCACGGGAAGCCTGCTCCTCACTGAGAAAGCCCTGGGATCTCCACGAGGTCACTCCCAGATGCTTTCCCTTTTAAGCACACACTATTTTATTTCAACCACTTTTTCAGGGAAATTTTTCTAAGATATGGTGAGGATTGTCCAACAGTCATTGTCCTCCTGTTCCTTCATAGCAGGAGCTCAATTTTATGAATGGCAAGATCCCAGTTAAAGGGCATTTCCCAGACTTGCTTATAGGGAGGGAAGTCACATGGCTACACATCATGGCAGGAGGCGTGCAGCCATGTGACTAAGTTCTGGCCAATGAGATGCGAGCAGAAGTGCTGTGTGGCGCTCTCTCTCTCATTCTAAGATCCTGGGTCTCGATACATTGCCCAGGCTGGACTACTCCTGGGCTCAAGTAATCTTTGCAATTTAGCCTCCTGAGTAGCTGGGAGATATAGGTGCACCCTGCTCTACCATCTCTTTAGAAGAGTGGGGATGGCCTTTTCCTTTTCCCTTTTTCCTTATACCTGGAATAAAGATGTAAAATTTTCAGCCACTATGCTGTGACTTTGGGAATACAAACCAGGCAACCTTGGCAAAGAAACGAGAGAAGGAGATTGGATCCTGTCACCTGGAGCTGCCATTTTATTTCCGGACCTCCTGCCTCTGGGCTACTTTTTTTCTTAACACTTTAAATCAACTTTACTGAGTTGTAATTTACTGAAAACAAAATGTACACATTTTAAGTGTATAGTTGAATGAGTCTTGACAAATGTGTATTCCCATGCAACTACCACCTCAATCAAGATACAAAACATCCCCATCGCTTGCAAAAGCTTCCTGTCCCCCTTTGCAGTCAATCTCCCCTGCCCCCCAATACACCTGCCCCAGGTATCCACCTATCTGCTTTCTGTCCTGTAGATTCGTTTTGCCCTGGGCTCCTTTTACACGAGAAAGAACTAAAACATCTATCTTGCTAAAGCCAATATTTTTCAGGCCTCTATTCTTTGCAGCTGATTCTAACGCAAAACTCAATATGGATATATCACACACAGCGTCAAATAGAGGCTCCTAAACACAGTGCAATATTTCCTTGATAACTCCAGACCATTGTTAGATACTCTGTGCTTTAGATCGGTTCCCTGGGAAACAGATTCGGAGATGAGATTTGCAGGCGGGAGGTTTATTAGGAAGTGCCCTCAGGGACACACCTGTATAGTAAGAACAGGGACACAGGATGGTACAGCCACAACAGAGCCTCAGCCAACCCCCCAGGGGGCTCTGAGGCTAGGGTGGACCCTCAGAGATGTCCTGGGCAGGGGCCTGAGATTCTGTACCCCCAAACCCACCCAGTCATCAGACGTGGGCCGACTCTTTCCACTTGAGGGCAATACCCAGGGAGCGACTCAGCCATGAGCTGCCAGCGGTGGAGGGGGTGGATGTCTTGCTGTGATGGGGAATCTGGGAGGTGCATCACAGCAGCCATGATACTGCGTGTGCTGGGTGGTGTCATCAGGGGCTACTTAGATGTGTGGGTGCTGCTTGCCCCTACCCTGTCCCCACTAGCAATCACTCTCCATTCTCCTCCAACCCCAGGCCCTGGTAACCAGGCACCTACTGCTGTCTGTCTCTAGGGACTCGCCTGTTCGTACCTCCACTCCCTATAAGAAGGGGAAGACACAGATACAGACACATACAGAGAGAAGGTGACGCAAATTCACAGGGAGAAAATGCCCATCTACAAACCACGGGATGCGTGAGGTTACGTGAGAGATGCCTGGGACTCAGTGTGTCCCAAGGCTCAGGGCAGTGGAGGCCTGTCCTCGGTGCATGGCCATGAGTTGGGAGAAGAGCACCACTCCCCCTGCCCCGGCCCCCCAGCTGCCAGCGCAGCCTCCTCAGAGCCATCTGGGGCTCCTCCTGGACCCCTCCCACATGGCCCCCACGCCTGGAGGCTGGGGTTTCAGACACCTCCTCTCATCTATCTTGAGCTGACCCTTGTTGAGGCTGAGTTTGCTCCTGACGTCTTTCCATGTATGTGACTTTGGCAATGCTTCAGTCCTGGTCCTTCCTTATTCTAAACTTGACGGTGACTTCACTGACCTTCCTTCAAAGACCTGAGATTTAACATCCTTCTGAGCCACTTGAATTCTTCTGCCCTAGGAACATCTCACTGCCTCTAATGTTCTGCCTTTTTTTACCCACTCTGCCTGGGGCTTCTTCGGAATTGAGTACAGCGGCTTTGCATCCACCGAGCGCTCTACTTGGCCGGACGGCTAGCCTCCCAAAGGGCGGGGTTCCCGGAACTTTAACTTCTAGAAGAGCTGGACGTTGCCTCAGATCAGAATCCAGACTGAACAACACATAAAATAAGGGGCAAGAGAAATTATTCATGCTACTTTTTCAAAGAAAATATTTTGAACTACAGAGGAGTATGGAGAATAATATATCAGACATGTATGCTTCCATGATGAAGATGTAATATTTGGACAAGTCTGCTCCATATTTTTGGAGATAATACATTTCAGGTGCAGTTGAAGTCTCTATTGTATCTGTCAGCCCAGTCTTTTTGCCACTGGCCTGGTCCCAGACCCCTCACTAATGGGGTGTGTGGTCGTCTCTTTCTGTTTGATACTTTTACCACATTTGTATCTATACAAACATACAGTGTATTATGTTGTATGTTTTAAATGCACACAAACAGTTACATACTATACAATTTCCATTCCTTGCCTTTTTTTTCATGGCTGTTTTGGAGACCTATCCACACTGGTTCACATTTGTCTAGCTAGTTGGCTTTAACTGCTGTTTCTGGTAATTCGTGGCAGGGATATAACTGCTTTGTTTACTCTTGTGCCTATTGCTGGACATTGGGGCTGTTTTCAATTTCCACTCCTGCAGTGTTGCAATGACATCCTTTTGCACATGGCTTTTTGGCTTCTGCACAGAAGTTTTCTTAGAGTCTGCAACCAGAGGGAGTGATTGCTGGGCTGAAGGGTATTGGCCTCTTCAACTTTCCTAGATATTGCCAAATTGCTTTCCAAAATGATTGTCCCAATTTACACTCCCCGCCCCACAGTGTGTGGGGAGTCCCCCTTCTCCAGCACCCTGCTCCATCCCTGGTCCTGAGAGTGGGAAAGGCTATTTTGCTGTTGCTTTATTTTGCCTTTCCTGGTCCTGGATGAGGTTGAACATCTTTCTTATGTTTATTGGCCATTTGGATTTTTTTCTTCTGTGGAATTCCTTTTTCACTTTATAAAAGGGTTTTGCCCTTCAGCTTTCCTTTCATGTCATGTTCTTGTAGTACGTAAGAAAGTGTAGCACACAGACCAGGAGAGGCGTGGGGGGAAAATCTCACGCTGGCATCCGGGCATCTGTCTCCAGGGTCTAGCTCCTACCTGATACTTATTGTCAGGTAAATCAAGACATTTACCTGACAATACCTGATTTGAGGTAAATGTCTTTCCTCTGTGGGTTTTTTCCTTTTTTTTTTTTTTTTTGGTTAATTTACTTATTTTTAAAGCATATAGTTCAGGTTTTTAGTATATTCACAAAGCTGTGCAACCATCACCACTGTCTCATTCCAAGAAGAAACCCTGCCCCCAGTAGCGGTCCCCCCCTCCTCACTGCAACCCCTGGAAGCCACGCATCCACGTCAGTCTCTATGGACTTGCCTGTGCTGGACGTTTCATACAGTTAGGCTCACACAGCACGTGGCCTTTGTGTCTGGCTTCTTTCACTTAGCATGCTGTTTTCAAGGTTCAACATGTCGCAGCATGTAGAAATACTTCATTTCTTTTTATGGCTGGATAATGTTCCATGATATGGATATACCACATTTTGTTTATCCATTCATTAGTTGATGAACTCTGGGGTTGTTTCTACTTTGTAGGTATTACAAATAGTGCTGAGATCAACGTTCATGCATAAGTTTTTGTGTAGACATACATTTTGAATTTTCTTGGGTACCTGCCTAGGAGTGGAATTGCTGGGTCATATTATAACTCTATGTTTAACTTTTTGAAGGGCTGCCAAAGGGTTTTCCACAGCCAACACACCATTTTGCATTTTCACCAGCAATGCAGGTGGGTTCTGATTTCTCCACATCCTCACCAGCAATTGTTATCGTCTGTCCTTTCGATTCTAGCCATCCTAGTGAGGGTGAAGTGGTATCTCATGTGTTCTGATTTACATTTCCTTGGTGACTGAGGATGTTGAACTTCTTTTCATGTGCTTATTGGCCATTTATATCTTCCTTAGAGAAATGTCTACTCAAATCCTCTTATTTTAAAGATTGAGTTATTTGACATTTTGTTGTTGAGTTGTAAGAGTTCTGTATACATTCTAGATGCAAGTTCCTTATCATATATAAGATTTACAAATATTTTCTCCCATTCTGTGGGCTTTCTTTTCACTTTTCTGAAGCACAAAAGTTTTTTATTTATTTATTTATTTTATTTTTTTTTGAGACAGAGTCTCACTCTGTTGTCTGGGCTAGAGTGCCGTGGTGTTAGCCTAGCTCACAGCAACCTCAAACTCCTGGGCTCAAGCGATCCTCCTGTCTCAGCCTCCCCAGTAGCTGGGACTACAGGCATGTGCCACCATGCCCGGCTAATTTTTTCTATATAGTTTTAGTTGTCCATCTAATTTCTTTCTATTTTTTTTTTTAGTAGAGATGGGGTCTCATTCTTGCTCAGACTGGTCTCAAACTCCTGAGCTCAAACAATCCACCCGCCTCGACCTCCCAGAGTGCTAGGATTACAGGCGTGAGCCACCTCGCCTGGCCAAAAGTTTTTTATTTTGATGAAGTCCAACTGACCAACTTTTTCTTTGGTTGCTTGTGCTTTTGATGTCACATCTAAGAAACCATCACCCAATCCAAGGTCACGAAGATTTACACTTATGTTTTCTTCTAACAGTTTTATAGTTTTAGCTCTTACATTTATGTCTTCTATTTTCGAGTTGATTTTTGTACACGGTGTGAGAGAGGGACCCAACTTCATGCTTTTATATTTGGCCAGCCAGGTCTCTCAGTACCATTTGTGGAAAAGAAGATTCTTTCTCCCATTGAATTGTCTTGGCACCCTTGTCAAAAATCACCCGACAATAAATGTGAGGGTTTATTTCTGGATTTCCAGTTTTATCCCATTCATCTGTGTGTCTTACGCCAGTTCCACACTGTCTCGATTACCGTGGTTTGTAGAAATGATAGTTTCTCCAGATGTCAACCAGAAAACACACCTCTTGCTTGCCTCAGAGGACTGTCTAGGCAGGTGGTCCCCAAAGTGTCATCCCCGGGCCAGCACCAACAGCCTCACCGTTTCTGGTGAGGCTCCCCTTCCTGGCTTGTAGATAGCCACCTTTTTACTGTGACCTCCCATGACCTTTCTTTCTCTTCTTCTGAGACCACTAATCCTGTTGGACTAGGACCCCAATCTTACGGCTCATTTAACCTTAATTACCTCCTGAAAGCCCTATCTCCAAACACAGTCACATTAGGGGTTAGGCTGCCAACACATGAATTTGAGGGCTGGGGACACAATTCAGTCCACAGCAGGGCAGCTGATCTACAAGAGGGGACATTTTTTATTTATCTAGAGCTTGTAAGTACGAAGGGGAAAAGGGGGCCCATCAGAACCTTCCTCTGAGTCACAGTCCCTGGCCAGCCTCGGGTCACAGATCTGTTTCAGGAGCGGTGCCTCCGGGATAAACAGGATGACTTAACGATCCGATTTCCCCGGCTCTGACCCATCTACTGACTCAAGGCAGGAGCCCGCGGTTCTGCCGGCTGACAGATCCGGGCAAATCTCTAACGTTCTCCTTTCCAGGCACCTCTTTGCTGTCTTGCTGCCGGTGGTGCTAGGAGTTCTCGGGCCATTTCCTCTGCCTGCAAGCTCCTGGGGTCAGGGGAAGGGCAGCCGGCCAGAGGTGCTGCCTCCGGCCTAAATGAGCATCCCGCTCTGTTCCTGGCAGCCACATGTCTCCACTCTGTAATCACAAATGAAACTGGGTGACAGACTCAAAAGAGGACCTAGAAACAAGCCAGCCTCCACTTCCTCAAACTGTTGGGAGCAGGAGTTTGTGAGCATGTTTATTTGAAAGATTCTGCCTAGAAGAATACACATTCAAGTTTATTAAAGTGCTACAAGCAATTTTTTTCAAAAAACAGTATTTCTTCCAGAGCCTGTGTGGGCCCAGCACAGTGACACTGAGTCTGGCTTCTGGACCTGGCTGTTACTGATTCTAATATGTGACCTTGGACATGTCATTTCTGTAAGCATAGCTTTCCTCACCTGTAAAATATGGAAATAATCTCGAGAATGCTGGAGACAGCATATGCAAAAGTACTTCAAAAACAATAAAGTCACAATCTCAATGACTTTTTTTTGTTGTTGCAGAAATGGAAAAACCCATGCTAAAATTCATATGGAATCTCAACGGACCCCAAATAGCTAAAATAATCTTGAAAAAGAAGAACAAAGCCGGAAGACTCACACTTCCCAATTTCAAAACTCACTACAAAGCTTCGGTAATCAAGACAACGTGGTGCTGGAATAAAGACTGAGATATGGACCAATGGAATAGAATAGAGACCCAGAAATAAACCCTTGCATATATGGTCAAACGACTTTCAGCAAGGGTGGCATGACTATTCAACGGTGAAATGATAGATAGCCTTTTCAACAATGGTGCTGGGAAAACAGGATATCCATGTGGAAAAGAATGAAGTTGGACCTTTACCTAACACCATACACAAAAATTAACTCAAAATGGATCAAAGGCCTAAATGTAAGACCTAACACTATACAACTTTTAGAAAAAAACCTAAAACAAGAAATTCACAACATTGGATTTGGCAGTGATTTCTTGGATAGGACATCAAAGGTACAGACAATAAGAGAAAAAATAGACAAATTGAATTTCATAAAAATCAAAACAATTTTATACATCAAAAGACAAAATCAGGCTGGGCATGGTGGCTCATGCCTGTAACCCCAGCACTTTGAGAGGCAGAAGTGGGAGGATTGCTTGAGGCCGGGAGTTCAAGACAAGCCTGGGCAACATAGCAAGACCCCATCTCTACAAAAATAAGAAAAATTAACCGAATGTGATGGTACCTGGATGTAGTCCCAGCTACAGCTAGTTGTAGATTGAGGCCAGGAGGATCACTAGAGCCCAGGAGTTCCTGGCTGCAGTGAGCTCTGATGGCACCACTGCACTCCAGCCTGGGTGACAGAGTGAGACCCTGTCTAAAAAAAAAAAAAAAAAAAGACAAAATCAACAGTGTAAAAAGCCAACCCACATAATGGGAGAAAATATTAATATTTTCAAATCATATATTTGATAAGAGATTTATATCAGAGTATAGAAAGAACTCCTAAAAGTCACCAACAAATGACCTGATTAAAAAATGGACAAACGATTTGAATAGACACTTCTGCAAAGAAGATATCAAATGGCCAACAAGCACATGAAAAGATGTTCAACGTCACTAATCGTTAGGGAAATGTAAATCAAAACTACAATAAAATGCCACCTCACATCCATTAGGATGGTGACTATCAAAAAGAAAAATTACAAGTGTTGGTGAGACTGTGCAGAAACTGGAATTCTTGTGCACGGTTGGATGGGAATGTAAAATGGTACAGCCACTGTGGAAAATATTATGGTGGTTCCTCAAAAAGTTAAAAATAGAATTATCATATGACACAGCAATTCCATGTCTGGGTATGTACCCAGAAGAATTGAAAATGGGGTCTTGAAGAGATATTTGTACACCCATGTTCACAGCAGCATCATTCACGACAGCCGACCAAGCATCTAGCGACAGGCGAATGGATAAGCAGATGTGGCCCACACGTATGATGGAATACTGGCCAGTCTTAGGAAGGAAGAAATTCTGCCATATATCTACGACATGGATGAATCTTGAGGACATTATGCTAAGTGAAATAAAAGACATACACTGTGATTTCACTTACATGCGATATTAGAGCAGTTGTCGTTGTTTAATGGGTATACGGTTTCAGTTTTACTGGACCTGAATGGTGGTCATGGTTGTACAACATCATTGATGTATTTAGTACCACTGAACTGTTTACTTAAAAAGGATTAAGATGATAAATTTTCTGTTAGGTATATTTTAACACAATAAAAATTAGAAAAAATAGTCATAAAACTAAGATATTATTGGGAACAGTTATTTCTGTCTTAAGTGCTTACAGTCATCATATGGAAGGCAAATTGCATATACAGCATGATGTTTTTTATGAACTCAATTTTGTCCCCACCCCCAAACATGCTGACATCCCATCCCTTGGTACCTACGAATGCTACCTTATTTGGAAAGTGGGTCCTTGCTGATGATCGAGTGAAGATGAGGTCAGTAGGGTGTGCCCTAGTCCAATAATGACTGTGTCCTTATAAAAAGAGGGAAATTTAGAGACGGAGACAGACACATAGGGAGAGAAGATGATGTGAATTCACTGGGAGAAAATGGCCATCTATAAGTGAAGGAAGGCATGGGGTTACCAGACTCTCCCTCACATCCCTCAGCCAACCCTGCCGGCACTTTGATCTTGGACTTCTGGCCTCCAGAGCTGTGAAACAATAAACTTCTGTGGTTTAAGTCACCTAGTTTGCGGTACTTTGTGACAGCAGCCCCAGGAAACCATATAACACCTTACCGTGAATTCACTTTCTTCCTTGCTCTAGTTGATTAAATTCAAAAGCACTTATTGAATAACTACTGTGTACTCTCCCTCCACTCAGCTCTGTAATGGGTATACCGTCCTTGTCCTAAAGGAACAGTAGGGACAAAAGGGAAGAGACCAATTTCTAGCTCATCTGAGAGAAATACACACCTGGAGTAAGACGTTTGTGATTAAGGCTGTTTCTTTAGAAGATCAGAGATGCTGGAGGGCCAGGTGAGCGCGACCTGAGCTTTGAAGAATGGGCAGGTCACAGACTGGTGGGGAGAAGTGGCGAAGTCATACGGGGGAGAGGAAGCGCTGGGCAAAGTGTGGAGGGACAAGTGAGCCAGCCAGTTTCAGGAACATCTGCTTTTGAGCTTTCCCTGAACTTTCTCGTCCCCTGCCCTGCCTCTTGCCTGTGGCCACCCTGCTCTGCCCCTCCTATGCTGACGTGGACTTCCCTTGCCCTGCGACTTGCTTGGGGAAAGTATGCTCAGTTTGCGTGGTAGGGATGTTGCCATGGGTTCACCCAACCGGCTTAGTTTTCTCCTGGGCACGGGGGAAGACCATAACGCCCAGACCGCTTGCACCCAGGTGGGGCTGTGTGACTAATTCTGGTCCATGAATACCTCCAGAAGTGATGTGTGCTACCTCCAGGCCTGATTCCCAGACCATCCCCTTGGACCCCAGCTAGCTGTCTCTTCTCCTGTTGGAAGAGAGGAGCCAATATAGGCCTTGGAAGCCCTGAAGGGGATGGGGGAACCGCTAGGTGGAGGAAGCGGGGCTCCCCACTCAGGTTGAACTGTAATCTGACCACAGCACCACATAACCTGCCCTGTCTAACCCAACCCAAACAGCCTCTGCTGCAGTCACCCGGCTGATGGGCTGGGTGTGGGCATCTGACTGAGGGCTTCTCACCTGTAACTCCACCACCCCTCTGCATAGGTATGTTACACTGGACCTTGCTGCTGGTCTCTGCTAGGAAGGAAGGCATGATGCCCCCGGGGGGCCCAGAGCCGTCTCCGGCACATCATTCACTGACTCTCAGTCATTATTACATTTAATCCTCGCCGCAGGGCCCAGCAGGAGACGGACTTCCTCTAGGTTTGGTGTTTCCATCCTGCTTGCGGGCCCGGGGAGAAATAGAGGGGTCTGCACTCAGACCACTTTCCCCGGCAGCCCCTCCAACTCCCCCCTGGAAGCTGCTCTTGCACGTTTCCCTCACAGCCTCCTGTGTAGTAGGATGCACTCACCCTGCTTTCTGTGGAGGAGGATTTGAAGGAGGGGTTTGAGTTTTCCCCTAGAGACGCTAGAAAGACAGTTTTGTCTCAGCCTAACACGATCGCCCAGCTCCACATTTATGGCTGTTTCTGTGGATGCCTGTCTTCAGGGATGTGCGGGGCGGGTGTGGGGAGGGTGGGGTGGAGGTGTGTATCCATTTGCTCTTCTGAGGCCCAGATTTTCAGGAGCTGCTGGGGAAGCGGCCTCTGGGAAGTGCGGCCTCTCATTCCTGCCTTTTTAGGGCAGGTGCCATCTCAGGGGGCGCAGGAAGCTGCCCCTTAGACCTGGGAGGCTGGGGGCTCCGGGCAGAGACGTCGCCAAGCCCCTCTCCAGCATGGAGACTGGAGACCCATAGCACGTCGGGGGCGGGGAAACCCTAAGAAGCCTCCTCCTCCCCGTCCGTTTTATAGGTGGGGAAACCGAGGCCGAAGGGACTTGCCAGAACGGCCTAACGAGTTACCAAAGGGAACCAAAACTGGAACCAGGTCTCTCTCCTCGAGGCCCCCAGCTCCTTCCCCGACCCAGGCGCAGGAAGGTGAGTGGCAGCTGCACACGGGACGGGGATGGAGGGGCAGGAGGCCTGGGGCGACTCCGGCCTCTCACCCTCCCGGGCCACCCGGAGCGCACTTCCTGCAGAGGACGCGGGGGACCGGGCGCGGGGACAAGGCCGGCCCCTCCCGGGCGCCGCCTCCCGGCCTCCCTCACACCCGCAGGCCAGAGGCGAAGGGTTAGGGAGGTGGAACCGGTGCTCGGCTCCGCCCCTGCCCCGAAATCCGCGCGGGGCTGAGGCCCGGCCTGGCGTCCGGTGGGCGCAGAGGGCTGGGGGAAGGCGAGCTGCGGGGAGGGCGAGGGCGGGCCGGGCGTCGAGCGCCCAGCGGGGCGGGTCCGCAGGAAACTTGAGCGCCTGCCTCCGGCCGCGTGCCCCGCCCCGGCCCCCGCCTCCGGGTCCCGCCTTCGCGTCCCTTCCTTCCCGGAGCTGGCAGGCGGGCCGCGGCGGCGGCAGGCGGCAGACGGGCGGACCGGCGGCGCCTCCACCTCGCTCTCTCCCTGGCTGCCGGCTTCCCTTTGTCCTTTCGGGCGGCGATGAGCGCAGGGCCCGCGAGGCGGCTGCGGGCACACGGAGGCCCGCGCTCCTAGCCACTCCTCCCGGCCTCGGCGCCCTCGTCCCGGGCGGCGGCCCGCGTCCGCCGCAGCTGCAGCCTGCGCCGAACTTGGGCTCGGGAAGCCGGCGGACCAGGTCCTGCGCCGGAGCCGGTAGGGAAGGGGCGTGCTGCGGGGCCGCGGGGCTGCGGGCGTGTGCACCGGCGTGCGCTGCAGTCGGGTTCTTAGCGCTCGAGCGTGTGTGTGCGTGTGTGCGTGTGTGTGTGTGTGTGTGTGTGTGTGTGTGTCGGGGGGGGTGTACCGGTGTTTCTCTGCGCAGTGGAGTTGGGGATGACCGCGGACGGTCGTGTGTCTTTGGAATGGCGTGTACTCGTGGGGACCTGTGTGTGCAGTAGTGTATGCACATTTTGGACTGCGTTTGTGGATTTGTGTGTTGGGGCGCAGTTGCTGGTGGGGACCGGTGCTGGGCGGGTGTCGTGTGTGAGCAGCTGTGCGTGGAGCGGGGGTGGCGGGGTGGGCGTGGGCGGCCCGGCCTCCTGTCCCAGTCGGTCTGCGCAGTGCGGAGCTTAAGAGCGTCAGGTACAGCTGGGACCCGACGGGACAAGCGCGGGCCTCGCAGGCAGCCGCGGCTAGCAGCGCAGGGGGCAGGTCTGCACGGCCCACGTGGGTCGCCCGTGAGCTTCGGCCAAGGGCGGGGGCCCACGCGGAGGCGATCTGCTCCCTCCGGTGGGGTGACGAACGGAACCCTGCTCTCGCTCCGACCCGTACTGCTACTTGGGCGGGACATGCCGAGTCCCGCGTTGCAATTTGCTTCTCTTTCAAGTGGGGGCAGCTTGTCTCTTGGGGGCTGTCGTGACAGGTAAAACGAGAATTCACTAAAGATAGCTCTTGGGCCAGTGCTGGCACGTAGTAGGTGCTGTGTTAACTGGAGTAGCATCTCCTGTTTTTAATCTTTATTTTCCATTTATTGTGGCGAGGGGGGGCACTCTTACATGCCCCCTGCGCGTGTTTCGTGCGTCTCAGGCCCCAACTTCACGACGACGCGCCCAGGTGGGAGAAACTTTAGGCTGCTGGGTGCACTCACTGCCTCCTCGCCGCACCTCCTGCGCGGCCACCTCAGGGTGCCGGAGCGCGCAGCGCGGGGCGCGGGAGCTTGGTCCCTCTCCTGCCCGGAGGCAGCCACTGCGGAGTCGGGAGCCCTTTTGTTCAACAAGTGCCTGGTCCCGGGGGAGATGCGGCTCGTGGAGCCGAGAGCCGCGGTGCGAAAGCGGCGTTCCCCGCAGAGCAGATCTCGGGCTCGCGGGCATCCCGGCCGGGCCTGGTCTCGCCGAGCGCCACCCGCGTTCCTCCCGGCCGACGCCGATTCCACCCAGAGGAGGGTGTTTGCCAGGACGCCGAGTCCCGGGCGCTGGACACCCTTCAGCCCCACCCCCACCTCCCGCCCCCGCTCCCTGGCTGTCAGCCTCCTGCCGGAGCCGGGGACCGCTGGGACCCTTCCTCCTAGTCCCACACCTTAATTTAAAAAATACTTAGTTTTGAAACCTACTACTGGTAAATTTGAACCGCAGTGGATGTGCACACCCAGCTCTTTCCACGATTCGCCCTCGGGATTGTCCAGCGACCGCACCTCGGCGTTGCTCAGACCCGGCAAGGCCGGCCATCCGGGGCTGCGGGGTACCTGCCGCTTGTGCCAGAACGAGTGGTTCCTTCGCTCCGTCACCTGGGCTCTTCCTCTCTGGACCCTCGCGGTCGGAAAACAGCCTTTAACCAAAGGAGCGACAGACCCCGCGGTGCTTGAGGCTCCCAAGATGGAGCTGGCATGGGATGGGCTAGGGGAAGCCTGCTCGCCTGCCTCTGGCGTGGGATGCTTTTCCCAAGTGCGCGCCCCGCCGCTGTGCTGGGAGAAGCCGCACGCTCTGCAGGCGTTTCTGACACAGGAGCAGAAACCTCTGGTGTGATCGTTTGGTTCATCTTCCACGAGGACCGAAGCCCTGAGATCTCAGCGGGGGTGCAGGCCAGGGGGGTGGCATAAGCTAATTTTTCATCCTGGTTTGATGACAGGGGCACACTTAGAATGCAACCTGTTTTCCATTTCGTCAAATGATTTTATATCCTAGAGGAGAAAAGGGCTTTTGATCTGAATCCTACTCTTTCCCTATAATCAGATTCCATAATATTAAAAAAAAAAAAAATCAGCCTGGCTTTCTCTGCTCAGAAGACAGACCAAAAAGCTGTTTTTTTCCCCCCATAGTCAAAGCCAGCCCTTTGTCTCAAGCAAGCCAGTGTTTTGGCCCTAGATCTATTTCTGTTTCACTTTTGAAAGCGCCTGTAATTACTGCGCTCTTGAGGTTTTATTGGATAATGTGCCTGAGGAAAGGCCCAGGGCACTGCCTCTCCCTTGTGGTGGGTGTGGTGCCACGTTCCAGCCTTGTCTTCTCCCTTTGGATTCCACTTTTATGCCATTTTTAAGGTGGGACATAGATGTCAATGAGTGGTAACCATTTGGGAGACTCGGCATTGGGAGTCAGATGCCAGGATATTCGACCTGTGGGGAAACCAGAACAAGTCAAAACCCCAGAAAAACAGAGATTTGCTCCAATTCCAGCCAGGGACCCATTTATTTCCAGCAAGGCCTGCTGGGGAGAGATGCTACGAGAAATAAAAGAACTTGGAGAAATTGCTTCAGAATTTACCTCAGTTCCCCTTTCTGGCCACAGGGCTGTTCAGAATTAGAAACATACACTGTGGCAGGACAAAGAGCGGGCTCCTTGTGGCAACTCTCCCCAGCCCGGGTCCTCGCACTCACCCAGCACCATTTCAGCCTGGAGCTGCCATAGTTTCACCCTGGAAGCGGTGGTGCCTGCACGCTCTGCCTTGGGGCTCTGCAAACACAATTCCAAGCGTTCCCACACACATGCAATACCATGTTGAGCGTGTGTCAGGGTCATTCTGTCTCCCTGTTACTCAGTGTGTCCTTCCCCCAAACTTATTCTAAGACCTCGTTGTGTTGCTACTCATAAGTGGTAAAGTACCACGCTCACTCATGAACCAGTGATAATCCGGGCTTCTAACAGGGAGCCCCAGTGTTTATTTGGCACCGAAGATTAAGCTAGTTGGCAGCTGAATTTTTTATCTAGATTTGGGTCAGGTTTGTATTAAAACCCTACATTCCAGCAAGCCCTAACCGTGCTTGTTTGTTGTGGGATAATGTGTTCAATTTATGAGTTGCCAGCCCAGGATTGCTGGGGGATTATTTTGCTAGTTTGTCGGCACCTGCTGTCATTGTGGTTGGGGAAGGAAGGCACATTTGGAGTTAGGATGAGCTGACACTTGGAGATTTTAATCATGCTCTACTTTGGGGCTCCCCATTCCCTCATAGTCTCAGTGGGTTTCTCCATTGTGTTCACATCCACACGTAAGGCTGTGCATCTGTGATCTCACGTAGCTCTTGTCCTGTTCCCCTTGGGTTGAGTTTCTAATCTGGTGATGACAGAGGGTGGTTGTACATGGAGATATCGAGTGGGCTTAGGGCTCTTTCAGTGCCACTTGCCCTATGGAAAAAAGGTTGCTTTCAAACCACTTTCCACCAAAAAAATTGGTTGGAATCTGGTGGTGCAGGTTGTAATATAACTTTAGGTAATCAATACAGTTAGACAGGTGGAACATTTCTTAGGCGCTGATGAGCAAGGTACAAGTCTAAAGAATTTTGTTTTTCTATCATCTGAAAAGCACAGTAAATCCTTTTGAGAGCCCTACCTTGGCCATGTCGTTTCAAGTGAAATTGAATCTCAGAGGCAAAGCTTCAAATCTCCACATTTATGAGGCATGACTAACTAAAGACATCCTTCCCAGAGACCTCTGCTCTCTTCCTGTTGCCACCTTCCTCTGCCAGCAGCAGGGCAGGAAAGATGACTTCTTGGGGCTGTTTTCCTTTTCCTTAATTAGCCAAGTGCACCTTCAATGCTAACTAATCCAGCAGCTGTATTTTCTGGGTATTTGTTTCTTTTTTGTGCTTGAGGTTCAACCTAAGTTGGCAGGAAGCCAGGATCCTTGGGGTGGAGGTGCCGGATCAGCTCCACCTTCCTCCGATGAGAAGTCTTGTTGAGGACCAAGTGCTGGGTCTCTGACCCTTGGCTAAGAAAACTCAAGATCGTTAAGTACTTACTCCATGGTTAAAGTTGCCAGGATCCTGAAGAAAGGAAGGCTTTCGGGTTGTGTGTGGTCCTCCTCTCAGAAGTCGTCTCTGATTTTGCCTCAATACCCTGTTGTCAAAATTTTTCCTTGCTCTGCACCCCCTTTCGGTGTGCACTCAGGCAGGCGCTATGCTGCGTGCATCTCTAGGCACAGTCTCCTTCCACCTGCCCAAGTCCCTTGGCTGAGCTCACCTGTGCTTGCATCTGTGCACTGGCAGGTGATGCACACCTGAGCTCCCCCACCCCCCGCCGCCCCCCACCTGCAGCTGCAGACCCCATGCTGTCTTCCAGGATGGGGCAGGCTCCCAGCTACTACACATCAGAGCAGAGCCAGGAACCCTACTCCCTCGCTGGAGCTGTGTCTTCTACCGCTGTGGCCAGTGAGCGTCATCTGCTCATTGCTGGGAATCTCAGGAGTGCTTGGGAGCTCTTGCGCTCTCTTCACTCCACCCATCTAGTGGCCAGCCCTCTCTGTGGCCCTGGCTCTGCTCCCTGACCTCACGCCTCCTCCTGCACAGAGGAGCCCTGCCAGCCCAGCCTGGCTTCCAGTTCCTCTACCTCTGCCACGCTGTCAGCCGTTCTCTGTTTCAAACACACATTTCATCATCTCACTCCCTTCCGCCTCCACTCCACTCCCCACCCAGCTTGGTTCTCTTACTCAGTGAGTGTTGCCTGCCCCTACTGTGTACCTGTTCCAAGCTGGGCTCTGGGAAAGCCCAGGCATCCTCCCTGCCTGTGTGGAGTTTAAGGTCTTGGGCTGGAGGGCGGGGAGACCATCAGACAAGCCTGTGGGTCTTGGAGTGCCGTGGAGGGGAGCTCCTACCCCAGGCTGGGGGGCTCCGTGGAGAAACCCCTTCTAAGCTGACGCTGGGGAGGGGAGGTGGAGGCAGGAGAGGAGCTGGATCATTTGGTGGCTTTCTTTCTTCTCTCCCACCCAGACTTCTTTATCTGCTAAACTCCTACTCATCTTTTTTTTAATCGATAGCTTTATCAAGATATAATTCATATACCATAAAGTGTACCCATTTTAAGTGTACAGTTTAATGATGTTCAGTAAATTTATAGAGTTGACAGCTGTCACCACAATCCAGTTTTAGAACACATCCATCACCCCAGAAAGGTCCCTCCAGCCTATTTGCAGTCACTCCCTGTCCCCACCTGCAAGCAGCCACTGACAGGTCCTCTGTCTGTCTAGATTTCCTTTTCTTCCTGCCTGTCCGCTGTAGGGCCTCTTCCATGCGGCCTTCCTGGGTCTTCACATCACAACTGATTTTTCTCCCAGCGCTGAGGAAGCGAGGCGGGTGCTTGGCCATCTCCTGCCGGACGGTGAGCTCTCTCGCTGGCCTCTCATGCCTGTGCCCAGCACAGCGCTGGCACCTGCAGGATACCCAAGGCACATTGGCTGGACAGACTGAAGTTGCTTTCCTCACATTTCTTTTGTCTAGCTCCCGCGTGTTGGAATTTATTAATCAAACACAGGGCGTGTGATGTGCCGGGTGAGGTGGGGCTGCTGTATACATTATCTTGTTTGAGCAAGAACATGTGAGGCAAATGGCATCAAACCCTTCTTTTAAATGGAAAAACTGAGGAGGCCATGAGCAAATATGTAGCCCAAGGCCATCAGCAGAAAGTTGAAGGATCAAAAATTAAACTAGGTCATTTTCTCTTCTGCCCCCAATTTAGTAGTAATAGTATGTCCTTTTATGGCCTTGCTTGGGCTGGTGTTTGGTTTTTCCTGTACGAGTCTTGTCATCCCTTCCCAAGCTGTGGCAGTTCCTTCTAGGGCAGGAGTGCTGCATGACACGTCCCATTTGCCCCAGTACCTGGTCCACAACTGAACAGGTAGAGTGGTTCAATACACGTGTGTGTTCAGAGAGGTTGAATAGACAGGGGGAGGGAGGAGTTGAGTGCTGTGTACTTTGATGGTTTGTGCATTTCAAAAGAATTTCTCTCCTTGCATCATTTTTGTTCTTTCAGGAAGGTAGCAGAGGAGGAGATCCCATTTGACAGATGCCCAAACTGAGACACAGGAATTGTATACCCACTATATGTCAGGTGGATCTGAGTCTCACATGGTCTCTCGCTCCCACCCATGCAGACAACTCTCATGGTGGACAGTTTGAACTTCTTGTTCCTTTCTGAATGATCAGGACTGTTAGACTCTCATTTGCAAAATACCTTTGAGGAAAGATTGGGGCATTGGGGTCAGGCAGACCTGAGTGTGAGTGGTAGTCTTTGCTCTGTCGTTTATTGGCTGGGTGATGCTCTCTGAGTCTGAGTTTGCTCATGTGCACAAGGGGGTTCCAGGAGCAGCTCAGACAATCAAAGGAGACACGGACGTGAGGACCCAGGTGAGTCTTTGGCTGGTCGCATGTGTGCCGTAAGTGGTGGTGGCTGCCTTCGCTATTTAAACATTCTGGGATATAGTGCCACCTCTGCCCCTAAGTGTAGCATTCCTTTTCAAGTTCAAGTTTATTAGGTGTATTTCAAGCCATACTGCAGTAGTGAGGCATTTGATGTTAGAGCCTATGGGAGTTGTGTGTGTGGAGACTTCCAGAGGAGAGCCAGTGCTGGTCACAGCATGGAGTTTGGGGGCCTGCCATTTTGGGTTGTCCCAGCCTCATGCCTTCTGCAAAGAGTCTCTCAGGGTCCTTGATGCACCTGTGGTGACCCTGAACTTGGGAGGCTGTGCAAAGAGGTCTGTGGGCTAGGAAATCCAGGTTCTCAGACATAAGGAGGCCAGGGCCTCTTGGTCCGCTCTCCCTCTGAGTGCTCCGAAAGCATTTATCAAGTTCGGACGTGTTTGTGCTCGCAGGCTGAGGAAGGACGCCTGGCACACTGGCAGATCATGATTCTCTGCAGCAGTCTGTATAGATCACAGCACTCTCTTTCCTCTAGCAGCAAAATACTCAGCTTGCTGCCTTCTTTCTGGGCATTTGACAGACATTTCCAGAAAACAGGATTGATGACAGTCCCCACCTTTCCCTGTCACTTCCACCCTTTCTGTTTGCTGCCCTGTAATCAATTTTTGGAGGTAGGGGAGGACCTCTCAAAATCAATCACCTATGTTTAAAAAAAAAATCATTTTCAACATCATGCAATTTTCTGTATTTTCTGCCTATGGCTGGAGAGATGCTCCTGGCATAGCGAACATGGGATGTGAGATTTCCAGAAAAGCCCCCCAACCTCAGGGGCTGAGGCAGGGTCAGGGGTGGCAGGACTGGTGGCCTCCCCACCCCCCAGCCCTCGCCCCAGCCTGGTGTGGCAGTGGCAGGACTGTCCTTACTGAAAGCCCTTCAGCCGCGAGGCGCGGATACCGTGCTCGGTGCTGCAGCCTGGACAGTCTGCAGGGGCTTAGCCGCCGGGTGGAGCGGGAAGCGCGGTGGCTGCTTTGGTGTCTTTGTGCCTTTCTCCTTCCCAGTAAATAGAGGTAGAAACACGCCTCTGGCAGGTGCTAAGGCCCTTCTTTCCTTCATGCTGGAACTTTGGCCCGTACAATCCATTCTTGTTTTCTGCTTTTCCCTGTTCTCTCTGAAGACAGGGATAGAGGTTGCTGCTTTTATTAGCAAGTGTTCTTGATGATGGTGCTAATGCCTGACCTCAACCAGTGTGGCCCGGCTGGTCATTCCCAGAGCGCGCCGTAAGAGGAAAGCTTACGCATTTGGGAATTAGCGTCACCAGCGTTGGTGGGAGTGGAGGGAGGGGAAGTATAGCACAGGTGAGGAAATCCAGGTTCTCTGGGCCAGGGACCCCCAAGCTGTGGCCCATAGCTCCTTCCTGTGTGGCTTGTCTTGGGCCAGTTGCTGGCTCTTCAGAACCACATCGTCATTGTCACCATCATCACCATCAGCATCACCAAAATCATCACAATCACTATCACCGTCACTATTGTCACCACCATCATTACCATAAGCATCATCACCATCATCACCATCACTATCATGGTCACCGTCATGACCAGCACCAGCACTGTCACCGTCACCATCCTCATCTAGTCTCCGCATTGTTTCACAACCTTTGGGTCACTGTGTCACGTAGCCCTTCCTGCTGAATTAGATGTCGTTGTGGCTTCCAGCTGTCGGGGCGGGTGGTGATGAGGGGAGCGAGGATGGGGTGACTGCAGGTATAGAGAACCAAGTGGATGGATGCTGAAGTCTGATTCTGAAAGTGACTCCATGAGAATCGCTGATCTGGAAGATTCTGGGAGAATCGCACGCGTCTTTTTCAGGCCCAGCAGTAAGCCAGGATTACCTGCTCTGTGGCATTGTCCTTTGCCCCCCGCAGGGAGGACAGATTGTTCTCGCTGGAGCCTGACCTTACTGGTTGGGTGTCATGCTTGCCCGCCTCGCCCAGGGCGGTGGGCCCCTTTAGGTAGGACCCTGTGGGTAACTCCTCGGTGACACCCCACCCCAATTCCTGGCACAGATCCTGGAACAAAACCAATGCCCAGATGTGTGCCTGAACTACCCCCCAGTTCCTTAACAGTAGGATGGTGGTGCATTAAATTACTTAAAATCTTAACGCCTTGCCTGAAGGGCTTGCTTTGCAGGCCCGAATGGCCAAGATAGTGCACTGGTCACGTTTTCTGTGCTCGTTTTTGATTGGCGAGAAAATGTTTTATGTGTTTGTTAAAATTGCAGGAGAGTGGTCTGGAAGCCATTGAAGCTTTATGGGGTGGTGGAGTGACCCAATCCTATTATTCATGTCTGGCTTTTGACTTAGCACGTGGGATGTTTCCTCTCCACATCTCAGTTCCCTCATTTGTCAAATGGGGTTTAGGGCTGGATAACCGCTAAATCCTCTGTCAGCTCTACAATTCAGGAAAAAGGTTTAAAAATATCAACTTGCATTGTAGGATGCATCCAACACAGAGCATAGAGAGAGATTTCATAGCTAAAGTGACTGCAAAAAAATGAACCTCTTAGAAAATACAGACACCTTAGCAACTGCCATGTTAATAGGCAGCATTATAATTCAGAAGAAACTGATATTATTGAGCAGCAGATTGTGGAGCGTAGATTATAGAAGGAGCGGTAGGGGCTGGAGGGCCCTGAAGCTGGGAGTTAGGGCGGTGAGCTCTGTGGGTTGGTTTTGTCACCCAGCTCACCATTCAACCAACCTTTTCTGTTACTTCCTGTGTTAAGGAGGCTGAGATTAAGAAGACCAGGGCTTGTGGTGTGAAGGAGGAGACAGACTGAGAGGTGAGTGACTGCAGTGGGTTGTCCGCCGTGGGAGCACAGAAGAAGGCTGGCAGTGGGCTGGGTTTGTAGGCCCCAGGTCGGTGCCTTATTTATTAATAGCAGCTGCTTCACTGTCCCCGTAAGAGGATGTGCTGGCGAGAAGAGCCACCACCGCTGGGGATGCTGCCATCTCATTATAATGATGTATTCACGTTCTTCCTGGGAGGTGACACCACTGATCATTTAAGAAACTGGTTGGCTGAACTTCTTATTTGGACTAATTGTGAACAGAGAAAAGTCAGAAGTAGAAACTACTGCAGAGAACAAGTAATTGTATTGTTTTCAGACACAATGGACGCAGTAATGCCCACTACTGACCAGGTTTTGCCTCGGATTGGTCTTTTTAATGAATTGCTAAGAATTATTGGAGATTAGCACAGTGTAGTGGTAGTAGCATAGTAGGTATTTGCTAAGGGGGCTGAAAATCAGCTGTTTAAACATTTTCCCAAATGTGGGGCTGGGAGGAAAAATATAGAACTATACAGACAGTTTCATTTCAATTCTGTTTGGAAGGGAAAAAGTCAGAGAAATCAGGTGGGAAGGAAATATACCACAGTTAACAGTGGTTGAATCTGATGGGATCGTGAGTGGTTTCTCTTTCCTGCTTTTTTCCTATTTCTCTACATTCTAAATTTTCACCAATGAATATGTATTATTTTTGCAATTAGAAAGAAAAAGGGTTTTAAAAGGAACTCCAAACTCCCGTTCCTTGTTTTCCCTCCTGATTTGCCTAGCAAACTTTCTTGTTATAGTCAGACTGGCTGGAGCCCCTAATTTTCAAACTTGTGATTATTTAAATAATGGAAACTTATCATAATACCTTATTAGAATTTGTTAATTGCATCTAAATTCATTACCGAGCAAATCTATTAACTGGGATATAAAGAAAGGTCTCTTAAGAAATTCACCATTTCAGTGTGGCAGAGCGTAGAGTTTGTTTATGATCTAGAATGTGTTTCTCCTTTATCATATACTTGAATTTGGGCATTCGCTTTGATTCTTGACCTGGAAGGAGGCTTGGTGGCTCCTGCTGTTTAACCTTGGGTATTTACTGAAGTGGTTTGATGTCCTGACACTGACAGCCCCTGCTTTTCAGGAGTAAGCTCCCTACTGCTTGTCTGTCAGGCAGAGTGTTTCAGCTCCCTTTTTGAAAATAACTTTTTCTGTTCCCATCCCTGCCCTTCTTTTATGACCCCAGAGGAGGGACCTGCTGCTCTCCAGCCCCTGTAAATTAGAGTACTCTTGGTGGCGACCCTTCCTCCTGTCCCTGTGACTCAGATGTCAGTTGACTGTATTTCTTTGCTGGCTGGTAGGCAGGGCCAACCTCAGCCCTTGTCAGGGCCATGCCTGACTTTCGGTGGCATCCCTCCAAAGGCTGCTCAGGCTATTACCCCCATCATTTTTCAGGGGTTTCATCTGTCTGAGTCCAGGATATTGAATCAGCAGTGGAAAGTTATGAAGACGAGGCCAGCCATCGGAGAAATTGGCTAATATGAAAGATTAATTCTAGGGGGAATGAAGGAAAGAGATGCCGAGCCCGGGCTGTCTCCCCAGGCAAATAACATCCCCCTGCAATCTGGGGAGCCAGAGGTTGCCTCTGCTACGTGCTCAGCCTCTGCTTGCAGTTTCTTGGGTTAGATATTTAAAAAATCACATCTTTACAGTCCACTGTCTGTATTTATGATCTGGAGAAAGCAAATATAATTGTCATCAAAATTCCATCATGCCTGGTAAATAATTTCAGGATCTTCCTATCCATACAGATACCAAATTAAACAAAAAAATTAGTCTGGCTCCATTGTTCAGAAATTGCTCTTTTCAAGTGCTGGGTCCTCAGGTTATTACAAGATTTGACACAGGCAGGAAGCCTGCTCGTCCATCACGGGAGACAGGTAGGTTGCCATGGAGACCAGGTGTTCCCTGTTGATTCCTGGGTATCCCAGTTGTCCTGGAAAAGGAATCGGCTCACTTTATGTGATATTTCTGAAATAGTGTGTGTGAATTAAGTTTTTCTAAACAAAGGTCAGAGGTTTTTAGTTGACTTACATTGTGTGGGGTTTCTGACATAATTTTGCCCTCAGTTTTGTTTGCTTAATTATGATTGCTGCATTATCCCTGCCTTTTCCTGCCAGAAACACTTAAATGCATCAAGAGCACCTATCCAAGACAACAACAACATCATCGGCTTTCCATAAAGCTGGGGGATGCTTGCTTTGGTGCGAGTGATGATTACCTCTTAAAATTGAGTGAATTAAGTCGACAGTCACATGTTGTGTGCCAAGCCCTGGCCTGGGCCCTGGGGATGGCATGCTGAGCAGGGCTGTTGGAGGCCCTGCCCCGTGGAGCCTGTATTACGGTTGTGATCCCAGACCACGTGAAGCCAGGGAGGGGCCCTGGGCTGATCTGCCCCTGGCTCACGGTAGCCTTCAGCCACCGCCAAGCCACGGGCACACAGCCTCTCTCACTGTCCCTGTGGGATGAGCGGGCACGTGCCTTGTTGGATGGATGATGGGTCAACTATTTTGTTTGATCTGTTGTTACTTGTTGGCAATCTTCAGAGTGTAGAACAGTGCTTTATCAGTCTGCTTCTGATAATTTTATATACTAAAAAAATGCTATTCATGCATATTCTTGGGTCCCTCCCTATTGATTAGTTTATTTTTTTATTTTTTTTAAATTTGTTTTTTAGAGATAGAGTCTTGCTCTGTTGCCCAGGCTGGAATGCAGTGGCTTCATCGTAGCTCACTGCAGCTTTGGGCTCCTGAGCTCAAGCCATCCTCCTGCCTCAGCCTCCTGAGTAACTGGGACTACAGGAGCTGCCACGCCCGGCTCTGTTGAATAGTTTCTAAAGGCAGTCACGTGACAGTTGGCTATGGAAAGCTCTTTGCACTTCCTGGGGCTTGTCAAATATTGGCAGTTTCCTTTCTCCTTTCATCTAGTTTGCCTTTAGCATCTGCAAACCCACCGAAACAGAGCATCCCACAACATCAGCCGCTGGAGGCCCGAGGTGGGTATCTGACCCACTCCTGCAGAAGTGACTTCTCTGCAGTCATTTCATGAGAAAAGGCAGCAGCCACTTTTTTCCTTTCTTCTCTGGGTTTGTGGCTGCAAGGGTCTACTGTGGCCCCAGAGCTGGACAGCCCATTTTTTAAAAAATTTTTCTGCCTTTCAGTGGCATTTATTTATTTATTTATGAGTATTATGGGGGTACAAATGCTTTGGTTACATAAATTGCCTTTACACCGCCTGAATCACAGCTACAAGCATGCCCATCCCTCAGACAGTGCTCGCTGTATCTGTTGGAAATTTACCTTCTCTATATCCGTGAGGAATTTGCCTTCTCTCTGCCGTCCCTGTGTGTGCTGGGACCACGCTCGTGCCTTTGATGGGCACTGCTTTGTAGCCTCTGTTTCCTCATCTGTGAAATGGGAACACAACCTCCCTTGCGGGATTGTTGTCATAGTTGCCATTAAACGTCTTATGAACTCTAAAGTGCAGTGTCGATGTAAGGGCCATCATCGTCATCGTCAGCAGCGATCTTTCTATATTTGCCTCCTGCGGCCCCGACACAGGTTGTCTGAAATGCAGGTCTTCTTGCTGGGTCCCTGTGGCTCCCCTTGTGGAAATTTGGGTTCTGAGTCCTCTGCTCTTTTCTTCCCATGGTCTGTGGTCACCTGTGTTTTTCACTTTCCTCCTACAAGACGTCAGCCTGAAGGAGATGTCCGGAGCCTCGCAGAGGAAATGGGAAGAGGTTGGCATCCCCTCGCCCCGCCTGCTCTGGTGTAACTATCTCCTCCGTCTTTCTGGCTGGCGGGCAAGGGAGCAATTTGCTGTTGTGTCCGGGGCAGCCTGGGAACTGAATGCTCCAATGAAAAACACTTGTTCAAACACAAACAATCAGGCCTGGCTCAAATCAGAGCATGGATTTAGCAAGGAGCTCCCCCCAAGCAGCTAACTGTGTGATCACCTTTGTTGGAATGATGGGCCGAGGGGTGGAGCGGGCGCTTGCAGTTTGAAATTCGCAGGGCCTCATTTCCACCTTGTTTCCCATCCGATTATGCCTTGCTAGGAGGAGCTGGTCCTGGGCTGCAGGGCACTCCCTGCCGCGGGTCTGGGGTCTGAATTACGGGGAGGAGAATGCTTATCTCATGCTCAGCACTGCCATTTGAGGAGAGAAGCATTTACTGCCTGCCAGCCCAGGTACCTCGGGGGCCCTCTTGCTCCAGCAGCCTCCCAAGTCCCCCTCCCCATTCCTAGCCATGCTTGGGGACCACCTCCTCTGAGAAGCGTCCTGGGCCAGCTCAGGTACCTTGCCTTCCCTGGGCACTGCTGCTTGGCCTGCATGACAGGGCCTGTCGCCTCCCGAAGGGTCTCATCTTTCTGCCTGGCTGGGGTCTCCGTAAGGGCAGGGACCGTGTGTTCAGGAGTCTCCGTTTGAGCAGCGACCAGGCCTGGAGAGAGAATCCCCCACTAGGGAAAGGTGCTCTCCCATCAGTGGGCCCCACTCTGGCCCCTTGGGGAAGCACCCATTCATTCATTCATTCATTCATTCACATTGTGCCTACTATGTGCCAGACTCTGCAAAGAGAAAGATCCAGGTGGAAGGCATGCCCTCTTGGGGCTTATGTTTTTAGCCGCGAGCAACAGACAGTAAACTAAATAAGCAGAGTGTGTAGTATAATGTCGTAATACTTAGCAAGTGATTAGACTGTGGGAAAAAATAAACTAGTGACGCAGGTGGGGGTATTGAATAGGGGCTCAGTGAGTGATGCCATTTTTTATTTTGGGGGAAAGTATTTTTTAATTAAGATATAATTTACATACCATGAAAGTCACCATTTAAAAATGTACAATTCAGTTGGTTTTAGTATAATGGCAAAGTTGAGTACCAGTCGCTACCATCTAATTTCAGAACATTTTCATTACCCAAAAAAGAACTCCCACAGCCATTAGCAGTCATTCCTCAATCTCCTCTTGCCCTAGACCCTGGAAACCAGTAATTTACCTTCGGTCTCTGTAGATTTGCCTCTTTTGAACATTTTATATAAACAGAATCATACACTGCGTGGCCTTCTGTGTCTGGCCCCTTTCCTGAGCATGATGCTGTCACGGCCCCTCCATGTGGCCGTGTGTATCCATACGTCATGCCTGTAGATGGCCGAATAATCTCCCATCGCATGGATAAACCACATTTTTAAAATCTTCATCTGCTGATGAACATTTGTGTTGTTTTCGCTTTGGGCAATTGTGAACAATGCTGCTAGAAATATTTGTGTGCAAGTTTTTGCATGGACATATGTTTTCATTTCTCTTAGTATATAGAGGGATGCAATTTTAAATAGGGTGGTCAGAGAAGGCCTCATGAGAAGGTGACATCTGGGCAAAGGCTGGGAGGAGATGAGGGGGCTGTCCCCCGGGAGCCTGAGGAGCAGGACGGCAGACACAGCCAGTGTGACAGGGCCCCTCCACCAGGAGGCTGGGAAGGAAAGGCTGGACCTCCCCAGCCACCTCCCAGCCATGGCACCCAGTGAGTTTGGGCTGTGAGATGTTAGTTTCAGCCTGCTGGGAAGGGCTTCTCCTTACGAATAAAGAGCCAAAGTCCCAAGACAGAGGCTCTTGGCCCATCCTTCGTTTTCATGCCTAGAAAGCAGATGTAATTTCTGGAAGTCGGTCAGCATCCTGAGGCTGAAATCCATGTGCTAAGGACACAGAAAGGGACTGGGGCCTCGGTGGCATTCTTGAAGTGCGGGACTCCTGCCTGCATAGTTTTGCTCTGTGACGCAAAGGAAACTCTTTCTTGTGTAAGCCACTGTTTGCCAGGTTTATGGTGTTTGCAGCCAGATGCATTCATTGTTGATGGAATGTCCCACACAGACATTCACGTCATCCCCCAGTCCCCGGACAGAGCCCTGCCTGCTCAGACACCACGCAAGCCTGGGGGACGTTCGAGTCCCTTCTTTGCTTTCCTTCCCCTCCATCCTAGCTGCTCTCCCAGTTGGTTATCAGGGTTAAGGTCTTCCACTCTGCCTTGCTGAAGTGCCCTCACCACCACTCGCCTGCGTTGCTGTCTGGGTTTAGCAGGTCTCCCGGCCCCAGCCTCCCCCGGCTCCCCAGGCCCTTTCCCCACACTGTCCCGGCATGAATGTATGTGGGTCCTACTGCTCCCCGCTCCCAGACCTTGCCTGCAGAGCCAGGCGCCAGCACCAAGCACAGTGTGAGATGCCCTCCAGGATGTGGCCTGCTCCCCTGTCCTCCACCTAGTCCCTTCCATTCCGGGGCGCCAACTTGCATTGTGCGTATTGCCGGTTCCTTGTTAGGCTTCCCCCTCGAGGCCTCTGCACTTGCTGTTCCTCCTGCTGGGAACCCCTGACTTCTCCCCTCTCCCACCCACACCTGGCCAGCACCACTCACCCTTCAAGAAGCAAGCAGGCTTCTCATGCCAGCGAGTCCTTTTCCGCAGGTGTCACCTGTGCACCTGTTCCGTACCTTCAGCGTTAGAGCCCCTCTCCGGGGGAAGAGGCACTTAAAAAAAAGTCTGTCTTTCCAGCAGCTGGACTGAGTCCCCTGGAGAGCAGAGAGCAAACACATCTCCTTCATCTCCATCCTGTGGTGTTCTTGCCTCGGGCCTGTACCTGGCCCTGGCAGCAGGTTCATGTTAAGTGGAACTGCTGAGGGTGGTGGGTGGCTGAGACTGTTACTGGTGTTGGCCCCAGGTGAGGGCCTCAACCTTACCCCTTACCTTGGAGCTGGGCCCATCCCCTTTGGGGCCCAGCAGTGGACTCCCTTAGCTGGGCACGAACCACGTCCCATTTATAATGAAAAAAACAAAAGCTCCAGTGACTGGCTCCGTCTTAGTGCTTCATACACGTGAACTTGAGTGATGAGAATTAGCCTACATCCATTCACTCAGCAGACATCCGTGGAGGGCCTCCTGTATGCCAGGGGTTCTGCCAGGTACTGGGGAGACCTCAATGGGAAAACACAAAGACAAAGTGAAAGTCCCTGTCCCCTTGGACTTACATACACACTTCCATTGTGGCTGCTTCATGGAAACACCTGCAACATTCTAATCTTTCTCATCTTTCGTTTTTAAATGTGATACAAGAACGGAGTCTAAAAAGATGAACTTCAACTTGCAAAAGGACTTGTCTCAGAAAGAGAATTAAGTAAAATGTACTTTAAGAAAGTCAGTTAAGAATTTTTCCAGTTAAGAAAATGTAAAATGATTAGCTTTCATCTTGCCTGTTTTTCAGGGTCCCGCTATTAAGAACTCATCACCTTGTTGTTATTAAGGGTGAAACCCAGACATTTCGTTGTGTAAAAGCCAATTAAAATAAATTAAATGCAAATACTATTTCATTGTAATGTTAATTTTGAGAACTGGATCAATCAGAGGTTGTGGAATTGCCAAAGTTGTTAAGACTTGGTTACCATGACAACAGCACTATAGTGTAAGTGGTCTGTTACTCAGAAATTCTTCCTTGGGTCAGGCTAATGGAGCGACTTTATTTCTTAAGGGAGGGGGTGGAGCTTTCTGGAGTCAGGTTTGGGGCCAGGAGACCTGGTGACCTAAAGCCCCAGGTGCAGCCAGAACTAGAAAGTCACTTGCCCTTCTGCCTCAGTTTCCTCAATTTAGGGACAGCCACTCTACAGCTGTGAGTATAATGTGGCATCCAGCACTTCTCAGAAATTGCTGGTTAATTTTGGGGATTTCCGATCTGCCCACAGGTTTTCAGCCCGCGTTTTGGGGGAATGTGAATGGTAAAGACAGGGAAGGGGAGGAAACTGGCCCTGGTGCCCTGCCTGTCCTAACTGGCCTTTGGTGAGAATGGGACCCCTTTCATCATCTGGGCTAATGGCCAGGGAATCCCTGCCCGGTGTTTGTGTGTTTTGTTTGGGGGTGTTTTAACGCCCTGGCCGTCGGAATGCCATTTTCACGGGGTTTGCAATTCACAAGATGCTCCCCCACATCGTCCTGTCAGCTTGCTGATTTTTCAGCCCCAGCGTCTGAGGCCATCATTATTTTATAGACAAGGACAGAGGGTTCTGAGAGTGACGTGTCCCGGTCTCGGGTCCAAGGCGGCAGTGCCAGGATTTGCGGGGTCCCGAGTGCTGGGCTCTTCCCACCGTGCTCCTCAGCCTTTCCCTGGCACCTGCTTCCGCTGAGGCCTGCTCAGAGTGTGTCTCCAGCCACCTCCCTTGCCAGCGTCCGGCAGACCAGGCCTTGCAGGGTGCTGTCCTCAGTCCCCAGTGCCAAGCCCAGAGCTGCCTTGATGTTTCTTTCAGAGTGTCCCTGCAGGGAGGCCTCCTAACACCATGCATAATTTTAAGACATCACGAACGGCAGCTGTAAGTGCTTATTAAATGCCTGCTCTCCTAGCTGGGCCAGATCACCTGCCGCAGGGGCTGCCTGGCTTCCTCAGGTGTTTACCCCGTGGCCCTGCTTTCCCAGGCTCAGTTGGGGCTAATTAGTGCCACCGTCGGGCTGTGGGTCCATTTCCTTGTTGCATGAAAGCCAACGGGACTGGTCTTTTTCCATGCTGTGGGGGGCAGCTGGGAAATGAAGAAGCAGTTGGGGATTTTTGAAACTCTGTGTAGGCAATAGTTGTCACACTAACATTTCACCCACTGGGCAGTCTCGGAGCGTTTGCCCGCAGTGAGGCCCTGGGGGATGCACAGGGCCACGGTGGCTAGACTCCCTCTCAGGGAACCTGTCAGCTGCTCTGTGAACGCACATCCTGGACAGGATAAACCCAGAGGGCAGCAGGCTGCTTGGGAGGACAGATTTGTTTTCAGTCTCACTTGGGGGCAGAGGGTAAAGGTTAGGTAACTGAGCCGTATTCTCTTGGAGTTTCTTCTTCTCAAAATAAGTGCAAAGGGGGTCTCCCTGCGTCACGGGGCCACTGGCCAAGGGGCTGTGTGCGAATGCTGCCCGGCCAGCCCAGCGGTGGGGGGTAGGGGTGGGAGGTGGTGTCAGCATGTGTGTTGAAGGAAGTGGCAGTCGCTGCGGGCTCTGAAGGCAGATGGCGGGAGCCCGGGGCTGGGCCTGCTTGCAGAGCCCTGACTGGCCACTCCTTGGAGGGGGGGGGGGGCTGGAAATGGCGTGTGTGCTAGCCTGCCTGCCTGCCACCCCCGTGCCCTGTGAAGTTGGTAAGGCCCCCGTCCCTGGCCAGCGCACTGGGTTAAGGTGGGACTCGGAGGAGAGGATGCATTAAGCCGGCCGGAGACCTGCTGTGCCCCGTGCACACAGGGGGCTTGTCCAGAGTCCCTGGTACTTACTTTCTTTCTCCCCGGCAGCACTGACAAGTGCAAGATACATGTGGGAGTTCTGCCTTTGGGCAGAGTCTGGGCAGTGTCCCTGCTTCTCCCTCCCTCTGCATTTTAAAACTGGCTGGTGCTTGCTAACAGATGCCGGGGATCCCGCCTGGCGGCTGGCCATCGCTCCACGCCTCTGTGCCCACCCTGCGATCTGGCTGCCCTGCGTGCCTCCGCTCTCGTCCCAGCCCCCGGCTCGTTGTCTTGCCTGTCCCTTGGGCTCCTCTGGGAAGCCCTTCTTCATGCAGCATGGTGGGCTGACCGACTTTCACCGTGGATCCTCTGTCTTAGAGGGAAGTAGCTCTAACGCCTCTTGCTGCAGCATCACCCAGGGAGACGAGCCGGCCCTGCCGGGGTTTGAGCCGGGTCTCATCTTCAAGGTCTGCTACCTGACTCCGCCTGGAATCTGGCTTCACCCTCCCCTCCCCTCCTGGGATTTGCAGCCCTGGCTAAGAGTTGGAGATACTTTGCAGTGCTCCAGATCATTTAAAGTTTCAAAACATGCATTTTGTGGGTAATAGTTCTGTCGCCCCAGAATGTGTACAGGAACTCCCCTGTAGCTATGTGGGTGACCCACGGGAAGGGCCATGCCAGCTACTTCTCTTGAGCCGCACGCAGCGGCTAGTGTGGGACTTTAGACCCTGGTTCTTCACTTCTTGGCTCTGTGAGCCCAAGCAAGTCGCCTAAATTCTCCGAGCCTCGGTTTCCTGACATGTCAATCATACTGACCTGGTAAGGCTGTCGTGAGGATTATATATTAAAGCGTTGTACTCATGTTGGTTCTTTTATTTTATTAACATCAAGGATCAATTGATTTTTTTTTTTTTCTGCTTTCATTTGTAAGAGTAGGACAGGAACTAGCTCACCACTCAGTCATCTGTGGGTGTAAGTACCGTTACCTTCAGCCAGGACTTAATTTTGTCCACGAGCCTTGGCTTATTCTAGTAGAGACTGGAGTTATTTAGAGCCAAACTGTAGGGGACTTAATTCTCTGGGCAGCATTTTCTGCAGGTGGTGTTACCTCTGATAACTTACTACATATGTATTCATAAGGGGGTGACTTGTGGTTAGCACCAGACCCATAACTTTTCATTTCCTGACTGATGTATCAGAAACTTCATTTATAATGACCCATTAGATTTAGTAAGTGTAAAAGACAGGTTGGGTCGTTTCTGTCCATGAGCTGTTCATGAGGTCCTGGAGTAGGACAGCTGCAAGAGTAGCCTGGCCCTGTGTGATGTAGAGGGACAGCCAAGGGGGACAGCGCCACGTGAATGTGGCACTTGGCTCTGTGTATCATCTCCGTTGTCTCCCGGGAACTCTCCACGGCAGGCAGGTGATGGCCAGGACCCCATTTTACAGAGGACACTGAGGCCCAGAGAGGTCAAGTGTTCAAGGGTTAATAGCACGTAGGTGACAGAATCTGCACTGGGCCTCTGTGATGGGTGTGCCTGGGGCACACAGCAGATGCTCAGTAATATTTGTTGGCCAAATATTACTGGTCAACAAATGGTTAATTTTACATGTCAGCTGGACAGAGTTAAGGGCTGCCCAGGTAGCTGGTAAAACTTTCTTCTGGGTGTGTCTGGGAGGGTGTTTCTGGAAGAGGTGAGCATTTGACCCTGTGGGCTGAGTAAAGAAGGTCGCCCTCCCTGGTGCAGGTGGGCGTCCTCCAGTCCATGGGGGGCCTGAGCAGAACAGAAGTGTGGAGGAAGGATGGATTTGCTCTCTCTGCTTACGCTGGGATATGCACCTGCTCTTGCGCTTGGACTTGGGAGTTCCTGGTTCTCGGCCTGGGGCGTAGATTGGAACTATGCCGCCCGAGTCTCGCTCTCGCAGACAGCAGACGGTGGGGCCTGTCGGCCTCTATAATATTGTGAGCCAAGTGCTCATTTAATAATCTCTTCCTACGTATGTTATTGGCTGTTTCTCTGGAGAACCCTATCCAACCAAGACTGGGTCACTCCCCGCCTGAACATTCTCTGCCCCAGATGTTTGGGCTTGTGGGGGGTTGTTGGGGAAGCTATTTAAAATGCAGATTCCTGGGCCCCACCTCTCCTGCATCAAGGTTAGAAGCGAGCCTCAAAATGCCTGTAAGCTGCCCTGGGGGTGCTTGCGCACCCAGAAGTTAGACACCCACTGCTCTAAGCTTCCTTGAATCTTTCTCCTGAGTAGTTTGTGGTAGACAGGGCAACGCCCCATCCAGATGTTCACACCGTGATCCCTGGAACCCGTGGCTGTTGCCTTACATGGTAAAGGGCTTTGTGATGTGATGAAGATCGGGGACCTTGAGACTCGCAGAGTGTCCTGGGTTCTCGAGGATCGGTAAGAACCGGTCCCGGCTGCTGCGGTGGGCCGGAGGGAGCTGTGGCTGTGGGGGATGAGCCGGGCTGCAGCCTGCTGGTTTTGCAGACGAGGAAGGGCCTCGGGCCAAGCGCTGTGGGCGGCTGTGGAGGCTGGAAAAGGCAAGGAAACAGACTCTCCGCCAGAGCCTCCGGGAGGAGCCAGCCCTGCCGACACCTCCATCCCAGCGAGACCCGGTGGGACTTCCGACTGACAGAACTGTATGAAAATATGCCCGTGGCGTTTCAGCCAGCACGTTGGCAGTAATTTGTTAGAGCAGTGTCACCAGTGTCTTCACCGTGGCTCTAGACTTTCCTTCCAGCATGTTCCCCTCCCCCCCTGGGCCGTGGGTCCCAGCCCTGCCCAGGCCCAGGTTCCTGGGCTCCAGGGGCACCTGGCCGCGTGGCTTCCTGCCGCGGGCACGCGGAGCGGCACGTTTCCGCTAACAAAGTGCGTCTGCAGTGAGGCCAGGCTCATCAGCCGGCCCAGGTTTGCGCTTTTTTCCTAAATGAAGCGACAGCCCCGACTCACTGATGTGCTTGGAGGCCCAGGCCCAGCCGTGCCGCGCAGGGTGAGGATCGAAGCTTTAGGATTAGGCAGGCCACACGGAAGGCACTCGTGACACCTGCACAGGTGGTCTTCAGCCCTCAAAACACTTCCTGTTATTTTAATCTTGGTCCTTTTGATTTTTTTTTTTTAAACCGGAGACTTTGTGCAATTTGTGTGGCAGACTAGAGGCGTTTTCTGTGTGTGTTGAGGGATTGCGTGTGGGCGCCCCAGGGAGTGGGGCCGGAGGGTCTTGCTCGGAGGGGCCAGTTTAGACACCTCTGAGGAAGAGGAAAGATAAATCTTGAACGTTTGTGGATTTTTACAATTTATAGAATGCTGCTTCTCATTTAGTCCTTTAAGGACAGTGGCTGAGAGCATCAACGTTGGAGTGAGGGACTCAGCTGCAAAGGCAGCCACCCCCACCGGGTCCCCGATCTCCTGTGGGGCGAGTTCCTTAACCTCCCCAGTGACACGGGGACCAGTCAGCTCCGTAATAACGTGCCGAAGACTGGGTTCCTTAAACAGCAGGAACTTATTTTCTCATAGTCCCGGAGGCTGGAATTCCAAGATCAAGGTACCAACAGGGGTGGTTTCACCGGAGGCCCCTCTCCTTGTCAGGTGGACGGCCACATTCTCCCTGTGTCCTCACGTGGTCGGTCTGCTGTGAGTGTCTGTGTCCTAATCTCCTCTTTTTATAAGGACACCTGTCATATTGGATTAGGGCCACCCTAATGACTTCATTTCCCCTTAATTACCTCTTTATTAAAGAACCTATGTCCAAATACAGTCACAGTTCAAGGTAGTTGGGATTAGAACTTCAACACCTGGATTTCGGGGGGACACAAGCCAGCCCATAATACCAGGAATGGTGGTGTCCACCTAAGAGGGTTGCTAAGAGGATTAATGTAAATGATGAGGTAATTAAGTGCTTAGCACACTCAAGAATCAGTAGCCAGCACTATGAAGAAGGAAACCTGAATGGCTTTTTTGAAAAATCTAATTTAATTTATTTAGAGACAGGGTCTTGCTCTGTTGCTCAGGCTGGAGCACAGTGGTGCCATCGTAGCTCACTGCAGCCTCTGGCTCCTGGGCTCAAGTGATCGTCCTGCCTCAGCCTCCCGAGTAGCTGGGACTATAGGTATGCACTACCACATCTGGCTAATTTTTACATTTTTTTGTAAAGATGGGATCTTGCTGTGTTGCCCAGGCTGGCCTTGAACTCCTGGCCTCAAGCAATCCTCCCACCTCCCAAAGTGCTGAGATTACAGGTGTGAACCTGTGCGCCTGGCTTGAGCACCTTTTACATGCCAGGTCTAGTTCTTGCTACACATGAACTCACTTGGTGCCCACACCACTCGCTCTGTAAGCCGGTGTTTCTCCAAGCGGGGACACTGACCATCTACCTGAGGATGCAGGCTGCTGGGCCCACGCCAGGCTAGTTGAGTCAGAAGCTGCTGGGTGGCACCTTAAAACTTTGCGTTTTAAACAAGTGCTCCAAGCACACCTGCTTTGAGGCCCACGACTCAAGGCCTGCCGACTGTGCCCTGGAGCGGCTCCTGCCAGTCCCCTGTCCTCTGCTGTCATGTCATCTCGGCTCATTCCTCATCCGTCTGTCCATGTCGTTGCTTGCGATCTGCTCATCTCTCCTCCCAGCCACAGGAGCGATTTCTCTAAGCCAGGCATGGGACTGCGCCCTCCTCCTGCTCTGCATCTTGGGGACTTGCCATCAGTCTGCAGAGTGCAGCACGGGCCCTGGGGACAGCCTGTGCCTGGGCCTGTGCTGCCCGGCTCCTGCTGGCCTCCCCTGCCATGCTGCTGAACATGCACAGTCCTTCCCGCCTCCTGAGCCCTGCACACATGTGCCCTTCTTGTCACCTGAGTGGCCTCTCCATCCTCACCTTGCTGCCTATGTGTCCCCGTTCCCCCTGTGTTTCCTCCCGTCTCCCAGCGGGGCTCTGAGTTCTCTGGCACAGGGCTGGGTCCCTCCTTTTTGTTCTTCTGAGGGCCGCTGGGGAGGGGGTAGACCAATGGCTGGAGTGGAAGGAGGACAGTTCCAAAGAAAATGGAAACCTGTTGGGTAGATGGGACTTTTAAAAAAGAGCCAGAGACACCATTTCTGAACCTGGGACACACAGGAAATCTTTGCTGGTCACATGGATGCAACAGTGGGGTTAATTTTCCAAGGTAGGAGCCAACTCTCAGGAACTTTTTGACGGCTGCGGCATGGCCGGTGGCAAAGCTGCGCGGAGGCTGTCGGCACCTCGCTGGACACCCTGGCTTTCTGGAGTTCACCGGTCCCTTCCCTGGCCAAGGCTCTGTGTTGTCCCCTGCTCTCCCTCCTCCTCCTCTGACGTGGCATTTGTGGTCTTCTGTGGATGTGGACATAAGTAAGCCACCACTGACTGCTTGGTCATGTTGGCCACACCTGTGGTGGCCCCTGGCTGAGCTCGCCACCATGCCAGCGAAGTGCCCTTGGCAGGGCTTGTGAGGGAGCGCTCCTTGTCACCTGTTGTCCCTTCATGTGGGAGCTCTCCTTGTCACCTGTTGTCCCTTCATGTGGGAGCTCTCCTTGTCACCTGTTATCCCTTCATGTGGGAGCTCTCCTTGTCACCTGTTGTTTCAGGAGGGAGTGCTCCTTGCCTGTCACCTGTTGTCATTTACACTCATTTTGCTTATCTCCTCCCCTTCCCTTCCTACTTCTGGGGGAGAAACCAGCCTGTGGGCCCAGGGGGAAGTGGCTTGGCTGAGGTCACACCCAGAGGCAGAGCTGGGCCTGGCGCCTGCTCCCTGACATCTTTCCCCGCCCGACACCCAGCTGGCTTCTGTTTCCTGCGCTTTCTGTCTGATCTCCTGAGCATTTACTGTTTCCTCCCATTTAAGCTTCACTGGAGTAGCGTGGTGATGTCTCTGGCTCTTTTAAAGTCCCATCTACCCAACAGGTTTCCATTTTCTTTGGAACTGCCCTCCTTCCACTCCAGCCATTGGTCTACCCCCTCCCCAGTGGCCCTCAGGAGGCCCCTCCCCTGTTTGAGCCCCCACACGCCTTCTGTAGCCCCTTCTGCTCCGGTAGGGTGGGGGTGGAGCAGCGTGCAGGGCAGGGGTGAAGCTGGCCCCCGTACTCCCCAGCCAGGCTGTGGGCTTTAAAGAAAAGAAGTGGTCTGCCACTTGTTCAAACGGTGAGGAAGGCTTTATGCAAGACGATTACAGCAGCGTCAGCCCCGTTACAACAGGCGAGAGGGATGGGCTCAGCCCGGTACAGCAGGACCACTCGCGTTGTGGCCAAGGAGCAGAGTGGGGGTCGGTGACGGAAAGTGACTGAGAGGAGATGCCCAGGTAGGGGGACGCTTGCTGAAGGCAGGTCGAGGACTTCAACACCAAAGTGGGGGAGAGGAACCTGATCAGACGTCAAGGGAGGTCAGACGTGGGGGTGGCGTCTCGCCAAACTGCCTTAGCAGGATTCTCGCTGAGGCTGGGCTGGGCAGGCCCAAGACAGGAGGGCCAAGGTCGAGGCCTAGTGGAGCAGGGCTCAGAGGAGCCTGAATGACGTTTGGTCAAGGGGAGGTTGTCACCTGGATCTGGGGCACAGCCGGCCCTGTGCTGCTGCCACCTCTGAGCGTGGTCTCTTGGGCGCTGTGAATTCTGCACAAAGATACTTCTCTGTTTAAAGTTCATTGATTCCCCTATGGCAGGAGTAACGTGTGGAGACGGGATGTCCACAGGAGCAAGGATCAGGTAGTCGTAAGTATTAGTAATTGCAGGCACTTGCTCCTGTGCTGGGGAATTGGTCTAGCGTTTCTCTTTCCGACCCCTGCTCTCTGAACCTGGGGAAGTTCAGCCTGTACTCAAGGCCCAGGAGCAGCAGCCCGGCCTCAGCAGCTTCCTCCCCCGGCCAAGGCAAAGGCAGGAAGCCACTCCCTCCTGGGATCCAGGGCTGGGTTTGGCTGCAGCCTCCCAGGTGCCTCCCCAGGGTGCCGGGGTCAGGCGCAGTCGCCTACCTGGCCTCGTCCTCCACCTGGCCTCGCACCAAGTCTGGGACTCACATTTGGGAGCTTCCCATGGCCCAGCCTGGTCCCTTCCCAAGTAGATGGCTGTTTTTCTCCCTCCACCCCAGTCCTTCTCCTTCAACCTGGAATTCCTTTGTGCTCTCCAAGCTGATGTGTTTGATATTCAACTGTGGCCATTTTGGTTTTGAGCTTGACTTGATTTTGGAAGAAATATTTATTTTATTTTTTTTATACAAAAATTCAGTGTCACTTCAATAAGACTGGAAAATAAAGGAAAGCAAAGAGAAAAAAAGAACTCCCATAAATACCCCCCCAATATAACTCTTATTAGCATTCTTAAGTATACCCTTCCAGACT
>CM052437.1:5775223-5806704 GCA_028533085.1 Varecia variegata
ATCCACCCGCCTCGGCCTCCCAGAGTGCTAGGATTACAGGTGTGAGCCACCGCGCCTGGCCAAGGACAAGGGTTTTAACTACTCAAAAACTACTTTTTGCTTCCTTCTGGGGTTCTTGCATAGGTTTTAAGAATGAAGAATATGGACAGGGGCTTATTGTCCAAGTGCCCCAGGTTTTCCAAGAACATTTGATCCTAAATACACAGCCTGTGGGCCAGCCTTGTGCTAGAACTTGTGGCACAACTTTTGCTTTGCAAACTGTCACCCCCCCCTTCATCAATCCTTCCATTCAACACCCTCCACCCCCAGCATGTACCATGCACCAGGCACTGTGTTAGGTGCTGCGGAGATGAAGATGAGGGAGGTGATGTCCTATGTCCAGGGAGCTGACAGACTAGCGGAAGGACAGGATGCAACCTGGGCATGTGCACCCCGTCCTTAGAGGCCTGCAGGAACAGTGGGCGGGCTCTTGGAGCCAGTGGCAGTGGCGAAGAGAGAGGACATGTGAATTGAGCTTTGAAGAGTACATAGGCGTTTGCCAGGACAGCCACACACTCAGATGCTCCTAAAAAGTAGGTGGGCAGCTCTTCCTGGATCTTCTACTGCAACGTTGTTGGCTTCTGCAGTGACAGCCTCGGCATGGCTGGGAAATCAGCTACTGTCTTACTGCCCAGGGCTCGGGGAGGGTGTGTAGCTAGTTTGCTAGGCATTTGAAGATTAAACTCCATGGAGATGTACAGATTTTTTCTAAATAGATAAAGAATGACCTTATTAAGATTTCTCTGGCTCCCTGTACGGGCCCACAGGGTGAGCACTGCTGTGAGGGTCTCAGAAACTAGTTCCTATTTTCCTCTTATTTGGAGATGGGGCCCCTGGCTGAGGACGTGTTCTAGTGACGGCATTGGGCTCAGTCCTGGAGAGTGTGTTCTCTTCCTGGGGAACATTAGTCACGGCACAGTAATTTACCCCAAGGGTTGCACAGAGAGAGTGGGATGGTATTGATTTGTGGGCCTTTTTGCAAAACATACTTGTCTTAACTGGCGAGGGAACTGGCCTGAAGACATTCCGTGCAAAGCTTGACAGTGTGGCCACAGACCAGGCTCTGCTCTGCTCCCAGATGCGGTGGTCGGGGGAGATGGAGCGAGGGAGTGACGTGCAGAGAGAGGGTGGCCACAGAGACAGGGGCACAGAGAGAGGAGACAGACACACCGGACTGGAGGGGAGGGAGATTAGGGGACAGAGAGGAGGCCCGTGCCACTGGGTTCACTCACGTGCTGGCCCTTGTCTGTCCTTGGGAAACAGCAGTTTCCGGTCGGCCAGCTGGGCTGGGATCCCGAGTGCCTGGCCATCGCTTTAGCTGGGGAAGCCCCCCCTTTTCTATCTGGGGAGGAGTCAGGGCGCCCTCGCCGCCTCCCCTCTGCTCAGGCACAGAGGCCTGCACGGGACTCCAGGGCCCTACAGGGCTGTTGGGGTCTGAAAAACACCAGGACTGGGGACCATGGGCGTTTCAGTGCTGACGTTCTAGGTTCTGCGGGACTTGGAAGTCTGGCTGCTGCTCTCGGGCGGCGTTTGTTAGATCGTGTCGTGAATATTCCCTCTCTCCGTCCTCTGTGGAGAAAACACACATTGTGCTCCCGCTCAGTGGACACGCGGACACCAGGGTGCCAACCAACCGGGAACGGGCTCAGGACTAATAATCGCCAGTGCCTATGAAGTGCTCACTCTGCGCCAGGCCCTTTTCAAAAGTTGTTCATTAATCCATTCATTTATTCGCCCTTCTGATTCCAGCAACCACCCTGGGAGACAGGTTTATCTCTGTTTTATACAACGAGGTTTGGCAGTGTGCCTGAGGACACCCAGCTCCTAAGTCACTAAACCGCGTGTCCTCCTGGAAGGGAGACGGGCCGAGTCTGCGGTGAATCGCGATCCCTGTGTGAATGTGTTGAGGGCCACAAGGAGCTCGGCCTCTTCGTGCCAGCGAGCCCGTGGTAGAGACCCCTTTTGCCTGAGAGATGGGGAGATGGCTTCGAGGGCCAGGCTGGGGTGACAGCTGGGGCAGGAAGTGCGGGCCAGGACAGTGGGAGTCGGGCTTTGGCGGGGTGTGCTGGCAAAGGCTGCCCTGTGCCAGGTGCCCTGGGGAGGGGGCACAGCCTGGCCCCCTTCCATCCGTATTTCCCTGAATTCCGGGTGAGGACCCTGAAGCCCAGGAAGGTTAAGTGACTGGTCCGTAGCATAAAGGCCTGTGCCCCATAGAGCCCGCCACCCTGGAGCTTGGTGACAGGAAATGGCATCCCGCAGGACGGTGGAAGACAGGCAGAGAGGCACAGGCACTGAGGAGCCCTGGCCTCTGTGGCCTCCTGGGCCCTGCCCAGCCCCACCCCTGCATTCCCTCGGGCCCGGCCCACCCTCCTCCCCTGGTCCCGCTCCCGCCCTGGGCTCAGTGCCGTCTCCCTACAGACAGACTCCGGCCTGTGTGACCGCACTGGGGGCAGAACCCTCACTGGCCACCCGTCCCCCACACCCAGCTGCATACCCGCATCTGTAAAGCGCTTTGGGATAGAGGTGCTCCCCACCTATGGCACGGGGCCCCCCTGTGCCTCCTGAGGGCCTGCGCCGCCCATCACCGGAGCAGCCCGAGGTGGGAGGGGAGAGGTGTGTGGTCCACACGAGGCCAGGCTGGCCAGTGGGTGACGGCCACGTGGCAAAGTTCACAACCCAGGCTGTCAGCTGTTTCAGGGTTTGTTCTTTCTCCTACGTGCATTGTCCTTAACCTTCTGTTTCCTTATCTTACTTCGTCTGCAGCGTGAGCTCTGTGCCTTCTGTGGTGCCAGTGTTTGCCAGGGAAACTGTGACAGGTCCCTGTGAGCCGTCCCGGGTGGCCGCTGGCGGAGTGGACCCTGTGGGCCATGGCGTCAGCAGAATGCTGCCCTGATTGGTTTCAGACCGTTGCTTGTGGTGGCATTTCCTCTGAGGAGCCTGTTAGAGCAGAAATGCCTCTTGCATCTTTATTAGATCACCCTAAATTGAGATCCAACGTAAGGCTGGGATGTTCTTTTAAATATCACGACCTTTCCTCCCCGCGAGGTGTTTGCAGAACACTGTTATTTACTCCCGTTGTTGTCCCCACCTGCAGTTTAGAGAAGAAGATCAAGAAAGCATGTTTTTCCTCCCTACATAATCCCATCCCCAACAGTAACAAACAAAATTGTCTTCCTGTGATGAAATAGCAGCAACTTCTTTAGGCAAAAAAAAACTGTGTTGTGCCAGGAAAGTGGGAGCAGCTGGGAGGGGAGGGAGGACCACGCCCAGCCTCCCTCCCGGGTCCACCGTCCCCCAGGTGCCGCACGGAAGACCACAGCTGTGACCTTAGCCTAGCACCTGCTCAAGGGCTGAAACCCCAAGCCTGCCCGAAGGCTTCCTTTCACCTTCCCAGCACAGCCACACCTTGCAGCACCGGCCGTCCGTGCAGCCCTGGTGGAAGGCGCCTTCTCCTGCACCACCAGGAACGCGCAGGAAGGAGAAGGTTCGGCTCCAGCTTCTGGCCGAAAACATGGCCCTGAATGCTCAGTGACCCTGGTCCCCCTTTAATAAACAGGGCAGGTGCGCAGTGGCGTCAGGTTGTCGAGACAGCTGGAGCAAGCCCTCCTGTTGATGGAAGGTACGCGGAGGGAAGCAATACATCAGTAGTGTCACAGCCTGAGCAGCATTTTCCTGCTGCCTTCAGAGCTCCTGGTGACGATGACAGTGGCCACTGGGTGGGCGGATGCACAGGCCGGCCAGATGTGGTGGAGGTGAGCCTGGAAGGCTCTCTGGACCCCACGCTGGCAGGAGTCAGGGGGTTCCTAGTCACCGGGTTCCTCTCACCTGCTTTCCCTTCTAGTCCCTGCAGGCAAGAGATTCCGAAGCAGAGTTTAGTAAGAGTTGAAATGAGGCATCTTTGTTCCCAGAGGAAAGTCCCTTTGGGCCCAGTCCTCAAGGCCTGTGTGACAGCAATGACATTAAAAGCAGAGAGTTGGCATGGGGAGAACATTTCTTCCACCCTCTGCCCCTTGGGGAGGATGAAGTTGGGGCCTTGGCCTCCGTTAGAACCCTGGGCCCAGAGGGGAGGAAGCGACGTCTCTAAGGACACCTTGACCAAGCTCCGGCGTCCGTCCAGGCCCTCTTGGAGGCTGGCAGCCTCCCCTCCAAACACAGGCAGACCGCAGCTCCCTGAGGGGTGGCGGCAAGCCCAGGTCAGCCCCTCGTCACTCCAGGGAGGGCCCCCTTGCCCAGAGTCCAGCACTCGCCGGCAGTGGCGATGATTTTATTCACACGTTGTAGGTGCATACGTGTGCACGGATGCCCCTTCTCAAAGCAGGCTCTGTCATCTTGCATCAGCTGCCAGACTCCGAATTTGCTTCCTACCTCCCTTCCCGGTGCCCACCAGGTTTGCAGGGGGCGGAGCAGTGCCACTATTCGTTCCCGCGTTCATTCTGCACCCGCAGGCGCAGACGCTGTGCTGGGGGGTCAGACTCCACCCAGCAGGGGCTCCAGCCCCAGGAGAATTGCACCAGAGGGGGCACGGGGCCAAGGGGGCCAGGCCCTCGGTCCCTGGGGTGGAGGGTGTCCGGGTGACTGTGCTGCTGCCTCCTGGTGCCGCCAAGGGAGCGTGCACCTGCTGGGAGCTGAACTAGTTCCAGGCAGAGGCACAGGGAGCCTCCCCAGAGAAAGAGAAGTTCCCGAGAGCCCAGGACACAGAGCCAAAGGCCCCGAGAGAGCCCCTGGCTGCCCTGTTCTAGGAGAGACTTCACAGAGGTAACGAGCAGCCTGATAGGAAATATCGAAAAATGGAAAACAGAAACAAAATAAAGCTGAATCTTATCAGATGTTCATTTGGAAAACAAATAGATGTGGCAGGAAACCGGCTGTCTTCCCAGTGTGAGGCCCGAGCCCTGTGGACATCCCAGCATAGTTGCCTGGGATCCTCTCCTCCACCTCCCTCCTTCCCACCTTTCTCTCTTCCTTTTTTCCTTCCTTCCATTTCCCTCCCTCCCTCCTCCTCTTTTTCTCCTTCTCTCTCTGTCTTCCCCCCACCCCTCCACACACCCCTGGACTTGCCCAGCTACACCTTGTTGCCCAGCTACACCTTGTCGCCTACCCACAGTCCTCTGTCCTCGGACACCTCCTGTGTCTGCCGCGTGCCGTGCGTTGGCCGGGCACTGGGATCCGTGGGAGCGACGTGGCTGGATGTGGCCCTGCACTTGTGGAGCTCAGCGTCCAGCCTCGCGGCTGGGGGACTCAACTTCTCTAGGACTAGATCTGGACGGTGACGCCCTGGAGAGCCCGGGTGCCTGGCTGCTCCAGCCTCGTCCTCGAGGCACAGTCGCCCAGGCTGGCCGCGGGCTCCTGGGGAGACCAGTCAGTGGTCAAGCAGGGGTTGGTGGGGACAGGTGGATCTAAGAGAGGAAACAAGCCGGTTTTCACTTTTGGCCCATCTTCTAGTGAGGGAAGTGTGCAAATAAATCACGTTTTGCCCAGTCTCTGCAATCTCCATCAGTTGCCCTGGTTGCCCTGAGTGTGGGAAGACAGAAGTGCTAACCGCAGGGTCTGACAAGCCCCAGCTGTCCGGGTTGAGTCCTTCTCTCCTCATTGTGAGACCGTCAGGTTTGGGGGACTGATGATGATGATGGATTTATTAATTATTTTAAACTTACTTTCTCAGCCACGTACATAATGCTTAACATATGCCCAAAGCCCTTTTTGTGTTGTGAATATGACTCTATTACATTAGAGGTTTGGATTTCCCATGTGGTGGCCATTATCTTTTGATAATAACATTAATAATGTTTCCATAGCTCTTGAATGCTTGCCAAAGGCTTGCATATACATTAGCTAATTTGATTCTCACAATAGCCCTATGAATGGGGATTTTCATCTCTCTTTTATTTTATTTAATTTATTTTTTATTCTTTTAGAGACAGGGTCTGGCTCCGTTGCTCAGGCTGGAGGACAGTGGCATGATCGAGGCTCACTGAAGCCTCCAGCTCCTGGGCTGAAGTCATCCTCCTGCCTTAGCCTCCTGAGTTGCCAGGACTACAGGCACGTGCCATCACACCCAGCTAATTTTTAAAATATTTTTATAGGGATGAGGTCTTGCTATGTTGCTCAGGCTAGTCTCAAACTCCTGGCCTCAAATGATCCTCCCTCCTTGGCCTCCCAAGTGCTGGGATTATAGGTGTGAGCCACCATGCCCACCTCTCTTTTAAAATGAGGAAACTTGAGACTCGGGTTAAGTAGTGTGCCCAAGATCACATAGCTGTTATAGTAAGTGGTGGAGAGGGCCTCAGAGCTGGTTAACCTTGACTCTGCTGCCATTGAATCTGACCCAACCAATGAGTCTCTATTGAGCACTTGCTGTATGCCAGTATTGTGGAGGCAAATGGAGCTTTGGAACCCAGATGTCAAGAGCAAGTTGACAGTAGCAGTCAGTGCTTGATAGTGCCTGGGGAGAGAGGGGCCAGGTATGTGGGGCCAGGTATGTGCCTGGGGAGAGAGGGCTGCTGGGTGGAGGGGGACAGTGGCTGCAAAGAGGGCAGTGTGGCAGCAAGCAGCATCTCAAATGCCTGTGAGTCCTGGTCCCCAGTTCCTCAGTGTCCTGCTTCTGTGGACAGACACCCGGGGAATGTGAAGGACCAGGCTGGGCAGGGGCAGGAGAGAACAGGGAAGGAGCATTCCTGCTGCGCCCTTGACTTCCTCATTTAGATGAGTTTTCATTCCTTCAGGAAAGAAAAGGTGAGCATGCGGGGGAGGAGGCCTTTGCAATGTTCTGTTGGAATGTCCTGTCGTTTGGCAGCCCACCAGGGACATATCAGTCCCAGACTGCTGATCTGCAGATACGGGATCCCGTTTCCGCTGCTTGGGGAGAGAAGGGAGGGCAGGCGCTGAGGCTGTATCAAATGCAAGTTTGTTCACAGAAGGACTCACCCCTCCTCCAGCCCAGACTCTAGAGGGAAGCCCCTGCGTCAGATGGAAGCTCTGAGTAATGAGCTCAGTTGGACCAATGGCTTTAGCACAACTATGACCTGGACTAGAAAAGATGAGGTCAGAAGATTCCCGAGCAGAGAAGGGCCTCAGAGGACAGTATGAGTGGGAAATCTCAGGCCCAGAGAGGGAAAGTAGTTTTCCCAGAGTCACACAGCCCGGAGCACCTTTGGTGGTTTTAAAACTTATTCTAACCCATACTATGTCTGGTTTTTTTTTTTTTTCTGAACTAGGCTTTGAGATGGGAGGATTTTTATTGTTCATAAGTGCAATAAGGAGGCAGAGCAGTGGAGGAGTGACTCTCCTGGAGCTCTTCTCCTGAGGTCACAGTGACACCCTGGCAGATAAGTATTTCCGATTCCGAGAGCTCTGTGGTGTGGCAGGCAGGCAGGAGCTGCTGGGGTGCTGGGTGGAGGTTTACCTTCCAGCACACCTGTTTCTGCTGCCGCGATGACTTGGAACCTTGGGCTTTCTCAGCTGTTTGTAGGATCTTCCAGAATGGACCTTTCCGAATGTGTCTGACACATTCCTACCTGTAACCTCTGCACGTGCATTTCCATTCTGGAGAGGCAGTGTGGCCTGGCTGTGTTTCTGAAAGGTGTGACCCCAAGCCTCCTCCCGCCAGAGCCACCAGGAGCTGGCAGGCTGAAGTGCAGGTTCCCGGGTCCTCCCAGACCTACTGAAGCAGAACCTCCAGGGAGGGGCTGGGAACCTGCGTTTTAAACAAACTCCACAGGTGGCTCCAAGGTCAGCCAAGGTTCGGACACATCTAGGTGGGGAATTGTAGAGACTGTGGAGCCAGGACTTGGTTCCCATCTTGTGTCTGCCCCTTATGGGCTGTGTGACCTTGAGTGAGTTGTTTTCCATCTCTGAGCCTTGGTTCTCTTGTCTATTAAGTGGGGACATCACCCCTTCTGTTTTATAGACCGTCAGGGTCACCTAATGTGAGTAAAGCGTTTTAGTGCCTCCGAGTCGGCCCGAAGCTCGTGCTCAGTGAGCTGCGGCCTCTGTTGGGCCTGGGGGTATGGGGTGCCCACTGGGAAGGGTCCCTGGCCAGGGCTGCAGGGCCGCTGCCTGGAGGAGGGGCCTTGAGTGTGGGAAGAGGTTGCATTAAGGCCTCAAGGCCTCGGTTTGGGAAGAGCTTTGTAGTGACCTTGGAGCTGGTGTCCTTCTGCCCTGCCGGGGTGCACAGGCTCCCAGCACGAGAGGCTGGTGGGGTCCTAGAGAGCCCCCCAAGCCGAGGGAGTGTCCTGCCTGGTGTGGGAGCTGGGCCCGGAGCCGCTTATCTAAACCACAAGGGGGTTTTTGGCTAAGGCTAGTTACTCACCACACAAAGATTCAATTATTGAGACAATGAGGAAGAAAGGAATTTTTTAAATATGGAAGACGTCTGACGGGAGAATGGGGAACCAGGCCTCAAATCTGTCTCCCCAACTAATGGAGATCATAGGCTTTTTAAGGAGGGACCACGTGCCTTGGGGCAGGGGGTGGGGACGGTGAGTCTTGGTGTCAGGAGGTCCGCCCAGGGGCCGTCAGAGTCTAGCTCTGAGTCTTACGGAGATTCCGATTTTTCTGGAAAGCGACTCAGGAAGGTTAAGTAGTTAAAAAGTTCCAGGGTTATGGTCATTATGCCCTGCTGGCCTGGGAATCTAAGCCATGACAGAGAGAGGGTTGCAGGGGTCACTGAAACGTGTTCACAGAGCTGTTGCAAGCCCACATGCCTGCGTGTCAGCCAGGGGCACCAGGAACCTGCAGGGTTTCTCCTGAGCAGCAAGGAGTGGCCCAGTGCCCTGAGCACGGGCGGATGAAGGTGACACCCCCTTGCTGCCGGGGGAAGGGAGCAGCCCTCCAGGGTCAGTGGCCTGGAATTCAGTGGCCACAGAGACAGAGACTAGAGGCTGGGGGGTGGGGGGAGCGGTGCCCATGAGGAGGCTGATCAGATAGGTCCCAGGGGAGGAGTGTCCCAGCGCCACCTGGCCCAGCTCATTGCTGGAGGAGCCTCCCCCCACCCCTGCTCTTATTGGCCGGTTTTCATGGAACTTCCCTCCGCTCCCTGACTGCTCCTTTCCTAAGTGTCCCCCTCCCCCTTTCATGCCACTTTCTCTCTGTCCGAGGGGGACCAAGCCCCTCTGCCCCACCGAACCCCGCCCACTTGGGGGCCTTGTGCAGTGGTGGGCCCCTGCGACTCTGTGTCGTCACCCAGGTGCCACCAGGTGTGGGTGTCCTGATCCTTCTGACTACCAGCCTGAAAATGACCCAGAGTCTCAGGAGCCAGGCAGAAGGAATTTGTGCACCCCCATCCCTACTCCAGTGAGTGTGCGAGTGAGTGTGAGTGCCACTACCCAGTTCTGGAACTTAGTCATCCACCTCATTTATGGGGAAGGAAATTGAGGTCTCCAGGGAAGCCTTGGCCCCTGACCCTGATCTTGCCCCTCTTGGGTGGTCTTCCAGGATAGGTGGGATCCTGGTCCTCCCCAGGGGTGCTCTCATCTCCAGGTGGGGAGTACCTGCAAGAGCCTGAGCCCCTCCTGTGGGGCGTACTCTTGGGCTCTTGCAAACAACGCACCTTGCATCTTGGAGTGTGTGGATGAGGCTTGGGGAGGGGGATGGGGGAGGCTACGGCCACCTTTCTCCTCCCATCTGATCTTGGATGGCTCTCCTTCACCCCCCCCACCCCACCGTGCTCCTCTCCCTCCCCGGGTTGTGAGGGCGGCCGCCCACCCTCGCTCAGGCTCCCCTCCATCCGCTCATCTGGGTGGGCCTTCCCGGGCTCACTCCGCAAGCCAGGCTCTGAGGGGAGGTGTGGGGGCGCCTGCTGCATTCTGGATTCGGCTCCTCGCCCCTCTCTCGTGAATGTGCCTCACCTGCTGGGCGCAGAGTCCGCACCGTGAGTTCCAGCGTGACATGGGCGTGGACCAGGGATGGACATGTCGTGGGAAGGGGCCCTGTAAGGGGCAGAATCTCATAATTTGCTTTAAATACAGATCTGGTTTTCCCAGACGTGGTTCACAGGCGGCTGTTCCGAGAGCACCTCTGTCTGGCTTTGGGAGACCACCCATGCCCAGGCTCCCTGTGCCACTTCCAGCCCTGTCCCCTCACCAGATGGAGCTCCTTGGTGTGGACTTTCTGCCAAGTCCCATCTCTGAGCCTCCAGCTGCAAGCGCAGTGGAGGCACCAACGATCCGGCTGCTGGAGCCAGAGGCAGCCCTGGGTCTGTCTCACCTGTCCCCCTTGTTGGAGGGGCTGTGCAGGTGCAGGACACTGGGCCGGGCGAGGAGGCTGCCGGGGGACTGCACAGGGATGCTGTCCCTGCCCCTGCTTGCCAGGCTGGTCCGACACTGTGCAGATGACCCGACAGGGGCCGGGAGCAGCCTCCCATGAAGAACCTGGACGTGGCCCGACACACTGGGGAGTCCGCAGAGGATTGTTATCGGGATATTTCCAATTGTTTTTCCAGTTTATGGCCATCTGCTCAGGACTTGAGGATAACTTTGTCTCCAAATATGCAGAGACGTCCTCTAGTTAGATACGTAACGTAGGGATGGTGGGCAGATGGTGGTGGTGTTTTGAGGGAGGATTTTGTTGGCATTTTTTTAAACTAAAATTTTAATACCCTTATGGTGGAAAATCCATAAATTTCAGGAAGTAACGTGTAAAGCAAAATCATAACAGCAATCATCATAATCCCACATGTTGGTTTAGATGTAAATTTTAGGCTTTCTAGCAAAAATTTGTCAAAAGTGCCAGAAAAGACCTAGTTCCATACCCCTGTGCCCTGACTCAAGCTTCAGAGAAAACCTCGGGCTGATGTCACAGTGGACCCTGTGCTGGAGCAGAGGGTGGACACAGCCTTAGTGTATGAGCAGGCCCCTGGGGGTGCTGGGGACCCCCGACCCTGGCTCCCCATGCTTCGTGGGGTCTTCTTTCTCATGTGGTCCTTACCCTGCCTGCCCTGGGACTGTGTGCGTGTGCGTGTGTGTATGTGTGTGTGCATACGTGTTGGTACGTGTGTATGTGCATACACACCCCTGCACATGTGCATCTGTGTTCACTAGACTGGAGCTCCCTGAGGGCAGGTCAGTTTCCAGCTCTGTGTCCCTGCCACCCAGCTCCAGCCTGGCTTTTACTCTCAGAGCAGGTGGAGCACTGACGGACGCCGGGAGCCTCCTTTGGGGGCCCCCTGACTCCCCTTGACATGTGGCGTTCTCCTTCCTCGCCCAGTGCAGTGCGCGCTTTCCCAACGGCACGCCTCCCGTGGCCTTGTCAATATTTATCTGTGGTTGTCGCTGCCTCCCTCCTGGACTGGTTCCTCGGGCGTGCCTGGCGGTGGCCGTCCTCGGGGAGCCAGCCGTCCTCGGGGAGCCGGCCTCCAGCCCAGCGCCGGGCACCGGGCACCGGGCTCAAGGTCAGCGGGTGTGGGCTTGAACTGATGAGCGTGTTTACTGGGCTTCCTGCACAGCCTGCACCCGCAGATCTGAAATGACATTTCAGGAATTGAATTACCGACATTTCAGTACTTGCAGAATCCAGGAATAGTTTATTTGATTACATCTGTTGGAAGTCATTGCCACAACCGGCTTCGTTTTCTTCGCCAACGTCTAAACTGAGCGGGGCGAGACAGCAGGGGAATGCCGTAAATTACTCGATTTCCCCAAAAGCACATCTCTCAAGCTGGCGGCGGTGATGGCTCTCCCCTGGATGGGGGAGAGCCCAGGGTGCCATTGCTGCCTTCAGGCTGGGACAGTGTCACCTGCCTGTGACATTCAGGTGGAACCTGATCTGTGGTTCGGGGGAGTAGGGAGCCTTTTAGTTCTGCCGTGTAGAGTCACGTGATGCCGTGGCCTGATTTCTGTGCCCCCATCCTGCCTTGCAGGGGTTGCTGGCCTCGGGGCTCACTCATCCCTCGGGCCTCGCAGCAGTCATGGCTAGTTGCTCTTTCCTTGATCCCTTGAGGGATTTTTCTCCGGATATTCCTGGCCTTACGGTGTCTGCAGAATCTGCAGGAGGCTCAGACGCCCTTCTAGGCCCTGCAGGGTCCATACAGCTGCAGGCCAGGGGGGCAGGACGAGGTGAATGCACACACTTGGTGGGGCTGAGCTGAGACCCTGGCTTCCTGCTGCTTCATAGCTCAGGCCCATTTGAGAGCGTTCGCAAGCACCTGCTCCATGCAGGAGCAAGTTCAAGAGCAGCAAGGACTCGCAGCAGAGGGAGGTGTTCACATGGTGGGCTCAGGGCTCCTTGGCAGCCCAGCTGTAGTGGGAGAACTGGGAGGGAATCCCTGAGGCCTTCTTGGAGGAGGTGGCAGTTAAGCCAGCCAAATTTGTTCATTGTCACTAATTCCCTATTAATCAAATAATAATGAATATGCCGTGTTTGGTTCCACTAGGGAAAGCTGAAAGTGATCTCAAAGGAGGCATAGATTCAACCAGACCTGAATTAGTTACACTTTAAGAAGTTCAACTTACGATTTTGAAAAAGGAAAAGGCTCTGTCCTCATTAGGCTACCCCCAGTGTGTCCTTGAGACCTCCTTACTCCTTGAAATGTGCTTCTTGACATTTTTGAGAAAACAACTTTCTCCTTCTATACTTAGCCCTTATCTCAGCGTGCAGGCGCCTACCTGGCCCACTTATCTTCAAGAAGTGTGCTGGGCCAGGCCCCGGGGGTGCCGGGGACGCAGACAGCACATTTGGCCTTCTGCCCAAGTGGAGCCCACATGTTCTTCTGAGAACCCGTTGGAGCTGCCTGACTAAACCTGGAGCCCCTTTTCTACTTCATTGCTAATGTCTCCTTCCCCTCCGCAGTGACTACCCATTCCCAAATCTCCTCTGGTTTTGTTTTCTTCCAATCGAATTCCTATCAGTCCTGGAGCAGGTGGGACACTTGTGTGTGGGGGGGGGGTGTGGGGGGACAGAAACCGCAGCCTGTGCCTGCATACACGTGCCTGCAGGTGCGTGCGTGGAACTTGGCAGTTGGAGGAGACTTCGGGGCTGGGATTTCCAGCCTGGTTTGACACTGGCCTGTGGCACTGCCACCATACAATCCTCCTGTGCAGAACCGACGGTCTCTCCAAGGAATGCTTGGCTGGGTGCTGGTAGGAAGAGGCTCCCAGGAGCAGAGGAGGTGCTGGCTTAGGGGGAGTTGCATTTTGTCTGTCCCCAGAGCAGGGTCCAGCATGTGGGAACTGAGTGGTCACTGTGAGCTGGCCCTTGGCGCCTGGACACTTAGGGTAGTCACAAGGTGACTGCTAGCACTGGCCTTTTCAGGGCACAGGAGCCTGCCAGGGGTATGATTTGGGGTGAGGGGCACCCAGTAAGCTGTACCAGCTGTTGGGAGTTCCCAAGGATGTGTTCCTTTGTTGAGGGGTGCCCTGCTCCTGGGGTTCTTGCAGGGCTCTCAGGCAGCAACAGGGTAGTGGGAAGACTAGGTTCAAATTCCAACTTTGCCTCTGGCTTTGGGCTGGCATGCATCCCTGGGGGCCTCAGTTTCCTCATCTCTAAGGTAGAGGGGCCCCTCTAAGGTTGGCACAGAATTGGACGTGCTATGGGGCTGCCCCCTTTGCTGGTGGGAGCCCAGGCCGAGTTGGCACCTCCCAGCAGCAGGGCCGGGTAGGGAGCTGGCAGGTAGGGGGCCCAGTGGGCGGGGTGGGCATCACCATGCCCGAGGTGGAGAGGCCAAGCCAAGGGGATGGGCAGGGCAGGTCCAGGGGGTGGCCTCTGGCTCATGTGGCCTTGCTGTTCGCAGCTTGGGGTGTGTGAGTCTGGCTGGCTGCTCAGTTGGAGGGACGCCAGTCTGAATATATATATACATAGGCTCCTTCGGGGTAGCCGAGTGGACAAGCCCGGCTGTGTCCACATCTGCCCCGTGTCTTTGACCCATTTTCCAATTCTCCTCTGAGAAGAGCTTTTCTTAGCAAATCGTCCACCTTGTTCGCTCTGTGTTCTCTGCATGCTCTGAATGTAGAGTTTCACCTGGGCTTTGGGGCCCCAGGTGGCTCCTTTGGTTCTGGTGCAGGCAGAGCGGTCTCTGCAGGAGCGGTCTCTGGCCGATAGCCCCACGTGGGAAGGAAGCCCCGGGGTGCAGCTCCTCCTGCGGCCCTCAGCCCCAGCTTGGGGGCCTGCAGAGCTTCGTGTCCTATTGGTCGGTGGGGAGAGTGGGTGATTTGGAGAAACCGTGTCCTTCTCCCCCACCGACTCCACTCCCCCGATGCCCCGTGTTTCCCAGGGCAGCCTTCCCCCTGCCTCTGCATTCCGCACTCCTGTTTCCTTCTGAGCTTTCCTGTTCACCTCCTAGAGGACACCGGCTGGGCAACGGCAGGACTGCTGACCCGGGCCTGCCTGGGAGGGTCCCACCCCAGGTGGCAGCGTGCCTTGGAGGACGGGCAGGCGTGCGGGCACTCGGTGGGTCTGGCTCTGTCCGGGACGTTTCTCTGCTGCTCGCCGGCTCCGCGTCAGGGTGTGGCTCTGTGACGGTGCAGGAGTCGGAATGACGGGCCAGCCGCCTGCCCCGGGCCTGCGCTGCTTTGCAGGCTTCTCTCATTCATAGGAGGCTGTTTCATAGTCTCCGCTGCTTTGCAGGCTTCTCTCATTCATAGGAGGCTGTTTCATAGTCTCCCTTTTCTCCGCCCTCGTTATTTTTGCAGCAGAAGAAATACACACAATGGTTCTCTTCATCTTATACAAAAGCCTGAGAACTGTGTTGCCTAAATGTTGAGTATCTGGTCTAGTCTGCTTGTGCCATCCGGGCTGATTTTAGTTGTGCGCTAGCTCTGCGTCGGATCAGTCCTCAGCTGGGGCTGAAGATCAGAAAAGTCCCGTTTCCACGGCATGAGCCGCACAGGGATTCTGGTGGTGCCCTGGGCTGTGCAGACTGAAGTGGGCATAGCCTGAATCCTCTGGAGCATGTGGAGCGCCTACTGCATGCCTTCTGTCAACTATTAAGCACCTATTATGTCCCAGATGCTGTGACCACCACACTGGATGCAGCGATGGGTAAGGCTGATCCACCCAAGAGCTCCCCATTGGTGGGGGCAGACTGGTGAGTGTGTGGTTATGACGCAGTGGGACAAGCACTGTCACTGTGGCGGGGCACAGCAGCGGGGGCCCCACGCTTGCCCAGTCGCAGCCTTCCCGGGCCAGGTGAGCTGGGCCTGGGGAGCTCTTCCTCCCCACCTGCCGGGAGGGTGGCGCAGGGCCCGTCGCTATCTCTGCTGTCAGCCATGGCCGGAGCACACCTGTGTTGCTCCTCAGAAGGGCTGTCACCTGTGGAGACAGTGCCAGCTGCTCCTGCTCCCTGCCCCAAGGACAGGACCAGGAGCCTCTGGGGGTGTATAAGAGCCAGCTGTCACAGCTCCCTGGCCCAGGAACTGAGGCCAAGTCTGGAGAAGGGGGCCAGTCTCTGGGTCCCAAGGCTACTGCTACCTTCCCCACCTTAGCCCCCTGCTGCCTCTGAAGCCCCTCTCCTGGCTTCTGTCACTTCAGTGACCCCCAGAGGGAGGGATCAGCTCTGCCGGGGACCCGAGAGAGGGAGCCTCATGGACAGGCGCCGCCTCGCTCTCCTCCGAGCTGACTGAGCCCTGAACAGGTGCAGCGCATGAGGCTGGAGTGACACAGCTGGGGCCAGACGGGTGAGGGCAGCAGGCCCAAGAGCTGTGACCGGCCAGGAGCCTCCTGGCGCAGCAGGCTGGATGTGGGGCTTCCCGGCCTGTTGTGGATGGGCGAGAAGAGGAAGAGGATGCTTGGGGAAGGAGAATTGCCTGGGGCCACGTGCAGGCGAGTGGGGCCGGGCCCACGGGAGGCAGGCAAGATTCCTTGACTGGAATGAGAGGCAGACGGGGAAACTGAGGCTTGGAGTGGAGGAAGGGACAGCACAGGGCCTGGGCCCCCCACAGGCTCTCTGTGCGTGATGCCATCCATGCTGCTTCTCCATGAATAAGACATGAGGGGGATGGAGGGCCTTGAAGTATCATCATTATCTGCCTTGATAATAGAAAAATTAAAATTTAAAGTGATCTAAAGTGACGAGTGACAGAAATGTTCCTAGAAACCGGAGATTGGGTGCCGCTCGGATCTCAGTACAGATGATATAAGACACAAAATCCCCTGGAGTGTTTATAGATATATATAATGTTTCAGAATTCTCAGCCACGGACAGAAGGCGTCTGTATTCCTGGAGTGCTGGGGGCCCCTCAGTCTTCTCCAGGCAGCCCTGAGAAGCAGCCCCTCTCCCCTGGCCACCGGCCTTCTAGAACCAGAAAGGCCTCCCAGGTGGCCGTGGCCTGACCCACCAGCACCCCCAGAGACTTAGGCTCAGCCCCCAAGCCTGGGACCTCCCCACCCCCGCAGGATCTACCAGGTCTAATCTTTGGAACCCAGTGCCCTTGGGAGCTTCTAGGACACCCCCTTGTGCCCCGACTGGGGCTCCTGTGGGGTTGACTCCGTAATGTATTTTGGGCCATGGGCCATGAGGTCTGGTTTTTCCCGATGGGCCTCTAGGAGTATGCAGCCTGGCCAGGTTCTCGTCCCCTAGTCTCATGACTGGCTGTCACTCAAGCTCAGGTGACCTGGCTGGGCCTGTGGCTTCTGCTCGCCTGCTGGGCCCCAGATGGGCTCCCTCCTTCCCTAAGGGTGTTCCAGATCCTCCCCCGAGCCTCATCTGAGTCCTCGAGGTCAGTGGGGCAGAACGCCGGAGCCCCAGGGACATCGGGCTGCATGAAACACTTATTTTAATTATAGGAGTTACGTAACAACGTATCAGAAAATTGGCAAAATACAGGGCAAAGAAGAAAGTCACTGATAGTCACCTTCCAATATAGGCTTTCACGTGTGTGTTCCCTTCTGGTCTTTGTTTGCTTTCCTTGCTGTGTTGACACTTGCATCACAAGGCTGGGTATTTCCTTGCTGGCGTCTTTCAGGGTGGCAGTAGGAGTTGCTTCTCTTCAGGATGCAGAGATGGAACCTGCTCCGGGGCTGACGGTGCAGCTGGGAGGCTGGGGACGGAGGAGCGGGGAGGCAGCCTGCCCCAGTGCCCAGGTGCGGGGTGGGATTGAACCACACTCTGCCCTCCAGGAGCACAGGGGACAGACACAGGTGTGTTTAATTCAAATACAAATAGAAAATATTGTGACAAGCGTTTTGAGTACTTCTTGGAAAGGGCCCGAGCTGGGTGTCAGCTGGGATGGACTTGGAGTGGGACGGCAGACGTTTCCACCCCACGGCTCAGAGCAGGCGCCTAATCACCATGTTGGTGGCGTGGCACGGACCCCATCTGTCATCATCTTGTTTATTTGTGATTGTTGGCGAGTGGGCGTTCCACGGGTCAGGACTTCTTGGCCTCATTCACCACGCAGAGCTGATGCCGTAAGATACTGGATGGACAGAGGGAGGAGGAGAGAGAGCGGCAGGTGGCTGTGTAGGGAAGGATGCCGTGGGCTGGCCGCAGAAGGGTGGTCTTTGGCAGGCAGCTGAGCCTAGAGGAGAATCTAAGCCCTCCCTAGCTGGATGTCTTTAGGGCAAAAGTACTAGAAAGTCATACAAGAGAAAAGAGGTGGGGGAGGAGAGGAAAGAATTCCTGCCCGTGACCCCAGCAGGAGCGGCGGCACTCTGGCGTGCAGCACGTCTCACCCAAGGATGCCCTGCCAGGGTAGATGTAATTTCATGAGATCATTCCTTAGCTACTGTTTTCAAACCTGTTTGGTTTTTTTTCCCACTTAGCAACGCTTTGTTCTTCCCTAGAATTCACCAGGCAGGACGGGGTTGACGAAGGAGTCCCTCCCGCCTGGACACTTGGTGGCTGGCTCCTCCTGGGGCTTGGTGGGGCTCGGGGCTTTCCTGGCCCAGCTGGAGGAGCAGGAGCCATCAGGGTGTCAGAGCCGTGGTGGGCAGAGGGTGGTCCGACCTCCACTCCTACTCCATGTCGTTCGGGAGCCTCGAGGCAAAGCAGTCAGCCGAGGACACAAATTACAACAGTGATGCTGCCAGTTGTCATGTGGCACGTGGGGACCAACATAAACTTTGAAGTCAGAATCGACCTGGATTTGAGCCCCAGATCTTCCTCGCAGCAGCTGTGGGCCCTTGGGCAGGTTACGTAACTTGCAGACATTAGTTTCCTCATTACACGAGGGGCATGGGGACAGCACCTTCCTCTGAGGGTTGGAGGAGAAAGTGAAAGCAAACACAGACTCTGCTGGGCACCCTGCGCAGAGCGGGCACTCAGCAGGTGCTGCAGCTTTCGCGTCTGGGAAAAAACAAAAGAATCAATTGGAAAACAGTTAATAAAATAATTCAGGAGAGTAGTTGGAAAGGCGATACGTTCATATTAGCCACAACCACTTATTAACATATAATTTTAAAATATTTCAGTCTTGTGCTGAAATTGTTATGTTGGTGGTTATGCAACTGTATACATTTGTCAAAGCTCACTGAACTGTACACCTAAAAAGGGTTAATTTTATTGTGCGTAAAGTATACCTTAATAAACTTGACTTTACCCAAAAACTCCCATTCTTAATTTCAACAAAGCAGATCAAAATACCCAGGTCTAATATTGAGGGGAAATGTGCCTGACTTGGATGAAGAAAAAAAAAGACATTTAAATATTTTGTCGTTGTTTTCTCCCTTGTTACAGCAGTTAAACACGTGAATCCACCCATTCAGCCTGTATTTATTGAGTGCCTACTGTGTACCAGGCACTGTTTTAGAGTCTGAGGGTATGCCTGAAAAATAAAACAAGCCTCACATTGAGTAGAAGGTGACGAGTGACAGACATAATAAACAGGGGACACACGCCATGGGAAGAAATAGGGAAGACAGTGGGAGTCAGGGGCTTGTTAGAGGGAGGGTCTTGCAATTTCAGACGAGTCAGTTGTGGCAGGCCTCTTGATATTTGAGCAAAGTGTGGGGACTGCTGCCCGGGAGAGGGTCCAGGCAGAGCCGGTGCAAGGCCCAAGGTGGGAGGGGCCTGGCGGGCGCCAGGGGTGCAGGGACAGCACGTCTGGAGCACCTGCAGAGTCTGGACGAGAAACAAACACTCCTACCAGGAAGGGCAGTCCTGATCACAGGGTCTTACATTGCTTGAATATCACAAAATACATATTTTACTTGCTTACCATAACCAGACTGTATTTTTTTACATACTGCATTGTAACTTGTTCAACATGATCCATAATCAAAGATGTTTTTCCTGTTTTGATAAAATCCTCCTTTGTGGCCCAATTTTGAAGGCTCTGGCAGTATTCCATTCCTGGGTGTGCACTAATTTATTTAACTAAAGCCCTGCTGTTCAGTGCTGAGGCTGCGCCTTCTACAAAGCACCGCTGAGGGGTGTGAGGGGGCTGGCCACAGTGGCCGCACTGGCACAGGCGACAGGCACTGGACAATGGTGGAAGGGGCCGAGCTGAGCGCAGCAAATGTGCCCTTACCTCGTGGCGCCAGACCTTTGGGACACTCTGTTTATTGTACTTTCCCCACTGCTTTACATTTAGAGGTGCTTCACCTGGAAAGGTACATGGACTTGAAAACATACGGAGCATACTGCTGGCTTCCCAACTTTGTGGACTCCCTGGTACAGTTAATAGGCCTTACCTGCTGTGGCCACCTGCTGGCATCCCAGTGTCCTGGCCTCTCGGACCTCCGCCTGCCCTGTCCGCCCTGACATGCACGTGCCCGCACGCGGTGCCCCCCCCTCCGTCTGTGCCCAGGACCCCACCCATGCCGAGCCCCACCTGCGGTTTCTCCTCCTCGCCTCTGCTCCCAGCGTCCCTTCCTCCTGCCTGCTCCTACCTGCTTCCTCAGCAGCCCTGGCAGAGCGTCAGCCCTGAGGGCAGGGGTTCCTCACAGCCACACCTGCCCCGGGCCAGCCTGCCTGGCCCCCAGCTGCCTGTCACTGTGTGGCACTGGGACACAAAATGATCATTGGGATGTTCTGTCCTGAGGAGCTGTCAGGCCAGTGTGAAAAGTGAACATGAAACATAAATGAGCATCCACAGGGTCCCAGGAGCAGGAGCTTCTGGGGGGCCGGGAGGCTGCAGGCAAAGCACCCAGGGGAGGGCATTCGAGGTATGTGTGAAGAGGGGGCGGGACGGAGGGAGAAGACGCTGAAGGCGGATCTTATCTCTGGGCCAAATACCTTAACTGAGCAAAGTGGCAACTTCTAGGCCTGTGACCTCGAGACAGCCTGAATGTTGGACAGGATGACACTGGCCATTTGGGGATACCTTGTCTAGATTCAGGGCTCAAGATGGGACTGGTGACATGGCAGGATCCTGAGGGTGGCATCAGCTGTCTGAATTCTCTGACATTTCCCAGGTTCAAGACTCTGCAGCTAGCTTGGCCAAGGCAAAGTAGAGAAAGGTGTAGTTTCGTGCTTTGGGGTTTTTTTGAAAGCTGCTTTGAAAGGAGGTGTGGGGCTCATTTGCAGGAATAGTGAACATTTCCGAGGCCAATCGGGCCAGAGTGATTTAGTTGCAGTGTTAGTTTTACCTCCTGTCCTCGCAAAGGAGGGCGCTTTTCTCAGCCTGGTCAGGCCGCCGTAACAAAGTACCCAGCGTAGACGGCGGACACCTATTCCCACAGTTCTGGGGGCTGGAGTCGGATCAGGGTGTGCGCTCGGTCGGGCTCTGGGGAGGGCGCGTCCTGGTTTGCAGACGGTCGTTTCCATGCTGTGTTCTCACGTGGACTGGGGTGGGCTCTGGCCTCTTCTTCCTAGAAGGACACTAGTCCCATCATGGGAACCCACCCTCATGGCCCCATCGAAACCTAACCACCTCCCAAAGGCCCCACCTGCTAGCACTGTCGTGCTGGGGTCAGTGCGTCACACGCAGGCTTGGGCTGGGAGCACAGCCATTCGGTCCGTGACCACACTGCAGGGTCTAGGGCGGACGGACCGGGACGCGCGTGGTAGGAAACGAGAAAAATGCAGGGAACAGCGACTACAATCCACAGTCCCGCAGTTCAGAGATGAGCACGGCAGACATCGGGGGCCATTTCTCCTAGTTCGTTTACAGCGAGGCGATGAGACGTGGAACTGTGCTGTCACTGACACCAGAGTGCGTGGTCATTTTGGGTCCTGCTGTTTCCGTTTAGTACCGCATTGTTCCATTTCCTGTGTCATTGAAAATTATTTGTAAACATAACTTTTTACGACAAGTCCTAGGAGTTTTGGGACTTGGATGTGATTCACTCCAGCCTCCTCTTTCCACAGAAGGCCACACCCTCCCAGAGACGCCAGGGCAGAGCGGGAGTTGGGACTAGACGCTGCCTGCGCTCTCCCCTCACGACCACGCTGCCTCCGTGGGCGGGAAGTGCCTCTGAGTCTGCAGCGCTCGGGCCTGCGCTTGTGCACGCACCAGTGAGTGACTCGCAGACGAGATCTGAAGTCCAGCCCGCTGCCTTCCGAAAACCCGCGCCGCCCTCTTTGTGTTTGTAAATGTCCCTCACCTCTTGTTTCTCAGAAACATTGTAAAGATGAGTGAGGTGTTGCTCGTGGACGTTACTTTAGAGGGAAGGTGTTTTCGATGCACCTTCCGTGGTGCCAGGAGGCAGGTGTGAGGGTGGCCACCCTGGAGTGTTTGCACATCTGCCCCCTTTCTCGGCAGGCTGGGCTGTGGGCCAGAGCTGTGGACCAAACACTGCAAGTTCCGCAGGGCCACGGCCGACCCTTCTGGGCTGAGAGCTGAGCAGTGGTCAGTTGCATGGCCTCGTGGGTAGTCGGACGGCCCGACCGCAAAGGCCTCGACTAGTGGGATGACCGTCTCTCAATAGGTGCCATATGGCTGTGCTGTGACCATGTCAGCATGCTGTGTAGACGTGGCATGTATGACAGATTGGCTGAGGGTGCAAAACTGGAGAGCTATTCAAATTCCAGAAGCTGTGGTAGGTGGAAAAGATGAGCTGAAACAAGATGAAATTTAACAGGGTTAAAGGCAGGCTTTGCACTTTGGTTTAAGTATAGAGTCGTTCATTCATGAGAGTACAGGTTTGAGAAAAAATGGGATTTGAAAGGTTCAGAGCACACACAGCGACTCCTCCCCAGTTGGTGGACACAGGCCGTGCTGCAGCCCCTGAGCTGGGATCAGCAGGGCCCGGCCTGGGTACTTTGCACGAGGCTCTCCCGGAGCTGGGTGTACCCTCTCGTTAGGGAGGTGGACTCCTGACCCGAGTCCAGACAGGAATTTTAATCACTTCAGAAAAACTCTGCACAATTTAAATTGCACAAGTGCCTACAGCCCTGAAGAGCTGTTTAATGTACCGGTTGTGCAACTGTTGGGCAGCTTTTCCCTTTGCCACAGTAAATTTGCAATTAAAGAGAAAAACAAATCCAGCTCTCAGTCAGAAGTGGGTAAGGTTTGCTTGGTCTGGAGATACCAGCTCATGCGCTCTGGGGTGGAGAAGTTTGGGCAGGTCTGGGGAAAAGCCACGTGTGTGTCGCCTGGGCTCAGCCCACACCTTATTGGGCACACCTGGACCCGTGAAATCTGGAGAGTGTTTACACAGGGGCCTGCTGCAGCAGAGGGTGTGGGGGGTTGCTGTTGGCTATTTTAACTGATTGGCCCCTGGGATTTTTCCAGCCAGGACAGCCTGCAGGAACAAGTCTTTGGGCACTAGGCCAAAGGCCTCCCCGGCAGGGATCCATTCAGGCCCAGGGGGCTAGGGTGCTGGCCACCGCCACCCACCATCCTCTGTGGTCTATCAGCAGAGGGCCCGCCTCCCTGGAGGGCTGAGCTGCCTCCAGTCCGGGTGTAGAAGCTTCTCTTAAGGCCCCTGGCAGAGCTGCTCCCTACAGCCCACCTGTCCCCATTGCCCCCGCTCCACTCTCTGCATGGCTAACTCTTAGTCATCCTTCAAGTCTCTGTTTAGATGTCACCTCCTCCGAGAAGCCTTCCCAGATCCCAGGTCAGGCAGGAGGCCCCTCCCTGGGCTCCCCTAGAATCCTGCAGTCTTGCCTATGGCACGAGCCACTTGGGACACTTATCACACTGTGAGCTCCTTGAAAGCAGGCATCACTCTTGCTCTCTGCTGTATCTGTGACACTTAGGACCATGGCTGGCGCAGAGCAGGAGTTCAATTTAAAATGTTTTGAATGAGTGAAAGAGTGTGTAAATGAAACTCCAATTCCAGCTCAGAGAGTAGCCCACCACCCCAGTGAGAAAGTTCAAATGTGGGAACCACTGAGTGTTTGGTGGGCCCAGCTCCCCTGGATCAGTGCTTGTGCAGGACAGAGGCAGCCCCCATGTTCTCATGGGACTAGTGGGCAGAACAGGACCCCAGGTGGCCTGCTGGCGCTGTCTGAGGTGTCCAGGTGCCCCTGGAGTGGGCACCGGCCAGGAGGTACCTGCATCCCTTCATCCAAGCAAGGAGCCACCTAAGCCCCTTAAAGGATTCTGTAAGGACTCAAGGTTGTGCTTTGCACGGTAGAGACGTGGGTCTGCTGACCCCAGCAGAAGTCCTCACAGGGACCATGAGTCTCCCGCTGTGTGACCTCAGCAAGTCTCCTACCTTCTCAGTCCTGGGTTTCCACGGGGAGACATTAAATGACCAAGCAATGTGACACTCCTAGACTGTAAAGTGCCCTGCATAGAGATGCTCACCTCCCCATGGCTGGGCCTCGGATGGAGACTGCTTTGCTGTGTCAGGCAGGACTAAAGGGACTGAACTTGTCAGCCTGTCTTTCCTCTGGACAACTTGGGGGTGTCTTGACACCCTTTGTATCGATTCCTGCCTAGGTTCTCGGTGCCACCAAAACATAGTCAATAGGGTTCCCTGATGGAGCATTTTGAGGCTTTGGTCTACAATAAAGACTGGTCCTACGTGATTTTAAAATAAATATGGCTTTAAAGGAACGGCCAACTGGGAATTGCAGATTGAAACAACAACAAGACACCACTACACACCTATTGGAATGGCCAAGACCCAGAACACCGACCACACCAAGTGCCGGTGAGGATGTGAGCAACAGGAGCCCCCATCCATTGCTGGCAGGAATACAGGATGGCACAGCCACTTTGGAAGCCAGTTTAGCAGTTTCTTGCAAAGCTAAACACACTCTTACCCTGTGATCCAGCAGTCATGCTCCATGGTATTCACTCAAAGGAATTAAAAACTTATGTCCACACAAAAACCTGCACACAGATGTTTGTGGCAGCTCTGTTCATAATAGCCAAAACTTGGAAGAACCGAGATGCCCTTGGGTGGGAGAATGGATAAGCAAACTGGTACATCCAGACAATGGGATGTCATTCCACAGCACTAAGAGGAAACAAGCTATCCAGCCATGAAAAGACATGGAGGAAACTTAAAGGCTTATACTCAGTAGAAGAAGCCAGTGTGAAAAGGATACGTATGGATGTATGGATGATGGGCGAACAGGTGGAGCCCAGGGGTTTTTAGGGCAGGGAAACTACCCTGTGTGGTACTGTGGCGCTGGACACATGGCATCGCACATTTGTCAAAACCCACAGGGTCCAGCACCAACAGTGCACCCGATGTAAACTCTGGTGATAGTGATGCACTGTGGTAGGTTCATACAGTGTCACAAACATAGCACTCTGGCGCTGGGTTTTGACAGTGGGGAGGGCAGGAGGGAGGTGTGTGGAAATTCTCTGTACTTTCCACTCAGTTTTGCTGTGACTCTAAACTGCTCTAAAAAAATGAAGTTCATGAATTAAGAAAAAAAAAAAAAAAAAAGGAAATGGCCACGTGCAAAATGCCGCATGGAGGGGCATGCATCCTGAAACATGTCAGCTAGATTAGAGGCTGGAATAAAACGACCTTTTCCGGTTCTGGACAAGAGTCCACATGCGTCGCCCCTCCCTGCTCCTGTGTGTGCCCGGCTGTAGCTGCCGAGTGTGGTCTCCACAACAAACTGGCCACGGAGGCTGCACATCTTCCTGTTTCTGCCCGGCCACACCACAGGGCACTCAGCCCTTTTCCTGAGCACTCAAAGCTGCGTTTCCTAGAGCCCCTTCCTGTTTAAGAGAAGCAGGGGAATGGTGGCTTGCTTGCTCAAGACTTTCGAGGGCAACAATGTGCAGGGCGGCACTGCACGGCCTACAGCACCTCAGGCCCTTCCTCCGGGGACCAGGCATGTTCCGTCTGCGCGCCCTTTGCCACTGCAGTCTGCATCTGGTTGAAAAGTCAATGCAAGAGGTGAGCAACAGGGGAATGTATTTATGTTGGGGTGTCCTAACCCTGGCAGTGCCTTATGCACTGCAGGGCGTTCAGCAGCATCCTTGGCCTCTACCCATTAGAGGCCAGTAGACTCGTCCCCCCACTCCCAGTTGTAATAACCAAAAATGTGTCCAGACATTGCCAGATGTCTCCAAGGGGGCCAAGTCACTCCAGTTGGGAGCCACTAGATTATATGCATGTGTCCGTGTACATGTGTGTGTGCACACACACATGCACGCCTTCTGCTGGTAGCTCTGGATTGGCACACCTGCTCTAGGGCCAGAGCCAGCTTCCTGGTACTTGCCGTCACCCTTTAAACTAAGCTTCCAATCCTGGCTGGCAGCAGGACCGCCACAGACCTCTGTCCCCAAGGGCAGGGCGAGGGAGGAGGGGACCCAGCTGGATGATCATTTCCTTCTTTAGTCGTGCGCCAGATAAGCCACTCCCCACCATAGGGCATGGGATGGGAGGCTGCCCGTGTTTTTCTTGCAAAAGACCCCTCATGGAAGCACAGGACCGAGGGACAAAAGCCCCTCGTCATCACATGGGAGAGTGTACAGAGAGGATTTCCGACACCCAGCCCCGGGGAGCTGGGGCAGCCCGGTCCCTCCTCGGGTGGCCTGTCCCTCAAACGCTCACCACTTCCCTCCACAGTGGTGCTTGCTGGGTGCCAGGTGGTGTGCCAGGCACGGGGGCACGGCCCCTTCCCCTCACGGTCCCTGCCCTGCGGGGTCACAGACAGTAATCAGCAAGTCCCAGAGAAGCTATGAAATGCGGTCAGAGCACCGTGAAGGGAGCCGCACAGCAGCGGAAAAGCCAGCGGGGGGACTTTGGGGGCTTCTCTGGGGAGGGACCCTGATCGGGGGGTCTGAGGGAAGAGCAGGTCACTGGGGAGTTAGGGATTGTCCCAGCAGGGGAATAGCGTGACGGTGGCCAGAGCGTGGCACTTGGAAAGAGCCTCAAGACCTTTCTGTCCAGTTGTGAAATGAGCTGGGCAGACTGGAATCAGAAATGTAGCAGAGACAGAGGTGACGGCGCCTCTGCTGTGAGTGGCCTTTGCTGAGTGCTCGTGTGTGTGTGTGTGTGTGTGTGTGTGTGTGTACGCTCCTTGGCAAGGGTCCCTGTCATCGTCACAATAGCCTGTCTGAGCCCCTGGGCCCGGAGAGGCTGAGGCCCTGACCGAGGGCCGCCCGGTGGTACCAGGCTGAGGCCGGCCGGGTTTGACTGCACCCGGGAGGGGGCTCCAGGGCCCGAGCGCTCTGGGCACTGGTGAGGATTGCGGCGTCCCAGGCTGACACCCAGGGGTGTGGGGCAGCGCGCAGGAATCTGCATTGTCGCACGCACCGGCTGCAGGCTTGGTTCCCCGGCAGGGAGGCAGGAGTGCTTGGGCGGCTGTGGGTGAATTGAGTTCCTTGGTACAAGCACTTTCCGCACCAGAGCCCACGTCTCTCGGAGGCCAGGCTGGGCTGTGATTTTCCATTTGATGTGCGAGGCTGATTTCACTGGCGGATGCAGAATGGAAAGCCGTGTGGGCAGAGCCCGGTGAGCTGTCTACTTGCGCGATGGCAGAATCTGGTGTCTGCGCGGCCGAGCGGTGTCACTAATGGGATTCTCAGAGCCTTTTGGGTGTTTGTGGTGCGGCGGCTGCTGTGGGAACCCAGGGGCTGCTCATTTGTGGGGAATGAATAATTTATTTCTGTTTTCAGATGACTTATTCCTGCATCACAGATCCTGCAGCCCGGCTGCCGCGCGTTCGTTCTGTAGGCTGCTGATTAAGTGGCTTCATCCCCCACTGCCCTGGACGCCTGTTTCCAGGCTGCACTTTGTAGGCTGCGTTTCAGGTGGGGTCTGAGCTTCTCCACCTGGGTGCTTCTCTTCCTTTTCGTCTCTTTGTGGGGAAACTGCCTTCCCTGCTCCTCGGCCCGCTCAGGAAGCACAGTCCCAGGGCACCGGCTGGCCCTGGGTTCCAGGGCCGTCTGGCAATTAGGATATCAATACCAATAGTGCAGTGGAGGTCTGTCTCATAGGCACCCCTTGTTTCCAGTTTTGGTGTGTGACAAGCTGAAACCCACATATGGTCACAATTACCCTTGAAAATCTCAGGTTTTCACATGTGCCCAGCTTCACCTCAGCCTAGGTTGCTCACCTGCCACCTCACTGGTCTCCCTGACATACACCTTGACACATGCCGTCCATCCCGCCCAGGCTGCTAAGCTGATCCTCCTCTCAGACCATTGCTCAAGAGCCCACCATGGCTCCCTATTGCCAAATGTGACCTGACCTCCGGTATTCAAAGCCCTCTGTGGATGGGCTCAGTCCTTCCTCCCCAGCCCATCTCACATGGCTTTGCCCCAAGCTGTCCGCCCACTGGTACATTCGTTTCATGTTTATTGAGTCTGCGCTACTCTCAGTGCTATGCAGGGGCTTTGAGACACAGGGAGCAAGACCCCACCCCAAGTACTCAGCCCAGAGGGGACAGGAGCGCAGCAGACAGGTTGTCGGCAGCCCTCACAGGTGGCTCGGGGCCCCGAGAATGGGGGAAGGGAGCGTGGGAGAGTCTTGGAATTTTCGGTGTCTTTAATTTGCTCCACTTGGTGAGACTGAGATCTCAAGTGGGTGTCCGGGACCTTGAATGCCAAACTTTAAGGGTCTGCAGGCCAAGGGCACTCCGAGGGGCTTCAGTCATGGTGGGCACCTGGAGCCTGGCATGCGGAGACCATGCTGCGGACAGCCTGGCTGGGCCCCTCTGCCCACCACCTGCCCCCTCCCGCCTCCCCACAGACCCTGCCTTGTGCGCTAGGCCCACCCTTTGCACTGCCTTGCACTTCATCACTTAATTACACTTAAATATTTAATTAGTACCGGTTTCCTCACTCCTTTGTTGCTCCTGAGGGGAAGGTTTCTGTCTCTGGCATCCCCACGGGGCAGGGCATGGTGCCAGCGGGTAGCTGGTGGGAGGAGCAGGGCTTGCAGGCCAGGTGGGCTCGGGTCTAGCTCCTGGGTCACAGCTGGCTGGCTGTGTGGCCTGGGGCAAGGGGCTCAGCGTCTCTGACCTCTGTTTCTCATCTGTAGATGGGGGGACGGTCAGTGCCTGCTGGGGGCCTGTGAGGAGCCGGTGGGACAGCACGTGTGTGAATGTTCCCGGCGAGGGGCACATCCTTAATGCCACCTTCAGATTTCGAGCTAAGGCCTGTGAGCCTAAAGAGTGCACGTCCTTGGGACTGCATCCCCTCGGGTGGTCCCCACCGCACCACGGAGGAGGGGTTGGATTCCCATTGTCAGAGGAGGGAGCAGTCCCAGAAGAGAGGTGACTGGGCCGGGGACACACAGCAGCACATCAGAGAACAGACCCAACATGCTGTGTGCACTTCCACGTTGGCGGAGTGCTTGGGTCACACCCGCCACCCACACACACCACTGCTGGTGCTCTGAGCACCTACTGTCCCCGACACGTCCAGGGTGGGCCCGGGAACAGCCTTGGCAGGGACAGCTGGCAACGTGCTGCAGGCAGGCAATACTGATGGTGCTTTCCAAACCCTGTACCTGCTGGTCCCTCTCTCTCTTCCACTATCATTATGAATGAAACTTTTAGAGTGTTTAACAGCGGTGCTCGGGGAGGGCTGTGGCCCCAGCTCATGTGACAGGTAAACAACAGGTGACAGTGACATGTGGCCTGAGCACCTGGAAGGGGCACTTATTCAGTTGCCTGAATCTTTGCACCTCTGCCCAGCAAATGGGCAGGCGTTTTGCCTGGCCACACCTAGCTCTGATCTTGGGTAAGACTCTTTCCTCTTGGGGCCTCTGTTTGCTCAACTATAAAATGAAAGGATTGGATAAAATGGGTAGTTTTTCTTTTTTTCTTCTTTGAAGTTGAACCTTTTTCCTCTCAAGTGAAACCGCAGGGGGAGGTCTGTGTGCACAGCAGATGCGGTGGCCCTGCGGGTGGAGGGACCTGGCTGCTTGTCCTCCCCATCCTCGCAGGACTCGGCAGGGCCCTTGGCCCCCAGAGACAGTCGGGGGCTTCCTGCCTGCGGCTCTAAGGCGCCCTGCAAAGTGTGAGGTTGCTGCCGGGCCGGACAGACTGCGGGCAGCAGGCACGTCTGTGGGCAGAGGGCTGCCCAGGGTGGAAAGTGCTGGGCTGGGTTTGGGTGTTTTGTTCTCTGGGTCCCCAGGGCTCTCCGGTGTTTCCCCTATGGCTGCCTCATTGTTCCGAGTTGGCAAAGGTTCCTTTTATCCTCCTCCTTCCGGAACAGGAGGCGCCCCAGGCTCGGCCTGAGAAGAACAACAGAGCAGGTTTTATGGCCCCTGGTCCAGGGGTTGGTGGATTCGGGGAGCCGTGGTGGGAGCCGTGGTGGGAGGTGGCAGTGGCTGGGGCTTGAGAGGTTCCAAGAATTCTGTTAATGGGCAACGAGCCGTTTTATTTTCTTTCCTGCCTGCGGAGGGTCACGAGTGAACAGACAAGTTTTCAGTCTCAAGGAAACGCGGCACCTTCCGGAGCAGCCTGTCCCTCGCCCACCCCACCATCTCCCGGCAGGTCTCAAGGTCTCACCTCTTGGCTGCCCCGAGGTCCAGGGCATCTTATTTGCTTTTGCAGCACTCTTTGGTTTTCAAAGTTCTTCTACAACAATTGTGCTTAAAATGAAACGTAAACTCCTTCCCCACCCCAAGCCCTGACCCAGAAGCAAGGTTTGCACCCCACGTCCCACAGCAGATGTGAAACCACACAGGTGTGTAAGAGTCCAGGTCTACACCACCTGCTACAGCGGCCGGGACTAGGACGTGTATCCTGTAGGCTTTCGTGCCTGGCTTCTTCGCCCAGCGCTGTGTTTCTGAGACGCGTCACTGGGGTCCGTTTGCATTGCTTCACAGCAGCGGTCCCCAACCAGGGACCAGTTTCATGGAAGACAATTTTTCCACGGACGGGGGTGGGATGGGAGTAGGGGGACAGGGGGGTGGAGCTCGGGTGGTGACATGTGGCCCTAACAGGCCACGGAACCGGGCCGCAGCCTGGGGGTCGGGGACCACGGTTCTACAGTACCCACTGTGTGAACGTGCTACCGCGTGTTTACCCATCTCACGCGGATGGACGTTTGGAAGGTTTCCAGGTGGGCTTAGCACCAGTCATGCAGCTGTGAGTGTTCTTGCACATACCTTTTGGTGGGCATATGTCCTTTTTTCTGTTGGACGTACATAGAAGAGCTGCCTTTCTGGTTCATGGGCCATGTGTGTGGTCACCTTTAGTCGACAGGCCAGCAGTTTTTCAAAGTAGTCCCAGACGGTAGGTCTTTTGTTATGTGGCAGGAGCTCGAATGCACTGGTCGTGGACGTGGGAGCGGGAGCTGCAGTGAGACACGGGACATTCTCTGGAATTCAGGGGTCCCTGCGGCCTGGTGCTGGGCGTGGGGTGCAGCTTATTGTTGTACAGGGCCGTCTGTCCAGTGCGTCACCCCTTTGCGAAGCTTGAGGCCCGGCGGGTCTCATCCAGACATCTTGGCTTCCAGTGTGTGCTCTGAGGCTGCTCCCAGACCGCAGCCCACCTGGTGGCACCTGCAGGACACACAGTCTCCTCTGTCCTTCAGTTCCTTGAACGGAGCGATGGGAGAAAATGCCTCCACTAGAGCTGTTGTGCGAAATGTCTATGCGACAGTATTCTTTGAGCAACTGCGCTTATTACCCAGGGACTGAAGTAGAATTAGTCATTTAAAAACCATAGTCACCTCTGAAATAGTCATAATCCAAAAACCATCCATCTTTGACTTCACACCCAGTTATATTTTTTTCTCCCTAAGGGACTTTGCTTCTTAGTTAAGTTGGATTTCAGAATATATTAAAATAATTTGTCATCTCTTGAGCACACAACGTCCTGGGTGTGAGCAGGCGGGAGAGGCCAGTCCCGGTTCCCCGGACCTCAGAGTCAGCGCCGACGCCTGTGCCTGGGAGAGAAGCGGGTCTGGGCTGGAAGGAAGACGCTTTTCTAGCTGCCTTTCCCGGGGACTGGCCAGCGAGGAAGATGGGCACCGAAGCCCTCCAGGGCTGGGCCACCAAGGGAGGAACTGACCCATAAACGGCCCTAGAGCCATTGCTTGCTTAGGCCATGACTTGCAGGGCCCAGGGTGACAGTCTGGGCTGCTTCTGGAATTGAGCTGAGAGGTCCTCCCACGGCGCCTCCTTACGGACCTCGAATACATCCCGAAGGACTGGGCTCCCACTCCAAGCCCAGAGGACCGGTCACCACCTCAAATGCAGGGGGATCCCAAGAGCTTGAGTCTGGCTGCCCACCGACATCCAGCACACATCTG
>CM052437.1:5807204-5841197 GCA_028533085.1 Varecia variegata
GCAGGTGGGGACGGTGTCCCTGCACCTGACACACATGTTGGGCGCTCAGCATGGTGTGGAACGTGCCTGGGGTTCTCCCAGGCAGTTTTATAGCTCAGTCCACGCACGTTCCTGGGGCCACGCCTCGGATTTGAGGCTGCCAGGTTCTCACGGTCAGCTAAGTTGATGCCTGCTGGTCTGTCCCCATCTGTAAGGGGTGACCAGTGCTGACACCTGTATGTCCCCTGGCTGTGGGGCTTGCAAACCCTGTGATTTGTCCCCCTTGCTCCTGTGACTCTGCTCTTTGCCCTCCTGTCCTCTGGTAGAGAGGGTTAGGAGGACATTGACTTAGATTCTTTTTTTAAAACAGCTTTATGGAGATGTAATTCACATGCCATACAGTTTACCCATTTAAAGTATACAGTGTGAAGTATACACTTCATTGGTTTTTAGCACACACTCACACACGTGCAAGCAGCACCACAGTCCGTTTTGGAAAATTTTCATCACCCCCAAAGGAAACCTCATACCCTTTAACTACTATGCCCTTGTCCCCCAGCCCTAAGAAACCACTGATCTTATACTTTCTGTCTCTATATGTTTCCTGTCCTGGACATTTTATATAGATGGAATCATACATTTGTTCTTTTGTGTCTGGCTTCTCTCACTTACCATGATGTTTTCAAGGTTCATCTGTGTTGTAGCATATGTCAGTACTTCTCCACTTTTTATGGCTGAATGATGTTACATTGTATGGGCAGACCGCATTTTGTGTATCCTTTTGTCCATTGATGGACAGTTGGGTTGTTTCCACCTTCTGGCTATTATGAATAATGCTGCTACACACATTTGTGTACAAGTTTTCATGTGGACATGTGTTTTCATTTCTCTTGGGTGCATACCTAGGAGTGGAATTGCTGGGTTATATAATAACTGTAGGGTTAACGATTTGAGGAACTGCCAGACTGTTTTCTATAGTGGATGCACCATTTTACATTCCACCAATAGTATATATATGAGGGTTCTGTTTCACCAGATCCTTGCCAATACATGTATTGATCTGACTTTTTATTCTAGAAATCTTAGTGAGTGTGAAGTGGTGTCCCACTGTGCTTCCAATTTGCGTTTCCCTGCTAACTAATTATGTTGACAGTCTTTTCCCATGCTATCAGCTCCTTGTATATCTTCTTTGGAGAATTATCTATTTGGATCCTTTGCCTGTTTTTTAATTGAGTTATTTGTCTTTCTGTTATCGAGTTGTAAGATATTAATAATTTTGATGAAGTTCAATTTATCTATCTTTTCTTTGGTTGTTTGGCATTTGGTGTTATAAGAATCCTTTGCCAAATCCAAGGTCATGAAGATTTACCCCTGTATTTTCTTTTTTTTTTTTTTGAGACAGAGTCTCGCTCTGTTGCCTGGGCTAGAGTGAGTGCCGTGGCGTCAGCCTAGCTCACAGCAACCTCAAACTCCTGGGCTTAAGCAATCCTCCTGCCTCAGCCTCCCGAGTAGCTGGGACTACAGGCATGCGCCAACATGCCCGGCTAATTTTTTCTATATATATTTTTTAGTTGGCCAGATAATTTCTTTCTATTTTTAGTAGAGACGGGGTCTCGCTCTTGCTCAGGCTGGTCTCGAACTCCTGACCTCAAGCGATCCATCCGCCTCGGCCTCCCAGAGTGCTAGGATTACAGGCGTGAGCCACCACGCCCGGCCCCCTGTATTTTCTTTTAAGAGTTCTATATTTTTAGCTCTTACAGTTAGGTCTCTGATCCATTTTGAGTTCATTTTTGTATATGATTTAAGGTAGGATCCAAATCCACTCTTTTGCTTGTGGCTATTCAGCTGTCCCAGTATCATTTGTTGAAAAGATATTCTTTCCCACTGGATGGTCTTGGCACCCTTGTTGGAAATCAGTTAACCATAGATATTTGGGTTTTTAAAAAAAAAAAATTATTTCTGGGCTCTCAATTCTATTTCATTGATCTATATGTCTATCTTTGTATCAGTACAACACTGTCTTGATTATTATTGCTTTGTACTAAGTTTTGAGATTGGAATTTTGTTCTTCATTTTCAGGATTGTTTTGGCTACTCTGGGTCCTTTGCAATTCCATAAGAAATTTAAAATCAACTTTTCAATTTCCACAAAGAAGTAAACTGAGATTCTGATGGGGATTGCATCAAAGCTGTAGATCAGTTTGAAGAGTATTGTCATCTTAACAATTTTAATTCCTCTGATTAATGAACATGGGATGTTTTTCCAATTATTTAGATCTTCCTTAATTTCTTTCAACAATGTTTTATAGTTTCCAGAGTATGAGTTTTTCACTTCTTTTGTTAAACTTGTCCCTAAGTATTTAATTCTTTGGTTTTTTTTAATTTCATTTTTGAATTGCAAGTGTTTAGAAATACGGTGGATTTGTGTATATTGATCCTGTATCCAGCAACCTTGCTGAACATACTTTTTTAGTTTTAATAGTGTTTTAGTGGATTCCTTAGGATTTGCTATATATAGGATCATGTCATCAGCAAATTGAGATAGTTTTACCTCTTCCTCTCCAATCTGGATGCTTTTATGTCTTTTTCTTGCCTAATCGCCGTGGTTAGAATCTTCAGTACAATTTTGAATACAAGTGGCGAGAGTAAGCCTCCTTGTCTCATTCCTGATCTTAGGAGGAAAGTATCCAGTCTTTCACCATTAAATATGATGTTGGCTGTGAGTTTTTTATAGATAGCCTTTATCAGATTGAGGAAGTTCCCTTCTATTGCTAGTTTTTTAGTGTTTTTATCATGTAAGTGTGTTGGATATTGTTAAATGCTTTTTCAGCATCTATTGACATGCTGAAACTTTTGTTTTTTAAATTTTTTGATATTATGTTACATTAATTGATTTTCAGATAGTTAATCAACCCTGCATTCATGGCATAAATCCTACTTGGTCATGGTATATAATCCTTTTTATGTGTTGCTGCATTTGGTGTGCTACTATTTTGTTGAGGATTTTTGTGTCCACATTCATGAAGGATATTGGTCAGTCATTTTGTTCTCTTGTGAAGTCTTTCTCTGGTTTTGGTATTAGAGTAATACTGACCTTTCAGAGTGAGTTGGGAAGTATACTCACCTTTTTTATTTTCTGGAGGAGTTTGTTAAGAATTGGCATTCTTTAAATATTTGTAGAATTCAGCAGTGAAGCCGTTTGGCCCGGGCTTTTCTTTGTGGGTAGTGTTTTGATTACTAATTCAATCTCTTCACTTGTTAGAGTTTCAAATTGCCTATTTCTTGAGTGAGTTTTGGTAGTTTGTGTCTTTCTGGTTGGCTTAGATTCTTACAGGCCTCTCCCTGCTCTTTCAGTCATAGTTGACATTTATTGAATTCTTCCTATGTACCAAGCACATTTTGTGATTAGCTCATTTAATCTTTACAAAACTCGATGAGCTAGGTGGTATGCTTATCATCTCCATTTTTCAAATGGGGGAATGGGAGCAGGGAGAAGTTAAATAGCAGGTCAAGGTTGCACAACTAGGCAATAGTCCAGCTGGGCCTTGAGCCCAGACAGTGCGGCCACACAGCCCTCCATACCTGCCGCCCTCTCCCTGCAGCTCTTCCGAGGCCCTGCTCTGGGCCAGCTCTGTGCCAGGAGCTGCAGCACAAGAATGGGTCAGACCTGCTCATGGCCTAAGTTGCTTGCCAGAGAACCCAAACCAAAGAGAGCCAGAGGCCTCAGGCCTGACATGAACAAAGGGCTGGGGAAGGCAGAGTGCCAGGAAGGGCCCCACGAGAAAGTGAGGTGTGAAAGGGGCCTTGAAGGAGGCCCCCATGTGGCGCCCAGCTGGGGAGCCCCCTACCCAGGGTGCCGACACCCCAGCTGGCAGGAGGAGTTCGGAGCAGTAGAACTGTGTTCGGCAGGGCTGTGTGAAGCACCCAGGCCTCTGCATTTTGCTCTTCTAGAGAGGAAGAGGCGTGACAATTTGTAAGACAATCACTAGACAGAAAACAGGAGCAGCCAGACATAACTCAACATAATTATTTCTGCATAATGACTTCTGCTACTTGATTCTGTCTCGAGCAATGACTGTAATCTTTATCTGTCACTGGAAAGCTGGTGGCCAGGGAGCCCCTGTGGCTTAGCGATAGAGCCAGGAGGAAATTTGCAATTCAAGTTAATGGAGTGTTCCCAAGCAGCCTGGGAGCCAGCGTCTTCAAGGTCTCTGGCACTGCAGACCCTCCTCCTGCTAGGAAGCCTGGTGTCAGAGCTGGCCTGGCCTCCTCTGTGGGGATCCAGCCCTCCTGCTTTGTCACAGATGGGGAAACTGAGAATGGCAGAGGTCATAGGGTGTGCCAAGGTCACTCAGCAGCAGAGGCAAGCCTGGACCAGAACTTTCCCTCTGCCTTCCCCACCACCCAGCGCTCTCCCCACGAGCTGGCGCACCTGCCGGTGGGACAGACAGACAGAAGGTGCCTTTGTGGAGCTGGTCACTGAGCATGGTGGTCATGCAGGGCTGCCCCACAAGGCTGGAGATGCTGTGGCCTCTGTAGCTGGGCAGTGATGAACCTGCAGCCAGGAGAGGCCCCGTGGCGCTAATGGTGCAGTGTGGCGGGAGGGCGTTCCTGCCGAGAGGGCCAGCAGACGGGGTGTTCACCTGCTCTGGCGTGGGGGACACAGAGGCCCCCTGACCTGAGAGGGTACTTGCTTACCTCCTTGCATGGCCTCTTAAAGGCCCCTTTAATTAATGAGAACAGCTGGAAAGGACGGAGCATGGGTTTGGGGATTTGTGTTTTGGGCGTCCAATGTCCTGCTTAGCCAGGTGTGACCTGGGCCAGTGTTCCGGAGTCCCTTTCCTCCTCCATAAACTGAGGATGGGCACGAGCTCTCTCTGCCAGGGCAGTTGGGAGGGTGGGATGATGAACTGAGGACCTAGTACATTCTCCTGCTGGCTCCATTACTGGTTTTCTCCTTGACCTTGTGGAAGGCCCCTCACCCTACCCAGGTCTTGATTCCTCCAGTGTCAGAGCAGGGCTATGAGATAAACTTAGCTGGGATCATCACCTTGAAAGTGCCTGGAGACAAGGTGGAGCACGGGGGATTTTTAGGGCAGTGACTGCTCTGTGTGATACTGCAGTGGTGGGTTTGGGTCACTACACGTCTGTATAGTGCATAGAAGCTACTGTTTGTGCATGATGTACGTTATCCATCTGCACAGTGCGTAGCAGGTACACCACCACGAGTGAACCCCAGTGTAAACTGTGGGCTTTGGGGGAGAGTGATGTGTCAATATAGGTTCATCAATTGTAGCAAATGTCCCCACTCTTGTGGGGCATGTTGATAATGGAGGAAGCTGGGGGGTGGGGTATATGGGAACTTTCTGTACTTCCCACTCAATTTTGTGACCCTAAAACTTCCCTAAAAAATAGTCTATTACATATGTATGTGTGTGTATATATAAATGACCTCTATCTATATGATACTATCTGAAAGCACAGTGGTCTTCCCTGAGAGTTTTGGTGGGAAGATTCGTGACTTTTCTCCTCCAGGTCTTGAATTCCAGCAGTGGGTTTGCATTCCATAGTTGGCCTATAAAATTGTATATTAGGGAAACAGGGTAGAAGTTTAACTCTGAGCAAGATACACCTTGCTTCCGATAATGTCCATGTGATGCATTTTGGGGCATTCATTTGTCAGACATTGATTACTGATTGAGTGCCTGCTGTATACAGGCCCTGGTCTAGGCACCAGATGCACGGAAATGAAGTGGACTCATGCCTGACCTTGTGGTGCTCATGTCAGCGGGGGTTGGGGGGGACACAGCCCCCATTCTGCAGGGGTGAGGGGAGCCCCGCTGGCACGATCCAGGTGGACAAGCTTCTCGGGGCAGTGCGTGTGTGTAAACGTGATCGTTGCTATGGAGGAAGAGAACCGCATGTGAGGAGAAAATAACCGGGGAGTGGGCTGTAGACGAGGAAGAGAAACGCGCTCTCAGGGGAAGAGACTGCTCTTGTTCCATCCTGGCTTTGCTCCCTGGAAGAACAATGACCTTGAGCAAGTGATTAGCTTCTCTAAGCCTCAGTTTTTCCCCATCTGTAAATTGGGGATAATAATAATTATGCCCAGGGCTGCTGTGAGGATGAAATTGGATTATGCGAACCCGTGCACGGAAAGCTGTTAGCCGTGATGGCTGTGTGGCGATGTTATTACACATATGTACTGGAGGCTGCGGGTTCACAGAGAGGTGGTCGCCAGTCTGTGCCTGGGGTGGGCAGAGACAGGGGAGGTCTGAGTCTGCCCCACGCGGAGGGCGTTTGGAACGCCTGTGTCGGAGCTGCCGGGAGGCGTGAAGGTGGGGAGTGGTCGGGCACCTGGGACACGACAGCCCGCGTTTCCCTTCTCAGTGACCGTGTGGTTTTGTGACTGAATGTCAGGTGATGCTTTCTGACCTTTCCTGAGCACTAACGCGTGCCCTGCGCTGGGCCAGGAGGGGGCCGGGATGGTGAGGGGCCACCCTGGGGGCGCCTGCCAAGAAACAAGGGAGCTGTGGGGGTTGGAGGGACCCTGAAGGGGCCGCCCCGGGCCAGGGCTGGGTGTGCGAGATTCCACTGAAGCTGTACGTAGCCCGCAGGACACAGAGTGCTGGGTGGGGACACAGGCTGTGTCTGTGGCGGCCTGGAGTGGTGCTGTCCACTGAGGAGCGATGCTGTCAGGATTCAAACCAGGTTTGCAGACCGCAGAGGCCATGGCCACACTTAGCTTCCGAGCCGGCTTTGTGATAACTGGCGACCCCACCTGAGGGGCCAGCGTCTCACCTGGAGGCTTCCCTGTCAGTGTTGCTGGGGACGTCCCTCCTTCCGGGAGCATGTGCCACCGCCTGTAATGGCTGGACGGGGGCCAGGGCTGGGGGTGTTTTCGGCATTTAGTGTGGAGCTTGCAAGAGCTGTGGTCCCTCGGACAAGCACAGCGGTGGCAGCAAGAGGGAAGAGCCATGGGCTCTGGGCCAGGGGTGTCCGCATCCCCCATGACCTGTCGGTCCTCTCTTCCAGGGGCATGGTCTAGTGGCCTGGTCAAGGACGTGGAACCAGTCCCTGGAGGTTCTGACCTGCTCCGTCTTGGCCTGCGCTTGGTCTTGGGTAAGTGACTCCTGGAGGCCAACTGGCCCGCGGCGGGTAAGGACCGAGGGGGGGGGCGGCTTCCGCTGCGCTGTGGGGTCCAGCCGTGTGTGGGGACCACACCAGGTCAGTGGGAAGAGCTGGGAGACTGGAGTGGGGGCAGCCCGCCCAGTGTACGCGGTGCAGAGGGCAGATGCCAGCGGCTGGCTCCATCTGGGGTCCTGACAGGTGCAAGTCCCTCCGCAGGCCCCGGCTGTGGTGGCTTTCCCGCTGGGCACCAGCGGGCACACGGCCTTCCAGGGCAGTGTGCTCCCTGCCCGCTGGCTGGCCTTGCCTCGCCCTCGGCCCGGGGAAGTCTGCATCCTGTGGGTGGGGCGGTGTTCCTGCCTCCGTCTTCCTGAGGGAGGCCCGTTTCCCACCGCCTTGTCCCTTGCTCACCCTTGTCAAAGTGGTCTCTGGGTTGGGAGGAGACACCCAGGCAGGGGCCTGTGCCTTGGGGTGCAGGGTCACAAGTGGGTCTTTGGTTTCTTCCCCTCCAAGAAAACAGACACAGCTGCGTGTGGAAGGTGCACACTTGGTCTCCTCCTCCCAGCCCTGCTGGAGCTGGAAAGTAGGGGTGACGTCTGCTCTGTGTTACTGGGCCGTCACCTGCATAGAGGTGTCCCAGCCCAAGGCCCACAGTCAGCACCAAGCACAGAGGCAGCTGGCCCAGGCTGGCAGCGGTGCCAGGATGCTGGGCTGTGGAGGGGCTGGGCGAGGGTGTGGGACGAGGTCCTGTGTGTCCCCGTCCTGGGGCCCCGAGTGTTTCGGTGCACACGCAGCAGGTGCTCCAGAATAGCCTCCACTACCACTGAGACCGGAGGGACTCTGGGGTCAGGAGGGTCTTTCTGACATGTGTGCATCGTGGCCGTGGATATGGTGGGGCAGGTGATGGTGGGGGGAGGACCCTCCTCTCTCCCCACTGCTTGGCGATGGAGAAGCAGCACCTGTGTGCTAAGACTGTGGTCCTAGCCTCCCCCCCAGCTTCCCTCTCCCCGTCCCCAAGCTATCCTGCATTCGGTCACTCGATGTGTATTTGCTGAGCACTGCTCTGGCTGGACAAGCTTCCAGGTTCTGGTCTTCCAATGGCGAACAAACCAGAATAAAGCCTGGCTCCAAGGACCTTGTGTTCTAGGAGAGGGAAGACAGACGATGAACTCAACGATATATAACGTAGAGGAGAAACCAAGCCAGAAAGGGGGATAAAACAATGTGTGTCAGGGCGTCAGTTTGGGGTAGAGAAGCCAGGGAAGGCCTCACTGGGATGTGACTTGAGCAAAGACTGAGGGAGGCGAGGGAGTGAGCGTGCTTGTGTCTGGAGAGCAGGCAGTGCAAAGGGCCTGTGGCAGGAGCATACCTGTGGCACCGAGGAGCAGCAGAAAGATCAATATGGCTGGAAGGTGTGAGCAGGGAGGAGGTGAGGAGGAGGAGACAAGCCAGGCTGCTCAGACAGGTGGGGGGAGCGTAGGTCACCCCCCAGGGGCCTGACATGTGCAGCATGGACCAGTGAGGAGAACAGATAATTGCGTCATTTCAGTGTAGCCAGAATCCCATGGTGCGGCCAACCTTCTGGGTCCTTTAATAGTGACCTCCCTCACAGGTTCAAAAGATAATTGTTGTTCTTAGGGATTGTTTAGCCAACAGTTCTGGAAGATGTTAGACTAACATGGCATGGAGATTTGGGGTTCTGCAGAGAAGAGGCAGGAGAGCACGGCCCACGCGTGTGCGGGTCCCAGGTGGGCATCTCCGAGAGCCGTCCACACTGGCTTCCTGAAACGGCCCCTGTGTGCACACTTGAGGTTAGGGGCAGGGCACCAGGAAGGGAAGATCCTCCTGTGTTGTACGTTGAGGGCTATTTTTAGGGTGACTTGGGACAACTTTGCAGTGTCACTTCCTGTGGTCGTCCCCTCCAGCCCTCAGCCCTGGGGGGCAGATCCCATGTACACATACGTGTACATGCTCACACACACACACACCCCTGCTGTGGGCAAGCACGACTCAGCCCCGGTTCTCGTCCAGCGTGGAGCCCGTGGAAGGTTGGGCCGGCGTCCCGGCTCCGCGGCAGGGCTGCGGGCACCTGGCGAGGAATCTCGGCCTGTCAGCGCCTCCTGAGCCTCTGCTCCTCGTCCGGTTCTGTGTGAGGTGCTGTGTCCGGATCCCACGTGAGCGAGACCCAGCCGGGCTCCCCACCTGGTCGGGGGATGACAGGTGGAGGTAAAGGGAAGGGCAGCTTGAGTGGCCTCTGATCAGTGCCGCACGGCGGCTTCACGATGGTGCTGTCCAGACCTCGCTGCCTGTCGGCGCCCGCGGGGGCCTCTGAGCCAGGTCTGAGCCCACCCCGGCTCCCCCATCGCACATCACTGGCCTCTTCAGGTGGAGTCCACACTGTCCTCCTTTCTTCCCCTTCCTGAGGGGTCCAGCACCACCCCAGGCACCTGGCCCAGATTTCACATTTGCTCTCTTGTTGACCCCTTGAACATTTCTTGGACTTGTCAGACCCCGTGTGCAAATTTTTAGCTTAGAAGTAAGCATTGGGATCATAGAAGATCTTAGCAAATATTTGCTCTGTTGGCTGTTCCCAGCCCCTCAGAGGGTCCCCAGCAAACTGGCTCTTACACAGAAGTTAGGGTATCTGAAAGCGTCTGATGGAAAATTCAGAGACCTGTGGGCCAGGAAGGCGGCTCTCAGAGCGTGCAGGACAGTGCTCCGTGGGCCAGAGATCCGCGGAGGATTTGGAGGTTGTCTGGAAGGAGCGCCCCCCGCGTCGCTAGACCTCCTCTCCCCCTCCCTCCCTCCCTGACTTCCTTCCTTCCTCCCATCAGACAATTACTGTGCACTTCCTGTGTTTCAGGTGCCGTATTAATAATTGGTTATGGGATTATTCCTAGCCGCACCCTGCGTAAATGGAACCCAGCTCTGTGTCCTTGGGGAAGAGGTCAGGAAAGGACTGGGCCCAGCCTGGAGCCTCGAGGACCGGGGTCTGTCTGTTCGTCCTGGAGTGCCGCCTCCCTCTGCCACCAGCACCCAGGCTCCGTGCCTGGCTCAGTAGGCCCTGAATCGGGTGGAGAAGGAAAGAAGGAAGACCCTGCCTTCCCTGTCAGCCCATGAGCACTTCGAGGGTGTCTTGTACATCTGTGACTCCCCGACACTTAGCGCTGTGGTTTGCACTTAGCAGGTGCTCAGTTAGTGTGTTGAACAGTTAATCTGTACGCGGGCTGGGTGCGTTGCCCCCACTCTCCCTGCAGAACGTGTGGCTTCTGGTGTAGTGATTTAAAGAGTAAAAGTGGCAAAGGCCTGCTTGTATGAGCTGTCCCCACTCCTGATCATAAACGCACTCTCTAACGACAGCTCCAGACTGTAGCCCCGGGGCCACCAGCGGCAGCTGGCCGTCCATGCCTGTCTCCGGGGGCCGATGCCATTTTATTGAGAAGGATTCACTGTTTTTATTTTTTTCCCAGAGACTTAAACATGAATCAAATAGCACATGAGATAATTCACTGGGGGTTTCTTCCAAGTTTAAACAAACAGTAAGAAGAAGTTTTTGGACGGGTGCGCTGAGCCGCGAGTGGGTCCCAGGCAGGCGTGTGGCTGGAGGTGTCCCCCACGGACCTCGCGTCACAGAGGGGCCTTGCCCTGCAGGCAGAGCGTGTCAGTGGGCACAGAACCCCAGAGAGGGCACGTGTGTCTTGCAAACACCGCTTCAGGCTAACGTTAATAATATTTCTTCTCGCAGACGCCAAGATACATGAGACTGTAGTCAAACCTTATTCACTGGGGCACCTAAATTCAAAATTTGGAAATAGTTCATTTGAGTCCTGTGAAATGAGAATGTAGACTTAGGCAGACACTCGGCAGAAAGTTGGCTTTCTCCCACCTCCTGGGACAAGAGCTGGGCGAACGATCTGCCAGACGAGATCCCAGGGACAAGGGCGGGAATTCCTGGTTCAGGGAGCAAACCTCCACAGCGCTTCAGAGGCCTCCTCTGGGGACAAAAATGGTTTTTAGAGCTAGAACGTGCCGTGGGGACCACAGTGTCCAAAGCCGTATCTTACTGACGAGGAGATTAAGAGCTCTCTGGGCACGTGGCTTTCTCACGGCCCCCCAGTCCTCCGACTCCACCCTGAAGTTGAAAATGACAAATGTGCTAATAGCAGAGCTCTTACCTGCTCCTTGCGAATGCCCACTCTGCCCAGGCCTCGCCCTTTGCCTGATAAAGAGCTCGGGGCAATTTTTTAGGTATTTTTTTGATTCAGACTTTATAAATTTGAACTACCTTATAAGTAATTAGTCTGAATTCCCAGGGTTTGATGATATTTTTTCTTCTTTCCCCTAGCTGCCTCTCCTCCCCACACCCTACATTTGTTAATCTATCCATGTGTCCCACACTGTATTATACTGTTTTCTATCGTTAGTCCATTCATTGCCCACGAAGGTGCCTGGAGAGGTACCAGGCCCAGGGCTGTGTAGCCAGAATGAGGTACTTGCTGGTGTGGTCTTCCAGGGGTTGGGTCTGAGTCATTGAGCCTGGGTGCTATGAGGGGCTCCTGTACCCCAGAGTAATGTCCCGAGGCTGGGAGGAGCACCCCTATCAGCCCACCTCCCCAGCTGTCCCTCCCCACGCTTTTCCAGCCGTGCCCTCTGGCCTCCGATCACCCTGAGGGTTCCTCCTAGAAGGCCTCCTCTGCCCCCTTCCCTGTGTGTTTCCCAGCCCACCTGAGCTCCAGAGTCAGCCCCGGAGCCTCCCCCTGCCCCAGCAGAGCTCGGGCCCCAGCACGCCTGTCTTCGTGCCAGGCCCACGGTGGCTCACTCTGTGCAGCTTCAGGTCCTGGCTCGTAGGCTGTCGGCACAGACTTAGTAGGGACACGGATAGCAGTGGGATGAATGAGTGGATGGGAGACGTGGCCCGTGTGATTTTTCTCTAAGAATCGAAAATTCCCAGGAGTAAAATCCTGATCATTCTATACCCTGATGTGTTGGGAAGGCCTTCACTCTGACAGCACCCCTCTGCCGTCCTGGGTGGGGGACCACGCCAGTGAGGGGGATGGGGGTGCTGTCTGTGTGTGTGTGGTGTGTGTGTAGTGTGTGGGGTGTGTGTGCATGGTGTATGTGTTTATGTGTATGTTTGTGTGTGTGTGGTAGCGAGTCTGGTATGGGTGTGTGGTGTGTGTGTAGTGTGTGGTATATGTGTGCATGGTGTGTGTGTGCATGGTGTATGTGTTTATGTGTGTGTGTGATAGTGTGTCTGGTATGGGTGTGTGTGGTGTGTGTGTAGTGTGGGGGCATGTGTAGGGCATGTGTGCATGGTGTGTGTGTTTATGTGTATGTGTTTATGTGTGTGTGTGGTAGTGTGTCTGGTATGGGTGTGTGTAGTGTGTGGGGTATGTGTGCATGGTGTGTGTGTGGTAGTGTGTCTGGTATGGGTGTGTGGTGTGTGTGTAGTGTGGGGGCATGTGTAGGGCATGTGTGCATGGTGTGTGTGTGTGTGCGTGTACACACATGCACATGTCCAGGCCTCCTCAGCGTGCTGGGGTGCTCTGGGGAGTCCCAGCCCACCCCCCAGCATCTGCACACGGCACCGTCCTTCCTGAGCGTGTAGACGGAGTCTACGTTCCCTTTCAAACGGGCCCAAGCCAGTTGGCAGCACAGACTCTCCGAGAGAGGAGACCTTCCCGCCGCGCCCGCGCGGTGTGCCCAGCCCGCCCGCGCCAGGCCCGGCAGGCGCTGAGCAGCACCCACAGGTCTGCAGCCCCTTGCTGCTCCCAGGGCTGGAGCCATTCTCGGGCCCGGCAGTAGGGGCTTGCGGAAGGCTCCCTGCTGCTGTGCGACTGGACTTCCTCTGTCCCTTTGCCTCATTTTCTCTTAGAAAAGCAGGACTTGGAATTTCACTGACCCCGCCCCAGGGGCATGTGTCTGGGGCACTGTGATCCCAGGCTCTCTGCCCCCCAGGCCCAAGGATGCCAAGCAAGAAAGGTCTCCAGGGAGTGCAGGGAACCCCGCCGAGCCCGCAGCTCCCCAGCCTGGCCGTGCTCAATGTCTGATTAAGCTCATTAAGTGCACCCTGGGTTTCCGTTATCATAACAGCTGTGACAGTACCGCCATAGGTTTGTCTGATGCTTTCACTTGGTCAAAGTCCTTTCACAGCTTTCATTTCCCTTTATCCTCGTGGCTATACTGTGAAACCAGAAGGCAGGGACCGTTATTCCCATTTTATACTTAGGGAAACTGAGGCCTGGAGAAGTTAGGAGACAGCCGAGCCCAAGACCATACTAGATGGGGAGGCTGGGAGGAGGCCGCTGGGCCATGGGGTCTGGCTGTAACATTCCTGTGTGGCCCTGGCCCCTTGGATACACCCCCACCCTGACTGTGGCCCCTGAAGCTGGCGTTCTTCTCCCATTTCAGAGAGGAGCAGACAGAGGCTTGGTCTGGAGCATTGAAACTAGGAGCTCTAGCATGGCATTGCCTGACCCAGGGCCTGGCTCGGCACCCCTGGAGTGCTGCCTGTCCCTCCATGTCCCCTCCGGGGGCTGCTGGCCACTGGCCAGGGCAGGCTGAGTCACTGGTCAGGTAGAGCTGTCCCTGTAGTCTCAATTCTGCTCCTGCTGGGGTGAGACGTTGTCCTCTGAGGAAGGGCTGTTGCTCACCCCCTAGCCCGGGGTGTCCCAGCGGAACTGCAGACCTAACTCTGCCATCTGACGTGTGGCTCTGCCCCCCCAGGCATGGTTCAGCCCTTGAGTCACTCGAAGCCACAGCCGGCAGGGGCAGCGGGAGGGATGCACTCCAGGACGCCTATCGGCCGGCGGGCTGAGTCACCACGGGTCATGAGTGCAGCCGGGCCAGGGTGGGGCTCTGGGCTCTGTCCCACCCAGGGCTGACCGCAGGCGGCCTCATGTCTAGGGGGATGGAGAGGGGCCTCTGAGCTCGAAGTCAGCCGCCTGCTGCCTGCTGTGCCTCTTCGGTTTCCTTCAAAAGAGCAGTTAGCTTGTGTTCTCCGGTTCAAGCATAAGCAGTTGAGTGATTCAGATGTTGATTTGCTTCAACTTTTGAATTTTTATTGTGTGGTTGAACGGTGGCACAGTCCTGAGGCCTCGGCTAGTTAAGTCATCAGGAGTGTTTCTACGGAGCGTGGCCCCCCGCTTCCGTGCGAGGGCGCGGGCATCACAAGCCCCCACCACCTCTTCTCTCTCCCCGGGGTCAGCTCTTTGTTGCCACCACGCACTCCTGCCACAGTCACCCTCCATGCTGACGATCCAGCCTCTGTGGATCACTGTGGATCACACTGTCCCCTCCTGGCCGTATGGGTTTTGAATGCTACAGGACACAGCGTTCTTTGTGCCTGGCACCCGCCATGCCCTTTGTCCGCCCCACGCAGAGAGCTCCCGGGACCTTTAAGCCCCGGCTCCATCACAGCCCAGCTGAGCGACCGCTCTGCGCCCGAGCTCCGGGGCCTGCGTGGAGTCTCTCTCGAGGCGCATCACCCCCGGCTCATGGCGCACATGGGGTGGGGGGCACTTCACCGGGCACCAGAAAGAGCCTCTGTGTCTCGTTCATCCAGGAGTCCCCATGCCCAGCATGGAGCGGGCACTTGGGAACCATCGAGGTGTGAGTGAGGGAGCGAATCTAGAGCCTTAACTCCCCCCCAGCCTGGTGTTGCTGAGGTCCGCCAGAAGCCCCCGGTGTTCAAAGCAAGGCTGTGGGCAGGGGCAGAGCAGCCCCAGGCCTGTGGCCAGGATGGCACACCTGCATCCCACCTGACACAGGTGCTGCGTGGCGGCCCCTTGCCTGGCATCCGGCACCCCCCGCCTCTGCAGAAATGTGGACCTCACAGAGGGATGGATACACACTCGGTGTTTGCCTTCAGAAAAGTCCCATGGTCTCCATTTGGGTCCTGCTTTTGAGTTTCCTTTTCCTGTTGCGTTAGCAGATTTTGTAAGGGAAGGGATCATTCTCTTGGGTGTTTCCTTTTCCTGTCCCCGCTGGGGAAGCAGCTTAAAGCGCTCCTCCCGAAAAGGCTCAAGTTCTAGTGAAGTCGGCTCTAAAATGAGCGTCGGCCCCAGCCAAGTGCACGATCTCACTGGAGAGTGGCCAGAAGCCCCCATCCTGTCCCCCAGCCCACTGGCCGGGGACCATATGGCTGAGGTTTACCAGGGAGAGGGAGACTGGCAGCAGTTTGGTGAATGGACCCCCCACGGGTCTGACACACCCCAGAACCTCTGCTCTGCGCAGCTGCTCCCGTGCCAGTCAATGGAGATGTCCAGAACACTAAGTCTCCGTGTGCCTTTGAATCTGAGCCAGAGAGCACTCTACCATCCTAACCCTCACCTTCCTTCCGGCTTCCCTAATACAGGAAGAGTCACAAAATGTCACAGCAAGAAGGATTTGAGAAGAAAATCCTTTGTTTATCCATTTGTTCATTCGCTCAGGCGCTGTGCTAGGCCCTTGAATACACAACCAGTAATTCAAACATATTTATTGAATACGAATTGTGTTGCAGGCCCTGTTTGGGGCATGCAGGGTTACAGCAGTAAACAAAAGGAGGCAGTCCATCAATAAATGCATAAATATAGCGCCCGGTAGTAGGAAATACTATGGAAAGGCAGGTAAGGGAGCAGCGCTGAGGGTGGATGCCACTGAGGTGGATCCTCAGAGGCAGCTTCGCCAGGAAGACCGTTGAGCAAAGACATGAACACGGTGGGAGTGAGTCACGCAGATACCAAGGGGATGGAGGGGAAGGGAGAGCAGGGAGGTATCGGGAACTGCAAGTGCAAAGGCCCTGAGGCTAGAACATGCTTAGGTTCTTGGACTGATGAATGAGGTATTCTTTTTCCTTGAGGAGCTCACAGTCTAATGAAGGAAAAAGACTAGCAAATGATGTAATAAAAGTCGAGGTCATAATAGAAATAAGTGAAAAATGCCATTGGAATGCAGAGGGAACAGCAATTGCAGGGGGCTGGAAATGCATCCTCAGGGAGTGATATGTGCGTTGGGCTTTGGTGGATGAGTAAGAGTTCGCTGGGGATGAGGTGAGCACACCACGTGGATAAACTCGTATTTGCAGAGGCTGGAGGTGTGCAGGGAGAGCCACCCACACTTTCCTCTTCCTGTTCTCGTAGCAGTTTCTGTGAGAGAAAGAACATTCTCTTGGGGATTTCCACCTTGGGAGAGAGGAGCGTGGGGCTGGTCAGGACACGGAGGGGACTTTGTGCCTTGCTGGCTCTGCCTGCCGCCCTTTCTTTCTTGTGTTTTTTTAAAGGCTTTGGAGAGCCTTGGGGATTTTACGCTGTGGGGATGGGTACAGAAGTCAGGTAGGCTCTGGTTGGATTTCTCAACAACAGGTCACTGGCCTGGAGCCCATCCCTCGGATAAAACACCATGATGCAAGAGGTTTCAGGAAGACCTCCAGAAACAGGCTCGAGGTCAGTAGGTTGAATGTGGATGTGGGCACACCTGGAACCGTCTGCCCCAGCACTGTTACTAACCTCTTTCCCCAGACCTGCCGCAGTGGGGTTGCTGTTTCATCTCCCAAGAGGGGAGGAACACGCCTCCTTCTGCAGCCTCTTCCCCTCGGCCTCAGCCTTACTGGGGTCAGAACCTGGGGTCTTCACTGCGCTGGGGTCAGACCTGGGGTCCTCACTGCAGCTGGGGTCAGACCTGGGGTCCTCATGCAGCTGGCCTCTAGTGAGTTCTCAGGCCGTGCCACCTGACATAGAAACTCAGAGGTAATTGTGAATTGCAAACACCATTATCTTTCATTCAAGGGCAGGAAGGAGTGAAATAAACAAAGGCTACCACAAGGTGCTAGTGAGCTTCACAGGGGTCCCAGTTTGGTAGCTGCAGATCCAGGGTCCCTGGTATCATCCACGTGACACTACCTCTACCCAGCATCTGCCACTAGAAATGTGATGGGAGCCACATGCATGCGTCATTTTAATTTTTCCTGTAGTCACATTGAAAAAGTGAAAAGAAACAGGTGAGATTAAAACTTGTTTGATTCAACCCCTTATATCCCCAGATATTACCATTTCACGTGTAATCAAGATAGAAAAAGTATTAAGGAGATATTTTTACAGTATTTTTTCCATATTAAGTCGTCAAAATCCAGTGTGTATTTTACACTAAGGGCACATACGTGAATTCGGACTGGCCACATTTTAAGTGCTCAATAACCACATGTGGCTGGCAAGAGCCCTAGCTTATAGGTGGGGAAACTGAGGCACCCGTGAGGGTGGCAACAAAGCGAGGTGGAGGTGTGGCGGGGGCGGGGTCTCAGCGCAGGCCCTGGGAGCTCCCAGCTGCGCCCTCTAGCGTCCGCCCAGCCACACTACAGCCGGGACAGCCTCGGGTATCTGCCCCTCTGCGCCCCAGACAGAACGGCCCCTCCTTGGAGAACTATGCTGGAAGCCAAGGCTGCAGGAAGCTTGACTCTCACCTGCTTATTTGGTGGAAGGAAAGACGCGGGTCCGAGTTGTTTTGAAAAATACAATCAGCCCCAGAACAGGGGCTTAGCCCTGGGAGGAGTGTATGTCTGTGGGTCACTGGGAGAAATAACTGGGTCTGGTGCTGGATGAGAAAGAGCGTGAAGCCATCTGTTCTCCGCCTGTCACTTCTGCCTCCCACCCTCCTGTCCCACCCCAGACAGAACCAGCTCTCATCTCGAATGAGCCAAGCCCTGGCTGGTCCCTTGAGGTAGAAATTCACAACAAACGCCCCTCCAGCCTCTTCCCGAGCCTTGGTCTTTTATAAGAAGCTGGTGTCTCCCACCACTCCCCTCGCCTTCCCTCCCAGCATGTCTGAGTCTGGTTGCCCCAGCGAGCTTTGGAGATCTGACTGATGGAAGCATTTGGGATAAGATGCCAGGCGCCATCAGCCGGCACTGAGCTGGATTAATGGGACATCCGAGCACTCAGTCCCCGGGAGCCTCCCTGAGCAGCTGCTAGAACCGTGCCTTTAAAAAGGCTTTACAAGCAATGCTGACTTTGGGTTAAATATTTTCATAGGGATCCCCAGCTACATGTTTACATTTCTTTTTTTCTTTCTCCTTCTTCTTCTTTCTGTCTCTCTCTCTCTCTCTCTCTTTTTTTTTTTTTTTTTACAATTTAGCACATTAAGAACAGTAACAGAGTAACTGAGAACCAGAGAGATGGATACAAGCGCTATATTAACTCCCTCCCCCATGTGTTTGTTACTGTGAATTAAAATGTCGTCTCTGGTGCTCTCAGAAGGCTGTTACTAGTCTGGCGAGACGTGCTTGAATACGAAGCTTTTATAGCTGAGTAGGAGATGGCTCTGCCCTACAATAGATCGCCCTCCCCTGGGACCCCAGTTCCTCACCCCACCACCCTCCTTGGAGATGAAAGTAAGACTCTCTGATAATGAAGACTGGGTTTGCCTAATTACCGGAGCCAGGTGGCCATTTCTGCTGGGAAATGTGAGTGGTGGCTTTCTGTCTCTGCAGAAAGGCTTGTTTCCTGTCAACTGTCTTGCCAGACAGCCAAGCGTCAATAAGATTGGCTCGTTAGCTTAATTAATGACAGGGGTCACCACGCCGGCGTGCAGCACTGCACCCATCCCCTGTTCCTTGCAGGGCGGCTTGCATGGGGTCCGACAGCTTCCAGGAGAGCTGAAACGAGGGCTTTCGTATTAAATATTTCATCTGGGCCCGTGTTAGGCACAGGCAAGCTGTCCTGGTGAGTGACGGGGAGCGTGCGTGTGGCTGTCGGTTTTATTTGGCATTCATGGGCTCCATTAGTAGGTTCATAAAAGTCATAGCGGGGAGGCCGTCTTGTGAAACTGTCCTGGCGGTCAGTTTAACGGCCAGGGAGGCGATGGAACCAGCTGAGAGCACCTTGGGTGGCCTCCGCCGTTGCTCCTGGATCTCGGCCCAGGGGAGTAACAGCACAATGGGAAGGAGGCCGGCTCTCCATGCGGAGCCCCCTGGGGCCACAGCCTGCCCCTCCACAGCCTCGGTCCTGTGTCCCTAAAGTGGAGATGACTTTGCCTCCTTCTGGCCGAGTCAGGTGTGGCCCTTCTCAGGTCCTGGAATCTCTGCTGTGTTTTCCTCAGATGTGACCTGTGGGGACCAAGCCTCCAGTGGCCTTTAAAATCCTCTGTCATTCAGTCGTGATCCCAAATGCCTTCCTAGGCAAACGCCTACTCCCTCGGGCATGAATGACCCCTCCCTGGAGTCCACTTTGTGTCCCTTTGTACGCCCCATCCGAGATGTGCTGTGCCTCAAGCAGCCTGGGGAGCCAAAGAGCAGGGACCTGCATTCCAGCCCCGGCCTGGGATTGGCACTCGGAGGGCCCAGCCGACTGGAATACATGAGCACCCACCCCACACCTAGCCTGGCACCCGGCCCCCAGGGCATGCCCAGGTTTCAGTTTCTCTGGGGAACGATCACTCAGGCCCCTGTGTGGGGTTTGCTCCTGGCCAGCTCCTTGTTTGCTTTGGGCGGAGAAGGTGGGTTGGGAGAAAGCTCTTTCTCTGAACTTGCCCGATTTCTGTTGCTTCTTCACCCAACTTCCTCTGGGCCTGTTGTTCTCCTGAACAGAAAATTCTTCCCCTCTTCTTTGGCGGTGGAAGGAGGGGCAGTCATCTGCTGTGCCGGGTGGAAGGACAGGGCTCTGTCCCGGTCGGGGTTGGCCGACTGCTGTAACAGCCCCGATCTCAGCGCCTGACACGATAAAGATGTGTCTCCTGATCATGTTACAGTGGGATGTGACTTTGGACTCTACTCCACACCGTCACTCAAGGACTTAAGCATCCTCCTTTTAGCAGGTCTCTCATTGCACAGCCTTTCTCCACTGGGGTGCCGGGACAGAATTAAGTCCCAACACCCTGAGGCATCATGGCATGCAGTGAGTGACTTTCCTCCTGGGCATCTAGAATGATACCAGCTGTGCAGCAACCCCAGGTGTGCTGAGGAAATGGGCACGCCAGTCGTGTGCTGGGCTGGGGTTCAGATGAGGAAGCCTGGACTGCACCCCCTGGGGCCCCCGAGTCCTCCCCTGGACACTGTGTCCAGCTAGCCGGCAGGAAAGAGTGTAGAGGTGGAGCTGCCCTGGGGTTTGTTGAGGACCAGGTCGGAAGTGGTGGGCATCACTGGTCCACATCCCACTGGCCAGAGGGCAGTCACGTGGCCCCACCTGGCGGCAAGGGAGGCTGGGAAATGTAGTCTGGCTGCATGCCCAGGAGGAAAAGGCAACAAACAGGGTAAGAGGAGCACATAGTCCTAGAAAGAGCGGCTTCAGCTGTGGGGCTGGGGGTGCCTGGCTCTAAATAGAGCTGTGTGTCTCTGTGCAGTGTATTTCATTTTCCTCGGGCTGCTTTGGCAAAGACCTACAAACTAGGTGGCTGAAAACAAGTTCGATATCAAGGTGTCAGCAGGGTTGGCTCCTGCCGAGGGCTGGGAGGGAGGGTCACGCTCACAGCCCCAGGTGTTCCGTGCCTTGTAGGTGGCTGTGTCTTCTCTGTCTCCTCACCGTCTTCCCTCTGTGTGTCTGCACCTGTGCCCCAAGTCCCTTTTCATAAGGACACAGTCATATTGGATTAGGGCCACCCTAATGACCTCCTCTTAACTGGATCGTCTGCAAAGACCCAATTTCCAGATAAGGTCACACTCCCAGATCCTGGGAGTCAGGACTTCAACATCTTCTGGGGGCACACGATTCAACCCACACTTCTGGGCCTGAGGACAGAGAACTGTCCCAGTGAGGTGCACCCTGGGCACTGTGCAGTCCTGGGGGACACAGCCCTGCCCGCCTGAGGGCAGCTCTCTGGACATGGAGCTGTCCTCGTCCCCCAAGGCAACACCAGGAGGACCTGGAGCTCATCTGAGCGAGGGAGCCATCGCAGGACTGGCGGAGTCGAGAGGGGACCTGTGCACACCTGGCCCAGGGCTCTGCCCACAGGATAAACATCCTGGCAGCATCTTGCTTGTTTTTCCTCTTTTGTCAGACAGTATGGTGGTAGCAATATTTTCATTTTTTAATATTTCCCTTTGTTTTTCTTTATGTAGAAATTTCTATGGGCATTTTCTCTTATTAATTAACTGAGTTTCCAAAGCAAATTAGCTACATGTTAAAACTGGGAATTCTCAAGCCTTCCAGAACACGCTGGCAGGTCAGGGTTACGCTAAGTCCCAGGTGGATCAGAGGGCTGGGTGGTGGCGGCAGGGGGGGATCCCCTGTCTGTACATCATCCTAGGCCCACTGTGATCCCTCATCCCCTCCGTGGAATAGGGGCCATGTTTGTCCTCGTTTGGGGACATGCCAGCTGCAGCTGAGAGGTGCCTCCCGTGGCCGCGTGTTCAGGGGTGGGCTCTCCGGCTGGCGCCTCCCACAGTGCAGCCACCCGGCATCCGCCACTGCCCAGGCCTTCCCTGCCTGGTGCAGCTCCTCACTCGGAAGCTGAGGAGCATGTGCCGGAGGGACTGGCTGGTTTCCACTTTTTAGGATCACCCTGTCGGTAAAGCAGAAAGCAGAGGTCGTGAGCCTTGTCGGTTGAAAAGAGGTTCCCAGGAGAGAGGCCAGAGGAAGGAGAGAGAAATCAACAGCTCGTCCTGCAGGGAGGGGACGAGGGGCACGTCCTCAGGTGGTCGGGTCAAGAAGCAGAGGCTCGGTTATTATTATTGTTGTTTTTGTGTATTTATTCTTTGAATAGGAAATACACGGAGCTCAACATATTAAAATTGCAGAAGGGTTACAGCTAGTCCCTGACCCCAGCCATCAGAAGTCCCTCCAGAGGCACGAAGCCACATGCATGTGCAGTTCTCTCTCTTTTCATAAATGGCAACAAACTCCGTTTGCACCTTCTCATTCACTTAAAAATACATCTTGAGGATTATTTCTTACCAATCCGTGATGATGGGCGTCTGGGACGTTGGTTGTTTCAGATGATGTGGGAGTGCCCAATGCACAGTTATGTGCACAGGTCGGGTGTCTTTGGATCTAAAGTTTCCAGAAGTGGGACTGTGGGGTAAAGCGATGTGCGTTTGTAAAGTGCCCCAGGGTCACTGTGACTCACGGGCCTCGCGGGACGTCACTTACTGCCCAGCACTGATTTCAGATCCTCCCACCCAGGGCAGTTTCATAAAGACAACATAAAGGGAGGACACCCTAATAGTTTCTAGACACCTCTTCTAAGGATAAAAACATAATGTGGTGCCTGAAAGAGAAAAGAATTGCCCCGAACAAAGAGCCTGGGATGTGGCCGATGCAGCCCTTTGCCCCGAGCGTGGTGAGGCTGGGCTGGGTTTTAATCAAGCATCTCGTACAGCCCTACTGGGCACCTGACGGTGCCTCATTCCGTTGATTTTAAGTTGCATTTTTTTTTCACATTTCCACGTTCTCAAAGTCGGAATCTGTCTTGTCCTGATTTAACTGGAGCATCTTGGTTTTCTTAGTGGTATGTAAAACAATGGTGCACCCTCGCCGGGGCTGCTGGGGCATCTCGGATGTGCTGGAGCCCGGCGCCAGCACACGGTGGGTTGATGTGGCTCTCCGGCCCTGGGCACAGGACGCGCAGGGGCCATTGCTCAGCCCTGCTCCTTGGCTTAAGTGGCTTTAGGACCCTGGGCCCCCGCTGTCCCCAGCTGACCCCCTGCCTTGCAGGTGTAGTCGCCACCGCCGGCCGCCATGGGCAAGCAGAACAGCAAGCTGCGGCCCGAGGTGCTGCAGGACCTGCGGGAGAACACGGAGTTCACCGACCACGAGCTGCAGGAGTGGTACAAGGGCTTCCTCAAGGACTGCCCCACCGGCCACCTGACCGTGGACGAGTTCAAGAAGATCTACGCCAACTTCTTCCCCTACGGCGACGCCTCCAAGTTCGCCGAGCACGTCTTCCGCACCTTCGACACCAACGGCGACGGCACCATCGACTTCCGGGAGTTCATCATCGCGCTGAGCGTGACCTCGCGGGGCAAGCTGGAGCAGAAGCTCAAGTGGGCCTTCAGCATGTACGACCTGGACGGCAACGGCTACATCAGCCGCAGCGAGATGCTGGAGATCGTGCAGGTACCGCCGGCCGCGCCCCGTCCCCGCCCCCAGCCCGTACGTTCCCTACGCGACATTCAGGGCTTCCCGGCCAGGCTGCTACCTGGTGCAATTTTGGAAGGGAGCAGGTGTCCCCTGACTGGGCAGATTCTTGTAAAGAGTAGTGATAAAGGTGACGTTTATTGATCGCTTGCTGTTCCTCAGGCCGGCTGGGCACTCTGATGGGTTTTCATCCTTCAGCCCTATGATACAGGTCGTTCCCTGCATTTCACACAACATGAGGCGCAGAGAGGTGAATTCCTGAGAATTACATAATTGCTGGGACCCTTGGCACTTGCGGGAGGTACCTGCCAAGACCCTGGGAAAGCCCTGTGTTTGAGAAGGCAGCGTACAGCTCGTCACGTCCCCAGGAACGTGCAGTTGTAAAGTTAGACTGGCGCCTTAGTGATCACTCCACACAGGAAAGACACCACGTTAGGAGGCCTCCCCTCCTTGCCTTCGTGCCTGTCCGCAGCTCGAGCAGATGAGGCTGTGTTCCAGAAAGAAGCCACGTTTCATCACTTGGCCAGGGCCTAGCTGTGCCACACAGAGTGGAGTGCACAGAGCCGCCCCTCCCTGGCCTCTCCCGCTGCGCCTCCCTGAGCCTGGGGGGATTCTAGAATTCCTCAGAAGAGGCAGTGCCATTTGTAGGGAACTTCAGGGCTAAGCCTCCAGCAGTGGGTATTAAATCCAGGAACTCCTACACTAGCAGCGGCTGGCCGGTGGGGTGACCAGCCCATTTCCCAGATCGATGGTTGTTACGCCGTGAGAGTAAACGAGCACGGGCTTGGGGACCTGTGGTTCAGTCGTCACTTCTGGCTCTTTGCTGCAAGCAGTGTGGAAGTAAGAATTCTGTTTTGTGGGAATCTCCTGTCCTAGCCCACGTGTTAACCCTTCCCCTTTGGGAATGGGCGTGCCTGTCACTGGATGGGCAGATTGGCCAAAACTTAGAGGCACTGGTAGAACCGCGTGGTGCGGTGAGGAGCCACTCTCGTCCAAATGGGATCTGGCTTCTAGACCCCCAGACCAAGTCCCCAGGGCCCGAAAGCCTTCCCCCAGTGCTGTCTGGCGGCTCCCTGGCTGGCTGGGTGGTGCTTCTCATGGGATACCTGGTTGCTACACCCTCCCCAGGATGGATTAGTGTGGCAAGTACTCCCAGGCCTACCAGGAGACCTTGGGGAGGTCTCCGCTTTGCATTTGGCTCTGCCCCTGGGCAAGCTGCATGGGCCAGTCCCAGGAAGATGTCCTGAAACCCGTGCCACCCACAGTGTGAGGCTGAAGGGAGCTGGGGCCGGGCCTGGCCATCCCTGCCCCAAAAATGGAGATGATGAGGGTATAATACATATGAGAAGCCTTAGGATTATTCTTATTTCTCAAATGCTTTGCTTTTAAGCTATAAGAGCCATTCTTGGCCTGTTGTTATAGGAATGAGCATATACATCCCTCAAGCCACTTCCACACTCAGAAAATCCCACGGTGGCACTGCCCTGCCCCTGGCATGTTGCTCTGAATAGCTGCCGATCACCGGTCTCATCGCTGTCCCCCCAACACACACACATACGCCCATCACCAGCACAGGGACACCTGCCCAGGGCTGGGCCACTTGGACAGAGACACACAGAGAGGCCAGCAGTTGTGCCGGCAGTGCCCGACAGAGAAGAGGCTGGTGGTGTGGCTCGCGATGACTTTCAGGGGCTGAGGATTTTTTGTTACCTAGGTTATAACAGCCACATGGTGAAATGCACACAGCTATGTGGGCAGTGGGCAGCGTGGTGAATTTTACACATACTTGCCCGTGGCACCACCACCCTCACTCAGAGCATTCCCAGCCCCCAGACGGCCCCTCGATGCCTCCCTGGCACCTTCCCACCCCCCCTTCCAGGCAGAGGTCCCCCCACTGTCACCGCCATCACCGTGGAGCCGTTCTGCTTGCTCCCGAGCTTCACGTGGACCTGGCTGGCTTCCTCACTCAACATTCCAACTGTGAGGGTTGTCAGTGTGGTTTCCAGGGGCCAGAACATTCTTCCCACTGGGAAGGGTCCCGAGGGCCACTGTGAGCATCCTGAGCCCTTGCCCGTCGCCCCAGGAGCGTGGAGGTTCTGAGCACGCCCTGTGCTGTTCTTTGCAGGCCATTTACAAAATGGTGTCCTCGGTGATGAAAATGCCCGAGGACGAGTCCACTCCGGAGAAGCGAACGGACAAGATCTTCAGGCAGATGGACACCAACAACGACGGTAGGGGCGGGGGGGCTGCGTGTCTGCACAACGCTGATGGTGGCAAAGGTGCATGTGGGACAGCCCCGCCTCCTGCTGCTTCTGGGGCTCCTGTAGCCCCCACCCCTCCCCTGCCCGCCTAGGTGGCTGTGCTGAGGGCAGGACAGGGTGCAGGTCAGGGGCACCATGGCTGCGTCCTGGCCCCGCTGGGCCATAATCCTCTCACTGGTAACAGGGGATCCTGATATTCCGGGGGTGTGTTTGGGGGAGAGGAGGTATGTGTGCTGAGGACACCTGGGCCTGGAGGGGATGGGGTCCGAGGGTCCCGGGTGCTGGGGTGCTGGGGTGCTGGCCATGCCGCTCTTGCCATCATGCTGAGATGTGGGGCTTCCCAGTGCCCCAGGGGCCCAAGGGGAACCCTGGACACACACGGCTGCCTCCTCCACCCACAACAGCTGTGCGGGACTCCAGGGCCACACTGCAGGAGAGGGGCAGGTCTTGGGAGGAGGCAGGAGGGTGGCACAGTGACAGGGACACTGAGCCCTGAGTTTCCCCTCTGCATTAGCTGAGGGGCCGTGGCAGGATCCCAGCAGGGGCAGGCGGCTGAGGAGTCCGACGGCTCTGCTCTCCCGGCTGGCTTTGTCAGGGCTGCTGCAGAACCAGGCTGACTTTGCTTCTGAACAATAAAAAAATGCGACATTAAGAAATGAAAATACTCCCTGGGTTGTGCTGGAGATTTAAAATCAGCTAATATACAGGCAAGTGCTTTGTAAAGTCTAGAGCAACCTGCGCAAGTGAGTGAGAGGACCTGGTCACCCGGCCACCCCTCGGAGGGCACCTTCCCCGGTTGCTTGTGAACTTGGATGGCGCCTTGCCAGGGTGCCCTCTGGGACGGGGCGCTTCCTCCTGTGAGCACAGGGGACCGTCTGTACCAGAGCTCGGGGCAGAGCAGGAAGAGAGATACCAGAGAAGGTGGGGCCGCAGGCAGGGTCAGAGTAGGGGCAGGGGGCGGCTCAGAGCGATGGTGTCCACAGCGTGTCCCCACTTCCCTGGCCACCCCTCAGCCTGGGTGTCATTTGGTCGCCCGTGGGGCCAGCAGGCTGCCCAGGCCTTAGAGGCATCAAGTTCATGCCCTGGAAGAGGCCAGGCTGCCGGAGCCCCCGCCAGGGCCCACGAGGACGGGTGTCCCTGCCTGGCAGTGGGCGGGAGGGGCTGAATTCCTCGCCAGAGCCACTGACCAAGTGCGTCCCCCGGCCGGGCGCTGTGCTGAGTCTCTCAGATGCATCCTCCTGGTAGCCTTCGAGATGGGCGTTTCCGTTTTCCCGCTTTCAAGAGGAAGATCTAGAGACAGGGTAACGTCAGCTGCCCTCCACGGCGGCCGAGCCCCTCCTGCACCCTCCTCCGTGCCGGGCCTGGCTGCACGTGTCTGGGCGGTGGCATGCCAGGGCACTCACAGTCCCTCCGGCAGCCGCGGGGCCTCCGGCACAGAGGCCTGGTGTAGCCACCCCGAGGCCCAGGCTGCCAGGGCTCAGAGTCCACCCTAAACCTCGGTCCTTCTCCACCAGCTGGGGCAAGCAGGGCCCGGAAGTGTCACTAGGATGTGGCCTCCAGAGACACCTCTCCCCGCCCTCAGGGCCACGTCTGAATGGGCAGAACTCCCAGTGTGTGCCCTGTGTGTGGAGTAGCGGAACAGGCGCTGTGGTGCCCACAGCCTGGGCGCATTAACAGTGATTATGAGCAGGGAGAAGGTGATCCCAACACCTGCCCACCCCCTGCTCCGCCCATTGCGAAGTCACCCGAGCCTATGTCCTGGGAGAGGCCGTGTGTGTCACCAGCACTGGTTCCTGTGGAACTCACATTTCTATGACACTTCGGTTTTAGAAACCACTTTCCTACATCCTGACTTTACACGTAGGTCGGTGGTGAAGGCGGGAGCGTGGACGAGGGGCCCAGCCGATCCCTGCCGTGGCCAGTCCGCGTTGTCTAGTCCTGCCTCCGCCGCGCCGGCAGGGTAGCACAGAGCTCGACACTGTGCCCAGCAGCAGGCCGAGCTGACGGGCAGGGCGCCCTGGGCAGTGATCTCGGGGCCCAGGCTCGGGGTCACCTGCCCAGCGTGGCTTCTCTGCCCTGAATTGCGTGTGGGTCAGAGGCCAATGCCATGTTCCTTCTGCACAAGGCACATGCTTCTTAGTGAGCAAAGCGTGGGGTGATTTCTGAAAAGATTCCAATCACCTGTGAGGTGGGTGGAGCTTGGACTGCAGCTTGGAGAAGGCTCAAGACTGACCTAAGGGGGCGTCCCTGCCTTGAGAGTTGTCACCCTCTTTGGAAGTGCAGAGAATGATGAGCACTGACTAACCCCGGTTTCTCCTGCTCCGCCCCACAGGCAAACTGTCCCTGGAAGAATTCATCAAAGGTGCCAAGAGCGACCCCTCCATCGTCCGGTTGCTGCAGTGCGACCCCAGCAGCGCGAGCCAGTTCTGAGGGAACAGGCCTCCAGACGGTTGCAGAGAAACACAGGCTTGTCTTGCCGTCTAAGCTTTGCTTGCAACAGTGGGTGCCTCCACAATCACTCCCGCTCTCCCGGGCCCCGGGGCCCCGGCGGCACGTCGCACCTGCCCGGCCCGGCCGGCTGCGCCTCCCTCCTCGCCTGACCAGTGTGACGTTCCTCCCCCCGCGCCCGGCCTGGTCCCTTCCAGGGTGACGATTACACGCAGGGTTCGTGTGTTCCTGGCTCCGGGGCACCTCCCTGCCCACCGGGAGCCCAGAGAACAACACCGAGGAGGATACTAGGCAGGACTTTCCAAGGTGGCGCCGAGGCCAGCTAATTTATTTTGTGATCCCAGGTGACTCTGTGGGGACGAGGCGGAGGGAGCGTGGACGGGCGGGCCCCTCCCGTGCATGGCTGCACCTCCTTTGTTCATCTTCTCTGACCAAAGCCGCTTGCACGTACATATACCGTGGTCTCCTTTCTTTTAATATATAAGTTATACATATGGTGACGTGAAGTGTAACGTGTAGGTCCCGTATTTAATGCCTCCGGTTGCCTTTGAAGCGTGGTCCCCCTCGTGGCCCGTGACCCCTCGAGCGGTTGTTTTGTGGTCGTTCCGCACTCTCCATCTGCCCGCGTCAAAAGGAAATGCATGCGCGCCCAGAGCCGTGGCCATGCTAGCGTCCGTGCAGTGAATGCAGGCGTGCGCGTGCGGTCTTTCCTCCCTGTTGATTGGTCTGGCATTTCCGGTATTAAAATGATAAAATAAATGGCATTCTCTGAGTTTCATGTTTGCCCGTGAGAGGCCCCGTTCTGCTGGCCGCGGGTCAGCACTCCCCAGGCAGGGTGGACTCGGCCGCGTCCAGCTGTTGTTGGCAAACCCGGCCCCTCCTGTGTTCCTCCAGCCGTCACCGTGTCTATAAATCTTGCGCAGCCTGTTCTTCAATATCTGCCAAATGCCAAGAAATACTCATGGAAATAAAAGATGACTATTCTTGGCAGATCTGACTGTCACGCTTCCGCCTCCCTCCCTGCCCCCTCCATGGCTTAATCAGCAAGGTGGTAGGAAAGCCACATTCCAAGAGAGGACAGGCGTGGACCGGAGGCGGCGGCATGGGCCGTGAGCTGAGCAGCCCTGGTTCCCGTCCTGCCTTCTCTGCAGCGTCAACACTTGTGGTCCCAGCAGCGGGAAACCCAGCTGAAAGCCGGCCACGATGGGATGTTTGTCTTGTGTGCAGAGATGGCCAAAGGCGGCACCACTGAGGACCCCGGGCTCCTTCCACCCTCCCTGCCACCCGTCCCCAGCCTCACACAGTCAGCTTTGTCCTCAGACTTGTCTCCTTGGGGTCCCCACAACTGTGTCATGGTTCTGGGCAGCACAGCCGACGAGGGAGCATTCAGAGGCAGGAAGAGAAGCGGGCCTGTCCTCTGTCCTGCACTGAGAGGGAGGAAAACGTTCCAGGATTCTCCCACCCGCCTCCTAGCTCGTTAGCCAAATCTGTGGCCCGTGTTCACCAGGTGACCATGAGCTGACCGTGAGCCCCTTGGCTGAGAAGACACCCCCTCCCCCAGAGAGCACGGGGCTGGGGAGGGGTGAGCAGAATTGAGGCTGTCACCAGGATGGACACCGACCGCATCTGCCACCCGGCCCCTGGCGTGGGCTCCCCTGTGCCTCGGTGCCTCCACTGCAGGGGCACAGGCAGCTGGACGGCTCAGGGTCACGTGTGCAGACACGTGGCTCAGAGCCTGGCTCCCAGCAGGCCTTCAGTGACAGCAGCTGTTTCGTTGATTTTAGTCATTTTCGTATCTTTTAAGGCTCCGTCCGTGCCTCTTTGAGTAGAAATGATGAGTCCACCTGCCAAGTGTCTTCTGACCAGCAGCGCTGCCAGAGACTGTGTCATAGTGAACCCCCCACGTGCCCAGGGCTGCCAAGCCTTGATAGGGGGCAGGTGGGGGCCAGAGGGTCAGGCCAGGTGCCTGGGGGTAGATTCAACTCGCAACAAAGGGGCAAGACCGTGCCTGTGGCAACGCTGCCTGGCCTGGAGGAACCACCGATGAGGGGCTTGAATATTATAAAAAGTGTAACTGGGGCTGGCAAAGGTTAAATCAGGAGAGGCTGCAGGTATGATGGGAACAGAGTCCAGCAGAGAGAGATGGGAATGACCAAAGCGTCAGGGCTCTCCAGAGGGACAGAACCAGAGGAAGGAGGGGTGGAGGGACACAGAGATGGATGTATAGATAGATACATAGGTACATAGAAGGATGGATGGACAGATGGATGGATACAGAGATAGACAGGTGGCTGGATGCATAGATATAGAGATGGATGGATGGATGGATCAATAGATATAGAGATAGATGGATAGATGATGGATGGATGGATAAAGATGGATGATGATGCTGAGCGCGGTGGCTCATGCCTGTAATCCTAGCACTCTGGGAGACTGAGGCAGAGGATTGCTTGGGCTCATGAGTTTGAGATCAGCCTGAGCAAGAGCGAGACCCTGTCTCTGCTAAAAAATATAAAAATTAGCCAGATGTGGTGGCACATGCCTGTAGTCCCAGCTACTTGAGAGGCTGAGGCAGGAGGATCGCTTGAACCCAGGAGTTTGAGGTCACTGTGAACTAGCCTGACACCACAGCACTCTAGACCAGGTGACAGAGCAAGACTCCGTCTCAAAACAACAACAACAACAAAAAAAAAAAAAGATGGATGGTGGATGGATATAGATAAAGAAGGATGGATAGATAAATAGATGTATAGATGGATGAATGGATAGATGGATGGATAAATAGACATAGAGATATAGAGATGGATGGGTGGGTAGATAGACATAAATATAGAGATGGATGATGGATGGATAGATATGGAAATGGCTAGATGGATAGGTAGATACAGAGATGAACAGATGGATGGATGGATAGATATAGAGATGGATGGATGGATATAGAGAAAGATAGATGATAGATAAATAGATACATAGAGGGATGGACGGATGGATGGATGGATAGATATAGAGATGGATGGATGGATATAGAGAAAGATGATAGATAAATAGATATATACATAGAGGGATGGACGGATGGATAGCTGTAGAGATATAGAGATGGATGGGGTGGATAGAGATAGATATAGAGATGGATGATGAATGGATGGACAGATATAGAGATGGATAGACAGATACAAATATAGAGATGGATGGATGGATATAGAGATAGACGAATGGGCAGACAGAGAAATAGACAGATTTACCATAAAGAATTGGCATATATGTTTACGGAGGCTGAGATGTCCTAAAATCTGCAGCGAGCAAGCTGGAGACCCAGGGGAGCTGATGGTGTAGCTCCAGTCTGAGTCTGAAGGTAACAGGGGACCAGTGTCCCAGCTAAGGGCTGTCAGGAGCAAATTCTCTCTTGCTCAGCCTTTTGTTTTATTCAAGCCTTCAACAGACTGGATGAGACCCACCCACACTGGAGAGGGTCGACTGCTTTACTCAGTCCATCAATTCAAATATTAATCTATCCAGAAACACCTTCACGGACAGACCCAGAGTAATGTTTGACCAAATGTCTGGGCACCCTGTGGCCCAGTCAAGTTGATGCATAAAGTTAACTATCACAGCTGCTTCTGATCAAATGTGAAAGATGTGGATCTGGGGGTCCTAGTGGACCCTGCCCCAGCAGGAGCTCACAGAAGGCAGTATGGTTCTATGAGCCACTGCTGCCTGGGAGGGAGGGGAACTAGCCCTCAAAGAGGGTGTCCACATGCCAAGATGCTCAGCTCATCAAAGGAAAAACCCAGAACTGTCACCCAAGCCACTTACCCAGCAGGAATCCTCTGGCAGCCTCTTCCTCTATCTTGGATCAGGCTCTTCCAGGACTGGTCATTAGAAAATGCCTCCTCCTGTCCCTTCCTGGTAATTTGCAATTCTGGCCCTGGGCCTGCCAGCTCTTCAAGTTTCTGTCTGCCCTGGCTTCTCCTTACCCCATGGGATCCCAGGCCTTCTGCCATCCTACACAGGCACTGTAGTTGTTGAAGGTCCTTGGGCGTTGTATATGTAGAGAGCAGGGAGGAAATATGTGTGTCTGAGCAGGGCTTACAGTGTGTGGACTCAACAGAACCTCAGGAAAATAGCTCTGGTGGCTCCATGGACCCTTCTAGCTGTTCTGACACCCCCCCCCACACCCCCCACATGGTGTCCCATGATGACTGAGAAAACACAGGGCAATGGGTCCCTGGATGAGACTCAGAGGCGCTGCATTGGTGGCACCCAGGCCTTGCCCCGACCAGGTCACTCCCATGGTGGAAAAGGGGTCTCGCCCCCCTCAAACACACTGCCCAGGGGGCCTCCTGAGTGGGCCCTTTCCCAGGGCCAGGCCCTGGACACAGGATGGACCCCTCCCCAGCCTGTCTCCTGAGATCAGGGGCAGGCCTGAGCAGCGACCTGGTACTTGTCAGGACCTGGACCTGGACCCCAAAATGGGGTCCAGCCAGGATCACTGCCCCCCAGAGAGGAGAGGGAACCCACCGGGAACTTCAGGCTTCTGAGAGGAAGATCGTGGGTCCAGGAAGGTATTTGGGAAAACAAGAGAGTTCAGCCTCAAGTCTGTCCCTGGCCTGACCTTCCCCCAAGCCCCTGCCCTGGGCCCTGAGTCTGGGTAGTCCAGGACGCCAGAGAGCCCTCAGGGGACCGGGGAAATGGAGCTATATGGGCGGCGGGCAGGGCTTGGCCTGAGGGACAAGTGGCCTGTGCCTGTCCCAGCCCCCAGCCCCCAGCCCCCATCCTCCAAGCCCTGGTCTCAACTCCACCTCACAGCCAGTGGCCTGGTGCCCGCTGGTTCTGGCTCCGGCTCAGTGCTGGCAGCGATGGATCCGGGCCCAGAGTAGGGCACGGTGGAGGGACGTCGGTGGTCTGGGTGCTATGGGCAGAGCCGGGCACACTGGGGGTCTGTGGGGAGGTGGCCTGGGCCTTCCCTACTGTGGCCTGGGGAGGCTTCACCAAGGAGATGGGGTAAAGCTGAGTGGACGTCAGAGAGACGGAGGGGACCCGGGACCTGGGGCAGGTGTTTATCCAGCAAATGCCTCCCAAGGGTCAGCTGGGGGCCTGGCCGAGCAGGGCACTGCCCAAGGGGCCCAGGGGCCCGAGGAGCCATCGGGGTAGGTATAGGGTGGCTGTGGGGGCCCAGCCTGTCTGGGGCAGGGTCCCGGGGAGGGCCGGGAAAGGGGGGCAGGCTGAGGCCAGGTGGGCAGGGGGTGGTGGCCCCTGGAGGGCAGAGTGGGGCTCTCCCCAGCCTTAACTTGGGCTCTTTCCAGCAGCTTCTGGGACTGCACCAGGAAGGGTGGGCCTCCCTGGGGCTCGGACCTGAATGGGGGCCACGTGTGGGTCATGCAAGGGCAGACCCAGGCCGACCTGGCCGTTCCAGGGAGGGGGCCACCTCTCCAGCCCGAGCAGTGTGAGCCCCAGCTCGCACTCACCCCTGGCAGCCCGAGCACAGGCGCTCGCTCCCCGCCCGCAGTCCCAGTGCTGCCAGGCGGGCGCCTGCTCCCGGGCAGACAGGGAAGGGGGTCGCGGAGAGGAGCAGCCTCTGTCGCGGCTCAGGTCAGGCACCTGGCCAGGCGGGAAGAGCCGGGACCTGCTGAGATGCGGAGGGCAGCGTCAGTGGCCGTGGGTGGGCTCTGCCTCTGGTTCAGCAACAAGTACCAGGTCACCGTCTTCAGGACCGCTCCACCAGGGGTGGGACACAAGGGGCCGATCTGCTCTCAATGGGCAGTGCAGGCCACAAACTGCGCTCAGGGTGGTGAGGGGGGCCAGGCAGGGTCACCAGGTGCTGGGGGAGCAGAGGGCAGGATTGGGACACCTTGGAGGCGATGGCTGAGGGCATTTTCCACTGCGGGGACACGTGGGGGGATGGCAAGAACAGAGGCTGTTCCCTGGATGGGTTCTACAAAGGAGGCCAGGGGGCTTCCCCCGGGAAGAGTTTCAGGGGTGGGGGGAGCGGCCTGGTTCGTGGTGTGGCTGAGTTGGCAGTTCTGGGTTGGGCCACACTCTGGTGCCGCAACCCTGTGGCCCTCCAGGGGCCTCCTGTCAGAGTCCGGGCTCCCCCACTTTGTCTTGGCCCCCTGCGCTGCCAGAGCCATCCACGTG
>CM052437.1:5841697-5870499 GCA_028533085.1 Varecia variegata
ACTGTTTATACAAGAAAGGCCCATCTGGGAAGGCAGACAGTTCGGGGAAGTGGGGGCAGCCCACCAGGGGCCAGACTGGGGTGGGGCTGGCCAAGACCAGGCCCAGAAACTCCAGCTGGTCAAGGCTGAGGGACTGGCTCAGGCTGGCCCAGCCCAGGAGGCTGAGGGAACAGCAGAGCAGCAAGGCAGGGGGCCCAGGACCAGAGGAGGCCGTGTGCACACTGGAGTGCCAGGCTGGGGGCACGCACCCTGTCGGAGGTGCCCGAGGGACCTGCAGGCAAGACGAGGCAGCAGTGATAGCTGCACGTGCCTTTCCCTCTGGGACAGGGCTGTCTGGAGACCTGACGCTCCATCGCTGGACAGCCCACCTCTGGGCAAGGCTGGTTTACAAGGACGTGCCCTCCATGTCCCTGTGTTGTGGTGCCCACAGCCCAGTGAAGGGGAGGAAAGGGCTGGGGGCTTGTCCTGCAGGTGTGGCTCAGAACACCCAGTCTGAGAGGCCTGGTGGCCCAGCCCTCGTCATTTCGGGGCCGAGCTGCAGGCAGTGTTGGGTGGCCTGCAGTCTAGGCCCAGTGCTGGGTGGGTGTTCTTAGGGCCTGAGAGGGGAGGGCCGGAGGGGCCTGCAGGAGGAGAGGCTAGCATTGTGGAACTTGTTTAAAACTTAAATATTGTCGTGTAACCATTGCTATTCTTCAGAGAGCTAATTCAACAGAAAACTGTGCTGCTTTCTCTCAGAGTTGCCAGGCCTGAGAGAAGCAGATCTTAGGCCATGTGCCTGGACCCAAGTGCCCGCCCCCATCCAGGGTCACCGGGAAGGGACTTGCCGTTTCCCAGGGCTGAGCCTGCAGTGCTAATGCCGACGGGTGCGGAGGAACCCCAGGAGGTCCAGGCTTGCAGGCTCTGAGGCTTGGCGCACGTCCAACACTCTGCTTTAGTGGGGCAGGGCCTGAGTCACAGGATCTGAAAGAGACAAGTGTGACATCCCACGGCGGAGTGACCCCAGCCAGAGGATGTGCGAGCTGTCACATGGGCTGGTGGGAACAGCTGTTGTGACTGCTCTTGAGTGTTGTGATGCCCTGGGCGAGGTAGCGCGTCAGTCTGAGCCAGGATTTTGGCAAAGGCAGTAGCAACAAAAAGCACTGGACGTGGCTGGCGACAGTCTCCCGGCTGTGCTGTGGCTGAACGTGGGCAGTGGATGCGAGAGGAGAGAACGGGTCGTGGGCGGGTGCTGAGCACTTGTACGCCTGGGCTCTGTGCTGTGGGCTTTTGTGTTCCTAAATTCATCTGACCCTTGCCACAGCTCCTTGAACTGATGAGGAAACTGAGGCAGGTAGGGGTTGGGACTTGCCCAAGATTAACCACAAGTGAGTACAGAACCAGAATTCAAATCCAGGCTTGTCTGACTTCAACAGTCCTGAGCCGTTTCTGTGCCCAGGGGCAGGAGTTCTGCTGCTGGTGGTACGAGGCCATTGGGTCAGGAAAGACGCGGTGGGGGTGGGCAGACATGAGACCCATCTGCCAGGCACCCTTCGCAAGGGGTCTCTTAGGAGGAATCGTGGCCCATTCTGAAAACTTGCACTGAGACCTTGGAGTGTGCCCCACTATCCACGCATCCAATAATAGAAACTGTCAGCTCAGCCTGGCTCATAATAACAATGAAAGCTCTTTACTCACTCACCAGCGTCCTTTGGAAATGCCATTGTAGGATCTGTAAGGCTCCCTGCAACACAACTGGGTGCCAGGTGTCAGCTGGTTAAGTGTCAAGAACATTAATTTTTGTGCTAGAACTTGGTTGGAATACCTGTTCTCCTGTGTGACCTTGGATGTGCCTCTTCACTTTCTGAGCCTCAGTTTTCCTCATCTGTAAAATGGGGATAACGATAGTCACTCACAGGGTTGCCATAAGTGTTTATCTGGAGGAAATGTCAGGGACAAAAAAGCCACTAGCACTGTGCTTGGCACTCAGCAGAAGAGATGCTTGGTTGAGTCCAAACGTGAGGGAAGTGGGAGTTTGCAGGGGGAGACGGCCGTGTAGCAGGAGTGTTCAGATCTGAGAATTGGGTTTGCAGGCTTTGCCGGGCTCACCTGAAGATAAGCCAGTACCCGGTGAAACAAATGAGTCAGCCCAAATAGTTCCCATAGCGCCTGCGAGCCGTACAGCATGTACTTCACACGGGCACTGCAATGGATTGGGTCTCCGTCAATCAGGCCCCGGGGCAGCTGGGGGACCAGCAGGACAGCCCCGTGCGCCAAGCGAGGCCTGAGACTGGCGGTTTGCGGTCTTGTTCAGACTTAGCTGCTAACTGCTTTGGGGCCTTCGGCAAATTACTTAACTTCTCAATGTCTCACTCTCCTTATCTGTAAAATGGGGATAATAATACTTACCTACCTCACGGGGCTTGTTGCAAGAATTAATTAAAGTTTACGAAGTCCTTTGAGATTCCTGGATAAAAGGCCCTGCAAAAGTACAAAGTATTATTATCATAATCCAGTAGACTATAAAATATAATTTTGCAGGAAAAGGCAAAAATTTAATTTCCATACAAGCAGAAACAAAGGCAGATATAGTCATAGAAAGTTTTTAAAAAGTCTAGAAGATAATTTATATAATTTTTAAAAATTACAACATGTTCTCTCCCTACCAATAATCAATGCAGCGTGATAATTACAGATTCCAGTGACAGGCCAGCAATGGAAATACTGTGTCTTTGTGCGGGGCTGTGACTTAGGGACTGTCCACACACTCCCCACCTGGAGCCCGCAGCAGCCCGCGAGGCGAACGTCAGTACCCCAGAGCTCTAGAACCCTCCAGCTCTGAGGGGGCTTGGTGACATTCTAATGCCTCTCAGCAGGGCATCTTTAAGCAGATTTGAGATGTAACCACAAGGGCAACCTAGAGAGAGGCTGGATTGGGTTGTTTGAAGAAGAAAAAGGAGCCTCTGCCATCCGGTTCTAGCTCATGTTCAAACACTGTCTACAAAATAAAGCCCCTCCCCCCAATATCTCTAGGCTTCTCTCTTTATAAGAAAAAAGGAAAGACAATCTCCATCTGCCTCTGAACTCTGTTGGGAGAGTCAATTATTTTCTTTAAAAAAATTAATAGGTGATAAATAGATAATAGAGCTTTAAAGCTGAGAGGTCCTATATATGGAGAAGTTCTGTATTGCTGGCCCCTTTCATCTCCACTGGAAGCCTTTGCGCGGCCTAATTAAGTCCCAGGCTGGGCGCCCTGGCAGGGATTGGGCAGAACAAACCCGCGCCTGTCGGGTGCTTCCCCACTGGGGCAGAGAGGCAGAGTGGCACGGCCACGGGCTCGGGCTCGGGCTTGGAGGAGACTTAGGTTGACTCCAGGTGGCCCCTGTTAGCTCTGAGACTTGGGGTGAACCAGTCTGAGCCCCTGAACCAATGCATGTGGAGCCCCCCCACCAGGGGAAAGAGGTGATTCTTACTATTCTTTTGTATATTAGATACACAGAGAAATGGGGGGCTATAGGGTGGGCAGAGCAGTCATATAGCTTCACAACTTTCCTGACAAAGTAAAACTACATTTTGACTAGAAAGGTATGACATGAAACGAGTGGGCACCAACAGGGAGGAAAGGGTGTGTCTGTCTTGCTCGGTCCAGGACCCCACTGTCTGGGGAGAGGTCCCTGCTCTGTGGGGGCAGCTGCTGACAGACGCGGGGTCAGGGCGGCAGGTAGAGGCTGACCCGAAAGTGGGGTCCTCAGAGAGCAGACCCCTGAAGCAGGCATGGGGGTCACAGCCCACCTGAGCCGCCTCCTCTGGGCCACAAGAGGTGAAGCGCCAACCACGTCGGGTCACTTTTCTCCAGGTCTCAGCTTTGCCACTCACCATCTGTGACCTCAGTAGCATTTTCATTCCTCAGGGCGTTTTCTTTTCTGGAAAATAGGGTGTCATGGCCCGGGAGGCCCCGCCGCGTCCCGCTCTGGGCCAGCACCCTGCTGCGCGCTTTTTCTCTCCTATGTCGTTGGTTCCACACAAAGGATCTATAAGGGAAATGTTAGGATCTTAATTTGACCTTCAACTTTCAAAAAATAATTTCGCACTAAATTCCCTTTTCATGAAAACAGAAAGATAAAATCTGTAACAGCACAGAACACGGGGATGACATCTCTCCCTCGGTATTCCAAGTGCGCCCAGCGGCCCTCGGGCAGGAGTGAGCGCAGAAAGCTCAGCTCTGAGAGCATCTGCGGGCCACGGCGTCATCTCCACGAGCGGCATTCCTGGGCAGGTGACAAAGATCTGGGAGGGACAAACAGCCTGGGGACTGGGCCAGTGGGGCCACGAGCCCCACCAGACAGGCACCGGGGGCACCGTGCACACCCACAGCCCTCTGCAGGCACAGACCCGAGGGGCAGCTGATGCAGATGGGCAGGGACACGCACGCGGCTGGATTCTTGGAATCTGAGGAGCATTAGAAGGGGCTTTTGAGATGGTCTAATTTTACAGACGAGAAAAACTGACTCAGAGAGGCCTGGGGACTTTCCTAAGATTGTGCCAAAGTAGGGAGCGTGCTCACTCCCTGGACAGGGGAGGTCAGGGTCCCTCTGCAGCATTTCCCACTGTGTCTGGTTCTACAGGCCTCCCTGACCCTCAGTTTTTTCTTCTGTAAGACCAGGATTATTAGAGGCCAAAGTGATCATGAGAATAGAATTTCTGTCTGAGGAGGCACTTGGGAGGTGTGAAGGCCATGGGACAATCCCTCGACAGAGGGAGGAGGGACAGGCAGTGGCGGGAGGGGGCCAGAGGGGGCCAGAGCCAGCCAGAGGGGGCCAGAAGGCAGGGGCTGGGAGGCTCCCCTCTTTGGGCCTGACTGGGAGGAAACAGCTGGGAAAGGCTGCCCAGAGGACCCACTGCCTTTCTTTACCTCCCTTGCTGGAGGCTCAGTCTGTTCCCTGGGCTTGGGCAGCTCGTCACACAATCTGCAGAGGGAGACCTGAGGCTCAGGGTGGTTGGGCGGCTCACCCAGGGCCACTCAGCAAGGCTATAGGTCTCCTGGCTCCACAATAATGGTTTCCCCACTCTCAGGACAGAGCCCGCAGGTTTGGTCCCCTCTGAGTGGGAGGCTGGCTGGGGACGCAGCACCATGCACTTGGCCTCAGGCTGCTAGTCCATGAAAGGGACTGCTGGACTCATGGGTTGCACAAGCCACCGCTCGCTCCCGTTGTCAGGGCCTGTGGCTGGCCCGTGGGGTCTGCCCCAGGGCACGCCGACCCTCTGCCCGGGGCAGGGGAGAAGGCTGCACAGATGTGACCCTGCCCACAGCCCTGGAGAGACCCTTGTCCCAGTGGCCCGGAGATCCGGGTCTGTCAGAGCACAGTGGCCTGCAGCCTCCCAGACCCCGCATGGGCTGGGCACTGCGGAGGGGCGGAGACTCTCTGGCCTCGGGGTTCTGGGCTGTCACGAGGAAAGTGTTGCAAACGCTTGATTTCAGAAATGACAACAATCTCCATATTCTGCTATAAAGAATCCGCCCAGATCTCTGCTGCTGCCAATGCTCTGGTTTGGAAGAACATTTTCTTATTTAAAAAACAACCCCACATCTGGCACACCTGGAGGTGACCATTACCTGTTGCTTAAGTGCAGACATTTCAAGGTTCACAGGTCGCATGCTCAGTGAGCAAACACACCTGCTCGTGCCCGGTTGATGCAGAAGTCACACTGAAGCTGGAAGTGCCTTGGGCCCCCCAGCAGCCTCTCCCTGAAGACAGGACTGTGCTGTGGTCCGATCCCTGCCTCCTGCGCTGTGGGCCTGTCAGCTGAGCCGGAGCCAGTAAATCTACAGCATTCATGAACCTGGCTATGTCGGGAAATTTTACATACGTTGCCTCACTTAATCCTCACAGAGACCCCGTGAAGTGGGAATTGTTAACTCCATTTCCTCAGGCGAGGAGGACGCTGAGTGACCAGCCCTGGACCTTGGGCAGTGGCCTGACTGGCCCCGAGGCCCATGCTCTGCCCCTGAGCCCGGGCACCTGTCTCCAAGAGAAGGCGGCCTCCAGCTCTAAGTGTAGAGCAGTTTTCGAAGGCATTACGCCAACCGTGGAGGGACTGGCGGCAGGTTGGAATCTCATGCCGCGGGAGCGGCCCCGGCACTGGTCCCTGAAGAGAGCTGGGCAGACACAGTCACATCAGCTACCATCGGTGAGCCCTCTGTGTGCTGGACACACCGATGCTATTTCACTGACTCTGCCATGCAAGTGGGCCAGGCGTGCTCCACTGCACAGTGGGCACATGGAGCCTCTGAGAGGTGAAATGTCTTGCTCAGGTCACGTCAGTGACAGAGTCAGCATTCAACGCCCGGGAGACACAACTTCAACATAGGCTGTGATACTGCAAATTAGTCACAAAAAATTGTAATTTAAATCTCCGCCTTAACACGACAGGGCGGGAAGAAGACAGCAACTAGCTAGAGGAGGAAAATTTTCTTTGACAAAAGGTATTTCCTTCCTTCCTTTCTTCCTTTGTTCCTTCGTTCCTTCTTTTCTTTCTTTCTTTTGTTGAGACAGGGTCTTTCCCTGTTGCCAGGTCTAAAGTGCAGTGGCATCATCATAGCTCACAGCAACCTCAAACTCCTGGGCTCAAGCAATTCTTCTGCCTCAGCCTCCTGAGTAGCTGGGACTACAGGCGTGCGCCACCGGGCCTGGCTCACAAAGGACGTTTCTGAATTGAAGCTATAGGTACCAAAGTTTGTTCAGAGCCAAAGAAGAGAAATTGTTGGTCGAGCCTACTGGTTCTCAACTGGTGGCAATTCTGGCCTCCCAGGAGACATTTGGCAAAGGCTGGAGATGTTTTTGGTTGTCACAGTGGTGAGGGTGTGTGTGCTCCTGGCATCTAGTGGGTAGAGGCCAGGGGTGCCGCCACGTGTCTTCAATGCACAGGACAACCCTGCAACAAACAGTGACCTGGCCCCAAACGCCCACCGCGCTAAGGCTGAGCAACCCGCTGCAGCCCAGACCCCGGAGAAGGCCTCCCCTCCAAACCCGTTTCTCTTCTGCGAGAGTTAGTGGCCCTGGAACAGGTTCTCCCGGCACACGTAGTTTCCAAGGGAAGGCCACAGCCACCTGTTCTTAGAGGTTTCCAGAGACTCTCCACCGGCAGTGGAGCCGGAGCAGTTATAGGACAGGGGTCTCTTTCATCTCTCCGGGGGGTTGGGATGTTGGGAGACAGTCTTGGGAACACCACGTGATACCAATTATTCAAATGGGCTTCTCCTCTGAGAATCCGCTCCCCTCTGAACTTCAAACATCTTGACCAATGCTAATTTAGCAGTAGAGCATCTTAGGGAGATTATATCTGCTCCCAACCAATTAGTTTAACTCCGGGCAAGTTTACCAAACATTCTTCTTTGATCAAAGAATTTTTTTTTTTTTTGGAAAAGGGTGTGATGTTCTACCCATATGTCTTCCTTTGCCATTAATTTATGGACCAAAGAGGAGAAGCTGGTCCTATTTTTGGAGATAGCATCGATGTTTCATAGTCAGGTTTAAAAGACGGCATGTACGACATTGTCAAGTTGGCTGTGCTGGATTCGCTGTTGTTTCTATGACTTGGTCAGAGATGAGAAAGGTCTGGGGTTTTGAAGGAGGTGGCACCTGAGACCAGTGAGCACTCAGAGACAGAATGCTGAGTCCCAGGCTCCACCAAAGCAGGAGGGGTGCCAAGGCCCTCTGGGGCCGGGACAAAATGGCGCCCACTGCAGGGCCAGCCCTGAGACAGCTGTTGTTTGAGTCACTCCCCATTCAGAGTGGCCTCACCATTGCTGGGCTCTGAGGACGCCACAGATGACAGAGAGGAGTTGACAGTCTAGTGGGCAGGCGGGATGCATAACTCAACAAGCAGCCATGGCGCAGTGTGGCCAGGGGTCCCGTGTACCACGGGTCTGTCCCACCACTGGAGGTTCCCATCGAACCTGCCCTGCTCTTTCCTCTTCTGAACATTTGCACCAACTGCTTCCTTTTTGGTGAGATCTAGTCATCCTTCTAGACCCAATGGCAGTGTGAGCTTATGCAGGAAGCCTCCCCTGTGTCGCGGCTGAAGCGAATGTCCTGTCTGTCCACCGAGCTGCCAGGCTTGGGCCCCCGTCCTTTGTTTGTTTTTCTTTCAGCACTCTCTGCTCCCCAAATGTGAGCTCCTTAAGGAGGGACCTTGGGCTCTTTGTCTGCGTGTCCCCTTCACGTAGAAGATATTCAATAAGCGTTGAGAGAATGATGAATGAAATGTTGGCAGGGAGGAAGCTAGGAATGGTGAAGAAATGCTGAGGTGGAGGGAGGAGCGCCTTTCTGCTGATGCTGGTGACAGTTCTGGAACTTCTCCCCCCAGAACAGTGCTGACAGGCATCCAATCAAATACATCCATGTTCCCTTCCCACCATGAGAGACTCGTTTCATGGGAACAAGTCTGCACAGCAGCGTGTGGGTGTGTGCCCCACACATCAACCCCGGCGAAAACCATAATGCGAACGTGAGCCTGTGTCTTCCTGCTCGCTGGCGATGCAGGTGTCAGCCCTCCGTTCCCATGGCAGCTCTGACCTCCACCTGACCTGCAGAGGTGAAGCGGGGAGGGAGCGCGGAGACGGGAGAGGAGAGGGAACCATTCATGAAACACGAGAGCCGGCACTCCTACCAGAAGAGGAGGAAAACTATAGTTGCTATTATTTAAAGGTCATCACTCTGTGCCTGTAGAATATTCTTCTGGAAGTTTCAATTAAAAAAGAAAAATAGGCCAGGCACAGTGGCTCACACCTGTAATCCTAGCACTCTGGGAGGCCAAAGCGGGAGGATTGCTTGAGGTCAGGAGTCTGAGACCACCCTGAGCGAGAGCAAGACCCCGTCTCTACTAAAAATACAAAAAATTAGCTGGGTGTGGTGGCGCATGCCTGTAGTCCCAGCTACTTGGGAGGCTGAGGCAGGAGGATCACTTGAGCCCAGGAGCTGGAGGTTGCTGTGAGCTAGGCTGACAACATGGCACTCTAACCCTGGTGACAGAACAAGACTCTCTCTCAAAAAAAGGAAAAAAAAAAAAACAACTAAAATATTTTATGAACAGAAAACCGCAGGTCCTCTTTTCTCTGAGGTAGCAGAAACAAATTTCTCTGGTTATGGACACAAAGAATTTAGAAATAATGGCAAGAGTCACACAAATGCCCCCACATAGCATTTCAGCTGCTTCTTGATTACAGTTGATATTTGAATTTTTGAATAGGAACAATCATAATTTAGCAGTTCCAGGGCCTCTGACGCCACTCAGTTTGGCCTTAACAGACACACTCATTTGAAAACACTTATCAGCTGCCATTTTGTTTCAAGAGGGCCCAACGACCTATAAGGTCACCCTGGAGCAGCACAAAGTGATCTAACGCCGCCAACTGCTGTGCAGGGCACCGGGAAACAGAGGGAGAGAGAGAAACGCAAATATTAACACGGGCAGCGATGTCGAGGCTGAGCCCTCACCTGGTTTGGTCAATGAGTGAGCGCTGACTCGGTCTTCAATATCGTCATGTGTTTGAGCCCTCGCCAAGAGCCGGACACGTGCTAAGTGCCCAAAACACCTCCCTCTGCACAGGCTGGAGGCGTGTGTCATCACCAGCTAACAAACGCAAAAGTGGGACGGCACAGAGCCGAGAGGGGACCCTGGCGGGCCACGCCCTCCAGCGTTGCAGCACATGGCATCCATTGGGCTCTACGGGAGCATCGGGAGCATCGGTGATGTTACAGTTGTTATTCAGCCCTGGAGGAAAACTCCTCCCACACAGGAGATTCTCTGAGGGGGACATGTCAGAGGTGTGTGGCCCTTGCTCTTCCAGAACCCACAGGGGAACCTTGACCACCAGGGCCCAGGAGTCAGGGGCTCAGTCAGCAGCCCACACAAGAAGAGGGCTAAGGGCTCCAGGGCTCACAGCTCTCCTCACACACGTCCCCCAGCCACAGCCGGGAAGAGCCGGTCGCTCGCAGGCTCCCTGGCCCTTGCTGGTGCGACTCTCTTCATGCACACTCCCGGCCCTTCTCAGCCGGGCGAGCTCCTACCTTCCCTTCCGGGCCCTGCCCAGGGCCTACAAAGCTCTTCTGCGTCCTCTTGCTGCACACGCCTGCTCCCTCCTGAATCCCCAGTGCTGCCAAACCTCTCTGGCTTCGTGGGACAGAAACCTACTCGAATAACAGAATGAAAGTAGTTACTTAAATGCTGCAGGGGTGAAAAAGTGGCCACGATTCTTCGAGGGTCGTTGCACCAAGAGGTGGAGTCTCTTCCTCCCCACCTGGGTCTGGGCTGGCCCCTCACCTGCTTTGAGCATCACTGGCAGAGGCAACACTGAGTTCCATGCTTAGGCTTTAAGAGGCTTTGCAGACTCTGCCCCTGGGCTGGAGCCCTTCTGCCACCGTGAACACAAGCCTGAGCCGCCCCGGAGGAGGGCGAGACACCACCTGGACAGAGACACGGGAGACGCCCACGCCTAGAACAGCCGAGCTCAGCGCAGCCCGGAGGGATCACCTCGCTGAGCCCCGGTCAAGCATGACACACGGGACCATGAGCAAGTACAATGTCTGTCTGCAGCCACTGAGCTTGGGGTGTTTGCTACTATCAATCATAACAGGCTCACAGGGCGAGCTCAGGAAACAGCCCACTTGTGGAACCGAAGCTGGGGGCTGGGAAGCTATCGGGGGCTTGGCAGCTGTTCTCGTAATTTCTCGGGGACCTGGGGAGGTTCTCACAGTGTCTGCCCATTCTCCCCCGCTGCTCTCAGCTCTGGTGCTTCCGCACCCCCAACTCCACTTGACCTTGCAGGGCAAGGGCCCACCGTCACCAAACGCCTGGTCTTGGGGTCTCCTCGACTCACACGGACCCTGAATCCAGCGAGCCCTGCTCAGCTGCCAGTGGATGAGCTGCCCGAGACAGTGGTCCCTGTGGGCAGGAGGCGTGGTGGGGAGGGAGGTTCTCCAAGAAAGGGCTCGTGGTGGGGCAGGCAGTGCAATGTGGCATTTCGTTACCCATGTGCGGGAGGGCGTAAGGACAGGGAAACCCGAATGTCTTTCCTACTCTCACACGGAACGCTTCAGACACCAGATGCCGGGGGTTTCCTCACACACCAAGCAATTCTCCAGCAGACCCCAGCTGGGTCTCCTGTAACCCAACTCGATTCTGACACTGTTACCTCGAGACAGCATCAGGGCCCTCAGGCTGAGGGCTCAGTCCCATGGGAGTACCCTGCTTCAGATACCAGCCACAAGCCCTGGGTTGTGACTGATGCTTCTGAGCTACTGGCTAGAAACTGGGGGTTCCATAGTCCCCCCACTGCCAGGATGGATTAACATGCTAGGGTGGCTCACAGAAGTAGGGAAACACACATATTTACAAGTTTATTATAAAGGATATTACAAAGGACACATGCACAGCCAGATGGAAGAGAGGCAGAGGGCAGGGCGTGCTTGAGAGGGGCGCGGAGCATCCATGCCCTCTGTGGGGAGGCCACCTCCAGGCACCTCCACAGGTTCATCAGTCCAGAACTCTGAACCCCACGGCTCAGGGATTCTTATGGGGGCTTCGACACACAGACATGGTTGATCATTAACTCCATCTCCAGTCCCACTCCATCTCCAGAGAATGGGGTGGGCTGAGAGCTCCAAGCTTCTAATCACGGCCTGGCCTTTCTGGCCACCAGCCCCCACCCAGGAGCCCACCAGGTCAGCTCATGAGAGAAAAAGGAGCTCCTACCCCCCAGGAAATTCCAAGGGATTAGGAGCTCTGTGTCAGGAACCTAGGTCAAAGACCAAATATTAGAACAAAAGATTCTCTTAGCACCACTACTGCAAGGGTGCTGGGAGCTCTGTCTCAGGAACCCACGTGGAGATCAAATATTAGGATGAAAGATTCTCCTACGACTCTTACTGCTCAGGAAATGACAAGGGTTTTCGGGGCTCTGTGCCAGAGACTGGGGGCGGAGATCATGATATATATTTCTTATTATTTCGCAGAGGACATGGTGAGATTTTCACTGCCACCTTATCGCCGAAGAAGCAGAAACAGGAGTGATTTTACTTACTGGCTCTGAGTCACATTGAGCATAAGCTGATGAGCTTGTGTCTCCCAGGGCCACTTGCTACACGGTAGAGAAAAAGCCGCAGCCAGGCACAGTGGCTCACGCCTGTAATCCTAGCACTCTGGGAGGCCGAGGTGGGAGGATCGCTTGAGGCCAGGAGTTCGAGACCAGCCTGAGCAAGAGGGAGACCCCATCTTTACTAAAAATAGAAAAATTAGCCGGGCATGATGGCACCTGTAGTCCCAGCTACTTGGGAGGCTGAGGCAGGAGGATCACTTGAGCCCAGGAATTTGAGGTTGCTGTGAGCCAGGCTGACACCACTGGAGACTCTGTCTCAAAATAAATAAATAAATAAAAATTAAAAAATAAAGAGGAAAAGCAGCTGTGCTGAGTCTTTCTTACCAATATGGCAAAGCTCACTGGGCTTCCCCTGGCCCTGGGCCAAGCACACAGCAGACCCACTCCTCCCTTTGGTTTATTTTTCTTTTTGGGGTGGGAATTTTTTTCCTTTTCCTTTTTTCCTGACACCCCTCCATGCACCTTCCCTCCTCCACGTACAGCAGCTTCCCAAGGCCTCTCTGCTAACAACCTCATTTATAGTCTCCCTGCTCATACCATAGCACACGAGAATACACAGGCTTTAATAATATTGTTTACAAAAATAAGGTCATATCTTACAACGTTTTTTGTATTCTTGTTTTTTCAGCGAAGTCAACAGCCATGGCTCTAATTTATTCTTATTAACAGCTACGTAATAGTCTAAGGTGAGAACTACTAGACTTTATTCCACTCCCTCCTGTTGATAGGCATTCACTTTGTCCCAGCTTTCCAGGGCTGCAATTCTTGAACATAAAGCCTCATGTACTGATGCGTCTATGTCTATGTGTTAGATTCCCAGGAGACGAATTATTACTGGCTGAAGGGTATATATGTATTATGGTATAGATGTTGCCAGATTGTCAATGAAGCTGTCACCAGTAATATGGGTACTCATTTCCCCATATTCCCAAGAGCAAAAGATGTTATTGCTATTTTTAAATCTTGCTAGTTTTATAGTTGTAAAGAATCGTCTCAGTGCTATTTTAAATTGCATTTCCTTTACCACTAGAGTATTTGAGAATCTTTACAAATTTTTGTTGGGGCCCGGGCGCAGTGGCTCACGCCTGTAATCCTAGCACTCTGGGAGGCCAAGGCGGGTGGATTGTTTGAGCTCAGGAGTTCGAGACCAGTCTGAGCAAGAGTGAGAGCCCGTCTCTACTAAAAATAGAAAGAAATTAGCTGGACAACTACAAATATATAGAAAAAATTAGCCGGGCATGGTGGCGCATGCCTGTAGTCCCAGCTACTCGGGAGGCTGAGGCAGAAGGATTGCTTGAGCCCAGGAGTTGGAGGTTGTTGTGAGCTAGCCTGACGCCATGGCACTCTAGCCTGGGCAACAAAGTGAGATTCTGTCTCAAAAAACAAAACAAAGAGAACAAATTTTTGTAGGTCACTTGGATTTTCTCTTCTGTGTTTCGCTTCTCTATATCCTTGGTCCATTTTTTTATTGGGTAATTGTCTCATCAATTTGTAAGAACTCTGTATAATAGATACCAAGCCACTATCTGTCCTCTGAATTGCAACTATATATGTATATATATTTAAAAATAGCTTCTGAGTTTTCATTCTTAGGTGAAAGGGTTTTCTCTACTGTTAAATTATTTTTAACACATTTTTTGTAGAGATGGGGATGGGTCTCACTATGTTGCCCAGGCTGGTCTCGAACTCCTGGCCTCAAGTGACCTTTCCACCTTGGCCTCCCAAAGTGCTGGGATGACATGTATGAGCTGTTGCACCCAGCAATTACCTACTGTTAAATTATTAAGTAGTCTCCTGAAAAAGAAAGAAAAATTCTTTAGTGTGAGATTTTTTTACTGTCTTATTGTTGATGTTTAAGTCTTTATCTAGAATTGATCATTTCATGAATTGTAAGATTGAGGAACAGCTAATCTATCTTTGCCCATTAATAAAACACCATCTTTTTATGTATTAGATTCTTAAATGTACTGGGATCTATTTCTGCTTTCTCTGGTTCTAAATGTAGTTTTCTATTCTTATGCCAACACTGTATTTATTTGAATAGAGTGGTGGTAGGAGGCATGTCCTGACCTGGAAATACAAACTCCCCAACTATTCTTTTTCAAAAAGTTGTTATTCTTAGGAATTAATTTTTCCAAATAAGCTTTATAATTATTTTATCCAATTCTCTGCCTCTTAAAAAATACTGTCAGGCTTCTATTTGGAATTGCATTCAATTTATACATTAATTCTAGGAAGGGTACTTCGAGTAAAATACATGTATTCCCATCCAAGAATAGGATATGGCTTTCCCGTTATTCAGGTCTAGCTTTATGACATTTAATTAGATTTTATTGTTTTTATGTAGGACCTTTTTCTTTCTTGTTACATTTTATTTGTAAATATTTCATAGTTTTGGTTGCTGTTGTAAATAAATTCCTTTCTATTTCTAGTTACTTATGGCTAGAATAGAGAGATGCTATCAATATTTGTATAACTATCTTGTGTCTAGCAATGTCACCAAATACTAATTCTAGTCACTTACTAATCTCTTGGGTTTTTTGAGTATATAATCATATCATCAACAAAAATAGGCAAATTTATTTCTTGTTTTCTAAGTTTCAAATGGTTGTATATATTTTTGATCTCATTGCATTTGCTAGACAGTACTTGGTAATACTAATGGTGATATTATCATCCTTGTTAATTCCTGATTTAAATGAATACGGTTTTAGAAATTCACCGTTTCGAAAAATATCCTCTGTTGGTTCTTATTTCTAAATAGTTTCCATGATCTATTGTTTAGAGTTTTTAAGGAAAGGATGCTAAATTTTTGTCAAATACCTTTTAGGCTCAGTTGGGGGTGTGTGTGTAATTTTTTCTTTGAATTGCTTCCACTTTGTTTTTCAAGAAGAAACTTTCATACTCAGAAATGTGTACATGCATATAGTCTGTCCCTCATTCTCTCTGATTTTAATTCATGTCTATAGTTTTTCAGAGACAAAAATCAAGCAAACGGTTATTTGCATATGATAGAATACCATATCATCTAAAATATGTTTTTAAAGACTAACATCATAGGAAGAGACTCATGCAGTAAAAGTTAAAGTGAAAAAAAAAAAAAAAAACCCAGGATGCAAAACCATATATAGCATGAATCTAATTGTTTAAAAAAGAAATATTCGGGCCGGGCGCGGTGGCTCACGCCTGTAAAAAAATCCTAGCGCTCTGGGAGGCCGAGGCAGGAGAATCGTTTGAGCTCAGGAGTTCGAGACCAGCCTGAGCAAGAGTGAGACCCCGTCTCTACTAAAAATAGAAAGAAATTATACGGACAGCTAAAAATATATAGAGAAAAATTAGCCGGGCATGGTGGCACATGCCTGTAGTCCCAGCTACTCGGGAGGCTGAGGTAGGAGGATCGCCTGAGCCCAGGAGTTTGAGGTTGCTGTGAGCGAGGCTGACGCCACGGCACTCTAGCCCAGGCAACAGAGTGAGACTCTGTCTAAAAAAAAAAAAAAAAAAAGAAATATTCATCTCTACATGAAAACCTCGGAAAGGGAAGACTGTGTGCATCACGCTGAGAGAGATATAGGTGAGGAGAAAAACCACATTTAGTTTTGAAATGTCGATGGCAGAATCTTGTGTCTCCTTCCAGCAAGGCTGGTTGTGCTCAGTAGAGGGTGAAGCCTCATGGGCTCTGCACGGCTCCGGGCCAGGACTCAGGCCTCACTGCCATCATGGGACCAGAATTACCGCGCTTTATTTAATCTGAACTTCCTGCTCTTTCCAGCCACTGCTGCTCCTCCAGCCCAGGACAAATGACACCTAACAAGAAGTTCTCTGAACCCAGCCAGTGGTGGTGGAGCAAAGTCTGAAATGGGGGCTAGGAAACCAGCTCAGCCCCGCCTCAGTCCTTCTCCTGCCGTGTGACATTGGGCGAGTCATTTGTCCTCTCTGAGCCTCAGACTCCTCACTTGTAAAATGGGTGGACGCATGCTTGGCCTTCTTCACACCCTGGGTCCCGTGGATCACAATCTAAAAGAAACTGTCTGGGTGGTGCTGCTTGGGAAACCACCCAACGTACTACAAACCCAGGGGACTTTCTTACCACTTGGAGAGAGTTCTCTGCCGTCCTCTGAACAACCTGCTTGCAAACAATTCTTATTTAATTGGATTCATCTGAGTAGGGCAAATAATAGTAATTACTGAGGGCAGTAATCATACCGAGGACAGCTCACCATGCGTCTATTACTAAAGCCGAGCTTCTCTCCAACGCCCCGTGTGAAAGCCTCTCCCACTCACCTGCGTGTGACTCAGGGATCACAGATCAATCCCGTGCTCGGAGAGAGGCCTTCAGCCCCTCCTCCCGTGGGGCAGACAAATAGCCAGGGATTTTGTCCTCACCTTGGTCTCTTTATACCCAACCACAGAGTAAATACGGATGATTGCTCAACCCTGAAACACGCATTGTCACTGCCCCACATTCAGGTGTGCCATCAGATTAGGGCTTTAAAAGGTCAAGGGGAATGATGCTATGATGATGCTATGGTATCACCTGTTCTTTTAGCTGATATGCATTTAAAGGGCCCCTCCCTCACCCATCTGCTGCAGCCCTTGGAGGTCCATTTCTGCCACAGCCCCTAACGCCTGGCTCCCCTTCTGCCCCTGTTCCTGGAGCCAGTTCTTTCCTCCAGCTCCCCAGGGAGAGTTAGCCAGGGGGGCCCCAGGCCCCTCATCTTGTTCCTCCCAGGGACACTTGCCCCCTTCAATAAGGAGCGCTGGGGGTGCCCAGAGCACAGGCCCTGGAAGCTGCAGCTGCACTGGCCGCAGGGCTGCTCAGGTGCTGCTTGGGTGCTGCTCCAGTCCTCCGAGCCTTCTCACCTGCTACAGCTCGCAACAACTCAGAGGCCTCCCTTCCCTACATTTCAGGAGAGAAATGACTGCTCACAACCTCCCGGAGAAATACAAGCAAGCCACCATCTCAGGGGACAGTGTGGCCACTCACCTGCTTTCCCTGCTGGGCTGGCACTCTGAGCACTCACGCCCTTCAGCTTGAGAAAATTTTCTTGAATGATTTCATGTATTATTTTCTCTCCTCTTTTCTGCTCTTTCTGGAATGTTCCCCCTTCCTTTTTTTTAAATTGCACCTCCTGCGCTGGACCTTTAATTTTGTGCCTTTTCCCTGTGATCCTTCACTTTACCTTTCTGCCCTGCGTCCTGGGAGAGTTCTCCCACTTCACGGTCCACCTTCTGCTCAGTGTTTCATTTCTGCTGTCACATTTTTAATTCTCAAGAACCGTGTTTTGTCTTCTGAACGTTCCTTTTCTATACCATTGGTTTCTCATTTCATCGGTGGAATTAAGGTCCCTTTCAGGATTTCAATAAGAAAGATTTTCCCCCTCCCTCTGCACACAATGGTTCCTCGGCTTATTTGTTTGTGTGAGTCTCCGTATTAACAGATCTGAGATCCTGGTTTGTCCTTAGTGAGATGCTAAAATGCTGGTTGGAAGTTCTGAGCACATAGGCAGCTACAAGCTGGTTTTCCTGGGTCCTTTTTTACTAGGGAGCCCCCAACCACGTCTGCACCATCAGGTCTTTATTTGGGGCTGCTGGGATTCCCAAGGGAAGCTTGGTATGAAGACACTTTTTTCTTTTAAAACTATTCTTCCATTTTAGAGCTTGGCCACAGATACAGGCCTCTGGTCCAAATGTCTTAAATAAACCTTAGACAGCAGATTCACACTGAAAATAATAAGTTTTTTAAAATCAGATCTCTATAGTGCCTGCTCTAAGAAAGGAAGATGCCCCCAGAACGCAGGGCCAGCACCAGGTGGTGCCGGCTGCACCTGCTTTGGAATTTCTGGTGGGTGAGTGAAATCCCCCAAGGGAAGGAACCAGCCTGACTTCTGCGGCCATCAGAAGAGAATGTGATAGACCCACAGTGGCATCTGGATAAGTGACGGGGGACTTGACGCTCAGCCAGCTGGGTTTTCCTGGATGGCCTCAGTGAGAACCTCCAGAATGGGGGGCGGGGGCAGAATCTCAGAGGATTTACAGCTTTCTTCCCCCAGGGAGCTCTCATTCATTCAGGCCCTGGATCTATTTTATAAAATGTCTGATTTCTTCTCTTCTGATGATCTTGTGTCTGCCCTACTGGGAGACTTCTGTCTCCCGTGATCCAGTATCTCAGAAATGGCACCTTGACACTCTCCGGAGTCTCTCTGTGACTGAGTCGTTGTTCTCACTGTCTGCAACTCCTATCTGAAAGTACCACCAGTTGCCTGCAGGCTCTGGAAGCCACCACCCAAACCACACATTTAATTTAAAAGCTTGGCCCCCAGGAGATGAGAGTGTTACTATTTATCCTATCTGAAGCGTTCCATCTCCGAGCTTCCAGGTATTCATAAAGGGAACAATGCCCCCATTTAAACACCCAAGGTACAGCGCAGCGTCCTGAGTCAGCACAGTGTGGAGCTGGCTGTGGAAGGATTGGGCCAAATCCCCCAAAATGCCCAGAATTCTTGGTTTCCAAAGAGAGAGGGACTTAAATTCACAGCACCTGCCACAGGATCTGCAGGGTCAGGAAGCAGCTCCGAGCCTACTCTCAGGGGGAGCTAGTAGTTGTCTGGGTCCAGAACCAGGGAGCTGCCTTGCTCTGCAGACACTGATAGAAGCCCTGGAGGTGCTCTCTGAGGCACAGAGCTGGCTGGGCCTGGGCACTACCCCAGAGGGGTTGACAGTGTCCTTTGGGGAAACAGCATTAACATGCTGGGGCCGGGAGCAGGGACGTCGTGTGGTCAGTGTGCACCCTAGGTATGGGGACACGCAGATGGGGAGCCCCCCTCCCCCACCATCCAGGCCAGACTCAGCCTATACATGGGAGTTCTCAGCCCCACACGGTAAGAGGGACGTGGACAAAGAGCGCACGTTCAGAGGAGCAGCCGGGCGGCTGAGGGGCTTGTCCCCATGTCCTACATATAACCCTCGAGGAACTAAAGTTGTTTGGGCTGGAAGGAAAAGGCTGGGAAACATAAGAGTGAGAGGGAGAACATTGCTGAAAGAAATTAAAGAAGACCTAAATAAATATAACAGAAAGACTGCCCATGCTTATGGATTGGAAGACAATGTTTTTAAGATGGCAAAACTTCCCAAATTGACGGACAGATTCAATGTGCTCTCCACCAAAACCAGAATGGCTTTTTCTACAGAAGTTGACCAAGCTGATTCTAAAATGCATGTGGAAATTCGAGGGACCAGAGTAACCAACACAATATTGATAAAGAAGAACAAAGTTGGGGGACTCACAGCTCCCAATTTGAAACTTACTACAAAGCAACTATAATCAAAACAGTCTGGTTCTGGCATAAAGACAGACACATAGATCAATGCAAAAGAATTGAGAGTCGAGAAATAAACTCGTACATGTATGAGCACTTGATTTCCAACAAGGGTGCTGAGACAATTGAATGGTGGAAAGAACAGTCTTCAACAAATGGTGTTGAGATAACTGGATAGCCACACACAAAAGAATGAAGTTAGACCCTTGCCTAACACCATATAAAAAAACTCAAAATGGATCAAAGCTTTTTAAATGTTAGAGCTATAACTGCAAAACTCTTAGAAGAAAACTCTTAGTATAAATCTTTGTGATCTTGGATTAAGCAATAGCTTTTTTAAATGTACCACCAAAATAAGAAACAAAGAAAAAAATAAAAATTAAACTTTATCAAACTTAAATTTTGATCATAGTGTCAAAGGACACTCTTAAGAAAGTGAAATGACAATCCAAAGCATGAGAGAAAACACTTAAACAAATCATATGGTTTATAAGGGTCTAGTAACCAGAATATATAAAGAATACTTACTGCTCAGTGTTAAAAAAAATTTACCCAATTTTAAAAATTTGGCAAAGGATTTGAATAGACAAGTCTCCAAAGAAGATACACAAGTGGCCAATAAGCACTTGAAAAGATGTTCATTATTATTGGTCAATAGGGAGACACAAATCAAAACCACAGTGAGATCCCACTTCACACTCACGAGTCTGAGGGCCTCCCAGGAGGGTGGCCGTGGTCAGACCGGTGGACAACGAGGGGTGTTGCGGAGGATGCAGGGACAGGAGCCTGTGTGCGTTGCTGGTGGGGCTGTGAAATGGTGTGGCCACTTTGGAAAACAGTTTGGCAGCACCTGAAAAGCATAAACATAATTCCCATATGACCTAGAAACCCCATGCTCCAGTATATACCCAAGAGAACTGAAAACACACGTTCACACAAAAACATGTACACCAATGAACACAGCAGTACTATTTGTAACAGCCAAAAAGTGAGCATGACACAAACGCTCACCAGTTGATGAATGCAGTTAAACATGTGCTCGTCAATCCAATTAGATATCCTTTGGCAAGAAAAGGAATGAAACACTGAGACCTGCTATGACGCAGATGCCCCTTGAGAACATCATGCTAGTGGAAGGAACCAGACACGAAAGGCCACACGTTGCGTGATTCCGTTTGTACGACGTGGCCAGCACAGGCGAATCCTGTGGCAAAGTAGAGCGTGCTTGCCAGGGGCTGGGGGTGAGAGGGATGGGGAATGACTAATGGATATGGGGTTTCTTTTTGGGGTGGTGAAAATTTTCTGGAATTAGATAGTAGTGATGGTTGCACAGCTGCTACTGAAAACCACTGAATTGTACATATTAAAAGAATACTTTCACAGTATGTGAATTCTGTCTCAATTAACAACAAAAAGAGTGAGAGGGAGAAGCAGCAGCGGGTTTGTGTTTGAACACCTGGAGGGCTGGCTGGTAGGTGAGGAGCAGGGTCAATCTGAGACCAACAAATCCCTCAGGTGGTGGAAAATCCTTCCTCAGAGTAAGAAAACCTATCAGCGTGAGCTGCTGCCGACAGTCCTGGCCACTTCACAAGGCAGTGAGTTCCCTGTCATTGGAGGTCTTTAACAAAGCAGAGGGTGCTAGAGAGAGGTTGTCCATGCGTAGGGTTCGGAAGGCAGGATTGGACTAGATGCCTAGAAAAGTCCTTTCCGACCCCGAAACACGGTCATCTCAACGATGGGCTCAGAGGCGCACTCACAAGCATGTGGCAGGTGCTAAGTCAGAGGTTTGCTGACCCAGCTGGCCAGGAATGACCCTCCCAGGCCCTAATTCTTGTGCTGCCTTTAAGGTGCTGTGTCTTCAAACACAAGGAAGCAGTTGTCTTGTCCCTGGAAATGACTGTGGAATAGAAGACAAGCCAGCCTCCCCCCTGGGCTGACACTTCCATAGCCAAACAACAAAAACACCAACAAAATGGGAGAGTTGGTCCTTGGAGAGCACGGAGCCTGGGTGGGGACCACCAGCCACGGTTTCCGGAGCCTCGATGCCTCTCGTGCCGGGCCCGGCTCCACCCCTCCCCGGAAGCATCTGTCTCAGCAGCCCAGCCCTGTGTGTGCACTCCTCGGGCTTGCTATTTACACAATCCGGCAATGACGCCGGGACCAGGCTCAGCCCGTGGCGGCAGGCTTTCTACACGCCACATCCTGGAGAGAGGGAAACCCCCAGAGAGAGGACGATTACTCAGCAGCATTTATAAACTGTCCCATTGACTCACCCATAAGCCATCCAGGGAACCAGCAAGGCTGAGTGAGGTTTGCTTTTGCGGAACGTGGGACCGTGCCCTGGACTGGAGCCGCCTCCGTAACACACGCACATCACAAACAAGGCTCTAGAGTTGGAGCCGAGCCGCTCCCACATGTCAGGCTGCCACAGTCAGAATCACAGAGACTGACCCTCGATGCACTAAGATTTCCTCGAGATTGCCGAGCCTGAGCTCAGTAATGACTTAGCGTGTTTGTGCCCATTTCACTTATGAGGAAACTGAGGAACACACATGTTAAGTGTCCCCCCCACGAATACCAACTCAAGATTTGTGGAACTGGGACCAGAACCCAGGTCTTCAGACGTGGTCTTCATTGCGCAGATGTGCCCCGTGGTCAGGACAACAGGGCTGAAGTGTCTGCAGAAGGATAGGGCCTTTTCCGTGCCTGCCCACTGAAGTCCAGCTGATGGATGGAAACCCCAAGAGCTGAGCCTGCTGTACAGCTCACAGGTCACAGAAATGTCTTCCGACGCCAGTGTGGGAGGCCAGGGCTGGGGCCAGCTGGGCCAGTCCGACCCCGGGGCTGGGCAGCAGTTCCCAAGGGAGAGCAGTTCCGGGCAGGGGCAGCCAGGGTGGGGGCACATCTGGGCCATAGAGCCTTGTAGGTGGGCCACCGTGCGGGCAGTGGCCCAGAGAGCAGCCTGGCCACAGTGGGGAGCTGCACACTTGTACCCACGGCTCGTCCCACATCTGTCTCAGCAGCCGTGTAGTGAACAGGGGTCCCCGTGCCTGCCACGTGTTGAACACTGCAGGTAGAGAGAGAGATGGCATTGCTGCTGTCCTCAGACCCATTTCCTCCTGGCACGGAGTTAGACAACGTCTGTTGCCTCCCTGCCGCCAGGTGTGCCCTGAGGCCCTGTGTGACGCGGGAGTGTGGTGAAGGACAACCTGCTTGAGCCCCCCCGCTCCTCCCTCCTATCTGTGTGGCATTCTGGGGCCTCGGTGACCTAGCCATGGCTGCAGGGAGCAGAGGGGACCCCTCACCTTTCCTCAGACTGGACTCGACCCACTGAAAATTAAGACTCTTGTGTCAGTTCACGGAGACCTCAGGATGCACCCAGGGGACGTCAGGCCAGGGGCTCGTGCTGGCAGTGGCCTCGTCAGACAGATGGGCAGAACCTTCGCTGCCAGCATGGCGTGGAGAGCTGAGCGTGGAACGAGGCATCCCGGCGGGGCTGATGCTGGAATTTAATCCCAGGATGCGGAGGCGAGAGCTGCTTCCAAAGAACCAGGGACGCCCCTGGTGGGGCTGAGAAGTCAGCTCTCTGCGTGGTCCCAGGAAGGCCTAGGGAGTCCACCCCGCGCCGAGCAGACGAGGGAAGTGGGCGCAGATCGGCGAGTGGAGCCGGGGAGTTTCAAGGCTCCCAGGCTGGTTGCCTTTCCTCTGCTTTTGTTTCTCGTCTCTTCCCTGTGTGCTGAGGTAGGATGTACGTGCTACAAGGAACACACCTGTGACGTGTACCCCGTGAGTGCTGGCAGAGGTGCGCACCACCGCCACCAAACCATCTCCGTACTGAACGTTCCCATTGCCCTCCCAACCTCCTCGTGTCTTGTGAGTTCCACCAGGGACCATGGCTCTGCTCCTTGTCACCGTAGAGTGTTTGCATTTTCTGGGACTCACATAAATGGACTCATGCAACATGTGGTCTTTCTGTCTGCCTCCTTTCACTCAGCTGGATGATCCTGAGGCTCACCCACAGATGCTTATTTAACTTTACTGTTTTCCCAGGTGGTGGCACCTTTCTATGTTCCCGCCAGCAGTGGCCGAGCCCAGCTGCTCTCACCCTCCCCAGCGCTTGACACGGTCAGTCTTTGAGTGTAGCGCGCTTCCCCCCAGTCACGCCCTGCACACCCCGAGGCGGCTACCTCACCCCGCACTGCATGTGAGGACACTGAGTCCTCGTTCAGTCATCACGTAAAGCCATCGGGACCTCCCTCGACCTGACCCTCCTGCCCGTGCTCAGAGCCCACCCCTTGGGGCTTCTCTCTCTCCTGTGTCTTCATCTGTTTTCTCACTGGCTCTTTCCCTCTTCCTGTAAGCTCAGCCTGCCCCAAATAGCACCCCCCACCCGCCGCACCTCTGCAGAGCCTGCTGAGCAGTGGCACGTCCTCCCGGGCCCCCCACTCATGCCCGCCTCTGGACCCTCCGCTGTCTGCTGTCGTGGGAGGGCTCGCTCCTCCTGCCCCTCTCTCCCTCTGCACTCAGGTGCCCTTGACGGGACCCCTGCCCTCCGCACTGCCGACGTTCCTCCTGGGTGACCCACTCACTCCCCGGCCATCACCGCCACACTCATGACCACAGCCTCCCTTTCCAGCCAGGGCTGCGCTTTAAGCATCAGCCTCCTGGGAAGTTCCAACAGCAGGTCCCTCAGAGCTTCACTTTTAGCCAAATGCAGCCTGGGGATCCGTCCTACATGTCCTCCTCCTCCGATTCAGATCCTGCAAATCATCCTGGCCAGAAATCGGGGGACAGTCCAGAGTCCTGCCCCCACCTCCATCTCATCACACCCTTGTCCTGCCAATTTACTTCCGAAATCTTACCTGGCCACCCGCCCCACTCAGCCCCGGCTCAGGCCTCAGCCCCTCGGCAGCTTCCCCCCTGGTCCTGGACTCAGATCTCCCCACAGGTATGAACTTTCTAAAACACCAGTCTGATGGCAAGCCATTCTCTCACCTGTCTGAGCCTCCTGGGGCTCTTCTTCAGCTTCCAGATGAAGGCTTAGCTAAGCAGACTGGCCTTAGCTACCACCTGCCACCTGCCACCCGCCCAGCTCTGCCAGCTGCCACCTGGGGCCTCACATGACCTCCTATGTCCAGAACTGCCCGGGCCCCCATCCTTTGCTGCAGTGCCCCTCCCCCTGCTATGCTGGCCTTGAACTTGGCTTCCGACCCAAGCAGACATCCTCCCCTCTCAGAAGATCCCTCGTTTGGGTTCATCTCCAATAAATGCTCTGTTTACGTGTCTCTCTTCCACTGAACTGGGAGCACGTGGAGGGCAGGGCCCCTCTTCCGCTCAGTTTTGATTCCCCAGCCTGGCATAGACGATCCTCGGTAAACATCGTTATCACACCTGTTCCATTTCAGTCAGTGCGTGCTGTGTCAGAATCAACCCAAGCGTCAGCCTGACTTACACACTGCGACTTTTATTTAACCATTTTATTATGAAAAACTCCAAACATATATTAATACGAAGTAAACAGTAAGCATAAACAAAGTGCATATAGTACAATGCACCCCGTGCCCCTCATGCAGCTTTAATAATTGGCACCATTTTGCCATTTTTGTTTCATCCTTCCCACCCGCCAGCCATTGCCCCCACCTCGATTGTTATTTTAGTATAATTCAAAGATGATGCTGTTTTTCTTTCTGGTCCCCACACCACCACGTATCACTGAGGAGAGCATTTGCATTGGCCCCTTGGCCACTTGTGAAGGAAGAGAGGGGTTGAGCACCGCCAAGGCAACGGCGCTGGGCTTCTGTTACTAAGTTCCTATTCTGCATCACGCACGTGCGGCCGAGGGCTTCATAGTGTTATCTTAAAACGCTGTGAGAAACAGGTACTATTAAGATCCCTGTTCTACAGCTGCAAACACTGAGGCTCAGTGAGGCTAGGACATGTGTCTAAAGTCTCAGCTAGTCCGTGGGAGAGCCATCTAACTCCCCACGGACACCTGCTCCCTGCATAGCCCGCTGGCATAATTTACACCGGTGACAATTCGAGGCTGACGGGTGGACCCCTGGTGGCTGGTCAGCAAAGCCTCGTTGGGAGGGAAGCATGGAGCCCGCAGGGCCCCACGCCAAGCACCCTGGGCCACCTCGCCTTGGAGACAGCGAGGCTGTACACGCCACACTCCCCATAACGATCGTGGTAGGAACAGGAGCTGAAGGTGTCACGGCAAGACGGGGCCCGCCAGCTGTTTGGAAGAGGCAGCAGTGAGTTAGTCATCATGTCTCACAGGCCGGGGCTGGGCCAGGGGCGTTGTTGGGTGTGTGACAGGCAGCTGGGCGTGTGGGCTGTGATGTAACAGGCCTGCTGCAGCGGCTGAGTGGCAGGACAGCCAGCCTTCCTTCTCCGTCCCCTTCCTCCTCTGTCGCAGTGTCTAACCACCTCCGTGGAGGAGATGCACGTGGTGCAGCATGGCCCTCCCCCAGCCCGTGGCCAAGACAGCTGGCCGGGTCTGGAAGGCCCACCACGCCACTCCTCAACCCCCAGGCAGACCTTGGAGCAGGTGGACGGAGCAGTATACCCCTGGCACACGGCACGGTGTGGACAAAGTACAGACAGACCCAGAGGGCGGGGCCCCGGTGCTTGAGGAGCACATGCAGCAGGAGTTTCTTTGTCCTGAGAAAGGGGAGGACATGCAGTGAGGAAGTGTCTGTCATTGAGTGCCTGTTCAACAGGTGCCCGGTGCGGGGTGAGCCCACCCAGCGAGACGGGCGTCATTCGCACGTTCATATATCTCCGAGAACCCTTGGTACCTGCACTGTTTTTATTCTGTAGGGAGATGATCTGACACCCCGTCCGAGGCTGGGTCTCGCCCTTACAGACGGCGTCATGTGAGTTAGAAGGCAAGCCTCTGGGAAGATGCGGCCTCCCACCAGGGCACTCGGCTCAGCAAGTGGGGCATCCTTGGCCAGGTACCCCAGCTCTGCTCCTAAGACAACACGGACAGTAGGCGGTACCTCCCGGGCCCTTGGGATCCCCACCATGTACCCTCCCAGACCACCAACTCTCCCTACTAGCAAAGGTCTCACAGGTGAGGTCACCTGAATGGACTCTTTGGCAAACTCTGTGAACTAAAGTAGATGTTTCCGGTCTTAAAAAGAGACGGGAAGAGCGTCTATGGAGCCATGCGTAAGGTGAGAGGCCGGGAGAACTGTGGACTGGAGCCAAGGGCTGGATGACACTTGGTGGTGGGACAGGACCAGATGCTGGCTCTGCGCCGTGCAGGAGAGGGACGGGCAGGCAGCACCCGACGCGGAGGCGACTGCTCTGGTGGCCACGCGAGTCCTGCTTCCTAGCACTTGCAAGCTCTGGGGAAGAAGGCAGTGGTTGTTCTGGGAGACCGTGCACACCACTAAGGGCAGATTTAAAAGTTTCTAGCAAGAGCAGTTGAGAGGTGGAAGAGGCTGCCTTAAATGTAGTGGGGTCCCCATCATGGGATGTATTCAAGCAACGGCTGGGTAGCCACCTGTTCAGGTCAGGTTAGTGTGGGTTGCATAATGTCTAGGGTAATTTCCAGTGATGAAACTCCATACTCTGCTTTGTTTGGCAAACCCATTTAGGTCACTGCATAAGCCACTGTGTCAGAACCCTCAACATGCAAATGAGCATCACCGTATTCAGACCTGAAGCGCAGCCAGGAGCCCAGAGAGCGAGGCCAGGCCTGAGAAGGAGGAAGTGAAAGAAGGAGCGAGGCATGTCTGCAGGCTCAAGGCGGAAGCTGGAGGTCACCCCACACCGGGTGGTGTGCACGGTGTTCTGAGAGCGCTGGGCAGTGGGACACAGAGCCTGGGGCAGAAGTGGAACAGCAGCGGCCGGCCCTGCCATTGAGGCTGGAGAGCCCCAGCGACACTGGTCATTACAAGAAGGCAGAGCTGCTTCCGCCGGCCCTCAAGATTCTGCACCTAGAGGGGGCCTCACACCAAGGGTCTCTAACACGGGCCCAGCAATGGGCCAGCTCGTCCCTGGGAGTGAAAACCCTGGTGGGCTCTGAAGAGCCGTGCAGATGTGCACGGGTGTGTGCAGCCGGGCTGGCCTCTTTTTGGCCACCCAATCTGTCCCTGGCCTAGACTGACGGAGAGCACAGGTGAAGGTCAGACGGAATGTGGAGGGCTTGGCGCTCAGGTGGGCCTGGCTGTGGGCTCTGGCCTCCCCCTTTACCAACCATGGGAACTTGGGTGCATCCTCTGGGTGTCCTGAGCCTCCGTGTCCCCCTCTGCACGCGTGGACAGTAGTATCCTAAATGCAGGGCTGGCGTGAGGGTGCTCGGCTGCCAGGTTCACGTCCTGGAGGTGCAGCCGCAGACCCGTCATGTAACTTCAGTGTGCCTCAGTTTCCCCGCCTGTGAAGTGGAGGCGGCACTAGAGGCACCTCCCTCACAGGGCTGTGGTGAACCTGACGTGAGACAATCCGTGCGAAGAGCTTAGAGGAGTGCCAGGCACGGCGCTCAACAAAAGCTAATTATTATTATTTGGCACGGGGCCTGTCACCGATTAGATGTTCAATTAACTTTCCTCTCCTTCCAGCCCCAGGGACTCACGAGCCCGGGAGGTAGCTGGGCCTGCACGGTGAGTGCCCCATTAGTCAGAACCCCGAGTGGAGACTAGAACCCGGCGTGGCTCTTCCCTCCCTCCAGGGCAGCAACGTCTCGAGTCCTCACAGACCTGGCAGAGCCCCAGCCCGGCAGAGCCAGCGCCTCCTGCCTCCCTCCCCAGCTCTGTTGCTGTTGTGTCTGTGACAGCCACACAGAGACACGGGGACACCTGCCCTGCCCTTGCTCCTTTCTCCTTCGGGTGCCCCAGTCCCTGTTGTCTGCCATCCTTGTCTTGCCAGACTCCACTCTGCCTTCTCTGTTGACAGTGGGTCCAGTGGACGGGCAGTGGGTCCGGCGCATGGGCACCGGGTCCGGCAGATGGGCAGCAGGTCCAATGGACGGGCAGTGGGTCCGGCGGACGGGCAGTAGGTCCAATGGATGGGCAGTGGGTCCGGCGGACGGGCAGTAGGTCCAATGGACGGGCAGTGGGTCCAATGGACGGGCAGAGGGTCCAATGGACGGGCAGTAGGTCCGGTGGACGGGCAGTAGGTCCAATGGACGGGCAGTAGGTCCAATGGACGGGCAGTGGGTCCAATGGACGGGCAGAGGGTCCAATGGACGGGCAGTAGGTCCAATGGACAGGCAGTGGGTCCGGCGGACGGGCAGTAGGTCCAATGGACGGGCAGTAGGTCCAATGGACGGGCAGTAGGTCCAATGGACGGGCAGTGGGTCCAATGGACGGGCAGAGGGTCCAATGGACGGGCAGTAGGTCCGG